>JAGPXF010000002.1:4800000-6000000 GCA_020744515.1 Fusarium tricinctum | reverse complement strand
GAAGGAATGTCGACGTTGAGTATTAGTAGAATAAGGTCGTGGAAGAGGAAAGAGAATGTGTATGTATAGCTGTCGCTGTCACCCGATTAAAAGAGAGAGAGCGGATGGTTGAGAACAAACAGAGCAGAAAGAGAAAGAAAGGCCAAAAGCACAAACAGCCGAGGCAGCACAAGAGATAAGTAGTTCTTTGGCTTGATCAGGGGCACAGCTCGACCTTGACCGTTTTCCCTTTTGCTACTCAACCTGAGGAGCCCATAATAACTGGACTGGATGGATCTACGTGCTACCAATGGCGCAGCACATGGCTACACAAACTAACAAGCTAACAAGCTCCCGTTTTTGTGAACCTACCCCAAGGGGCCAAAAGCAACAAGCAAGACTTGTGTGGTCCGAGAAGAATGGACCAGGTCCCTTAGTTTGACGTGCCCCGGGGCCAGGTTTAACTCACCCAATGTCAAGCTAATTAACCCCCCTCCCAGCGCGGACCAAGGCCCCTCAAAAGATTGACGCATGCCCCATAGCGAGTTACAGCTGCAGGAAAAGTGAACTCAATCATGGATAGCAGCACTATCATGCCCCCGGTCTTTTGAGCTGCAGAAGCTCAGGTTGCCGGGGTTGGGGGGTTCACAAAGGAAGGCAAAGAAAGGAGTCCAGATGAGGCGATAAAAAAGAGTGCGGAAGAAAAAGAGATGAGCATCGTCGACGACCCTTGGCTAAGGCGTTGAGCTAGCGATGTTGCCAAGTTTGCGCGGACCACATATTAAAAATGGTCTTTACCTATTAGCCGCCTCCGCCCCAGAACAAGTTGCCTCTTTGGCTCTGGGCTTGAAACAATTGAGCAGCAGGCTGGACCTTGCTGCCAGACGATCTAGACCCGTGTGGCCAGCCAACCTTGATTTTTCCAGGCCACGCGTGCTATGGTGACAGTGGCTGACGGTCGGCTACCGTTAAAAGACAGGGCGACAGGTTCTAGAAAAATAGCTTAATGCAACCCATGACTCTTTCGTATCTTGCTGTTCCTTTCTCAGCTGTGTTCCATCGGCCCTACGGACATGCTTGCTATGTGCACTGAGATCTGACAAGCGTTTGAGATTAAAAAAGAGAGAGAGCCAATCTGACCAAGTGACCCTTTTTCTCGCCTCTTACACGTACCACTTTTCCCCCTCTCTCGGTCTTCAAAACGCCTGCAGGACCAGGGATAATTCACCAACGCGTAATCGGAATAACATCCCCTCCTGCTCTGGGATACGAAAAATCCCTCCCCCGTCGGAAAACTACAGGCGCAACTGGTTGCATCGGGTGTCCAATCTGCGCTCTGCGCCCCTCGGAGTGGGGCCGCTACGTACCTCGGAACAGCGCTAGCACCCCTGGGTGGAGTGGGCGGGCATCTCAGGGGCGTGGGCGTGAGCGTTACAGTGCAAAGACCCTGAATTTCCAGTTTTCATTTTTACCTTGTGGCCCCTCAGAGAGCTCTGGAGCTCTGGGGACCGGGGTTAGTTAGGGGCCTGTTCACCTGTTCCACTCCCGCGGACTGCGAGTTTGGTCAACGCCCGCGTATTGGGATTGGGTATTCCAGGTCTTCTCCTCCCGGCTGGGGTCCGGTCCGTATTCAAGCATAGTACGCGTAACTACCTAAGCACAAAAGTCAAGTCACAAGCTAAAAGGGGGTCAAGCAATCCCGGTTTCTAGAAATAATATCGCCAAACGTGAAATAACATGGTGCTCAACTCAAACTCAGCTCGGTATTTACCGCATTCCTCATAATTGCGTAGTTGCGCGTTTGACATCTGGCCATTCAATCTGCACGTGTGCCATTTCTATTGATGTCGGTTCCCAGCCCGGTAAATAAGATAAAAAGAAAAAAGAAAAAAGGGGGCGTTTAATACGGTCGATCGATAGTTAGTTGAACATCCCATGAATCGAACCATCAAGTAAAAGTAGCCGTCCATCACCATGTCTTTAAACTGCGTAGCTCGTTCTTGGCCAACCCTCCCGCACGATTAATCCTCGTGGATAAAGTCCTGTTGTCTAAATCCCCTCTAGTTTCAAACGGCGCAGCACATACATGTGTGTGCGCGTACTCCGTATACAGTATTGTATGCGGCCTTTTTTTTCGCTTCCTTTTACGAAGGAGAAGAAAAAATAGGAATGGAAAAAGGGGGCGTTTTCTGTCGTTCCTTGGCTGGACGGTTAGAGGAAAGCTAAGCTTTTTCATGCGACCCTTGCGCGACGAGATTAGATGTGAACTCCTTCGGGAGGAGGCGTCCAATCCCATGGCGAAAAATTAACGTGTCAAGATTAACTTCAACAAGGCACATCCGCACCTGCATGCGCCCAGATCCGCGTCATAGCGTCAAGTCCCCACGTTTTGTATGGCTGCTTTTCTTATCTTATCGCTCTAGCTTGCGGGTTGTGGGCTGTGGGTTGTGGCGGGAAGTTTGAGGTGCTGTTGGCTTTAGGGTAATCTTAATGCTATTGTTATTCTTTTGTGAAGCATTCTACACGAAACAGAGAGCTTCACAACGAACTCTAGAGGATATGTCCATGTATACAGGGTATTTGGTGTCTTGTTCGCATCAGTGAACGTAAGTCCTCTGCCTCCTCGGACAAGACACACCATCTGCATCCTCAATCCTTTGACTTGCCCAAACATGCACCACCTCACATGCCGTCTCCTTCATTTCAAGTAATCTCCATCGCCAATCTCTTTTGCAAAAATGACGCGATCTTGACAACATGTGCCAGCGATACTGTTGGATTTGACTATCTACCCGCCAACCACTAACAACCACCTCCCGCAATGGGTGTTTGATGACCTCATGCGACACGTTGCCCACACTCCTTTTAATCTTCCAATCCAACCATAACAAACAAATCGCATGATCACAGAAGCCATTCGGTTTTACTATGTATGCCGCAGGTCCTAAGGATCTTCCGTACGGAATACGACGGGGGAATGTACTAATCCTAAGCCGATTACCTAAGTTTTCGACGGAGCTCAGAAATGCTCCTAAGGATTCATCTGTTGATTGGTGGAGAGATCCGAATTAGATGCTGCGGTCTCATTCGGTAGAAATTACCTCCAGACAACCAGATATCCTGACCTTTAAACCCATAAAGAAATCCAGGACCGGCATTAACAAATGATCTTCACCTTGAATTCTCGTTGCTGATATCGAACAAGCGTTTGGGGCGACGATGAATGCCATCTGCAAAGTTGCAGCACACCATGTTCTTTCTTTCCTTCAATCGAAAGGGATTGCGCGTTTGTTGAAGATGGACGAAGTTTGACGAGATATTAGGCGCCGAAATCACCAACGGAATATTTTAAAGAGCTTAGACATGGCGATCAAGCTAGTGAGGGTAGCTGACTGAAGAGCTGCTTGTCAGAGGAAGAACAACCTTCAAGGGAGACAAAACTGAGGACAAAGATTCCGAGTCACCGAGAGAATGGGTAGGCATTTAGTTCGCAGCATCGAAGTCTTTCGCACATTTTGTACTATGCCGACAATATAGCCGGTGCTTTGGCTGATCTTACGCGTGAAGTTTATTGCGATCCGTTGTGAGGCTCGTGATACACCCGCAGATCCCCAGCCGTGGTGTTCAAGCTGCTATGACATAAGTCTCCGAGAACCATCCGCACAAACATATAAAGCTCCGGATGCATGACTGAACCCTCACTCGCTTCAACCTCACCTCACACTCTAGATTAAACCTGACAGCATCTCAAGATGACACTCGGATTACCCTCACGCAAGACATTCACCGCCCGCAGCGGCAACAAATACTCTTATATATCCATACAGCCAACATCGCGTACCACAACGCTCCTCTTTCTCCACGGCTTTCCGTCAACTCTTAATGACTGGGTGAATCAGATTCGGTATTTCGCTTCGGAGGGTTATGGTGTACTGGCTCTTGATCTGCTCGGATATGGCGCGACCGATAAGCCGTCTGAGGTCGAGGTGTACCGACTGAGGCCTATGAGCGATGAAGTAGTTGAGCTCCTCGATCATCTCAGTCTCAAAACCGTCGTTGGAGTAGGCCACGATTTTGGCGCGACGTTGTTGTCCCGACTAGCAGCTTATTATCCATCGCGCTGGGAGTCTCTCATCTTTCTCGCTGTCGGACCACCGAAACTCGGAACGCCCTTTGATGTTGACACGATCAACCAAATGACCAAACAGTTCCTAGGCTACGAGCTGCTCGGATACATCCCATGGCTAGCCGATCTTAGTTCGCAGTCCGCCTTGGAGAAGCACGCTGAAGCAGCCATGAGTTTGCTGTTTTGCCATGATCGAAAAGCGTGGGAGGAATGGTTTCATCCTCTTGGAAAGATGAGCGAGTTCGTGCGCGACGATCGCAGGGTCCCTGTTGGGTCGTGGTACACCAAAGATCTCCAAGAAGCACACCTGGAAGCTTTCGGTTCCCCCGATGGGTACAAGGGGGTCTGTCGATGGTACCGCATGTGGAAAGATAATATCTGTGCAGCAGATGAGAAGGGTTTTGAAGAATTTGAGATTTCACGACCCGTCCTCTTCATTGTACCATCTGAGCCTGAACAATCCATGACACAACAGCAACAGATGCTATCATCCTGGGCCCCAAATCTCCAAACCGTCAAGATAGACACCGGCCACTGGGTCCATCTCGAGCGCCCGGAGGAAACCAACGCTACCATCCAAGACTTTTTAAACAGCAGGCAGGTTTAGTTGCTCGGGACGAAGCCAGTCAAATGTATCTAAAAGATCAAAGTTGAAGTCTAGCTGTGTCGGAATATCCCAATCAAGCGTGTCCAACGCACCGCCTCCCGCTATCGGGGCGTTGAGGTTGTGATCAAGAACACCCTGTATGACAGCCTTGCAGTCTGCGCAGAGATCCGCGTTGGGCGCGGGCGGTCGCACCCAGTCAAGGAAGCCGATGAGAAGACTTAGTTTTTGTATGATGGCAGATCGACTCAATTTTGGACAATCGGGATGTGTGCCGCGGAAGGTTGGTCGTAGGAGTTCGAGACAGAGGATACCTCCTCCTGGCGCAGCGAAGGCCATCAACTATATTTGTTAGCAAAACTCAAGACAGTTGGATACATGACTTACAAGCCACTCAAAATCTCGTCTCATGCCGGAAAAGCGATCCTGATGTGTCCAAAACAAGAGTGTCAATGTAACCATCTCAAAACTAATTGGCAGCAGACGAGTTTCGTCGACATGGCCCAGGCGAAGCAGCTGCCTCTCAGCAAAGAAAAGATTCTGCAGATGCTCCAATCGGATCAGAATCTTGTAGTAAACTCTTTCCACATCGCAATTCGGATCATCGAGCTCGTCGGATTGATAGAGAAGGTTCGGAGGGAAACGGCTGTACGTCTTTACAGAACGAGCCTTGAGTTCGCTGTTCTCGTCAGCAGGGAACAATGCAGCAGATGCGCAATCACTTACGTTAGACTCCCAAATGTCGTTTTCACGCAGCTAGCGAGCGCCATCTCGAGAAGTTCTTCCTTGATATACGCAAGCTGTGCGCGCGACCGCACAAGTGATGCCCCGAGGATATCACCATCAGAAGCAAATCCATTCTCATCCAATGCCTGCACCGCATGCTTTATGGCATCGCCGCCTGCCATGAGATCTTCATCCGATATGTCCAGTGGGAGAGGACGTGAGAAGTATCGACGGCTGAGCATGGGCGGTCGCCCTGTGAAGGACACCATGACTTTGTCAATGTTGTAGACACGTGCTGCCATGCGCCGCTTGTGTTCGGAGCATAGTGAGGGAACGTAGTTTGCGTCCTCTGAGCCGACGTGAAGACCGAGAAATGTCAAGAGTGCTACAGCGTCTGAGAAGTATCGCCAACAAGTCAAGCCTACGAGTGTTAGTATTGGTATATAGTGCTACGGAGATACATACTAGCATCGCCCGTCACGAGAGACTCGATGGTGGCTTTTCGGTAGCAAAGATATAGAAGAATGTCGTTTCCAGATGTGAAATGGCGAACGAGCTCAATGCAGTATCCCAAACACTTGCCCACCACTGGAGCGTCAAAGCCTGGAGTGCCGTCCCAGTATGTCCAGATCAAACCAATAGATTCCCATCGGATATTGCTTCCAGTGAATTGATCAGTCCACGCTTTCGCGCTCGAGTGTTCGTCCTGAATGGGTCTTGAAGTATTGTTGCTGATATACAAACCGAGCTCTTCAAGCTGATCATCATGTCGGGTAGTGAGATACTCACCCCAATCTCGGTGCAGCGTATTGATAATATCCTCAATCACCTTTAACGTCCAGCCATCAGCTCGACAGTGAAGCCTAGATGCTATAACATCATCCTGAGCTCTAGGAAGACTACGGAGGACAAAAAGACACATCTCACGAAGATGCGGTGGCATCTCAATAACAGAAGCCCTCGCCCTCGGAACCCTTCTCGGGCTCGGCTCGATCTCCAAAGCAGGGCCATGGACAAGCGACAGACTATTCCGGGTCTCTTCAAAAACAGCATTGTGACTAGTGAAGCCGAGATAGCCTGGCGCGACCGAGGGTGACGGAGTCGAGGTAGACTCTGTGGCAGCGCGGCTGGGAGACCGAAGCCGCTGCTTCTTGGTCTTTGGCTCCGAGACGGTGTAGACGCAGACTTCTCCCCGTTTCCTGCACCGAGAACAAGTGGGCTGGCCGTGATCGCATGCGACTTTCCGTGCTCGGCATGGATCGCAGGCTTGCGGGCGACCGTTCAGACGACGGAGGAGAGGGGCGTCGGCCATGGCGCCATTGACTTATGATGCAGCTGATAAATCCAAGCCGAAGTGGTGATGATAAATCGTGGGTATCGGCTTGGGGAAAGAACTCGGCTTCAGGTTTCGGCTTGGAAATTTAGCGGGCTCGGCCTGAGAATATACCCCATATGAAACAGCTCGGCTTGAAAATTAGCGGGCTGTGTAGCAGCTAATGCTGGTTAACGATGCCCCACGGTTGTTGAGCTCGGCTTGAGAATTAACGGGCTCGGCTTGGGAATTAATGGACTCGGATGCAGCTAATGCTGGAAACTCGGCTTCAATTAGGAATATGCCCCACATGGCTCAGCTCGGCTTGCAGGGGGGCTTACTTCATTTGGCACGCCGTGAATGCTAAAACGATGGCTTTAGCGTTGTGCGGAATGTGTCACTCGGAGACGGGACCTTGAAGCTGCAGGGCTGACAAGATGTGATCCATTCTAAGGGCGCTGGATTGACATTTGCATAGTCTGTGAGTCAAGCCGGCGGATCAGACAAGATGGAGGGTAGAGTCAGCTTGCTTGAGTATAAGTACAAGCAGACTCCCCGAGATCTGAAAAGGGAACAACAATTCAATAAGACATTCACAGCTTCAGTCTACATACAAGACAACCTACTACCTTGACAATTGATACTCCACATCTACTTCCAAAGCAACACCCAAGCACCACTCAAGCAACGCTTCACAATGTCGCATCTCTCAGCTACTTACAAGACTGCCAACGTCTCCGAGACAACCCTCGTTGACACAACCAAGGCTTCCACAAGTTCAAAGCCTGGTACGTTCCGAGCATCCCTCATCGAGTATCAACATCTAACAAACACAGGCCTTGAAACATCATACAAGCCGACCCTCAAGGAGAAGATCCAGAGGAAGTTATCCGGATCTGTTGATCCCAAGAAGAAGCCCGCCGATCCCTACAAGTCTTGGGAGGCTCGCTCAGGTCAGTAACACATTCGCAGACAACAGAAGGATAAAAACTAATTCTTGTCCAGTAGCTCTACTGTAAAGATGGATGGAAACATGACAGCGTGAACTTTGTTGGAGATTTGGGCTTATGGGCGCACGCAATGCTTTCTTTTGTGCAATTAATGTTGGCTGACACCTTGATGATGAGCTATAAGATATACCCTTCTGAATGGACTTGACTTTCTTTTAACTCGACGATATATGACACTGGTGCTTATTTCTGATGCTCTAATCCTTCGGTAGTGGTGAGTTCGTGCTCACTAACGTCAGCCTTTTAGCCGTCCCTGGTTAACACAACAACACTTCTATTCTGGTTACTCCAGTTGCCGCGCGTGTTGATCGGCGGATGCGGGCGTAGTCAGGTAAGCGCGCATCATTTGTCATTTGTGATGCCCATGGTCTGATCCTTCAGACGTCTTGCTCCGTGGGCTCCGCTGGCGTGCCTGGTTCATCCTTCGTGCCGATATCGTCCATCCTGTCCAGTATGTATCCCGGTCTCCTTTCTACCTCTTCTTCCGCACGATAAAGCTCGCCCCGGCTATAGATGTCGCTCTGGCCCTTCCAGAAATGAACCCTGCTGCCAAAGAACTCCCTGGCGGTGATGGCCATTACCTCGACGATCTTGAGCACGTCGGCACTAATGGCATCATTCGAGCGGAAGCCGAGGAAGCAGTCGCCATTGTCTCCCAAAGGGATCTTGGGCTGTCCGGGGATCAGGAAGTAGATAAACTTTTTGCTGTATGTCTCTGGGCAGTCAACTTCGGCAGGAAGGACGAAGGGGACCCTTTTTGTGTCGAATGACAACACTGTGTCAAGGAATTGTCTGTATAGGATTTTGTTTTCCTTGGTAGGGACGAGGTGGGGGAAAATGTCGAAACCGCAGTCGAAGGCCATGATGAAGACGACCGTGGAGTGATGATTGCGCGAATGATAAGAAAAGATGTTGCTGTTGAAATAGAGAAAGGCCCCTTGGATGATGGGAAATAAATGCTTAAGGAAGTGACGGAAGGTGCGTTGATGCTCTGCCTGATAGCTGTTGCGTTGACACTGGCACGCACCGATGTTTGCTTGACTGCCTGCAGTTCAGAAAAAAGAACGGAGCTCACTTTTACCGGCAGTGAATGCCAGTGAAGCAGTTACTTTGACGAGATATTCGACAGTATGGCCCGACCATTAATGTTGACTGGTGAACTCTGCGCAAACTCAGCCATATTTGTCCAGGCACCGATCAACAAACCACACAAGACCCGCATCGATCAGTTCGACCACTGTGGTGGTCAAATTTTGCAGAATAGTGTGGACCAAGAGTTCACATGAATCGAAGATCTATGTACCTAGGGTTTATATATGATATGAGAATTTCGCATGCGATACCAAACAAGACTTATACCAAGACCGATACAAAGAGCGCGACTTATGATGATTAACTGCCATTGATCTTGGATCCTTGAGGTTGCAATTCTTGGAACAAGGGGTCAGACACGTTTCTCAATAGAATATCCTCCTGTCTATTGTGTCGCATTCTCTTTCCGGTGGCTAGTGAATGGCCACACAAATTTAAAGATTAGATCTCAGGTAAGGCCACTATTACTCAAGCTCATATATTCAGTTGACATAATTACTGTACTAAAGAGGTTTCTGCGGTGGATACTGCTGTATTAAAAACTGGAGGAAGCTGTGAGGTGGAGGATCATTATCAGCAAGTATCGCTTGCCAATGCGTCAAGTGCAGCACTTCCATCATCCACGATAACGTAATTACCCAAGACAGAATTCAGTGGTTGGCAAACACTGACTCAGGTTAAGGAAACCAGCGCAACTATCCGAAGGTAATTAAAGCCAGCCAAACACCAACTCATGCAACAATACTACCCTCCTGACTCCCCAAACCAGCTCCACTAAGGGACAACCTCCTCACCTCCGCCTCCGCCTTCTCAACATCCTCAGGCGTATAATACCCCCGCTTCTTATTGGACAGCGTCCTCCTCAGTCCATGCCAATAAGTCAATTTCATCGAGTCCCCAAAGCACTCCTTGATAAGGCGATACACCTCCGCCACGTACCCCTCCACAATACTCTTCTCCAAGCCGGCATCAGGCCTGAACTCAAGGCTGAAGCTCAGAAACTGATCGCAGTGTTGCGGATTGGCGGGGATTTTGAGTTGGCCGGGGAGCATGAAGCAGTAGAAGACCGAGCTGGTGTCTTCGCTCACCAAGGCTGGATCGGTGCGCGGGGTGTACGGCGTGATGAGGATTCTCTTGTCGGTGCTGAGGGCGTTCGCATCTGTTCGGCCGCTGAACTGAGAGTCGAGACGGGCGAGGAAGTTTGAGTAGCGTTTCGTGTTTTCGGGGGTGGGCTGGAGGGGCGGGTAGACGCTGAACCCGCATTTGAAGTTGGGGACCATCATGGCGAAGGCTGGGAGTATTAGTAGGGGGAACAGATGAGGGACTACTGTTTATAGAACGCAGGGCAACGATGGGAAAATATTGAGAGGATGGTAGACAAGTTATCAGAATTGAGAAGCGATACTGGGTTGATGTTGAGGGATGAAGCAGTGCGTAACGACGAGCAAGTGCATATGTCAATGTCAATAATCAAGCATAGGTAACTTACGAGATCAGCAAGCTCTCGAAGAAAGATGTAATACTCAAGTGATATTGAAGGCTTGAGCTCTCAGAGTATTATAAGAGTGATTGATGTACGTTGATAGAGTGGTGGTGAAAGTGTGAGAGGACACCGGGACTCCTAATGTGGAAAGGACAGAGATTTTATGCTGAATTACTGACAACTTAATTTCCACAAGAAAGATAAAGTTAAAAGAAGATACAATACGGAAAGTCTGGTGTTGTTATACTGGACGCCTCTATCGTGAAAGGTAGTGGGGTAGGATGTTAAAAGACGATGTCGTTCTTTGTTCACCAAGAAGTACCATATGCCTTGGTTTAGATGAGGATGTACTTGCACTTCTATTACAGACTCAATGCTATACTAGGTCACCGTCTAATATTCGGTCAAATTTTCACGTCGGCAAAACACCAAGGCTGTAATTAAGCTCGGCATATCTCGAACTCTCGTTGTGTCGAAGTGGTGTTTATTCGTATCACACGAGCAACACGATTGGGTGTTTTATGTCTTTAAGCTCGACGAGGAGGAAGTTACAACAGAACTCGGCTTTACCCCTCTGCTATAGGTATTCTCTCATACGCTTTCTCATGCCCCTTCCCTGGCCACCGTTCAGATATCTGCGCTTGAGGCGAGCTTACAAACTAGGTAGCTTTTTCATTGCGTCTACGCTTTTACACCGGGACTTTCGCAAGGAAGAACGAAAATCCGTCATGTTCTTTGGCGGCGAGTTATGGTCTTGGCCGAACATGCTAAAGCAGCTGCAGCCCTATACGTTATGCCCGCTGGGTGATTGGCAAGTAGGCTTTATGTCACAAATTCCTTGCAGTAACAATGTGCAAGTCTGCAAAGAGGAGGGAGTTCAACACTACATGACCCCACAGCTCCCGACACTCCGGTAACGGGTACCCTATTGCCGGGTGCCATGTTTTACATGTGCATTGGTGATCAGTTCATGAAGCCGCAGGAACGAAGAGCTTCTGACAATTCATTTACACTCGGAGATGTGACCACGACATCAGGCAGAGGATTAATGTATCGACGTGGTCTTTTGTCATGACGTATCGTGTTCAAAATGCGGTGTCGTCTGAGGACGTAAATATGTAAATCCGGAAGGTCGTCAGTTGCGCCCTACCACACTAGAATGGTGTGTGGGAACAACATGTACGGCATTTTACACTTGATTAGCCCAGGTAGTGTAAATAATACCTTGCCAAGATCCAATCTCTCCTAGAAGCCTAGAAAAGGAGTATTCTTCTTGTTCAAGGCCAAAAAGGAAATGGTGCTGTCTTGCAACGTAAAAGTCCCGAGGTTGAAGCCTTGCTACCTGCATTAGTAGATCAAGATCAGCTGATGACGTTGAATCTGATAAGATCATCTCTTCATGAGCGATTTTCAACAGACCCAGTCTTTGCAATTAGCAACCAATTGAAAGCGAGAGCGATGACGGTTGTTTTCAAGGGTCCCCATGACTTTGTCGCCGGTTACGGCATCCGAGTGGAGATCAATCCCAAGTCCGAGGTTGGAATTTCTTCATCTCGTCTTAAAATCTGACAATGTCTTGGTTTTTACGCAGCTGAAAGAAGACCTAGACAAACCAGGCCAAGGCCATAAATATGAGGCCCTCTATCACCAAAAGCCTGCAGCCTTTTTGGCCAATGCCGGGCCTTAATCGTCCCGTGTTTGCAGGAAAACTCCTCCCCACCATCACTGCGATAGGCAACCCACTCAGGTGGTTCCGGCGTGCATGGGACACGGAACGGCTATAAGTACCCAATGAGCTGCCAACTTCCCCATTGCTGAAGAGAAAAACATCATTTGTTCACGAATCATTCATTCTTATCATGACGCTCTTCATCAATGGCAAGATCCTCTCGAGGACTGTGGCCAGCTTGGCTGATGAGCCCACCTTTGCTGAGAGCATGTATGTGAAGGACGGTATCATCCAGGCCGTCGGTACGAAGGAGGATGTCGCGGCGCAGATCAAGACCGCGGATGTCACCACACAGGACTTGCGTGGCCGGACGGTTCTGCCGGGGTTTGTTGATGGCCATATGCATCTTTTGCTGCTGGGACAGTCGTTGCGGAAGATTGCCCTCGAGCACTGCAAGACCCTCGACGATATCCTCCACGAGCTGCGCACCTATGCAAAGGCTAATCCCGACGTGCCGAGGATTATGGCTAAGGGATGGATGCACTCGATGACCCCCGACGGTGTCACGGCCAAGATTCTGGATGAGATCGACTCGCGGCCTATTTACGTTGATACGAAGGACATGCACTCGACGTGGTGCAACTCTGCTGGTCTCGCGGAGATGAAGGTCGCAGATATGGCTGACCCCCCGGGCGGAATCATCGAGAGAGATGAGAACGGCCGTCCATCTGGTGTTCTCAGTGAAGCCTGCATTCTCACTATCGTGTGGCCCACGCTTGCGCAACTTGCTACGAATGAGGAGCGCATAGAGTGCATGCTGGCTGCTTTCCAAGCCTACCATGCCTCTGGCTACACGGGCATCATCGAAATGGCAATGGACGAGTTCTCGTGGGAATCTCTTGTTGAGCTCAAGAGACGGCATCCCGAAGTAGCCATGCGCGTCACAGCTTACTGGATCATCAAGCCTGCTGCTTCGCTCGAGGAGCGTCAACGGCAGGTCTCCCGAGCCATTGAGCTAGCGAAGCAATACAGCAAGGAGAACTCTCCTGACCTACGCATCGCCGGTATTAAGATCATCTGCGATGGCATCATCGATGCTTGCACGGCCTATCTCTCAGAACCATACTCCACAGCTCCTTCACCACCGCCGTTCTGGTCAAGAGAAGATCTCGACCCTGTGGTCAAGCAGGCTTCTGAGGCAGGCATCCAAATAGCGCTTCATGCCATTGGAGATGCTGCTATCACCATGGCAGTCGACATGCTCGAGAAGTACGGCAAGCCTGGTGCGCGACATAGAATCGAACATCTCGAGGTCTCCTCGCCGGAAGATGCAAAGCGCCTGGGTAAGCTAGGCCTCACAGCTTCCATCCAACCCGTCCACGCAGATCCCGCAATTCTTCGCGCCTGGCCACGCCTCATCGGCGACCGTCGCGACCGCGCATTCGCATACCGCGAGTTCGCCGACTCAGGCGCCCTGCTCGCCCTGGGCAGCGACAGTCCCACCGCGCCGTGGAACCCTCTTCACAACGTCTACGTCGCCGCGACACGCCGCTCGGCGCGCGAGCCGGAGTGCGAGGAGGTTGTCAACGAGCACTTCAAGCTGGGCGTGTGCGAGGCGATCGTGGCAGGGTCTCAGGGCGCGGCGAAGAGTGTCTTTCAGGACGATCGCGTGGGCAGTCTGGAGGTGGGCAAGTTTGCGGATGTGGTTATTGCGGATATGGAGTGGGATGCGAAGACGTTGCTCAAGGCGGAGATCAAGGAGACGTGGTTTGCTGGGAGGAGAGTTTGGAGCGCGGGTGAGGGGAGGGCGATGCTGTGAATGTCGGGTTGCTGAGTGTGGTGTTTCGGGGAGTCCAAAATGTGAGATAGTATAGTGTAATGATTGTGTCGCTAAAGGTGTTTGGTGAATTGCATTGCATGTTCAAGGCCTAGTCTTGTCTCCTAAACAGCTCATTCTTGTTCCTTGTGAATCGTGATAGAGACTAAAGAATGCTCAAACGACAACAATTGTCGCCATGACGCATTCCAAGCCGCTATCCTTATCATCTGACCATTGATGCCGTTCCAGCTCAAGCCTCTATCTTGACATATGACGCCAAGCTATCTCAACCATCGCATACTATCTCCAAACCTAGCATCCTATCTGACATTTCACGTCTCGCACTTAAATCTAGCCTCCGCCCTTCCCTGTCCCCAAGTTCCCCGCGGGAAAACAGAGCACACACAATCGGCAAACCTGACCTGGTAGATAACACTCTACGCCTAAGCTAGTAACCCCCTCACCCTTCACCCTTGCTATCGCAGTATCGCTGGCCCCTCCCCCAAAATCCTAGCTAGCGGTATCTAT
Organism: Fusarium tricinctum; assembly: GCA_020744515.1. Taxonomy (NCBI): domain Eukaryota; kingdom Fungi; phylum Ascomycota; class Sordariomycetes; order Hypocreales; family Nectriaceae; genus Fusarium; species Fusarium tricinctum. Next base: position 5,985,652 of record JAGPXF010000002.1, on the reverse strand, counting down.
CCAAACCTCAATTCCCCACCGAAGATAAAGTATCATGACTTTCTCCACCTGCACCCTAGCGCTTCCCCGGATATCCCAGGAACTAGGGAGAGGGCCATGAATCGCTCCCATGGGTCGATTACTACCCCCCCTCTCGTTATTATGACGGAGGGAAGCTCAAAAGGGCTCCTTGTCGCTGTTGGTTTTCTTTTTTGAAATGGCAGGAAGATATTCTTCTCTGAAATCATCTCCCCCTCTGCTTAAACATACATCTCCATCATGGCAGACAACAAGACTCACGACATCGAGGTTGAGAAGAAGTCTCAGCCTTGCGACATCAACGACGATGTTGAGGCCGATATCAAGAACGGCACCGTCACAGATCTCGACGAGGCAGAGCTTTTCCTCCAGCAGCATGGAATCGCACACTCTCGTCTCAACGAGCTCATGTCCGATGAGGTAGCGCTCAAGAAACTCCGTCGCAAAGTAGACTGGAGTTTGATGCCGTTGCTGTGCGGCACTTATCTCCTGCAGTATGTCGACAAGCAGGCTCTGGGCTACTCAGCTGTCTTTGACCTGTTCACCACAACCGGAATGACACCAGACGAATACTCGTGGATGGCGTCTATCTTCTACTTCGCCTACCTCGTCGCAGAGTGGCCCGCCTCGTATCTCACACAGCATTATCCCACCGGCACTATTGTGAGCAGCTTCGTCATCATCTGGGGCTCCATCCTCTGCCTCACAGCCGCCTGCAGCAACTTCGCCGGCCTTGCAGCATGCCGTTTCCTCCTCGGAGCCTTCGAGGCCGTCATCACACCCGCCTTCATGCTCATCGTCTCACAATGGTTCCGTCGCGAGACCCAGCCCTCGCGAGCCGGTCTGTTCTACTGCTTCAACGGTTTCGGCGCCATGTTTGGCGGCATCATGTTCTACGGTGTTGGCCAGGCCAAGGGCTGGGATGTCTGGCGCACCATCTACGTCCTCTGCGGTGGCCTGACCATCTGCTGGGGCGTCGTGCTGTACTTCTTCCTCCCCAACAATATCCTTACTGCGAAGCGCTACACGGTCGAGGAGCGCGCCATGCTTATCGCCCAGAGCGCCCGCAACAAGACGGGTGTGTTCAACCGCAAGATCAAGTGGAACCAGATCCGCGAGGTTTTCACCGACGCGCAGATCTGGCTGCTCTTCTTCTTTGTACTCCTCAACGAGATCATCAACGGTGGCATTGCAAACTTCTCCAAGCTCATCGTCAAGGGCTTCACCAAGGACGCTCTCCTCACCACGGCGTATGGTATTCCTTATGGTGCCTGCAATGCCATCTTCATGTTCACTGGTCCTTATGTGGCGTCTAAGTTCAAGAACGTTCGAACAATCGTCATGTGTGTCTGGCTTACACCTACACTCATCGCCGTGACTCTCTTCTGGCAGCTTCCCCGAACCAACAAGGGTGGTCTGCTCGCTGGCTACTACATGGTATGTTCCCAAGAAAACTCTTTCTTTGACACCTCACTAACATACAAATAGTGCGCATCTTTCGTCGGTGCCCTTATCGTCGCTCTTCAAATGCCCGCCTCCAACGTTGGCGGCTACACCAAGCGAACCACAGCCACAGCCTTTGTCTTCCTCGCCTACTGTATCGGCAACATCATCGGCCCCCACGGCTTCATCGGCTCTGAGGCACCCATCTACCAGACCGGTTGCAAACTCATCATTGGCTGCGTCGCAGGCCAAGTTGCCCTCGCGATTGCTCTCCGCTTTGTGCTCATCCGCCGAAACCGTCTCCGTGATGAGCAAGGACCTGTCATTGAGGATGAGAACGCCGTGTTGCAGGATCTCACAGACTTTGAGAACCCCAACTTCCGATACTCTTATTAGTTAGCGATTTGTAATGATGTCATGTAATTAGCAATTGATCTTGTCAAGTCACGTCGTGCCCCGTCCTTGTGATCGTGGACCCTTACTACGTATATAGGCTATACCCCAGATTCGGTGGTTCGGGAACCTGTGCTTCGAAATCTGGGGGATTCCACTTTCGTACTTGGTTTTACGTAAAAGGATTTGACTAAACGAACATGTAAGACAACTAGTTGGTGATTTTGGGGTTTAGTGAATCCTGCTGTTCTTGGCAAGCTGGAGTAAACAAGAACTAGTAAAGACGAGAATTGTTTCTCCGGACATAAGATTTCATGTACTATTTCTTCGGAACTATCTTCTACGCTACAGACCATGTCTTAAATGGTAGTATCCTTTTTAGTCCTCCCACTTGGAGGACACCCTCCACCAAAACTCGCACTGCTCATCTCCCCATGTAAAGTCAAGCAACTCCGCCGGCTTTCCAACCCCTGTCCCTCCAGCTCTCTCATCATTTCCCCTCCCTAGCAGCATCGTCTTCCCCTTCCCATTCTCAAAAGATGTCCACTGCGGGCGGTGCGAGAATCTCCCCTTGATGGCATTTGGATCTCCTTTTGTGATGAAGCTAGTGCAGTACGCGTGGAACTGCCCGGATACTTCTCTCTGCGCTGGAGAAATCTCACGGACTTCCTTGTTGAACGTTTGGTAACGCATCTGGTCGCCGTGGTTCGCGCCAAATAGAGCGGTTTTGTTAAGTGCCCAGTGGTATAGATATGCAGGTTGGGGAGAGTCGTGGAAGGTTGCCCAGATGACAGTTTGTCGTACCGGGCATGTATACGCGTAGTGGCCATAGGCAGTCTCAAGTCGTCGGTATTGAGACCCTACTCCCGGGATGTTACGTGTATCAAGGTGAGGTGAATCTGGGCTGGTGGATGGATCGGGATACAACTTCTCAAGCTCTGCAACTTCCGAGGTTGTAAGATGCGGCAAAAGACTGCGGAAGAAATTGGTGAAGTCTTGAGGCTTATCGGCAGCTTGAGGAACATAGTATGCGCCTTCATTCGCCGCCGAACCGGTCAGAATAGGAACTCTGTTGAACTTGCCAGACTTCCAGGCCTCCAGCGGTCGTCGAGAAATGACATCCCCGTCGATCACGGGCTGCCATGCCCAGCGGATAGAAGGATCTGAGCGAGCAAACACTTCTTTACCTGCATTGTCTACTGTTTCGGAGGGTAGACCACGAAGGCAGGTTAGGATCTTTGGGTCTTTGAGATTCTTGAAATGTGAGCAGGGCGTTAGGTCGAGGAGCTCGCGGAAGTGCTGGCTGTTGAGGGCTGCATCTGGAGGATGGATTGCACGAGCTGTATGAGCTCCAGAATCCATGATGGCTTTGTGGAAGAGCTTTTTAGGCTGGTTGATATCCATAATGAGATGCCCAATCTATACACGTTAGCGGTTATCCTTATAGTCAGTCAAAGATCACTTACACCGTGAGCTGCAGCGCTTAAACCCATGATAGTAACATCATCAGGATCACCTCCAAATGCTCCAATGTTCTCTTGAACCCATTCAAGGGCCACATACATATCCTTCAGCCCAAGGTTCAACACCCCCTCTTTCGCAGTTAATTCTGTATTCAACCCGCCAAACACACCAATGCGGTATTGCATGCTAACGGCGATGTAAGGCTCCTCTGAGAAAGCAAGCATGGTATGTGAGTTGTGCATTCGTGCAGCACCGCGATTAAACGCTCCCCCTGGGATTAGGACAGCAACGGGTAGTTTTCCCTTGCTGGGAGAATGGCCCTTCTTGCGCCAGACATTGATGGTGAGGCAATCTTCTGATTCATAATCAGGTCCGAGAATGGGATCCTTGAGGAAGGGAACGAGTTGTTTACCAGGACACCTTCAAAGATCAGCATTTATTTGGAACGGTGTTATTAGAACATACCTAGGGCCAAGATAGTAAGCTTCGATCGTCTCATTACTGGCAGCCACAGGCTCAGCTGGTCGAAATCGTCGTTCACCCACTGGGGGAATTGCATATGGAATTCCCATAAAGCCCTCTAGCGGCTGCGGAAATGTTCCATCATCAACAAATTTTCCAATTATCGTCCCCTGCTTGATAGTTACAGACGGCGCAGGCTCAGGCCCAGAAGATGATCGAAACACATCAGGATACGCCGTCAAGACAGCAGCGAGGATAACAGGCAGTGCAGCCAACCACGTCAACGACACGCCTTTAGAGCGAGTTTGTTCAGCCATTGCGATTGATCGATAACATCTTGACCAACTAGCCCAGACATATTCACGAATATGCTATTTAGATAAAGAGCCAAGAATCAGCAGTTACGACACTTCTCCGGCTTTCCGCGGATTGACATCTAGTTCCCCGAAGCTGTACCTATCACTCCCAGCTTGGTAATTATAAGCCTCGCGAGTGGGACCTGCAGCGTTAGGTGCAGACTACGGTCGTTGATTTGGGACCCGCGAGGGACGATCGGGGGTCAAGCTAAGGACCGAGAGGCATGGTTGCGCTTATCAGATGAGGGAGAGTTGTCCGCGGGAAACTTGTCTGCACGAATGACGCTATCTGGTGGTGGCTGCATGGGCTTGCTTGGAAATCCGGGGTAGCTTGTCGGATGCATGTAGGCTTAGGATAGGAGCTTGGACGACAGATATACAAGCCGCAAGCTACGGGATTCCGGCAGACTAGAAAGCGCTAGGATATTGAAGTGATGATATCAAAAAACTATGCTATAACAAGAAAAGCACATGCCAAAGCAATATTCCCTCCCAACCCACATATGCTATCTATCCGTAGAAAACGCCGTGCCAATGTCTAAATAACAATTCCGCGTTGGGCCCATCCTCCTCTGCCCTTCCAAGCCCAGATCAACAGTCCCACCGCAATCCACACCGTGACTGTCTCGGCCCAGTACGTCGGAGCATAGCACTGCGCACCATAGCAGAACAAATCACCCTGCTCTCCATCCTCAGGGGCCGACTTTGAGTTGTTGGCTCCGTTCTGATACGTCGCCGAGTAGATGAGACCCCAGAAGGTCGACCCAGCCGCAGGAAGCATGCCGATGAGGCCGTAATTGGTAGCAAAATTCTCAACGCCCCAGATGATCGTCACGATCAGAGGCGTGAGGCTGAAGATTGCTCCGTAGCCGGCGCCGACAAGGCCAGAGACAAGCCAGAAGCGCTCGGCGTGGTTCTGGACTAGACCAGATGACAGGATCAAAAGTCCGAGAGAAAGAAGAAATGCGAAAAACGCCATGAATGCTACTCGGGAGATGGAGAATCGGCTGCTCACTGCAGAACGGGTCTGTGGCCCTTGGACATGTTGTGTTTGGGGATACGGAGCCAGCAAGTCAGTCAAAGTACCGATGAATATACGTGACGCGGTGTTGGTCACACCAAAGATAGACACATGCGTCGCCGCTGAGGTGCGGTGACTCAAACCCTCCATCTCGGGTGGTGTAAGTGTACCAATAATTGTTCCGAGGTTATTTATAAAAGCCTCGCCTGGTCCGACGATCAGAAGGAACGCCAGAGCAAATGGCCACATGGTCCGATCAGCGAGGAACGAACGCGTTTCAGCGTTGAGAACCCAGTTCTTCTTCCACTTGGCCGTGTCTTTCGACGGGTCAAGCAGCGCCGAGTTCTCCGTATCCTCGCCGACCGCACCGTAGCTCCGCTCGAGCAGGGAGCTGCCGTCGAGCAGCCCGCTCTGCTCCAGCTCCTCGATTGCCTCGTCGATGAGGTCGTCCTCGTCAACGACTCGCAGCGTGAATGTCCCGAGGAGACCCATGGCAGCCGTGAGGACCGCGAGGAAGACGAAGAAGCGGAACACATCCAGGTCGCCCTTGGATCCGTCTGGTCGTGTCTCAGAGAACAGACGGGTCCCCGCTTGACTCAGCCACATGGGACTCAAGCCGAAACAAGTAATCGGCGTGGCGAGCGCCAGACCTCGGTATCGACCTTTTCCAAAGTTCTTTGCGCATGACGACACGGCGGCCATGTATAGAGAGCAGGTCGCGATACCAACGCAGACAAACGCGAACATCATGAAGGGGAGCGACCAGTCGCCATTTACCCGATGGTGCGGATGACTGCGGAATTCGAGATCCAGCTTCCTATACACGCCGGCCGCGAGACCATAGCCGGTACCAAACAGAATTCCTCCCGTGAGAGCCAGCGGTTTGAGGCCGACGCGATCGCAGATATATCCGATGAGCGAAATAGGCAGGTAGAGCGCGACAGAGCCAGCAATGGCGACAGCGTTGACCTGAAACTGAGTGTAGTGCAGACGAGATTGCAAAAGCGGCGCATAGAGCGAGAAGACGACGATGGAGCCGCACGCAAGGGCGATGATGTTCGCCGATACGAAGGCGGTCAGCCGGATAGCATGTTTTTCTTTGCGTCTTCGTTCGCGGATTTCGGCGATGGAGTCGCTATCGCTGTCTGAGGCGTAGACTGAGCTGCGCGTGGAGAGTTGATCGGCGTCGGGGCGCGATGCGTCGTCCAGCGCGGGGGACGACATGGCGAGGGCTGTAGGGGTTTGAGGAGGAGGAATGTTAGGACAAGGTCATGGCGGGAAGAGAGGTTTATAGAGAGAATGAGTGTGTGAATCACGTCAAACTGGAGTAGCTCCATTGCGATCGCACGTCATGGGTCATGCTTCGAATCTTACCCCACAATTTACCTCCGACGCCGGTCGGACAAAATTCCAGAGGCAGTCACAATGCAGTGGTTGTGACGGCTATTGTTGTCTGTCTGAAGTGACAAGGAAGGTGCCCGACATGTTTCAGGATGTATGAGACTCAACAACTCTAAAAATAAATGCCAAATCCTAGATTACAACTCGTTAGGAAAACACTGAAATTACAACGCTCAGTTCTTATTCTTTTGGTGCACATTACGATAATTAAATTAAGCAGCCGTCCTTCATGAACACTCCAGTATTGAACAGTACAGCAAGTAACTTGAAAGCTATCAAGCGTCTCAAAGCGAACCATCATCATGGATCAACTATCGGTTCCGGAAACGGCCATCCCTCGACTTGACAGTCTTCTCATCAATCTAACGCTAGAAGACATGCTATATCTGCGCAACAGGATCGACAGTATCATAGCCGATAGACCTCGCCTAGAGAATTTTCCAGTAGAGATCATCAGAAACATTCTCTCCAATCTCGACTATGATGCATATATATGCTGTACCCTCACGTCCAAAGGATGGAGAGATGCCTGGACGCAAAAAGACCTTTGGACCGACGTGCTGAAATATTTCTTTCCGGGTCTTCAGGAACTGTACCCAAATGAAACATCTCACGGTCTCTATTCGATGGCGAGACAGACGCATCTCAAGTGGCGACAGCCTCATTACAGCTACACCTGGAAGCCATGGAGTTCAATCACACCAGAAGGCTTGACCCGGAGTGTCCCATATCCGTTTCTGTACAACAAGGAAAAGTTTGTCTGGCAACAAGGACCGTTTACATTCAACGTTGGAAATTTTGGTACAGACCGGTGGCAGCAATTCGTGCCACCTAGAGCCGTCATACAAGGCGACAAATACCAAGCTGCGGCTACCAGCGACCAGCTCCTTGTCCTGTACAGAGTCGATGGACAAATGGGCATAGTGTGAGTGCTGTTTGCCGTCAAATTTTGACTTTAGTACTGACAGACTCAGATCTATTGTTCATCTCGAGACTGGGACATGGAAAAAGCTGTTTCTGCCCGCGCCGCTTCACCACGCGTATGTGGATTCCAAAACTGTCACCTTCGTCGTGCGAACCGGTAAGATCTTGCAGTTCACCTGGGGCAGTTATTTGGTAGAGGTCGACTTGACGGGCATAAATCACTTTCTTGATGAGTCTGATGCGATGTTTGGAGGCCTGCCCAAGATCTTACTTCATCCTACGAATGATAACGTGATGTTTGCAGTTTGGGCGGTCTCCCATAAGCCGCAACGAGGTCATTCCGTCAGGTTACGGCATCGAGATTTGCCAAGGCTGATTCTAGCAGACGAGCGACTGTGCAGCTTCGTACTGGCCAAGTTTGAAGGTGGTCAGAGTGTGTGGAATACCAGTAAATCGATATCGCTCCCAAACCCTCTGCAAAATCCACAATCGGACTGCCAAGACTTCACTTGGACCGCATTATCTTTTACTTGTCGAAAATCTGATAATCGTGGCACGTTTTGTCTCGGGTTGTATCGCTACCAAGGCGCCGAGACATGCAAACTTGTGCTATGCTCTTGTTGTCATCCGCGGGAGAGAAGAGGAGAATGGGGAGCTGTGACGTTCAATGTCTTGACAGAGAGCTTTGATCATCACGAATACTGCTCGCCGTGGCCTGACGTTCTATGGGATGGTGGGGTCTATTCTCAAACTCAGAAGCGACACGAGACAAGACTGGTGGACGCACATATTTGGAACAACGACCTGGTACTATCTATGAGCCACACAGGCTCCGGAATAAGAGACCAGGAATTGGATGTCTTGGATGTACAAGCGGTGCACCCGACTGGGAGTCATCAAGCACCTTCTCCACGATTCAAAACTAAGACACTGTCAAGCTTTGCTCAGCAGTTCAGGACTCAGGTCTTCCAGGATGATGACTATGTTATTGTACCTCTGGTCGGTGGCGTGGCTCTTTGCAGGCCGTCTGAGACACCAGCAGGTGTCATGGTCGATTCTACTGTGCCAACAGATCAGGATGAACACCGGCCGCTTTCCTACTGTGCATGGGAAATGACGGAAATGATCGAGCTGATGCATGACGAGGTGGGCAGCGGGTTGAATAACCGGTTAGAGAGACGGCGACAGGAGAGACGTTATGCGTAGACATAGATCTCCGTTTGAGATTCTTTCGTTGTCTTGGTATGGAGGGTATTCTGTGATGAATAAAAGTTACGATAATGGTATGCTGGCTAGAGACAAGGTCATAACTTCAGGCGTTCATAGAGCATACAGCTGAGCCTACAGCTGAGCACCAAAAGAGAATAAAAATAAGAGATGGGGCACGAACACGCCCAAGTTTAATTTAACCTCCCGCTTCTGTGACCTCGGTCACTTCAGACCACCAGGCTTTGATTCCTTCCACATCACACCAATTCAACTCCACCGGATTCTCAAACCACCACCGACCATTCTTGCGATCGCTCTCATACTTCTTCAAACTACCACCATCAAAACGGTGGTTCTTGACTCCCACCAGCAGAACTGCACTTCCAATCCGAGGGCTGAACTGCTCAGGGTCAAGGAACACAGTTAAATGCACCTGTTTGGCCGTAGAGGGGTCGGCGAGCCGTGCTGTCCTCTGTCTGTAGGGTGGCAGGTTCGATGGCTCCACATCTGAGAGGGACGCAACGATGGCGAGGACATTGCAGGACCAGTTTTGCTTGTATGGTAGGTGGGGGATCGATCGTAGAGTTGTCAGCTTGAGAGGCGTTTGGGGATTGTGCCAGTCGCGTGGGAGGGCAATTGGTTGGTTGGACATTAGTGTCTTTTGTGGTGTCTTGGGTTTCGGGGCATGCATCAGAGTTTCGAACGCCTCAAAGGCTTCCTCGACGACTTCTTCGTCGTCGTCGTCAAAATCCAAATCTTGTTGGGGTTCGGAGGGCGCTTCCAGCTTCTCTTGCAGCTGCTCCGGTGGATTCTGTGTCGGCTTGGCATCTTGATCATGTTGAGTTGCCGGGTCTGGGTATTGCTGCGTCATGAGTTCATCTTCCTCCTGGAGTACCCGATACGATTCATTCCAGCCGACAGTGATCAGATCCTCCACGACCAAGGTCACCATGGTTTGTCCACCGACATCCTGCCACTTGGCGTGGAATGTCTTGCATCGAACATAGGCCCCTAGAGCGATATCTCCTATCTGTACAAATCGATGCATGTCGCTCCCCAAAAGGGCTTGGATGCACAGCGCTCCATCACCAAGGACAAGTCGAAGGGCCTGCCATCTTCCTGAGCGCGAGACGGAAACTCGGTCAATACCCTCAACGAGAAAGATGGTCTCAGGGACACAATAGCGCGTGCGAAGGATGTCGCGCACTACTGGTACAAGCTCAAAAGGTTCGCCCAAAAAAGTGATCGCGGTAGGGTCGAGCCTCAACGATTCGTCAGGCATGTGTGGTGATCCATTTGGTGTTTGTGTTTGTGTTTCTGAAGCACAAACAAGAGGGAAGGTATCTCACAACCGTGAATGAAGTCACTATGCATTTATCCACTATTCACTCAAAGCGGGGTTTGTTCCACGACGGATTATTCTGTCTCTTCAACACCAGCTCAAAATGGACAGTCCATATGCACGAGAGCTTACTGTAGCAATTGGGGCCTTGCAGAAGGCGGCTCAGTTGAGTCAGTCCATCGTTGCAGACAAAGACAAGGGTGCGATTGAGAAGGACGACTTGAGCCCTGTGACAGTCGCCGATTTTGCTGTGCAGGCGCTGCTTACGGCGACGATCAAGCATGCCTTTCCCGAAGATCGGGTAGTTGGCGAGGAAGATGCTTCGGATCTTAGGCAGAATTCTGCTCTGATGGAGCGCGTTTGGGGGCTTCTTGGTCGTATCGCGGAGGACGAGGACACGCCTTCTCTGTGCAAGCTACCAGCTACGCGAGAGCAGATGTGCGATCTTATCGATGAGTGCGGAGCTAGTAGCCCTGCGTTAACTGGAAGAACATGGATTTTTGATCCTATTGATGGCACGAAGACATATCTACTTGGTCAGCTTTACGCTATCAATATGGGTCTTCTGGAAGATGGTGAACAGGTCGCTGGAATCGTGGGGGCGCCTAATCTGTCTATTGATGCGAAAGCGCCACTCAAGAATGAGGATATTGATCCTACCGGAGAGGGGTGTATCTTCTTCGCTGTTAAAGGCCATGGTGCTTTCATCCGGCCTCTTCGCTCTGATCAACCCAGGCGATTATCCACTCAAGGTGCCAATCAAGTCAGTTTCGTCACCAGCGCCACCGTCGTCGACTCAGCCCTCGACGGCATCCACGATATCGTCGCCTCTCGTCTCAACGCCCCGTATCCTGGCAGTGATCTATTGCCCTGGGTTCTTCGATGGGCTGTTCTGGCCATGGGTCTCGGTAACACCACGGTCTGGGTGTACAAACGCCGCGACCGCTACGCCAAAGCTTGGGATCACGCTGGAGCCATGTTGTTGTTTGAGGAGGCCGGTGGGAAGATTACGGATGTGCATGGGAAGAAGATTGATTTGACTGCTGGGAGGAAGATAAGTGCAAACTTTGGCTTTGTGGCAGCACCGAAGGATATTCATGCGCGGGTTTTGGAGACGGTGCATGATGTTCTGAGGGAGAAGGGCAAGGAGGAGTTTCTGAAGTGATGAGCGGGAATGGTATAAGTTAAAAGGAGGATTGAAGCTGGATAAAGTAACAATTAACATAAGAATCCTACGCATCTGGCAAGTCACCATTGCTGTATTAGTTCATGCCTTCTCTATCTTGACGAAGCATATCAGATCCGAGGGGCTCATTGTGTTTGTCCGTGTGCTTGTTTGAATGACTCCATGAGATTCGATACCCAATAAAGTAGGCCCGTTTGACTGGTCAAGACCATTTCTAAATACACGACCGCTTACATGGCATTTACGGTACTTGAAAGATCCAAACGCCCATATGTAATATAAAGACACTGCGATATCTCTTATGGTTAGATCAATTGCGCAAACGTCTATCTTCTGTTCGTTTCCATGAGTGTATATCTGAGATATAAAAGACTGCCTCTTCTCCAAAGGATATGTCTCCTTCGTTTTTTCCCCAATTTCATCAGCAGAACTTGATACTATCTTTCCAGAAATTAGTCTGACTACAAAGCCCAGAAGCCTTCATCTCTTTGTCTATCTTTCAAGATCGTTGCATTGAACATCACTGTCACCATGCCTTCCAACAAGTCTACCGCTGAAAAGGTTCGCGAGGAACGTGAGCTTACTCGCAAGAACCGTAAGCACTGCCTCATCCTAGTATACTCATCTATTCCTTGGCTTATCAGTCTTAGTTCCTCCTGCTCGATACGATATGTCCCTCCTGCGTAAGGCTATCAACTCGCGGGCCAAAACGAGCGCCAACGGGGCCAAGGAGGCTGTCCAGTCTTTCTTCGACTCTGAGACAGAGGATGGCAGCGAAGGCAAGGGATGTCATTGAGGGCCCACCGGATATGTTCAATCCTTTTGATCTTCCTTTGAGCTCATATGGGGATGTTGGCCGGATGGAGAATTGAAGCCACCAGTTGACATGGACATGTTACACGTGGTAAGGGACAATCAAGCAATGAGGATAGCTCAGAGGTTTTAATCTCTGAGGTACCGGAGGAATAAATCAGGATGTATCATGCCGGTGCTTTTCGAGTGTTTCCTACTTTCTGTGAACTTTGTTCGTGAGCATCCTATTTAGAACAGTAACCTAGTACCTTTTACATCTCATTGTAGCGTCTTTACACTATGTGTTTTCAGTACCAATGGGGAACAACCTGGACCTTGCCAGCTGCAGGCCGCCATGTAAAGCTTCTTTTACATGAGCCGACTTCCTACTCACCAGCCCCTTTTAGAGACCCTGAAATACCAATACCTACGCTGCATAGGTTAGTTACCTATTCCCATCCGATATCAAGGAGCCGTTCTAGGTCATGGTAAACGGTGGGGAGGGGTTGCCACTGGCTGGCCCGAAGCTGAGCACTGGCGGGCAGCTGCTCTTGACAATGTTAGAAGTGGCCGCTTGCCTTCCCCGGAATTCCATCGAACAGACAAATGCAGTGACGTACTGCGAGTGGGTCAGATCCTTTTGTTTATCTCTCCCTCCTCCCTCAGCTCGATAATACTCTCTTCCTCTCACCTCTCATCATTTACTCCCAAAACAATATTCTCATCATCCTCACTCCTCTTCAGACTACAGTCTTCTGCTGCCAATGCTGACCATATCATCGTGAGGAAAAACCACCTGACCTCGACATAGGCTTCTCTGAATATTTCACAACATCCCCGCTGCTTCCTGAGAAGGTATAGTTCTGCTCTCTTCGCATCCCCATTACCAGCCTGAGTCTTCCAGCTGATCGAGAAAAAGGGCCTGCCACATCTTTTCTTCAAAACTCCTCCCGGTTTCCCTGTTAAGGCTTTTGCACCCCTTCCCCCTTCGTTTCTCAAACACTCTAGTATGTCCTTCTTTTAAACTTTCCCGATAAGCAAGCACGAACGTGAGATGCAAGTTTTCAAATCACCTTGCGGCACACTCATTGGCCCTATGCTTTATTTCTGAAGAACTCAGCAGTGTCTGAGACATATTTCACAAAACATCCTGGAATGAAGAAGTGTTGAAGTGCTTTGAGCCAAGACTTTGTGTTTACACATATGCTGACTTCATTTTCTAGCACCATCTTCAAGCTCATCTCCCAGGAGATGGTCGACAAGATCTGCAAGAATCTCATTGACCACGGTGACGGCGATACCCTCATCTGCCTTGCTCTCAGCAACCCCTACTTCTTCCGTATGGGGAGGCTGCGACACGCCTATCCCAGAGGTCGTCGTCTTGCCTTTTGCGACAAAGGGATGCGTTCTTCAGGTGGCAGATCCTCATCTTGAACGTTGGGGTTGTGGCTATGGCTGCAAAGCCTATCTCAATCCGGCATAAAAGAGTGTTATACACTCTTATGAGGTAAGGTCGCGCACCTATTAATAATATGAACATTTACTGACAACGACAGCTCATGATTGATGCATCAGGTGGGAGTACCATTTCCTCACATCCATCCGCTGCAAATCACCCTCTTAGCAATGGAGCAACAGATATGAAAGAGCGAAACAAGAAGCTTCTTTTGGGGAGAGCTAGAGGAGGATGGTGGTTGGGGATCAAAAGCCAAAAGTTCAACCTCTATCGCACAATCGCGAATTTGAGTGCTTTGGAAACTGCCATGACTGCAAAAGCACTGTTGCTACCGTTGCAATAAGAGGCGTGTTGCGCTTGGGGTCATTAGATGGGTTGCTATGGGTGCAACAAAAGCCTCAGGATCATCAGCAGAGCTTGGAAATAGAGACAGATGACAGCGACGGCAATATCTCTGACTAATTACTCAGAAGCATGAGCAACACGCTTTAACACGGAAGTTGACCCAGATACGCGAGAAGAGACACGAACTTAATTCAGTGAATTTGAGCTTTTACGAGATACTCCTACACTTCCGGGATTAATCGATTTAGTTCTGTTAATACATTACGACATTGACGATCATCACAGGCACACGTCCCGAGTACGATTTGACACCAGATATACATCATGAGTGGTATTCACTGGTCACCGTTATCCGCTATTTAGAGATCAACGCAACTTTCTCTTTGGCTGGTTTGATTAAGGGGAGACAGTGGTTGAAGAAAACGCGAGCACATCTGATATTGGCAGAGGCTAGTGTACACAGTGTTGGAGTCTTGACCAAGGGGCGGAAGAAGCAGCTGAATTCCCACTGCATCTGATTATCAGAACATTCCATCTCATCGATGTTCCATGGGTTGCGTAAGGTCCTACAGGAGGAGAGCCGCTGTGTTTTGAATCGATGTTTCAACCCGAAGGCTACATCTTTCCCAGCCCTCGCCAACCTGTGCAATCCCAAGATCACTGCCATCGCATCACCGCCAACGTCTTTCCACTACCTCTTTTGCGCACCGTTCCTTACTATAATACCTGTCGGGGTCTCTGGTGATGCTGGACTTGTTCTGTCGAGAGTTGGTATTTATAACTCCTTTTGTGGTACTTAATTAAGGTGACCCTAGAAGGAGATGATAAATTGGTTGCATGTTCTTGAAGTATGGTATTATTTTTAACATTCAACATTCCAAGTTCTGTGTTCGTCTGTCCTGTGAGTGCCCAAGGACAATCGCACAGTTGCGGATAACTTCTAGTCCTACAGACACTATTTTACAGACGCAAATCAAACGGACTGTAAAGCGAATCTACGAATGTTTACTTGAACCATGGAGAAAATACCACGGGTTACTCGTCAAGTCGAATGCCAATTAAATCTTAATTAATTGCCAGCCATAAAAGATATACCAAAAGTTAGGCATTGGTACATTGACTTGGTAAATTATTGCATCTACCTAGGGTTACCAATAAGCTTTTGCCATCAGAGGCTTACTACTCGAGTATCTGCGCCGCGTTTCTTCCTCGGTTGATCAGGCAGATCCGTGCTCTAAAAGTAGAGATGGCGAAATGGGAGGAGGTGGTGGCCCGTTCTGAATGGCCTGTCTCGACGCGCCATCGTGGTACATAAACCCAAACTTTAAGGCTGCGTTCGGAGATGGTAGCAGAGAATCGTGGGCTGAGCGAGTTTTTATCAAGCAGATCAAAGACCCAATATTAGCTTGACTACCTATGGGCTGACCTCTGCGTTCGGGCTCGTCCGCTCCTCTGAACTGTCGAGCCTGGGGTGTTGATACCAACTCGGCTCGGTGGTCGGAAAGCTTGATGGTTCATGTTTTGAGTTTCCACCCGGCGTGGCGGCGGAGAGAGAGTATGTGTTTGTGAGCGGAACGAGTATGATCAAGAAGAGAGAGTTTGAGACATGTTCCAGCTCTTGGGTGGAAGAGGATGCACTTCCCTCTTGAAGACCTCGTTCACCCATTCGACCTGCTTTTCCAAGCTGTTACTCCAGACCTTGTGGTAAGGCTTCGACTTGAATGCCTCGATGAAGGAGATGTCGGTCTCTAGGATCGGTACTCTTCTGCAAGCCTTTTTTCTAGGCTTCTTAGGTTTTCAAGCTGCGGTTTGTGGTTGTGATTCCGACGTCTCAGCCCTATCCTATGCAATATCAGAAGCTCATGGCCAAGGGTGATCGGCTTGACCAAGTTGGGATTTTCCCGTCTTAATTGGGGAAGTGACCGAAGCTTGCGTCGCAGCAGAGACTTCTTATGCCGATAGCAGGATCCATTGTGTGGGTGGTAGCTGCGAAAGAGGTTGGCGATGTGGACCGAAGGGTTGGCTGCTTGACTAGGCAGTCGTAAGGGAAGATTGACAGGTGATTTGCTTGTTTTATTGAATAGGTTGAGTGATGAAGTAGGGAATACTAGTCTAGCTTTTGTGCGTACGGCTGTGTGATATATATACCCATCCTGATTAGAGTTTACTTGTCATGTGTGACTTCCATTGTGTGAGTTTATGAGGTTTTGACCTACCTGAAGAACATTAATAATACAGATAAAATTGGACAGTCTGCGCTTAATGAGGATTAAGTTTAAAGTAAAATAAAAGTATCAGGACATTCTTAGTTTGCATTCGGGCTATTCCTCTCTCTATCTAGAGATTGGTACAGCATGTCTGCGAGCAGGTGTCCTCGGACTAGCAACTTCCTGGTGCGCTACAATATGAGATCTTGACAATTTCCTATAGTGAACAGACCGGCTACCTATTTTACACTGCCAATCGTTCTGACATTACAAACCTTGCTTGACTCCAGGGCATAACCACTTGCCACTAAGTACCGACGGACAAAAAGCACAGAACTATTGGTTTTTTCAGAATAATGTCTACCCATATGTGTCTCTTGTTCTCGCTACGTGTGTGGGTATCTAACGAGTGTTTCTTATCATTATTCTCGGACTTGTCCCAGCAGGCAACAAAGCAGGTAGAGACATTTCAGGGGGTCAAGGTTGAGTAGGAGTTCAGGCGAGTTCCATTAGCTGACTGTGGCATCTTGTAGTCTTTCATGGCGAACAGTTCAAACAAATAAACGGGTGAGCTCCAGTAATCGCACCCCGACATTGTCCGTTTGTTCTATCCCCCTTCTCTACTCTACAAATAAAGTCTAATACAGGAGGCCTCGGGGGAAAGTATCCCTGGGGCCAGCAATTTCTCTGCTTGTCTCCATCAAACCGTACTCTTCAGTTCGGATACCCCGGTGTACCAGAGGTCGCCCATGGTACAGATCAGTGTGCTCGACAAGGCACATCTCGGACAGTTCCGGCAGGTTGCCTCCCATCTCCAGCACAATAAAGGCGCAGGTGAAGTTGAGTTCGTCGCGGTTCTCACTGCCCTCTTAGAGGTCTTGGTCCACAGTCCACACAAGAATGCGGGTTGAGAATTCAATGGCTAGCCGGCGTAAGTTGCCCATGCTCTTCAGACTGGTGATGAACTCTTGCACGTTGTTAACGAACCCTTCCTCGCTTCGCACTGAACTGTGTCTGATATGGGAGCGCGGGTTTCCCTCGGCCAATATAAGGCATTCGAGATTGGCGAAATCTCGGAAACAGACTTGGTCAGCTTGGAGTACGTTTTTGGGTGTAAACTTCCAACAGTCAAGCACAGGGTCGCGCATCCTGACCCGAAGTTTTTGGATGTGAGGGAGATATCGACCTAAGAGGTTCAGATGGCGGTCTTTGAGATCGCCATTCACATCAACTGCCCGGATGTTCGCTCCGTGTAGACTTGTTTGGAGCAGTCGCTGAAAGACCGGATTGGGAAGGTCAACTCTCAAGTGCGTAACCGCAGTCCATCGACGTGCGGTCTTTGCTTGGATCAGGAGAGCTTTTCGCTCGTTGCTAGACAGACCATTCATTTCCAGTCCCAAGGCAAAAACCCGGGGGAACTTGTGAACCGCAGAAAGAATGAGAGAGGGAGTTAACCCATCATCCTCTTGGTGGTGGTTGTCGATCGTGTCGGCCAAGATGATGAATGAAACTGAGCTATAAACCGGATTAGTTACCAATCAATGCAATAAAAGGGCGTTGCGCCTACCGAGCATGTTTCTTGATTTCCTGAATTCTCGGAGTGTTGTTGTTTGCCAGGAAATTCAGCAACATCGCTGTAACTTGTTGTCGGTTACCTTTGAACGCGATTGAAGTATGTAGTCGCCGTGAAAAGGCGAACCAGATTGCGGACGACGTCTTCGAAGCATTGGATTGATCTCTGACATCCAGGTGAGAAGCTATATGATCCAGCATCTCACCTGGTAGATGCTGCAAGCTTCCGGTCATATTCGCAGAGCTCCTTGTGGGAGAGAGACAGTGGACAGATGAGGGAAAGCTAGGAACACGACCCAAGATAAACAAACGAATAGCCAATCTAGCGCGAACACCGAGTCTGCTTAAGTGAATTAATAGGAAGAAATATGCCTGACGGTAGAGGTTGAACATTGTTGACGGTGCCCGCCAGTGTTCAACGCTCTTGCCGGCATGACAAACTAGACATTGATGATTCTAGCATTATGCTAGGATCGATTGATTTATCTAAAGAAGCGGCAGACAACCCTGAATGCCTTCACTTTCTTCTGGATAAGAGTAGTGACTTATTGAGCTGGTCGAATGGTGTAGGAATCTTGTCCGCTTTGCGTCGACACCTGTTGAACGCTCACAATTGGATCCAGAAGGGACAGACTTTAGCAATTCGCTATAGATATACAATGCAATATATTGCCGAGGCGCATTATGTCTTTAACGTCAGGTTATCTAATAGTGAATTGAAGCCATGTGGTCGGTAACTATAAGACGTTGCTATAAGATTCTTTATTGTAGTACTCCGAAAGTACTATGAATAGCTGGTGGATAGGGAAGAAATCAGTCCCTTGTTGGTTCGCTCGAAATAATCTCGACACCAATGGGAGTAAAAACCTCAACAGTGAATCCATGCCAGACGGAGTGCACCATGATCTTGGAGTGTGAGGCTGGCAAGGGCCTTGTTTGGTATAAGTTGACACTTCTTATTTACTGCGGCCACCTTGTAGGGAAGGAAACTAGCCACGCTACAGAGTTGTTGCAGAAATGACATCGACTTCTATATCTGAAGAAGGGTATCAGTGTTCATTATCCGGTGGCAGACTGCAAGGATCTTACATCGAGGTATAAATGAAAAGCAATTACGACACGAGTCAAGTTGATTCCACAACGTATGCTTAATAAGCGCTCGGAAAGCTGATGATGTAAAAGCTTGCCGTTCTATTGGGTATCAGCTCTAACATAACTTGCAGACGTGGTGATTAATGGAGATTGTACTTACTCTAAGATCAGTCGTAAGTATGTAGTACTAGCTCATTGTTCGAAGCTGATAGGGGTTTGAAGATGAAGTCTTTGTGATTGACTGAAGATGAATTGAGGGGATTGGGTGGGAAAAGGAGGCCTTTATAGAAAGAGACGGACCATTCTGCCAGGCGTCATGGAGCATGGCTTTGTCGGTTTGCTCCTGGTATTTTCCTCAATTCACTGAGTGCTCGCTTGATTGTAGCAACCTTGTAAGTCTCAAAAGGCGCATACTCGTTTGGGTGCACGTATGGTTTTGTTTTCTTTGCTCACTGTTGCTGTCGCAATCAAGCAGCACAATTGTCAAACAAGCGCGGTCCGTAGTGGAGACGGCTTGATAGGCCAACTTACAAATACTTGTGGATTGCTTTCATGTCCATTCCGTTCACGTTGTTGTTTGATGGTAACGGAGTCGGCTTGGTCAAACAACAAGCGCTGAGAGGGTGTTGCAAAGACATAGCCTGGCCTGCGTCACGGGATGCGATCGACAACAAACTGAATAGGAAACGATAAAATGATTGTATGCTGAATATCTGTCACTTGCATCTTTCGGTGATTTACCAGACCTGAATTTATTTCTTATCTGTGGCCACAAATGCCAGAGAGTTATTGTAAGATTGCATAACTAGAGGCCATGAACAAGTCCTTGAGTAGGTTTCATCGTATTTTCTACCCAGCCAATTTCTGTTTGTTTCACAGAGGGTTAAGCTCCGTAGATAGATAAAAACAAGCCGAATTGTGTCAAAATGCTATGAGCAAGCAGGGGTTCGCAATGCGCCAAGTCGAAGCAGCACACTAAGAAAGATGTAAGCATATGACCCTGCAAATCACAACCACACCTCTAAGCCAGAGTTTCATACTTGAGATATCCAAAGACGGTTTTCAGGGTATTCAATTTAAGCTATCAAGTAGGTATCAAACTACAAATCTATAACATGAAACAAAAGAAAAAGGAAATAAGCATGGCAAAAGCCGGATATCTGTAAAGCAGTAATCATACAAGACCGTCCACCCCCAGCACATACTCATACAATCCAATTACAAATCGAACTCTTAACCGCTCTTATGGCCGTTCGTCTTGGGACTCTCCTGGTTAACAGCATTAACACCAGCATTCAACTTCCCAAACTGCCATTCTGGCAGAGTGATACCAGTCTGCTCGTTGATCGTGCTCATCAGAGGAGGCAGCATCTGGTACACGTTGCGCATAGTCTCAGTGGGATCGCCTCCGCCTTGGCTGCCGGAAGTACTGCTACCCGTGTTCCAAACGCTGATCTTGGGCTCGAGGCCCCTGATGGCCGCGGCGTTGGCCTTGGCCAGCTCGACGTATGTGCCCTTCTCGATCATCATGTACTGCAGGAGTCCGGCAGGGCCACCGAAGGCCTGCGAGAGCTTGCCGTAGGCATCGGCCATGGCGGCGATACCCTCTGCCTCGCGGAGCTTGGCAACGAGCTGGGCTTCGGCGCGCTGCTGGGCGGCGTAGTTGTAGGCCTCGGCGTCGTTGCGGGTCTGGTAAGCTGCGGCGTCTGTGTTCTTGGTGACCTTGGCGAACGAAGCTGCTGCATCGGCATCGGCTGAGATCTTTGTCTGGTACGCAGCAGCATCGGCCTTGCGCTGACTAGCCTCCTGGTGAGCGCGGGCATCCGCCTCAACCTCGTAAGCAGCGGCATCAGCAGCCTGCTGCTTACTCTCCCTGGCAATGGAAGCCTTGACGACGTCAGTAGCACGCAGACGCTCCATCTCAGCAGCCGCACGCTTGATCTCGACCTCCTTCTTAAGATCCTCATCCTTGGACTCGAGGACACGCTGGGCTGTGACACGGGCGATGTCGACGTCGCGAGTGAGTCCTGTGCGCTTTGTGTCGAGGTGTGCCTCTGCCTGAGCGCGCTCGATATCGCGCTCTGTCTTTTGGACGGCAGTCTCGGCGTTGATCTTTGCGATCTCGCGTTCCTGCTCGCCCTTGCGCTGGGCTTCTCCGACGTTGCCGCGGAGTTGAGCCTCTGCGACGTCGATTCTCGCCTGGTTGGTGGCGCCCTCGTGTGCCTTGCGGGACAGCGAGGCGAAGTATACCGAGTTGGGAGCATCCTTCAATTCTTTGACCTGTAAATAGTTAGCTTCGGATCTCAAGAGCTATCAATTTGATACGTACGTTGGCGTTGAAGATAAGAAGTCCAAACTGTGAGAGCTCGTTCTGAATGTTCCTGAAGATCCTCTTCTTGAAGACCTCTCGCTCAGTGAAGATCTCCTCCATGGTCATGCTAGAAACAAGGACTCGGGTTTCACCCTCAATGATACCCTTGACGATGTTGCCCACATGCTGGCTCTGGTTGACATTCTCGACCTCCTCAGAGTTGGCCAGGAGCATAGCGTACTTCATCAAGGCGTCTCCACGATCCTCCCTGTCAAAGTCATCAGGCTCACCATCGGAAGCTCCCCGGTTGGCGCCTCGCTGGTTGAGATCTGGGCCCACTGTGAAGACGACAGGAAGAGAGAACTGAAGCTTCTCCTTTGTCATGGCCTGTAGATCCATGGCATAGTCATGTGGTCGGATACTGGGTATCGGGTTAGTTGCTGATTTTGTTAAGTTTGGGGATTTTGGAATCGTACCTGAAACGTGTGCATCTTTGAAGAGGCCAGACCCAAGTTGCCTTTGTGATCTTGACTGTCTTGATTCCCATACCAGTGATGGCAAGGTACTCATCGGGGGCAGAGATTCTGTATGCCATCTTGACGGTTGTGTTACAGTTATTGGTGTTGGAATATGTAAAAGATGGGACTGGTGTGTGAAGTGTATGTAACGAGTGTCTAGTTGTATCTCTAGGAATTATCAGACACTAGGGAGTGTTGTATATGATATACCAAAAAGCATTCAGTAAAGTGGACAACAGCTGTCTTATATGCTTCTCACAACACGATCTTATCACACAAACCAACAACCTAAATGTCTCAACCCTGCTGCCTTACAAGGTTTCTTTGACCGATATTCACTCATGATCTGCCTCCCCAAAGCGCCTCGCCGTATGATAGAAGCCTAAGCTGGCATTCGTCTGGCTCAAGCTCTCACAATGTGGTGGCTGTGTCCAACCACAACCCCTGTCAGACGCACTTGGCGATCATGACAGGGGTAGTCATTCTGGAAGAGTTCCTTTCCACAACGGGTATGCAGGATGCTCAGACGGGGTCCCGTGATGATAGGCAAAGCTGGGCAAAAGTTAGTGCTGGAAGGAGATTAATAAATTGATCCTTTAGGGTTGCCACTTGGGGCATTGCAAGTGGTTGAATATTGGAGCTGAGATGCCGATCTCGGTGAGTTATCGTAGTTTGGTGTGGTTGGGCGTTTAAGGGTTTTTGAACTTGCATTTAACAACTCTGTCTAAGTCACAGTTGTTAGTTCCTCTCGCTCTGTAAGTTGTCTGTTTAATCCTCTTTCACTTTGTACGTCAAATTATTGTATTATTTGATAAAACAAAACTCCTCATTCGGCCTCTAGTGAGTTAATGTTTACATGTCCTATCCATTCCTCGACTGCAATAACTCTCCTTCAGCCGCAAGCCAATCCCCAGCACAGCCCAGCAAAACGGGGCGTATTTTAATTTCCGTCCATCAATTAACCCCGCGGAATTCACGAAACCACCAAAAACACCCAAGAAGTTGCCCTGCCGAGATCCGCATCGGTTGTCTCGGTATCTTGGCGTCATGAGATAATGCGGAGAGCATTGCACGCCCGACCACGGTGCGACATATGCAAGACCCCTGTCATAACGACATCGCCCGTGCAATCCCGTGCAATGCCCGTGATTCGTTATAGTGCTCTAAATACTGGAATGTCAACACTGAATGCGCTATTGCGCCAAGCCTCATAATGGTCAAAGTTCATGACTGAACAACCACTTCTTGTGCTGCGCCTCTTTAGCCAGCCAATAAACACTATTATCTGTTGGTCAGGCAGACAAACTGCAGCCCAAGGCTATTACATTTTATCATTACTCGGTTATTTCCAGTTTAACTAATCTGATGCTGCTTTTCACAGCCAGGTTTATACATTGTAATGCAAGGCTGAGTCGCTGATAGCCAACCACGGAAGAGACTTATTAGTCGTGGGCTGATTCTGATACTTACAACCTCAGGCCAGGTTCTTGTATATGTTCCACGGGCGTCGGGTATTCATTCAGTTGCATTTGCCATCGAACTCACCTGCAGCAACCCCAGACTTGGCTTCTCAGTCATTCAACACCATGTCGAAACAGACAGACTCTTTTGATGATGGGGAGCTTCCTCCCCCTTATACCGAATCAGGCCCATCAGTATCGGCGCCTATAGAACCACGGCAATCAGTCGCGACTATCTTCTCCTCACATCTCAATAATCTCCCACTGCGCATCCATTCAGTCCAAACCGCCCGAACCTCGGCGCGCGATGAACGGGATAGCGAGATACTGGCTCTGCTTGTCCCTCACGTGGAAGACATGCTCTCCTCAATCGCAGCCATGGATCCACCGCCGCGATTCGTCGAGATGACCATGGTTCCAGAGGAAGCTGTCGGTGAAGGCTGGGTCTTTAGCGATGAAGACCAATCCCGTACAGTTGTTCGAGTCAAGGAAGATCGCAAGTTATTAGGTGATCAGAAACAGCCTCCAAAACCGGAGATCGAACCTCAAAAAGAAAGGGGTTTCGACGATTGGGGGAGATGGAAAGACGAAACCCATGGTGCAGCCGCAGACAACGCTCTCTGGTGGTCAGATGACGATATGGCTAACCGTCTGGCAAAATACATATCCCCAGACCGAGTAGATCGACAGGTAGTAAGAGCACACGTCGAGCAAGCGAAAAAGTCATCGAGATGGAGTCTCTTCAAAAAGGCTGAGCCATCAACTCCGCCGGCGCCAATACCACAACCACAGGACGACCCAGTCACTATGACAGTCAAGGCGGAGGAGGTTACTTTCCGCCGCGAGAATGCGATGGGGATCTGGGAAGGGAAGACAGGATGGGGGCTGGTGGTTAGAGTGAAGCTACGGCAGTGAGCTTACTGTTTACTTTGTGTTGAAATAGGAGCATCCAGTTCAGTCTATACCTTTACACTATGTATACTTGATATGGTAATAGGAGCTAACACTCATACTTGGTGAGTTGTTTCACTTGATTTTCGGAATTGGTGAGCGCTTTGTGATTCCATCTCTTACACACTGTTGTCAGTTCGAAGACCTTCACATCAAGACACGCAATTCAACACCCAATCCAGGCAAATACAACCGGAACATATTAACGAAGTGGCTCGGTAGTACTCTGTATCCTATCGGAGTCTTTCCTTGTGCTTAGGCGCCGTGCATGTAATACAAAGTGCTTGATCGGCGATAACCTGAAGTTCTGTGTAACAGCCGGCAACAAGGCGAGCGGGTGTAAAAGCCATTGAAGCTCTCACAGTAGCATTTTATTTCTTTCCATACAACTAATACAAGCAGAGCGATATGTTTGTCGTCCTCGGCATTTTATTCTCGCCAAGGTCTTGCCTCCGGCCTAACGCGCTGTTGTCGTGAAACTCAACCCGCCTAATCTCACCACCCCATCTTACAGCATAATTGTACTGCATATGACAGCATCACAACACTTCCCCTCCATAGCCATAGATATTCACTAATTTAATTCTTGTTTTCTTTTGCTGTGCAACTTCGTGATTCACGACGTTTCCTTGTTAGTGCCTGACTCACACGCCGTCTCCGACCCCACCTCGAATACAAAACCCGAACTCATCCATCACCACTCTCTGAACCTCTCCCTCTCCCTTCTTCGTATCTTCACCCTCAGAAAATTTGAAGCATCATGTCCTACAACGTCCTCGTAACCGGCTCATCAGGCCATCTCGGCACTGCCCTGATGCTCTCTCTTCCTTCGTTGGGTTTCACACCTCTTGGCATCGATATCCTCCCTTCTGAGAACACGCACCATGTTGGCTCCATTTCCGACCGCGTTTTTGTAACTTCTCTTTTTCAGCAGAATCCCATTTGTCACGTTCTTCATGCAGCGACACTTCACAAGCCTCATGTCGAGAGCCATTCCAAGCAGGATTTCATCGACACAAATATCACAGGTACTCTCGTTCTCCTCGAAGAAGCATCAAAGCTGGGCGATCAGATTGAGAGTTTTGTCTTCTTCAGCACAACAAGCACATTCGGCGCGGCACTGAGTCCCAAGCCCGGCCAACCCGCAGCATGGATCGACGAGACAGTCGTTCCCATCCCTAAGAACATCTACGGCGCCACAAAAGTCGCTGCCGAAGATCTCTGCTTCCTCGTCCAGAAGCAAACCGGCATGCCCGTCCTCATCCTACGTACCAGTCGTTTCTTCCCCGAGCAAGACGACGATGAAGACCGCAGGGCTGCTCTCTCGGACGACAACCTCAAAGTCCTCGAGCTAGCCTACCGGCGCTGCGACATGGAAGACATTGTGCGAGCAGCGGTCTGCGCAATGTCCAAGGCGCGAGAGATCAAGTTCAGAAAGTACATCATCAGCGCACTGCCTCCGTTCTCGAATGATGCCGAGACGCTTGCAGCACTGGACAAGAACCCAGAGGAGGTATTCCAGGCTGTCGCGCCTGGGTGTGCGCAGGTCTTTAAGGACAAAGGCTGGGCACACCTGAAGCGCATGGATCGGGTGTACGATTCGAGAAGAGCTGTGGACGAGTTGGGCTGGAAGCCGGTCTATACATTCAATCACGTAATTGAGCTCATCGCGCAAGGAAAGGAGTGGAAGAGTGAGTTGACAGGCAAGGTTGGGAAGAAGGGGTATCACGCTGTAAGCCACGGGGTATACACTGTTCGATGAATTAAAAGGGAAATGATGCATCGCATTGGAGATGGAGTTTGGCACATAGCGATTTGCTTAAAATGCTTTTGAGCCAGGGAAGATATCTGAAATTAACGAGTAACATGTATCAATCAAAACTCGCATGCGCCTCATATGCTGTGTTCAAGTGCAAGGCCACCATCCCTTATATAGCTAGCAGGGTATATACTATAATAACAATCTCCAAACACTCACTACTTAGCCAAACTTGATTCCAGCGTTAGGATTCCACGTGCCAGGGGCAGGAGGTTGACCTGAACCACCAGATGGTTGACCAAACTTGATGCCCATGCCTGGGTTCCACATCGGGGCTTGCTGAGGCTGTACTGGTCGGGGTTGCTGAACTGATTCTCCCCATGACTGTATATTCGCCTGTGCTGGGCTCTGTACTGATTGAGGGGGCTGCTGCGGCGGAGCATAGGAATGCGCAGGTTCCTGGTGTGACGGCATTGGACTCTGAGCTTGAGATTGCTGGTGAGAGATGTTGAGATTTGACAATGTCGGCATGCTGATTTCCCTGTCTTCTGTCAATACACGTTCAATACCCAAAGGTTGAGAGACGTACTCTTCCAGTGCCCTCGCCTCCATACGACGTTGGGCTACCCAACCTCGAACCACATCACGGAAGCCTTGGCCAACAATCTTGTTCAGATCGTTGTAAAACTTTCTTCCAACCTCAAGATTGTTGATGATCTCCTTGTACTTGAAGTAGGCGTTATCAAGCTTCTGCAAAGCGACCTCACGCTCTCGGTTGCCGCGTTCACCCATTTGCCGTTTCTGAGACTCAAACTCGCGGTTGATCCGTTGCACATCCGTCAGGAGACGCTCCTGATCCTGTGCCTCTTTCTCAATTGCCTCCACCTCGGGCTCGTAGAGCTGGTCCAGGCGCTTGTCAAAGAACTCCTCAAAATGAGCTGGCACAAGCGCTGTGTTAGGATATGTTCGTTCTAGTCGGGCAGCTTCTTTAAGAATATCAGGCTTGATATCATCGCGTCGTGCGTTTTCTCGCAAACTCTCAACCTTCTTGCGACGACGGCTTTCGAGGCGAAGTACATCGTTGTATGCGCCGCGCAGTCTTCCTATGACAGGCTTCAAAGTTTCGGGGATGTCTACCCGTCGACTCGAGGGTACGGAGTCCATCAGATCCCGATCAGGTCCTGACAGAATGGCAAGTAGATCCTGGATTGTACCGAACTTCTCCCTCACAACGGCATCGCTGCTGACACTGCTCTGGAAGTAGCTTTCAATTTCTGAAGCATGCTGCCACAGCTTCTGGCCTTGGGGGTCCTGCCTGCTCTCAGGTCGCGACCACCGATCTGTCCCGTATCTCATCCGTAATCTTTGATCCTCCTCTTCCTCAGACGCCAAAGCTGATTTTCCCTCCTCAAAAATCGCCATGTCTCCTAGCCGCAGTTTGTCTATATCGGCGAAACTCTTTTGCACCCTGCCAATGGCATCTGCTTGCCTAATTTCCTCGGCATGCTGGACCAAGCTGGGAGGAAGACCCAGTGGCTTCTCGAGAGCTTGTAGAGATCCAGGGAGTCCAAGCGACGCCAAAAGGTCGTGAAGCTTTTCTGTGAGCGACTCGAGCTCTTGGATGATGTTCTGGCTGACCATGCGATCTCGTCGTTCCTCGTAAATCGAAGTAGCAACGTGCACGGAGAAAGGAACAAGCCGAGAGAACAAAGCCGGTCCAAACTCAGCGCGGTCGCCGAAGTAATCGTAAGGGTTTCCGACTTGGGGTGGCACACGAGCCACAGCCATGTTGGCGCGATCGAGAATCTTGAGTTCCGACTTTGGCGGCACGGCGACTGTTCCTGTTAGTAGCTGTCAGGCGAAAAGACGGGGTAACATACTTAGGTAGATAACATCGTTATCCTTTTCCGCTCGCTTCAAGTCCTCCTCCACCTTGCGCTTCAGTCCATTGAGGTCATCGACCACTACCTTGCCAAGGTAACCACTGCGAGCTTCCTTAATACCCTCTGTCGCGCAAGCCACAGCATCTCTAAGCCGTGCAACTTCCTCTCCATATTTCCTCTTCTCGAGACAATCGCATGCAGCTCGGTACTGGGCGGCGGCAGCAAAGTGGTGATGCTTGGCGCTCATGTGGTGAATCCAGGCACTGCTGATGGCTTCGCTCTTCATCGCAGCTTCGCCGGCGAAATTGTACAGGTCGGAGACTCGAGCGGCAAGCTTGGCGATCGATGCATCCTTGTAGCCGTCCATAACAGCTTTTTGCCAGAAACATTCTTGACTCTGTGCAAGTAGCAGCTGGGTCAAGGACTCGAGCGTGTCGTGGTCCATGTCCTCGGGGGGGTCGGACATTCGCAGTTCGGGTAGGATCTCTTTTTGCATATGGGTGAGGACTCCGGCGGCTAAGGAGAAGTAGTTGGCGGCAGATTTAAGGCCTTCGGTGTTGCCTCGTGGGGTGTTGATGGCGAGCTGGGAGTAAAGGGATGCGAGGTTGTAGAGAACATTCATCAGCTCGTACTTGAGGTTATTGCGCACCATCGGACGTTCCGTGTTGTAGCCGAGGGCGGGATACCATGAGAACTCAGCACCGATCTGCCAGTACTGTCAGTTTCTGCCGTTAGCTCCCATCGCGTGATACTCACATCTATGGGAAATTTACCGCCAACCCAAACGAGCTGGCCAGCGTACGCTTGCAGCTTCTTAATGCCACTTGGGTGCGGTTCCCTGACGTTTACGGCATCGCGACGAAGTGCATCAATGACCTCGAGGTCATGCTTGAACATATCCGGGTGCTGATCATATTTGGTGTTGATATACTGCCGTATTGTCGAAGCGAGCGAGAGCTGAGCCGACTTGCGAAAGGGGAGATAGAGGATATTTCTGGAGTGAGCAAATGTTAGTAAATAGGAGAAATGGTCGAGTAATGTTTATAATATCTTACGAGGACATGGCTACGGTTGAGAACCTCACTGACGGGTTCTTGAGCCTCGGTGTATGGTAACTTTTTGCCAAGTTCGCTGTCTTGCTAGAGTTGCAATGACTTCATTTAGAGCTGTGGGGGCGCCACGTTGGAGGGGCAATGACGCGCCTGTGGCGCAGCTGAGTACACATTCAGCAATATGGCTACCCTAGACGTCGTCGAGATTTTGCAAGTCCATCTCAACTTGAACAAACAAAAGATAATACAAAAAAGCGTTCACCCATTATGAGAGTCTTTCTAACAATCATTTGTTTTGTCACAACGGGAAATATTCTGCGGTTTGTTGTCACAAATGTTAAACACAGCAATCGTTATTTACGCTAACACTTTCTAAAACTCATGGCTATGGACTCATCATCCCATACAAACTTTACTTTCAGGTGGTATCTCGTAACTCAACAACTCAAATCCCCTAACGGTACTTAACATCACCAACATCAGATCGGTGAACTCCATCACCCACGTAGCCTGGGGGGTGAGTCTGCCCAGCGGCACCCACACCTCCGGTCGCCGCCGGAATGGAAGGGTCGGCAGAAGGTCCGCCAAATGTGGGGGCAGTCGGAGACACTGAATCCTTTCCTTGCTTGACCTTGAGCGAGCCTACTTCAGCTCCCTTCAGAGTCTCAAGGAGGTTGCGAGCACCTGCAGGCCAGGCGCTGTTGGGTCCTTGGCGGGGAACCTCTCCCCTGATGATCTGCTCAACGGAGACACGCTCGCCGTAGAAAGCGGCATTGGCATCCTTGCGCTCAACCACAACGGTACCGTCGACTTGGATACCTGCGTAGAAGCCGCGAGACTTGACGTACGAAAAGACAGGCTTGAAACCGCTAGCGCTCAGGCTGCGACGGTTCTTCTTCTTATCTGCCTCGGGCTTCAAGTTTTGGCTGTCCTCAGTGGGCCTAGGAGGCTTGGGAGGAGCCTCCTCATCCTTAGTCTCCTTGGACTTCTTTCCGTCCATGGCAGTACCGATCTCGACAGCACCTCCAGCGCCGTAAGGACCAGCAACTACAGCAAGATCGCTACCCAGGGCGACACGTGTCTTAGCAAAAGCGTTGAGTGCTTCTCGGCTGTTGATGACACAGACACAATCGTAAATATCAAGCCCGATCATGAATCCCGCGCCAACAGAGTGCACCTGGATGCCTGAGGGAGGACCCCATGATCCGTCAGGAAGACGAGAGATCAGAATACCCGAACCAGTGGCACCAGAAAAGGCGTAGCCGGCACGAAGGGTTGTAAAGATAGCAAGACCTTGTGCCTTGGCAATGACCTTAGGAGGAATGTTGACAAGAACTCGCTTCTTGGGCTTCTCCTTGGTAGGGTCAATGATCTCGTCGTTTGTCTCCTGTGCCTTGGGGTCGGTTGAGGTGGGAACCTGGCTTGAGCTAGGGTCCGCGTAGACACCATTTTCTAGAGTGTGTGAGTGTATGTTATTTGAGCTAAATGAGGCAACTTACTGCAAAATGACTTCAGAATAGCGGCAGCCTTGTCGCATTCTTTATCAATAGTCTCGGGAAGGAAACTTTGACTGCCAAACTTGTGCGCCAGGCTGTTGATGGGCGCCGCAGCCTTGATACCAAGCTGGCTAAAACGCTCGCTCCAGCCAGGCTTCTTGTGTTCCTCGGGAGGCACAAATGTTGAAACATTGCCAGTATCGGGGACATGGCCCTGGCCGTAACCGTGATCGGGACCTTGGCCATGGCCTAGGTTGTGGTCGTGACCTTGGACGTGACCTTGGTTGTGACCATAGCTATGGCTAGGGTCAGGGACAGTTGTACCTGACTGAACGGGCTCGCCTGTAGGAGGAGGCGCAAAGGTAGGATGGGCAGGGTCATATTGTGGGATAGCGTAGTTTTGCTGGCTCTGCTGGCCTTGTTGGGTGTGTTGAGTGTCGAAGGGCTGGTGAGTCTCCTGGTGCTGCTGAGGCGCGGTGATTGGATTTCCCTGGAGCGGGTTGGGGTGAGCAGCAGACTGTTGATGTTGATCCTGCGAAGGAGGAGGTCCAGGAGGAGGGGGAGGGAAGTATTGTTGTTCCAGCTTGCGCTTCTCGTCTCCGGCTAGTGGTTGTTGCTGCTGTTGCGATTCGCCTACAGGTGGAGGTGCAAACTGAGGAGGCTGTTGCTGGGCTCCAGCAAATTGAACATGGTCTTGTTGAGGTACTGGAGCTGCGCGCGGCTTCTCGTCTCCAGGAAGTTCAGCCGATCCTTGATCATACGCAGGAGGGGCAGAGGAGTCGTGTGTGGAAGGGGGATACTGCTGGCCAGGCTGAGCGGTAGGTAGGAGACCACCTCCATGCTGGTCGCCAGCCGAGTACTGGGGAGCTTTCTCAGGATTAGACATTGATTTGAGGTTATGAGTGGTCGCAGTGGTAGTTGTAAGGTTAAGGTTGCGGAGGTGTTGATGGCGGGGTAGCTTCGTGTGTGGTGTAGAGCTAGAAAATGGGAAAGAGAGATAGGTGTCGAATTCTTGGATCAAGAGATGGTTTTAATAGACGAACAGGAAGATAACAGAATGATCTAGTGTTAAGTTACGAGAGGCCTCGTCACTAAAGAGGTCAAAGAGTGGCGTGAATCAATGCGAAACCGGTTCCATAACTGCAAGGAACCGCGACTTGCGACAGCTCGCCATAGGATTGATGTCATCACAGTGGCTTGGCCGAGTACGATTGCGTGGCTGATTTCAGGGTCCTGCACAGCCACGCCAACCACCAATGAGAAGTCTCCTATCGTAAAGAAAGACGGAAATTGTTAGGTCATGCTGGTTGTTGGCATGTGAATATATGTGAATGTTTTCCTGATGATGATGGTGATAACTATGATGTTTTGAACTATTCTCTCGTGTATTGATGAAGGATAGTTGTCAACCTTATCGCGGGGACTTCGGAACCCGAGCGGTTATCCGGGGAAAGGATGTGAAGCTTACCCGAAGCCCGTGATTATGATTATGGCTTACATACCAAGAAAAAGGCTGTTCTTCGAACAAACATTACATTCACTCGTTTAACATCGTGCCTCGCAATTCCTGATTTAATCCCTTAGGGACTCTTTCGATCAGAAGATGACACAAACAGAGCCCTCCAACAGCCCGGAGACTCGCCATCTCCCCCGCATTCTTTGTCTTCATGGCGGAGGTGTCAACGCTCAAGTGTTCGAGGCCCAATGTCGCGCACTCATCAGTCATCTCAAAAACTCTCTGCGTCTCGTCTTCATGCAAGCACCGTTCATCTCAGACCCTCATCCGGACATCGTAGCCGTGTACGGTGAATATGGGCCTTTTCGACGATGGCTTCGTTGGGAGCCTGATCATCCAGAGATCGAGTCCGATGTTGCCACCGAGATGCTCCGGGACGAGACCCGCCAGGCAATGGATAACGACCCCGGCACAGGAGAGTGGATAGGCATAATGGGCTTTTCCCAGGGTGCGAAGATCGCGGCGAGCTTACTATGGACACAGCAGAAAGTGACGGAGCAGTTTGGAGCACAAGAAGCTTTGACACAGTTCAAGTTTGGAGTCCTCATGGCTGGAAGAGGGCCTTTGATCACATTGGACCGTCGCCTCGAGCATACACCACGAATCGTCGACGCAGGACTGTTGAGTTCCGAGTTTAAGGACTGGCCCGAGTCGAACGAGGGTGAACACGTCTTGAGCATCCCAACGTTACACGTCCATGGGATTCGAGACCCGGGACTGGAGCATCACCGAATCCTCATGGAGAAATACTGCGAAACAGGCACAACAAGTCTGGTAGAATGGGATGGTGGGCACCGGATACCAATCAAGAGTCATGATGTTGGGGCTGTGACACATGAGATCTTGAAGCTTGCCAAAGACGCGGGGGTAAAGTTGCCTAATTGAAGACTTTCCTATGTCCAAGCAGTGACGGGCATGATACGAAGACTACCTAGGTAGATATCAGCTTTTTGCATGAACACTTTCCCGACAGTAACGACACGCTGACGCAATGAATAACGGCGACCTGTATCAAATATATGAAACGAGCTTGTGCAAAACCAGAAGAGAAAGAGAAAAAAAAGAAAGAGAAGAAAGAAAAACATCTTGAACTCAGTATCTCCAATCTGATTCCAAGAAGAGGAAAAGTACCTCTAACCAAGGGATTGGTTCATCATCATCGTTCGAGTCCCCTGTTGCCCACATAATAGCAGCCATCGTCGGCGCTTGATCCCATGAGTCATAATTGACAGTAGCGACATTAGGTCTGTACAAGAACCGCATCTGTAGAGGAAAGAACTACGTTTGATTTGGCACCACAGGCAGCATTTTATACCTACGAAGCTTTGTCCTAAGGCATCACTCTTGAACCTCCATTGCCCAAGTCTAAATGTGTGTCCTTTTGTTACAAGGTTTGGACAAGATCAAATGTGTTTGCAGTTTCTGAGGCAGCTATAAAGTATATACTTGCCTGGCCCAACTCAAATTACATGCCGTCTCTCTTAGGTACTTGATTAAAGTTTCTTTCCATAAAGCCCGAGTTGGAAGCACATTTCGAGATTTGCCAAACTTTCTGACTTTGCATGGCTCATCTGGTCAAAGAAGTCTCACGAGCTCTTCCGGTAATGTATGCTTAGAACACAAGGGGCTGACGTGTAACTATCATTCATGCTGAGTGTCTGTAATGAACAAGCTTTGCTGACTTATGCGTAACTTCAACAATTTGACGAGGAGATGGACTAGATACGATAATCTGCTTACCAAAGCAAATTATTTTCACTCAGACGGAGTAACTCTACGAGGGAAGACAGCATATCCAGTTCCGGTTGGCTACATTCGAAAGGTAACTTTGCCAGCGCAAATTACAATCGAGTGTTTCTCATACATGGTGCAAAGAGTGACAAGTGACACCAAACAAGACAAAATGTTAAAGTTTAGAATTATGGACTTGGTACAAAATAAAATATGCGGCTTAGCTGAAAACTCCACTAAATGTATAAAATAACTGATGCTGCGGGCTGTATCCAAGTATCGGCTCCGGACCGTGACCTATCTGGAGGTAGAGACCGCATTTCACTTCCGGCATTTCACCCATAATCGGGTCCGATGTTTGAGTATCTTCCATAGATGATTAGCCCTGATTCGATCGCATCTATGCAAACACACACAGTATGACGCATCAGTGTCACGAAAATATTGCTAATCTTAACACCGACCACTCACTATTGATCTCGTGAACTTCAATCACCAAGATCAGTCTCACAGCTTGAAATCGCAAGATACTGCCACATATTTACCACCATCCTTCAAAATCCAGCTTTGGTAGGATACTCAGTAATATCCCGTGGAGTACTATCCATCTCATGTACTTCAGTCCTCTGCATATCCTCCTGAGCAGGATAATAATAATATGTATCCTCTTCTTCACTGTCAGTTCAATCCCGACATGTTCATTTTCAGTGCTCGACTTACTGGCTCTTGTTCGTTTCTGGTACAGCAGGTAAGCAACTCCCGATCCGATAAGTGCTGCTCCAATAATTGCACCCGCGACAGCACCGCCAATTACTGCACCAGAAGGAGAAGACTTTGACTTGGAAGCATCAGTGTCACCCTCTGGAGCTGAAGTACCTGAAGCAGAAGCTGTTCTATATGCGGACGGTTGTATAACACCAGTGGCCTTATCGCCACATTGCTTACCCGCCTCTTCATCAAACACTCTCACAGGGCTACTCTCCTCGGTGGCATTCGCCTTCCAGAGCGTAAACGTACCTGCATCATGATTGACCATAAGATACGCCGCCATGAGGAAGTACCTGCCTAATTTTGGAGCCTCATCCTCAATACCTTTCATAAGAATATCCCTCTTCGAGGTATCGATCACTCGCGACCCATCTGTGTCAATGTCGACAAAGGGGACCATGTATTGATCATTAGGAACGCGAATTTCAAGACCGGACTCAAGGTAGAAAGTCAGATCGGCACGGAATCTTAATACGTCAGCAATCCATAGTACTGAGGGCTTGTGATTTGACTCACGGCGTCTTCAAATCTGTTTGGGAAGCCCCCCAGTGAAGTCCGCTCGATGAAGAGTTAGTTTCGAGACCACTTATATGCTCGAAATTCTCGATATACTCATTCGGTGCGTCGAGAAGGAGGTTGTGCGTTGGATCGATACAGCACTGTAATGTCGTCCCTGTGGGAACAATGCTTGCATTTGTTCCGCCAAGGAAGTTGATCTTGATGTCCGTCACGGTCACTCTCATACCCGTCCAGCAACCATCCTTCGCATCGAAATTGCCAAATACCAAAGGCGCTGTGTAATTCTCGCCAGTTACTTTCTTCTCGTCGTAACCGCCCAGCACCAGCGATCCTTCAAGATCGTTTCTGGTCCACATACGACCCCAGAATATCGACCATACTCGCGAAGTGATCTTTCCAGCCTTGCGTAAAGCATTGAGATATGTCGAGTTTTGTCCCAGGCCTAGGGGACTTTGTGTACTTGGTTCGTCGTCCCATTCAGAAGTCGGTATACCAAAGGGGAAATCCTGAAGCGCGACTGAACCTTCTAGCTTGACCTTGTCTTTTGCTCCTCGGCCGTCTTCGGCGAGCTTCCCGATACCGTAGGTCCCGCCTTTTACGATAATTCCATCCTGCGCACCGCCGGCATCGACGATATTGCTGAAATTGGTAAAAGTTGTTGAATCTTCTTCGTTGAATAATCCGCCTCTTCGGACTTTGCAGACTCGGTCGTTCATGATAGTTTCAGTGCCGCAGTGTGGTTCCGTATTGTATATCCAGGTATTATTCAGGTCGCTGCACAGATTAGCATTAAACAGCAGAAGTGCATTTTCGAACATACGCCCATGGTAAAAGCACAAGGTTCTGCGGTGGTGTGCCAACCTCAGCTGGGATGCCTATCATGTAAGAGTCCTTGATGTCTGGATATACTTGGACACTTCGAATAGGTAGAACTATAGGCTCTGCATCGCAGGACGACGCGACTGCCTCTCGTAGGAAAAGCAGAGTTGGAAGGAAACGAAGCATCGTGAAGAGTGACATTACAACACAAAAGAAAGAAGATAGATTTGGCGGAACTGCTGGGAAGAGAAAGGGTAGGGTATGGATTCTATTTATTGTCGGCCACGCAACTTCAAGGCTCGTGCTCACGATATGCAACCAACACCACAGAGCAATACAACTTCTGGGCAATGGGCAATGGGCCATGCTTTCCCAAAATACAACTAGTCTGATATCTGAATAGTGTCTGTTGAAAAGGATGTGCTCTATCATACCCAAAACAAAACCGGGCATAGCGAAAGGGTGTTGTCTATCTATAGTATGGTGACAAAGCTGAACATCTACTTTCGGCAATGGTCAGAAGGAGGAATACTGCGCCAAGAACTCTCTGAGAAAGAATTACGTACCTCGAGGGATTGGGGTGCTGAAGTTGCCATTTAAGACAAAGAATATTTCGAGTTTTAGTCTGCCCGAGCTTTCATCCTTTGTCTCTTTCGCCGCATCTCATGGACAAGGTTACGCCACCTTGGTCGTAGCTTTTCTCACGACATTGCTCTTGAGGTGATCCAAAAGGAGCAGGGTTTAATTCCAGTAGTACATGATGGCTCTCCGCTCGGTTAGTTTATTCACTGGCTTTTGCAGATTGGAGAGCCGATTACACTTTGAAGTTACAGATGGAGAAGTTCAAGTGGAATAAGCAATTCAGATACGAGTCAAGACTCTTGACTACAGAGTATGATCTATCCTGTCGTTCAATAATTATACTGGTGTTGGTATAAGAGTCCGTTCTTTCAGGCTAAATACTTTGGTTGTCTTCGAGACACTGAGCTGCGTTCCTGAACTTGTGACCTAGATTGGACGATGCCCTCGGGGAGAAGTAAACCAACATTACACACTACACTTGATCGGGATGTTTCGTAATCTAGAGCAAATTCTCCTGTCTTTGGGTATTTCAGGTGTTTGTATCTAACTTGCTCTCTACCGCATATCATCTCAAATGAGCGTGTGGTAGATACGGAGGCACAGCCTTCAAAGAGCCAGCTAACCCAAGCGGCCTTGCAAGCAACACACTGAGACTGAGCGTATCATGAAGTTTTTGGTTCTGTGACACCGTTCTTCACAAAAGTCATTTCATATCGAGGTTCCAAAGCCCAAGCTGTGAACTTTGTCGTGCAGTATGCATCTTGTGACTTGGCAACCTTTCATGCTTAATTTGCAATATCCAGTATGATACCCGGGCGATGCATCAAGACATGTTCGTACGACAAGCTCTTTAATATCCTCGTATTCCGAGTATTCAGTTTCAACAGATTCGCTGATCGTTCCCCAGTTTGCCAGGATACATGGTCGATGATCGTGTTACATTTCCGGCTCCCTTTGTTTAAAACCTCGAAAATAGAAACTCTCAGACATCCGCAAG
Source organism: Fusarium tricinctum (assembly GCA_020744515.1). Taxonomy (NCBI): domain Eukaryota; kingdom Fungi; phylum Ascomycota; class Sordariomycetes; order Hypocreales; family Nectriaceae; genus Fusarium; species Fusarium tricinctum. The sequence goes on along the minus strand of JAGPXF010000002.1, from coordinate 5,948,607 downwards.
GGTATGGTGGAATTTCCATGCTCGAATAGAAAGAATCATCTACCAGAAGTTCTCGCTTGACTGGTCATGTTTGTCTCGTCACTGATATCCAGCAGAGCTACAACATACATATAGAACTACCTCAGTCCAGAACAAAACTTTCATTAGCAACATTTCCACTCGTTACAATGCATTTAGTATTACTTCTCCTCATCTTGACCCTCGGCGCAATCGCCTCTCAGTCCACCCCTCCCAGCCCTCCCAGCCCTCCAACCATCAGGACCTCCACCGACGTCAACAGCACCACAGATATCTCCAAAGACCAAGAATGGCACGTTTATAAACAGCCCGTCAAGATCAACCCTCGTTTCATGTCAGGCGGCTTCCTCGACAAGTGCAAAGACGTGCGACAGGGCTACAAGTCGTCGCCGTGGCTCGTGGCTAAGTGTCCGGATAAGAACGGGAAGTATCTGTGTACTTGGCTCGAGCTGGGGAAATGTCTTCTCAATATTGACGGAGATCTGCAGCGTGGTCCTATGTTTCAAGCACGATCTATGTTTCAGTGTAGAACATGGCTGACATATGGGTCCTAGTGGGAAGTTCCACGAGTCTTGTACGCAGTGTTGGCTGAGAGGCGGCGGTCGTGAATTCGGATGTCGCTGTTGGGCCAAGATGTCTTCAGGTCGGATCAATCTGAGCGATTTCCAGAACAGGCTGCGCACGACTACTATAGACCTGAGTAAGAGTCCTTTCTACCTGTGATTGAATTTCTTCTGCTAACGATGGGGGAATAGACGTTGCTGTCGCTGCGGATAATGGCTACTTGACCTGCCACGGTAATCGAGGGGTTCTTGATTACTGCACTGGGAGGCGGTCGGATGATCCGTTTGCTAAGGAGTGGTCGTGTCCGTCTGGCCAGCTGAGGGATTGCACTCTTGATGATGCTACTTAGCGGTGGAGGATTGCTGTGGATGACTTGTGTCTGGATCTTATCGTTCGCCACGCTCATTTAGAATAGTTGAGATATTCTTGCCCTTTGAGGGTAATTTCGAAGCGCTCCGTAACGCTGCAGCGGAGCTTCAATCGTACTCGAAAATCATACTTCAATGAAAATCTTGGCTTCTCCTCTCTGCTGTCGCCATCGATTCGTCGACTCGACCAGCTCGGGACATCCTTTTAGCAACCAGCCCCATTTTTTAAGAAAGCCCACGCTGACTTCCCAACTACTCGCATCGTGAGACTCTCCCCAGACAATCAGATACGCGTCTTGCAAGCCTTGACTGCTCGTAAGTCCGAGGATATCGATACACAGCTCATCCTCGTCGATGACACCGCTCGTGTATGCTGTTAGCATATTATCTCTTAATCGAGGAACCGGCAGCAAGTCGACCCAAGGATGGTGCTCAATTTCTGTCTGTAACTTGGTTGGGTGCAGAGATTCTGGGCATGAGGGTCTTGCGAGAGCTCCGTCGGCGGGTTTAGGACCCAGGGCGTTCCAGGGCGATATCACATCGTCGCAGCACAGACCTTGGAGGGGAATGCCGATGTGAAGGGCGTTACTGGACACGGCGTTAACGGCATTGAGGCGGATGAGCGAGGGGAGAAGAGCTGGGCGGTGGTTATTGAGACTATGTTGCATCTGAACTAGCTGCATGAATGCATATGCGACAGCACGTTGCCTGGCCGTGGGTAATATGAGAATGCCATTCATGTGTATATCTTCAGGCGTCGCATGGGCCAGTTCCCCATTCCGAGCCTTCCGCTTGCCTTGGAGGTGTCAGATAGTCATGTCCAGCGGTGCGATGAGATGAGCGGTGAGTTAGTTACTGACGATAAGCTCTCTGGTTTAGACGATTTTGTCGTCTCCTCCTGTCCCTGGCCTCGGTGATTCCTGTCCAATCATCGTCTGGATCTCGCAGCTCCGTTAATTGGAACGGGGGACTTGGGCTCGGGCTTGGACTTGGGCTTGGGCTTGAGTGTTCAGTAAGCAAAGCCGGTATTTGTTGCGGTGCGGCCATGACGGAGACGATTTGCGGCGGCGGAGCGGAAATGGAGACGGAGACGGCTTTCTTACGTGAAGAGTGCGAATCAAAGTGGTCCCCTCCTCGGTAGTTGGCAGATAGATGTACAGTACTTAGCTGACGGATGAGCAATTGCTATCTCCGATTGTGATAGAAGAAAGAGAAAGGAAAAAAAGAAAGAGAGAATAGAATAGCATCTTTTTTCCTCAGTCAGCAGAATTAAAAGCGCATACGTACACCGCGCATGTCTATGCTTTCCAAACACTATTGCTTACTGTAGATGGCTTCTTCCCTTTTTCCCAATCCCAATCCAAAATTGATTGGTCTGATTTGTTGCTTTGGGCCTAGAGCAGAAGCGCTAATGCAACCTGCTGACATCAATGACCCGAAGTGACAAAGTAGCAAAGTCTGAAGGGCAAAATAATCCCTGTCAAAAACGTGTCGCTGATGTCAGACCTTTAATCGAACCCGAAACCCCGGATAAGACCAGAGTTGGACTAAACAAAACACTGCAGACCACTAATCTTGGCAGTCATCTTGTCTCCCTTGCCGACAACTAGAGTAGAAAGATATGCAGAAATGGCCTAGTATGAGGCGACTTTTCTTCTATCGTGATCCGTAACTAAACTGCCGATGAAATCTCCCATCCTGACGAGTGACGACCCGCTTTGGAAAGATTCTGGAGCACGCCACCCATTACATACCCATCCGGCCCTTTTCTCTTCCGCAATCATCAATGCAGACCAAAGTTGATTAGTGATTAGTGGGCGGGTGGGAATGCAGGGAACACTATGACCACGGCGATGGCTTCCTTTTTCTTCACAGCGTCTTTTCTCTTTCTCTCTCGAACGGGGGGCTTAACTCCGATTATTTCCAGATGACTGGTCTAGCACATACGGGGCGGTATTTGCCTGTGGGCAACTCGGCATTGATGCTGAGAAATTCCAATTCTTTCTATGACGTTGTGGGGTCTGAGATTTTTTCATGTCTATAATCTAGGATGAGCTAGGAAACTTGATATAAATAAGGCGTTGTATCTAGATTAGTTTACATCTCAGATCGAATCATACCACTACTCTCTTTCACTCTCACCACTCTACAAACAAACAACACTTCCAATAAACTACACACTCACATAAAATAATACAAAATGTCTACCGACTACGAATTCAAGGGATGGATGGGCCGTGACCCCGACTCCGTCAACGGAAAGATGGAATGGGGTTCTTTTGAGCCCAAGAAGTGGGAGGAGAACGACGTCGATATCAAGATCACCCACTGCGGTGTCTGCGGTTCTGATCTTCACATTCTTCGCTCTGGCTGGGGCGAGACTCCTTTCCGTAAGTGCTCTCAACCATAAATCACAAACATAAAAACCATGGACATACACTAACAGAAACAGCCTGCTGTGTCGGCCACGAGATCGTCGGCAAGGCCGTCCGCGTCGGCGACAAGGTCAAGAACATCAAGGTCGGCGACCGAGTCGGTGTAGGTGCCCAGGCCCGCAGCTGCCTCCGCGAGGACTGCGGCGAGTGCTCCGTCGGCCGCTTCAACTACTGCCCCGAGATGGTCAGCACCTACGGCTCCGTCTACCCCGGCGACGTCGGCAAGTCCTACGGCGGCTACGCAGACTACAACCGCACCGACTCACGCTTCGTCGTCAAGATCCCCGACGGCATCCCCTCTGAGCTCGCCGCCCCCATGCTTTGCGGCGGTGTCACCGTCTACGCTCCCCTGCGCGCAAACGGCTGCGGCCCCGGCAAGACTGTCGGCATTGTCGGCGTCGGTGGTCTCGGCCACTTCGGCGTTCTCTTCGCAAAGGCCCTTGGCGCTGACAAGGTCGTCGGTATCTCCCGCAAGGCCTCCAAGCGAGACGAGGTCCTCGCTCTCGGCGCCGACTCCTATATCGCCACCGACGACGACGAGGGCTGGTCCGACAAGTACGCCAAGACCGTCGACCTGATCGTCTGCACCGTCTCCAGCCCCAAGATGCCCTTCAGCGAATACTTCAAGCTCCTCCGCCGCGGCGGTGACTTCGTCCAGGTCGGAGCCCCCGACTCTGGCGAGCTCCCTCCCGTTAACGCCTTCACCCTGATCAAGGGCGGATTCAAGCTCAGCGGCAGCCTTATCGGTACTCCCCAGGACATCGAGGAGATGCTGCAGCTCGCTGTTGACAAGAACGTCAAGCCCTGGGTTGAGAAGCGACCCATGGAGGACGCCAACCAGACCATTGTGGATATGGAGAAGGGCAATGCCCGATACCGATATGTGTTGGTGAACCAGAAGAACATTGATTGAGCGATAGACTATGATACCTATAGATAGATAGACCTGTACAAAAGTATTATGAATGAGTAAATAGAATAATCATCTGAGAACTGAGCACAATATCTGCCCCACGAATATGAGTGCATGAATTGGATAGTTGCATACCCCGCAATTTGCATCACGCCCTTTGAGAGCCCAAGTATCAATCAGCTCTAATCAAGTAAGACAACACTGGTAGACTGACCACTGACCCGCTTGCATCTAACGTCAATTACCTTTCCATACAAATGTCTCATACTCCATCATAATGCCTCGTTCAGATGAAGCACAAGCTTTCTTCCACGCCGTATACTCAGCCGTACAAGAGATCCCATATGGCAAAGTCACTACCTACGGTCACATCGCCATGCTAGTCGGAACCCGTACGCTCACGTATCCAAATACCCAATCATTACCTAACAGTGGACAGCTCAAAGACCTCGTCAAGTTGGCGTATGTCTAAAGCACTTACCCGCTGATGCCACTCAACACTTCAACCATGAGAATGTTCCATGGCAGAGGGTCATCAATGCCAAAGGACAAATATCTCCCAGGTAAGTGCAGTTTCAATACTTCACGTAGATATTGTAGCTCACCATGTAGATCTCAACCAGGAGGGTCTCGCTCACAGGCCCAAGCCCTGGAGGCAGAAGGCGTGGAAGTCGAAACCAATGCCCTCGGCGAGCACTCAGTTGACTTCTCCCAGTACGGATGGTTCCCAGAGGTGTTACCGTCAGAAGACAGCGAGGAAGGAGGCGACTGATTAGAAAGGTCTTTGAACTAGTATTTACCACTATCATTTGGGACTATAAGTCCCGTATATTTAATGTAATGCGACCCCGGTCGGGGCCCTCGTAAGAATCATCCCATCTTCCGCTCATCCTTCAATAAAAGTCCGCCACCCAATTGCCCTTGACAGGGTTGAAATGGAAAAGAAAAAACAGAAAATATCACACACGTACAAAGGCAGAACCCAAAAATAACATCTTGTGCATCGAGCCGCTTGTGTAGGTGAAATTCTCTCCGCAAAGAAAAAACAAGAAACACGCAAATCCTCCAAACTCCTGGCCAGTACGGAAAACTTGGCGGGGATGCCCGACGAAAGTCGCCAGACCGACAATAAACGCGAGGGGGAATATAGTGAACAACATCAAAGCAGAAACGTGATGACACATAAAGGCGTTGCAAAACTTCCCATCCCAGTCAACCCCATGCTGAACGCGTCCCATCATCAGGCTCCGATTCGGGCGGCGATGTCGGCTAGACACAGCTGAGCCCCCTCTAGAAGCAGTTCAAGCTTCCCTTCTTCTTCTTGCCCTTGTTGATGGCGTTCATGCGCTCCTCGAGCTGGCGTCGCGCAGCCTCAGCCGCTTGTCGCTTCTTGCGCTCCTCCTCTACAGCTTGAAGACTCCAGCGGTTATCCTGGACAGGCTCGGGTGGTGGACGGTCCTTAAGCTCCTTCACCTCTGCTTCAAGCTCACTGGCGCGCTTCTTCCAGGCATCACAGTCAGCCTTGACCTTGTTGGTTTGTCTTTCCAAGTCAGTAAGGGCCTCTTCGAGTGTCTGCGTGAGCTGACGTTCGGCAGTAAGATGCTTCTCGATGGTTCGAATGCGGGCCTCCTGATCTTCGGTGATTTGAGAGATGTTGATGTTGTCCTTGCTCATGGGACGTCCGTTAGTTGGTGAGCCGGGGGCGCCATTCACAGGAGATGTGGCGCCGTTTGGCAGAGGGGGGAGAGGAATAGCAGGTGGGGGTGATGGTAGAGATACGTGAGATGCGCTCTTGCGAATCGTCGAGTTGGAGTTCGACCGCTGAACGCCAGCCGCTACTTCATCCATCTTGGTCTACTCGTTGTCAGCAAATCCCATGAAACAATATACAAAGGTCAACTTACCTGAAGGGCTGCATAATCTTCCTTCAAGACTTCTAATTCAGCCGTAAGGCGTGCAGTGGTTGCATGTGCGTCATCCAACCTAGCGTTGCGCTCGGTTTGCATGGTGCTCAGACGATTGTTGGTGATCTGAACCTCGTCGAAGTTAGTCTGGAGCTGCTCTTCTAGCTCCTCCACCAATCGACTATTCTTCTTGCTGCGATCATCCAGGTCTGTCATCCTCTTCTTGGCTATCTTAATCTGTTCCACCAGAGGGCCAGAAGCAGCACCACCATCGATCATCTCACCCAGAGCTACCTTGGCGTCGTCGAGATCTTTCATGATCTGCTCGTTGATAGTTGTGAGCTCGGCAACATTTGATTCTATCTCAACCCGCTTGGCCTGCTCTGCGTCAAGAGCTTTCTTGCTGGCAGCAAGCTCGTCAATTCGCTCCGCCAATTTCTCAACCTCAGCATCAACGCCAAGAGCAGCAGCAACATGCGCAGCTGCCTTTGCCAGTTCTTCGCGGGTCTGAGCGAGTTCTGTCTCCAGTTGCTGAGCACTCTCAGCATGCTCAGACAGCAAAACTTCGACCTGATCTTCGTATCCCTTCTGCTCAGTGGTCTTGAGATCCGCCAGCGCCTTCGCATGCTGAGCCTTAAGCTCTTCCAGTGTGGTCTGGCTGCTCTGCGAGGTCTGGTCGTGAGCGGCGATCTGCTCCTGAAGCTTGGTCACAAGTTCCAGTTGGCGAGAGTTATCTTCCTTGACGGAATTATGGACCTTGTGGAGCTCATCCAGTTCTGCGCGAGCTGCAGAGTGAGCCTGCTCAAGTTCAGCAACCTTGGTAGCGTTGCTGTTGATGATGGCCTTATACTCGTCAATCTCGCTGCGCAAGAAGCTAATGAGATTTTGTTGTCGCTGCTCAGATTCCTGGCCTGGTCCACCCGTCTCTCCATTCTGCTGAGATCTGGATGCTGAGAGCTGCGCATTGTTGTATACCACTTGAGCTTCCAATTCCTCGATTGTGCCGCGCATTTGCGATTCTGTCGTTTCCATGGAATCAAGAGCTTCCTTATGCTTCTGCTCCCAGGTAGCAACCTCAGCTTGAAGTTCAGCAACACGCTGTTCATACTTGAAGTCAATATTGCCGGCCTCCTGGGTGCCTGACACACTAAGAGCTTGGCGCAAAGACTCAAGCTCAATCGTCAGTGCTTGCTCACGGGCCATGTGTGCTTTTCTTGTATCAGTAAGCTGTCTTTCGTTCTGTTCAAGCTGATCTCGCAGTGTTGCTACCATGGACATCTCTACAGGACTAGCCTTGAGACTGGATCGCTCCCTTGTCAGTCCCGAGATAATGGTCATCTTAGTCTCCATCTCCTTCTTAGCGGCCGCAACATCAGCCTCGAGCTCCTGAATACGCTCGCTTCTTACATGTAGTTCATGTACAGCGGCATTCAAGTTGAGCTCAAAGCTCTGCATGGCCTCGGGGTGACTGCCGAAGTTCTCAGCAGCAATGTTTCGCAGTGATGAGAATGAGCGCTGGGCACGGTCAACAACTAGCAGGTTTTGGCTTGACTTGCGTCGAATAACAGGAGTGCTGGAACGAGGCGATGTAGCTTCCATAACGCGGGCCCGAGATAGGTCGGTCTTGAGCTCCTCGACAATATCAAGAGTCTCGTTGTGCTTGGATTCAAGCTCGGCATATCTCTCAGCGAGTTCCTTCTCGGCAGCCTCCCGCTCTTCTGCCATCGACTTGAGTCTTTGGAGCTCCGCGGCGAGCTCAACATTCTCATCCTGTGGCAGATGTTCGGTTGAGGGTGTTGTGGGTTTGGCCGTTGCGGTTTCGTCTTCAGAGAAGCCGTCGGCATTAGATGAGGCAACGGTAGCAGGCGAATACATAGCCGAGGACAGCTCTGATGAAAGCGATCTGGTGAAAGACGAGCGTGTGCCGTTCTTCAACTCGTTCATCTTCCCATCGGATAAGAAAGACTCGGGACGAGTGCGCACCGGAGTGGCCAAAGATACAACGGACTCACGCTTATAATTTGTGTGACGAGCTTCATCAACAGCGTCCTGCATTTCGGCAAGTCTACGCATGGCCTGTTCATATTTGGCATGAAGCGAGTCGTAGTCATTAAGGGTGGATTCGTGCTCCACGCGTAAGTCAATAAGCTCTTGGGTAACATTTTCAAGCTTGTCGGCGACAAACTTAGACTGAGCTGGGCTTGGTGGAGGCTCCGACTCAGCGGGCTTTTCGAGGCGTAGGCCATCCTCGTCCACTTCCTTCACGGTGCCAATCTTGGTACGAGAGTGACCCTGGTCCTCGTCGCCTTCAGGAATTGGGTCCTCCATTTGGCTTTGGCGACTCACGTGAGACAAGCTTCGAGAGTGCTCTGCTATTCCACGACGAGATGCGACACCGTTCGTTGGCTCGGCTCCATTTCCAGTACCAGCATCCTTACCATCTTGAATCTGGTCTAGCTCGTGAAGAAGTGAGTCCAATTTACCGAGGCTTCTTTGTCGCTCAACAACCTGCTCAAGTCGATCAATTTCGCGCTGCATCAACTCTGCATCTTGGTCGGCCTCGGCAAGGCGCTCCTCAAGGGTTGAGATATAGTCTTCGCACGACGCCTCATTCTCTCGAATACGGGAAATCTCCTTACGAAGTTCCATGACGATGGTGGCGTTCTTCTCCTCGCCGCTTGTGTGGCCATCTAGCTTAGCCTCAAGATCGTGAAGGTAGCTCTCAGTATTGTTCTCTCGATCCATAAGCTTCTGCAGGCGGTTTGAGAGTTGCGTGTTGATGGTTTCGACATAAGCACATTTCGTCTCCTTCTCGAGAAGGTTAGTCTCGGTATTGGACAATGTGCTACGAGTACTGGCAAGGGACTGCTCGAGCGATTGAATCGTTTTCTCGTATTCAAGCACGACTTGCTCAACGGCTTGCGCAAAAGAGTTCGATCGGTTAAGACGGTCGGTCGCTGTATCGCCAAGGGCACCGTCGTGTTCGTTCTCGCCTGATTCGTTCTCACGGGCGCGTGCCAACTCGGCTATCAGTCGCGCATGGCGCTGGCTCAAAGCAGTGTAGTTCTCTTGCGTGTCGAGAAGCTGGGTCTGGAGTTCGGTCTCGCGCTCGTTGTGACGATCAGATCGGTCGCTTACTTGGGCGGTGCGCCGAGGGCTGCTGCCACCAATTTCGGCGCTACGGATCTGCTCACGTAGGAAAGCCACTTCAGCTTTGAGGCGATCAATCACGGCCTGCTTGTCACCTTCTTCAACAGACTGGATTCGTGGCTTAGATTGAATTGCTCGAGCCCGCTGAGCGTACTGAACAGTATTCAATGTTTCGCTCAAATGGAATTCGGCTGGAGTGACACAAGCAATCATGTAGGTGATGGCATTACCACCGAGCGAATCTTGCAGTAGTCGAGTTAGTCGAGAATCGCGGTACGAAACATGGGATCCGGGGTTTCTAGCCGAAAGCTGGCTGATAACTTTGCCAAGGGCAGCGAGGCCAGCATTGATGGAAATACCCTCCTTAGCACGATCGCCCTGAGCGCCGGTGTTCTTGAGTCTTTCACTTCCAGCCAGATCGACAAAATGGAGCTTGCTGTCAGTTGTTACAGAAACATCCTGACCTGTCATTGCCTCGACGGGCATGGACATGCGCTTATCGGAACCATACTTGCTCTTGCGCTGAACAAGATTAAGTGAGAAAACGGCATGAGATCGCGAAGACTTAGCATTGATAGCTGTGGCATCGGTTTGGCGAATAGAGGATCCAAAGTTGAGGGCATTCATGAGATCATCCACCGAGTTGATTTCAACTTGTCGAAGGCCAGTCAGGATGATATTGCCCTTGGTGTCTTCACGAATAGCCACGTTCACACGCTCGTTCATCGGAGTTGTATCGGGTACAAGAAGATCGCGCAACTGCTCGTTGTAAATCTCGACATAGGTAGCTTTGAGCGACCAATCGCGGTCACCGAGCTCGTTTTGCTGACTATAACCTCGAGGGCTTCGAAGATGGGATAGAGAACTACGGTTTGCCTTAGGGGAGGAGGTTTTGGGAGTATCAAGCTTCTCGAAGAGAGCGATGCCAGCTCTAGGAATTACACCTGAGCACTGGTTAGCTCGCGCGGCCACTTTTCTTTTGGCCTAACTTACCCATCAAATCTTCATCGTACTGCTCGCCAGGGCCCGAAGTACCCATAGTGTAGGATTTACCAGCGCCAGACTGGCCATAGGCCATGAGAGAAACATTGTATCCCTGTGTGAATGCATTAATGCAGTCAGAAACATAACTCCAGACACCGCCCTGCGTAACATCGGAACCGAAGACTCGGTCGAAGACGAATAGTTTGCGGCCTTGTGGTGAATCGATAGCAAGGCTGGTATCGGAAGTCGTTTGGACCATAGCACGTTGAAATCGCTGAGGAATAAGATCATAGCCAGGGTCGTTAGCATTTAACGGCGGTCGTACACGAACAACTGACAAGGAACAAAAATTAGCAACTCGCCATGTTGGTGATGGTGATGTACATACCGACTTTGACCGCCGTGCGACTGTCATCGTCTGAGGCTCGGCTTCCACCTCCAGTCTTGCTCGTCATACTCAACCTGCTGGTACTCCTGGTTTGTGTTCTGCTGGCGATGGCGCTCATCGGCCTCTGGAGGATTCCTCCCGGCGACGCCGGGGGTGAGCTCGCCATGGCGGCTATGAATAAGTTGTGAATGAAGTGCGCGTTGTCTCAGTTACGGCGGCAATGATCGCAAAGCAGCAGTTTAGACGGCCGCGGTGGGCTCTTTAGAACTTGGCTTCCGCTGAGGGAGAAGGAGTCGTTGGTCAGAACGTCATAGATGATCGCAGCGCCACGAAAGTTGTCGTTGAAGGGATCGCGAAGTGTTCCAGGTGGTCTCACGTGTGGGCAGTTGGACTTGGGAGTCCTGGGGGTTTCAACGAGTGAGCGCAAGGCGGATATCGATTGTTTGTTCAGGCCAGGGGTGTAGGGGGAACGTAATTAAACAAGCGACCAGCAGACGATCCGGCGACGGAGATATCGAGAGCTCGGGCTGACAATTCCTCGTTCCAGTGGAGCGGGACAAGAGGTCGCTAGCGGAGGGGCTTGGTCAGTCAAAAAGATGAAGAAAGAGCGGAGGAGAAGTGAAATAACAACGTGAGATTGTTCAGGTTGAGGATGAGATAGGGGAAATGACTATAACGCTGGACGTTAGACGTTGGACCGTCAATCAATTTTCAGGAGTCAAAAGCGCTCAAAGAAAAAAATAAAAAAGGGACAGACAGCCTTGAAGTGGAATCAAGCCCACCTCACCTATGCCAGGCGCCAGGGGTTAACCAGAGGCTTCAGTTGGTACCGTGTGTAACTTCCAGCTTCCTTCCATTCATTTAGGAGGGCTGTCAAGTCCGCCCCTGGGGGACTAGAAGCACATTAGCGCTGGGCCGGGTTGGGCAACGTTGTCAGGTACTTTGCGTCTGGTGGACGTGATTGCCTGACCCCTGAAATGCTAGCCAGGCGCCAAGTCTGGTTTAGGTTTGGTCTCGGCGGAGAGAGCGCCTATTGGTTGGATGGCTCGGCTTAACTGGGCCACCCCCCAATACTCCAATGCTGGTACCTGGCCCGCGCGGCCAGTAGTGGCATGGACCCTCCAGATGGCTTCTCTGCTTGGACCCTTAGCATCAGTGCCATAATCTGAATAATCTTTGGTGATGGTGTTAAGTAGAGTGGTTGGGACTTAACTAGGCCAATAGATGCTGTGAGAGTTCAAAGTCCTCATTTCCTTAAAATGTCGGATTCTTCCTCCTGATTCAGGAAATAGCATTGTCTTCAAGAAAACACGCCATTCACGTGCCGCTAGTTGAACCAGTCCAACTCGATCTGATTCTGACCGACATCTCGCCAATCCATCTGGTGGATGTCGCGCTGTGCTGCTTATTCAGGCCTCATTTAATACCGTCGGTCTGGTGTATTAGCAGACAAGACACCAGCCACCATTCACTCCGTAGTTCTTCGGGCAAGCTCGAGTGCTTGCATGCCCCGAGCCCATTTCTCATATTCTTCGTCCACTCAGGGGCTGGGCCGAATCATCCAACGCGTTCTCACTAGCGGCACGTTGAGCGGTGGTGCATGTCAAACGAATACAAAGGCGGTAACCCATCTACCGGTTTCGTGATAAGTTTCCAAATATTTGACGCCGTTAGATGTTGCATCCCTCTAACGGCGAACAGTTTTTTTTTTGTTGCATGATCATGCATAATCTTGCAGAAGTTTGTCTACTTGTCATATCGAACCTGGTCTAGATCTGCTTTTGGTGAGTTGTCAACTTACTGGCCCATATCAACTGTCCATAAATCCATATCAACCATCCTTGCGGTTAGAGCGGTCCACAATCAAAAATAATATGTATGGATACACGGATACCTTGAGTTATCAACGCGCAGTATCACTGTACAGACAATGCAACGCGCAATGCACCACCAGCCGCCCCGTGCACCACTAACAAGATATCTCCGATGCCACATTCCACGCCTATTGTCCGTCCCCTTTTAAGATGGTGGCTTTCGTCCCATATTGTGTTCAAAATGAGGTCAAGGATCTGTGACGAGATCGCTTCCCAATGTACAGATACCTGACACCATTCTGTCCCGTTGGCTTTGATATTCACCCTTGTCATAAAAACTCAGTGCGTGGTCACCCTGGAGCCCCAGTCAAATGAAGCTTCTTCAGCCCGGTTATCGAATGGCATCATTTTGTAACATCTGAAGTGAAATGTGGAAACTGTTACTGTGACCGGCATGGCTTTTGTCCGTGTTTGGTTCGTCTTAAACTCCCAAGAAGCAAATCGCGGGGGCCAAACATATCACGCCTACGGTATGTTTCAGGTTCAAGCCCCCACCCTTCAATCCTACTGGAACCTCGATACTTTTGCTCTTTCGTTATCATTTCTGTTTATAGAAGTATATTGACCACACAGTACCACCATGCAGAGTTTGACTGTTGATAGATCATAAATTAGAGGTCATATTTCACACCTATGTCTGTTGAATGCACAGTCGAATCAGCGAGCCTTCTCTCCGGTCTCCTAACAGGGAGACCTGGGTTGGAGAGCGGTCGGGATCCGGTAATCTTCATTCGTCAGCCTCGGTGTCCGTCATGAATATGCTTGAGTATTCAATAGGTATAACAGTAATTTAAACAAGGCTCGAGAGTTCACAGGCAGGTGTCGATAGCCGAGGCATATGCTGTCTAAGTGCAATAACAAGACAGCATCTCCGCAACATTCGCGCCTTGGTCCCTAGTTGCTGTTGTCCCAACCAACCGTATATATCCTTGCAGCGCAAAAATTGGTTGAATCGGTTATAGTTATTATTGCGAGAACGGATACTCTGGACGGGGCCTTGCCCAGTCTATCCTGAACAATCAGCGGGAGTTTGGCGATCAGAACTCGAAATGTCCTCGGTACGCTCTTAGTACGATATGTCGCTGACAGTCCGAAAACTTAACAAAGGGCCGAAGGACCATTTACAGTAAATGACAACCGCTCTCATTAAACATGAAACTTCCGAGATCGCGGCACGGCACGGCACATATGGACGCTGTTGTAAGCGAGCTGTTTACTTGCTTCGTTGCTACCCTGAACTGCCGGGTGGGTTATAGGTAGTCAATCCGCACATCTGCTATACCCGTAATCTAGATAGGAGTCAAAACAGGAGGTTTTAAACATTTGGGTAGATACGTCAATAGATAATAGTCATTCCAAATAAGTTTCAATACGTAGAAGATTATGCATAATCGATCTCTAAACAATATCGTATATATACTTGTGATCCATAGAGCATGGAAGTATTAGTCGATAGGTGACAATGCTGTTCAACAAGTATCGTTGTCCCCCTTTATCGCCCAGTTGTAAGTTAGAAGGGAAACCTCACTATTTACGGAGTTCGCCCCGGTGATAGCTGATTCCTCGTTATTTGATCAATACTACACAGTATTTCTTAGGACGTTGAAGGGTCGTGTAATATTGGTGGTATTATAGTACAGGTTTATAATCTTACAATAAGTAGCCTACACTTATGGAAAGATTTGGGCTACCATTGGCGCGTTTCGTTTCAAATAACACCAATCAAGAAGACTTGTATCGTATAGGCTTAGGTATGTTTTACTATTCCATGGCGTTGTTATCTCTCTTAATGCTACCGATTCATACAGAAGTGCTTCTTTAGATGCTTAAACGCTATAGGAGTACCCTATTCTGAGATAAAGCATTGACTTGGCATAATAGCTCAATGTTAATTGCAAGAGACGAGAGCCAATAAATAAATAAAAACCGAGCAGAAGTGGAAGCAGTAGCAAAACCCGTGCTGGGTTATTTTAGTTAGATGCCGACTTACACATGCCACGTCGAGAGTATTGTCGTGTTTTGAACAGTTGTCAGGTTGGACTGATCACCTTGAGCGGCTACTGTAGGACGGTTCAATGATATAGGCAGTATTAGATGCATGAAAACCACCGACTACATGTCTATTCTAACAGCACAAGTAAGACCATCAATCAAAACAGCCAACTTGGAAGTGGAAAGATTCACGTGACTTTGGCGTTTTTCGTGTATCTGTGGTCGCGTCACATCGCGCAAACCAAACCGCCCCACTATCAATCGCAAGAAGAAGACGAAATACCATCGATGATATTCAGACAAGCACCTCTAAGAAAATGGCTCCCGATGTGATCGATCTCGTTTCATCGAGCCCGACGAGCCATTTCATTCCACCTTCGAGCCAATGGCCCAAGAACAACGACACCGAGCTAGAGAAGCAGCAACCACCAAGTATCGACATTACAGATTCGACCAAAGCATCACACGTACCAGTTTCCAGCGGCCTCTTCCTGTCAGACGATTTCGACACCACCATAGACCTAGACGAACCGGCTCTGACAGATATCAACACAAATAAGAGGCGATGTCTTTCCCCTCCAGCTCAAGCGCCGCCTCTCAAGCGAATCTCTCCAGCTCCGGATTCTCAAACACTTCTCCCACCAGTGCGAAGGAATGGGAATGGTCGAGTTTCTACCGACGACCCTATAGAGCTGACAAGTTCCCCGGGGCTTATTTCGCCGGACAAGATGAGACCTTCGATAAAGGCTCCTACGAAACCTACACCGCATGTGACGATTGAAGCCGAGGACTCTGATCCCTTCGCAAGTTCGCCACAGCCAGTGCGCCGCTCGCCCCCGAAACCAAAGCCAGCAGTGAAACCTATCGAATCGTCCGACCCTTTCGCGAGCTCACCCCAGCCAGTGCCAATAACGTCAAAGGCACATGAAGCCATTATAACATCCCCGCCTGCACCGGCCCCGATGCCACCGCCAAAGAAGAACGCAACATGGGATCCTATCTCCAGTTCAGCCCCAGAGGTCTTCTCTTTCGATTCGTCGCCACCAAGGAAGAAACGAGACGTCATTAATATTGACGACTCAGACGGCGAGAATAGCTCCGAGGACGAACTGCCTGATATTACGTCTTTCGATGTGACCCGAATGCGCCGTCGATCACAGCTTCAGCGCTCGCAAAGCGATGTTGTATCATCACGATCCCGAACAAAACCACCAGCTACAAATAAAACATCGACAGAGGATCGAGCACGAGAAAAGGAAGCGAAGGCAGCAGCCAGAGAAGTTGAGAAGGAGGCAAAACGGCGCGAAAAACAGGAAGCAAAAGAGGCCAAACGGCGCGAGAAAGAACGAAATGCTGCGTTAGCCGAGGTCAACAAGCTGAGGACAGACAAGAAGATCTCGACTCCAGAAATGATGGTCGACATCCCCTCGAGTCTAAACCCAACCGTCACCACTGAGCTTCAGGCCATGCTAGAGCCCTTTGATGTGCAGTACACAACTTGGGACAGCCCAGTCGACAATGTGGTGAAGTGGCGTAGAAAGGTTCGCAGTCGATACAACGACGATCTTGGTCTTTGGGAGCCAATACCTCTTCGTCTTGTAGATGAGAAGCACGCACTCGTTGTCATGAAATCTGATGAGTTTGTTAAGCTTGCGTTGGATGACGGGATTTCGTCTCACGTTGCCAAAATGCAGAGGCATTTCGCCGAGCATCATCTCATTTACCTCATCGAAGGTCTCACTCCTTGGATGCGCAAGAATCGGAACCTTCGTAATCGTCAATTCGCATCCAATGTTCGCGCCTCAGAAGCCACAGTAGCTGCTTCCAACCGGCGGAACAAGTCTGCTGAATACGTACCAGAGGAGACAATCGAGGACGCGCTGCTTCAACTGCAAGTAATGCACGAGGTTCTGATCCATCATACTATGATACCGATGGAGACGGCCGAGCAGATTCTCACCTTTACCCAACACATATCGACAATTCCTTATCGCAAGCAGCGAGAGCTCGCAACGCTTGGTGCAGGATTCTGTATGGAGAGTGGACAGGTCAAGACAGGAGAGGATGCAAAAGATACATATGTGAGAATGCTGCAGGAGATCGTGAGAGTCACAGCTCCGATTGCCTATGGTGTGGCCAAAGAGTTCGATTCAGTTAGTGAATTGATTCGAGGCTTTGAGGCCTCTGGGCCAACTCGATTGGAGGGCGTCAGAAAAAGCGCCAACAAGGACGGAGCCTTCTCCGATCGCACAGTTGGACAAGCTGTGAGTAGACGCATGTACAAAGTTTTCACAGGAGTGGACGAGACAAGCACGGATGTTTAGAATAGTATGTATTATTGTGTAATGATTCTATGAAGGCCATCAATCAAGATGCTATGCCAGTTCAATGTAGACCTATTGAGTTCATCGTTAGCAGTGTTACCATAAAATAATGACAACAAAGGTAGTTTGTGAACAAGCTGTCAGACAGCGGTTGGACAAAATTGT
This sequence comes from Fusarium tricinctum, assembly GCA_020744515.1. Lineage (NCBI taxonomy): Eukaryota > Fungi > Ascomycota > Sordariomycetes > Hypocreales > Nectriaceae > Fusarium > Fusarium tricinctum. The sequence goes on along the minus strand of JAGPXF010000002.1, from coordinate 5,931,528 downwards.
TTCCACATTATGTATTTCAGTACAGGTCTGTGTAATTGCTTCTTCATCATAAAGCTTGGTGGTTGAGAAAATTCGAAAAGAAAAAGGGTGAACATACCATTATGAGGGAACGACGTCCTCCTCTTCAAGCTTGCGCTTTCGCGACGTGGGCTTGAAGAAAGAGGCCATCGTTTTCTGTTTGGCGTCGAACTTGGCACTGCCAATTCCTCCTCGGGTCTTTTTCAGACCTTTGAGGTGTTCGACGCTGTTGATCTTCACGACGCGCATCTGCAGTCGCTGATCGGTGGCTGACGGGTCGCTTGTGACGATGGTTTCCACGTAGCCAGTATTGCTCCAGGAAGGCCTTGCAAAGTCAGAGCCTGCATGGCCCTCCGGCACAGCATCTGAACCAGTGTACGTGGAAGAGATCCTGTCCCGGAGTGCCTTGAAGAGAGAACCAAGAATGATACCGTGGGCGACAATGCAGACAGTTGAATCTTCGTGCAGACGAGGCAAGTGCTCATCGAAGAAAACATCAACCCTCTTCCTCATCGCTTGTGGTGTTTCAGAGCCCTCGTGCTTCACCGACCCGAACTTGGTTCCCTCGCCCGTACCAAAATCCTTCTCCCTCAGCTCAACAACCTGGACCAATTTTAGATCCTTTGCGCGTTTCTGCGCGTCGATGAGAGACTGGGCGGTATGCACCGCGCGACTGAGGTTGGACGAGAAGATGCGATCAATGGTGACATGCTTAGCAAAGTGAGATGCTAGCTGTTGAGCTTGCAAAACGCCGTGCGCAGTCAGGGCTGAGTCGCGGGAGCCCGCAAAGAGACCAGCGACGTTGTCAACCGTCTCTCCATGCCGAATGAGAAAGAGACGCATCGCCGCATCGTTCAGGAAGGCCAAGCCAGAAGCAAACTGTTCATGGTGTTGGATGATTGTTCAAAGAGCTTGTGGAAAAAAAGTCGGAAATTTGTAGGCGAGAATTTCTTCGCTGACTCAGCGTAAATATTGCTAAGCCGCATGTGGATGCAGTGGAACACTTCATTTCAACTTTTGGGAGCTTCATGATTGGCCTAACTTAGTCGTGAAATTCATAAAGCTAAACAAGACAAAAACTCCAAACTAAACTAAAGTACAGATGATAATCCCAGCATTTCCACAATATACAATTAATTAAGAGATATCCATCGTTACATCATGAAAGATTGGCTTATTTCTTGCCAGTGACGGTACCAACAACATTGCCGAGTCCCAAGCTTCCGAGGATCTTCTTGAGACCAAGTCCACCAAGCAGGCCATCAAGGAGGCCACCAAGACCAAGACCATTGAGCTGAAGACATTGTTAGCATAATGTACAAAATGCAGGGAGTTGAATGGGTGTAACTTACCAGAGGGCCCAGGATGGGTCCGAGAATCTTGCCAACGAGGCCAAGGACACCACTGAGCAGGAGACCAACAGCGGCGATGATCTGGGCGAGAGGCTCAGCCAGGAGACCCCAGAGAGGGTTAATCTCCTTCTTGGCGTGAGGCATACCCTCGAGCTTGCGCTTGCCCTCCTCAATGGTGGTCTGAATCTCAGTAGACAGCTCCTTGAGAAGGTTGGCAAGGTGAGCTTCCTCGGGAGTAGCTTCACCAGCAGCTGACTGCTGCTTGGCGTTGCGAGCAATGCGACCATCAGGGTCAAGACCACGGATGATGCCGTTTGTCTCGGTCAAGAGCTTACCACCGTCCTCGATCAAGGGCTTGACCTGTCGGACAAGCTCCTCCTCGTCACGGTCCTCAGGCTTCTGAGCCTCAGCGGCACTGATCTTGTCGTTGATGGACTTGCAGATAGGTCGAAGTCTCTCCAGAGTCTGCTCGATTTGGTAGGCGAGCTGCTGAGCAAGCTTCTTGTTCTTCTCAGCCTCCTCGGTGGTCTTCTTCTCCTCGGCCTCTGCCTGCTCGCGCTTGATTCTCTCCTCCTCGGTCTCACCCTCAGGCTCGGGCTCCTCCTCCTTGGGGATGTCCTCAAGAAGAGAGACGTGGCCGATGACAGTGCCCTTCTGGTTGAAGACATCACCATCCTCATCAACCTCCTTGCCAGAGCAGTCAAGAAGCTCGCCGCTGGTGAGCTTACCGATGATGTTACCATCGGCGTCAACAACGTTACCCTCACGGTTGACCTTTCGGCCAGCGAGAGGGTTGTGCTTCTTCTCCTTCTCCTCCTCCTCCCAGCGCTCAGCCTTACCGATGACATTGCCGTTGGAGTCGGTGATCTCACCGTCATCGTCAACAGCACGTCCAACAAGGGCCTTGGCATCACCACTGATAAGACGGCCAACAGTCTCGCCAGCTGAGTTCACGACCTTACCATCCTTGGAGACGGTGCAGTTCTTCAGCTGGGCGAAAGGACCTTCCTTCTTACCACCACGCTCGCCCTCAGAGACAAGCTCGGCCTTGCCAATGATGTCGCCAGACTCGCTTCGGATGTTGCCGTCTCGGTCAGACATGCGTCCGATAAGCTTCTGGACATCACCTTCGATAACACGACCGTAAATCTCGCCAGACTCGCTGACGAGGTTGCCGGCCTTGTTGACGCGCTTGCCAGCAAGGGCGGAGTTGTCGACAGGCTTCTCGGCCTCTTGCTCAGGGGCCTCCCAGCGCTTGGCCTTACCGATGGTGTTGCCGCGGCGGTCGAGGATATCACCATCCTCGTCGACCTCGCTGCCCTTGAGCTGCTTAGCATCACCCTCGATAACCTCACCAACCTGCTCGCCCTGGTACATGACACGACCATCTGACTCAACCTTGGCGCCGGGGAAGTTCTCGAAGGGAGCAGAGCCCTTCTCCTCTCGCTCTGAGACAGAGACGGGCTCACCCTTGCCGATAACCTCACCGGAGTCGTTCCAGATGTCACCGTTCTCATCGGCACGCTTGCCGAGGAGCTCCTTCAGATCACCCTCGACAACCTTACCGAGAACGGTGCCGTTGGCATCGACAAGCTTGCCGACCTTGTTGACCTTGGTGCCCTTGAGGATGGAGCGGTCCTTCTTCTGGACGCGGTCCCACTCAGCGAGAGGCTCAGCCTGGCCGACGACCTTGCCATCTCTCCAGATCTTGCCGTTCTCGTCGGACTTGAGGCCAACAAGCTGTCGAACCTCACCCTCAGAGACCTTGCCGATGGTGTCTCCCTTGTCGTTGACGAGACCACCCTCCTTGTCGACAACAGCTCCCTTCAGGACAGAGAAGTCCTTCTGCTCACCACGCTCCCACTCGGGGAGAGGCTCAGCCTTACCGACCTGCTTGCCAGTCTTGTCCCAGATGATACCTTGGTCATCGGCAGTGAGACCGATGAGCTGCTTGATCTCACCTTCGATGACCTTACCGAAAAGGTGACCCTTCTCGTTGACAAGGTTTCCGTTCTTGTCGACAGTGGTACCCTTCAGGAGGCTGAAATCCTTCTGCTCACCACGCTCCCACTCAGGGAGGGGCTCGGCCTTACCGACTTGCTTGCCAGTGCGGTCCCAGATGGTGCCCTGGTCGTCAGAAGAAAGACCAACAAGCTGCTTGATCTCGCCCTCAGTGACACGTCCGATGAGGTGGCCCTTGTCGTTGACGAGGTTACCTTCCTTATCGACAGTAGTACCCTTGAGAACGGAGAAGTCCTTCTGCTCGCGGTCCCACTCAGGGATGGGCTCGGCCTTGCCAAGCTGCTTGCCTGTCTTGTCCCAGATGATACCTTGGTCATCGGCGTAGAGACCGACGAGCTGCTTGAGCTCTCCTTCAACGACCTTGCCGAGCTTGTCGCCCTTGTCGTTGACGAGGTTACCCTCCTTGTCGACGGTGGTACCCTTGAGGATGGTGAAGTCGAGAGGCTCCTCCTTGGCAGCCTCCTCGCCCTCAGCCGCCTTATCCTCAACAGCCTCTTCGCCCTCGGCGGTCTTGTCCTTGGCATCTTCGGTGACATCGCCGGTGGCTTCCTCGCCTTCAGCGACCTTGCCCTCAGCGGTTTCCTCGCCTTCAGCAACCTTGCCTTCAGCGGTTTCCTCGCCTTCAGCAACCTTGCCTTCAGCGGTCTCCTCGCCTTCAGCAGCCTTGCTTTGAGCATCCTCGGGGAGGTCGCCAGTAGCTTCCTCACCCTCAGCGGCCTTGCTCTTGGCATCTTCGGTGACATCGCCGGTAGTTTCCTCGCCTTCAGCGACCTTGCCCTCGGCAGTCTCCTCGCCCTCGGCGACCTTATCCTCGGCAGTCTCCTGACCCTCAGCAGCCTTGCTTTGAGCATCCTCAGGGAGATCGCCAGTGGCCTCTTCGCCTTCGGCAACCTTGCCTTCAGCGGTCTCTTGGCCCTCGGCGGCCTTGCTCTGAGCATCCTCGGGGAGATCACCAGTGGCTTCCTCACCCTCGGCAGCCTTGCTCTTGGCGTCTTCTGGGAGGTCCTCGGCAGCCTTCTCACCCTCAGCAACCTTGTCGTCAGCGACTTCCTCGCCGTCGGCGGCCTTGCTCTTGACCTCGTCGGTGACGCCAGCAGCATCCTCGCCGGGAGCCACAGACTTCAGGTCATCGCCAGCCTTGGACTTGTCGCCGTCATCCTCAGGAGCCTCGCCGCTGGGGATCTCGTCGCCAGGGGCTTGTGACTTGGCGGCATCACCTTCAGGAACCTCGGGGGCTTCTGACTTGGGGACGTCGTCCTTAGCCTCCTCAGTCTTCTCCTGAAGCTTGTCCTCGACATCCTCAGGCTTGGGAACGTCTTGCTCGTCGACCTTGGAGGTAACATCCTCCTTGGCCTCTTCGGGAATATCCTTAGCCTCATCTGTGGTGTCCTTGGCCTCTTCTGTGGTATCCTTTGCTTGTTCGGGAGCATCCTTGGCAGTGTCTTCCGCCTTGTCGGTTGTCTCCTCCACAGGCTCTGGTGCGACCTCCTTGAGCTTATCATCAGCTTCGGCAGGAGCCTCGCGATCTTCGAGGCTGGTGTCCTTCTGGTCCTGGCTCTGCTCAGACTTGACATCTGGTGTCTCGTCCTTGACTCCAGGAGCCTTGGGTGTCTCAGCGGGTGTGTTTGTGTCGGCGGCTTGAGAGGTGGCTTCTGACTTAGCATCAGTCACGCCGCCAACGGCCTCCTTGCCGGTCTTGCGCACGGAGTCAGCTGTGTCGCCAACAGCATCGGTGGCTCCCTTGGCTGTGTCGCTGACAGCTCCTGTGACGCTGCCAACGGCATCTCCCAGACCTCCGGATTTGTTGTCTTTGGCCTGGGTTGTGTATTCGCTCTTCTCCTCGTCGTGTGAATCCTCGTCCTCTGGCTTCCCTTGTCCTATAGGCAGAGTCTTGCCTAGGACATCGCCTGAGGAGTCGACAACATCGCCAGCTTTGTTGACGGTGTTGCCCACAAGGTTCTTGAGGTTATCTGTGTCGGCAATCTTGCCAACAGTGTTGCCGGAGTCATCTAGAACATCGCCGGCATCATTCACAACGCCAGCTCCGCTCCTGGGGACTGACTCGTTGACTGCAATGGGGACGATAAGCGCCAAACTTGGTGGGGAACCGTTAAACGCACCAGGGGATTCCTGCTCTTTGTGAGCAGTATCTTTTGTTGTGTCTTGAACCTGGGAGGAGAGGTCTGCCATGATGTGCTGTTGGTGTAGTTGTTCGTCTTCTTCAACTCCTTCGAGATCAAAAAAAGGGTATCTTTCAGATAAGAGATGATTTGGTGGGTATCTTTGAGTTAGTTGGGAATTGGTGTTGGTATTGGTATTGGTATTGTGTTGATTTTCGCTTCGTAAGTTGGCCAAGAATGGAAATGTAATGGATTGATACTTTTTCTGAAGCCGCAACCACCACATCTTTCACTACTTATACCGACACACAGCTTATACAAAACAAGTTTTACAGCAGCCACTCAATCACGTCAATAACAGTCACAAACGTCAGTCTGAGCAACACATCTTTGGAGCTATTGCTGTCATGATACTGCGCCGCACCTGTTATCGAACACAAGCTGCAACAGCCACACGTCATGATGGGGTTCGAAGCTCGGGGATGGTGTGGCGAGAGCTGTTGGATGACGTTATAAGGAGCTCCCATGGCATGGATTAGATGCCACAAGATGCCACAAAGAGGAAAGCTATGGGCTGGAAGCTGTGGCAGCTCCCAGGATGAGGCTTCCTCTTCCTGGTCTCGACCTTCCCCGACGAGAACGTCGAACGGGTTGTAAAACAGGCTTGCGGGGTGGAGGATGCAGGATGCACACCATCTGGGTAGACGATCTTGCACAATCAGAGTATGGATCGAGATGAAGAACTGGCCGATGCTTGCCCCTCGGCTCTGGGCTCTGGGCTCTGGGGGGAAGGGTTGCGCGTATAGCGCTGTGCTGAACTTCACGTGTGGCCTCAGAGGCAACAGCCGGCCTCAGAGCGTACCAGCTGCATTTCCATCTGCCAAACGTCAACGGCAGATGCAAGAGCCAAGCGAGCGAGTGAGTGAGTGAATGGATGGTGAACTAGGTAATGATCTAGCGTGACGGGGAGGGGTTACCCCATGAGGTCTACTTAATTCCGAGGTGTGGAGGGGCGTTGGAATTGAGAGGAGAGCCACTTTCACTCATACGAATGGACTGCATATGCTTGATTTGGTTGGCTTGGCTTACTTACTTACATAGTCACTTGCATGGGGGGGTTGGTGGACAGGACAAGGTCGGGACAATTGTGAAACGCGCCATAAAAAAAAAAGAGATTATCGATTATGACTACTATCTGTGGTATCGGCGGTGTCAGTCTGACTGGCACTGCTCTTTGTCTCGGTCACAACATTCCTATTGAAGACAGTGGGGATCTTGATGGTGAGCTGAATCCCATCGAAAGTTGACTTCACATCCAGGAACAGCTCGTCAGGTCTCGGGGCAGAAGGCGGCTTTGGAGCGATCTTGCCGGAGCTTCCCTGGGCATCTGCACCCGTATCCTTGCTCCCGGAAACCTTCTCGGGCCCGTCATTTATCGGCTTGTCAAGCTTGCCAATCTTGTTTCCTTGGTCATTGTAGATGTTGCCTTCATCATCGACTTTCAGCCCTCCCGCCAGGGGTTTGAGATCTGGCTTGGTGTAGTTGTCACACACATGGCCAGCCACTTCGCCGTCCTCGTCGAGGATTTCTCCAGAGGGCATGACTGGTCGCCCTACCATGGAAGGCAGGTCGCCTTCTACACGGCCGAGGACGGTGCCGTCCCAGCCCAGGATGTTGCCGAACTCGTCGACATATTTGCCGTCGAGACCAGCGGCGAGTTCTTGATGTGAAGGTTTTGATGTTGAAGCTGAAGCTGATGTTGAGGGTTGAGGCTGAGAATGAGAATGAGTCTGAGGTTGTGGTTTTGAGCCTTGATGCGGCTGATGCTGATCCTGGGGCTGGTCTGTGCTATCAGATACTGGCGTTATCCTGGGGATGCGGATCTCTGGGTTTGAGACCTTTGGCGAAGAGCCGCGTCCATTACGGACGGGCACATTGACCTCGTACGTGCTGTGCGTAGGATCGCCATCAGGGGTGGGCGAGGAGCGATTGTTTGCCATTGGGAGGTGGGCAGGCCTTGGGACAGGCGGTAGAGGCAGAGTGTTAGGGATAGGGAGTCCGTTAGGGAGTCCGTTAGGGAGTCCGTTAGGGATCGGGTCTTGTGGCTCAGCAGTAGTCGTCTGGTACTCGTGCTCCTTCTCCTGATCCTGGATGGCTATGGCTGCTGCTGGGGGTCTGGGTCTAGAGGAAGAAGGCTGGAATATGGAGATGGCAGAGGAGAGTGCTGACTTGATGCCACCGTGCCAAAATGGTGACTTTGATGTGTGGCTCGAGCTAGGTTTGTGCGGGGACATGACGACAGATACCATGTGTAAGGGAGACTAGACTACTCCGTGTGTACGGATAGACGGGTTTATTTAGTCTGTCTGTCTTGGATTAGGGTGAAATGCATGGCGGTGCAAGTGCAAGAGAAAAGAAAGGGAACACCCCTATTCTTAGGTAAAAAGTGTATCTAACAGAACCCCCCCTGGTAGAAGTGATCGAGCCGCATGTAATAATTCAGAGTAGTATAGTGGTATAATACAGGTCACCTACTCCGTACACAGCTAACAACAAACATAGACAAGAATTGTTGGAAACAATTAAGCCAGGATATGGCCCGTTTTCCTGATCGTCAGCGCTCATCACGATCCGTGGACCAGAACCGGGAAAGAAAGAAGCTAGCAGGGATATATAAACAAGGTGAGACAAGACAAGACAAGACAAGCAGCTTTGAACCCTGGGCGTTGGTCTTTTTCTTGCGTGGTCGAGGTCTTTGATTGGTGGGAACAATGTCAAAGCCTGGTCCCTGTTTTTTTGTCTTTTCTCCTCCTTCGACCAAGCTTTTTTCTTCTTTTTTTCCCTTTCCAACGCCCCGAGTCTCCCAACTAGCGTTGGGTTCCTGGGAAGAAGAAGAAAAAACGGTTGGTGCTAGGCTGCAAGAGGATGGTCGACACAGTGGCTTGCGTGGCACTTCTGGTCTGTGGCTTGCCCTTTGCCTTGGATGGTCAAGTGCCTAATCCACTGAGATCCTTGCACTTGATGCAATCTGACGTTTACGTGCAATGCGTCCGAAGCAAGAGTTGGAGTTGGAGCTGGAGCTGGAGTTGGAGTTGGAGGGACGGAGATTGAAGATGAGGCATCGGAAATTGTACATCATGGATGTCATGACATGATATTTTCGTCAGTCTCATCTCACTCAGTGCGAACAATTGCAGAAGCAAATCACATTTACTGTCCAAGGTTGAAAGTGATATATGAGAGCGAGAATGTTGTGTCAAAGTATTGTGTGTAGTACGTATGTAGTAGTATTTATCCCTTTCCCAGAAAACAACAGTAAAGTGTAAATTAAAAACAAACAAGAAATAACCATCATTAATAAACACCATGTTGCGCCGCCGTTGTTGTTCGAACTGTTGTGCTAACAGTAACATTACATGGGTACCATCATGACATGAAGACGATAAATGACAGCGTCTGCAGTCGCAATTGTAACTGCAGTTGCAGTAACGATAACAAAAATGCTCTAGTTTCTGCACAGCGCCAAAGCGATTAGCCTCTGCAAGACAAAAACACAGACACAGACACCGTTTTATCCCGTGCTGGAGATTTGCAAGCCAAGTAAGATACGACGGCCACAGACGATAATTACGGGAGTATCGGGGAGTGCAAGGGGAGGTAACGTACAGTAGAGAGAGCTCCAGGTCACCGTGGATACGGGCCTTGAGCTGAATCTCAATGTCGAGGTTGAGATCTAGACGCAGTCGCAGAGTGTCCTTGCCGGCATCACCACCGCCGCCGCCCTGCTGCTGCTGACCGCCCGTGAGACCGCCGAGGCCCCCCGTGACGCCGCCCAGGGTGTTGCTCACGCCGTCCGTGACGCCGCCGACTGTGTTGCCGAGGTCGCCCGCCAGAGGGAGCTGGTCCAGAGGTCCTGAGCCGCCGCCTCCTCCTTGCTGCTGCTGCTGGGTCTCCTGCTGTCGACGACGGGACTTGGTGCCCTTCTTCTTGCTGCGGCGCTCTCGGCGGGGAGCCTCCTCGCTGGAGAGGGTCTGGTCCTCAGCTTCCATAGACGACATTTTGGTGCTGATTTAAAGTAGATAGAAATTTGATATTCGCTTGGCTGGCTTGCTGTTGAAGGTGTTGAGAAGATTTGGTGAGAGTGTATTAGTGTGAATGTGATTCTTGTTTCCTTTTTTTTTTTTAATCTCACTAAGAATCGAGTCTAGGAAAATAAGAGTAGCCAAGGGGATATAAGTTTGACTACCACGAAACCTCATAACAGGATTTAGATGCCCATGAGGTCATGGTCGAGATGGGAATCCAGTAAAATACCCTGTCAGCCCATCCAAGACACGACAACCCACTTCTTGACACAACCCCTCCATCTTCACTTCTCCAGGTCCGGGACTCTGCATTAACGTTACAGGGAACAAAACAAGCCTTAGTTTATTATTACAAGTCCTCAGTGCTTAACGTAGCTACTTTCCATGCCGAGCTGCGGCCTTCTCCGCAGCCTCACAGGCTGGCACCTCTCGTCGTCGTCTATTTCGTCCTCGATATCACCCTCCGGGTCCCAGTATACGGACCACTTCCCGTGCTCGTCGCGCACCGCCACAAACGAATCATGATCCCCTTGCAGCGTCAGGAAGCGATCATCTTCTGTCCAGCCCCAGGGTCCTATGACGTGGTCGATGGTGTCCTTCTTCCCCCCAAAGGTCACCGCGTGCGTGTCCTTGTCGACAAAAATCCAGTTGAGCATCGGGGGCTCGTCCGACACCATGCTCACCAGCCCCAGGTGCCCTTCCTCGCTGGGATACTTGAAGAACCAGCCTAGAAACCTGTAGCCTTGCACTGGTGCGTCTGAGAGGTTGAGGTACATCTGATGCAGTATCAGTATCGGTATGAGTGTGAATTTGTCAGGCAAGATGGATGCCTCTGGAAGAATTGCTCACCTTCTTGTCCACAAGAACTCCTTGACCAACCTCTTCTATCTTCCCCTTCTTCTGCATCATGAATGTGAGGTGGAATTTTTCCTGTTCCTTGCTCATGCTCTCATTCTGTCTCTTCTGCGCACTTATAGCGTTACCCACGCCTGTAACGGTCGGGATAGCCGCGATGGCAAGTAGTCCGATAACCATGGTGCTTTCTGCTTTCCTGGTATGGAGTATTGGATTTTTTCGATTGTATTAGGTATTGCGAGGGTTTGTTTGACAGCAGCAGGCACTCAGGCACTACATGACGTTCAGTCCACTTTGTAGGAGCCTGACCCAGTTCTTCTCCATGCAGTCATGGACCATGCTGATGCTGATACACCAGCCACACGACAACCCCTGCAACTTCTACACTCCCACCCTCCCGCTACAACCTGGGGAGGGTCAAACGTCATACCTACAGGGTTTGTATTGCCATTTTTTACGTCACCTTGACCTGTCATGTAGAATTCGCTTCGAGTGCCTTACCACGATAGAAACCGGTTCTTCAAGGGTCAATGTCTGGATGCAATGACACTTATTGCGTCAGTCAAGCCTGTTTCAACAGGTTTCGTGTCCGCCTCGTCCATTATAATCTCAAAAAACATGCGCAGAACATTAGTATAGAATTCTATCTCATAACCATACTGTCAGCAAGCCTTTGAATCTTTACATTTTAGAAACCATATTTGTTCATTCACCAAAAAGCCACAAACTCGTAAACACACACCACCATGTCTTCATCATACCAACAAGTAAGTTTGTATCATTAGTAGGTTATGTTCGATCATGAATTAAACTCCTCTAGGACTCGCAGCAGCGAGACACTCCTCAGTCTCCCGGACGTGAGCAGGAGAACCAGCAGGAGCAGGGCAACGACAACAACCCTTTTAACCAGAACCAGGACGACAACCAAGAAGGCAACCAGAACCAGGGCCAGGGCCAGGAGCAGAACCAAGATGCTCAGCAGCAGCCAGGTCAATCTGGGTCTGAGAACAAGCCCGAAGAGGCTGGGCAGGATGAGTCTAAGGAGGGAGACAAGGCCAACCCCGAGAACGCAAAGGCCGAGACACCCGACGATAAAGAGGAGAAGCCTGAACAGGCCCAGTCTGAAGAGTCGAAGCCTGAGCAAGCACAAGCCGAAGACTCTAGGCCCGAGGATTCTAAGCCTGAGGAGTCAAAGCCAGAAGACTCCAAGCCTGAACAAGCCAAAGCCGAAGAGTCAAAGCCTGAGGAGTCAAAGGCCGAGGACAAGAAGCCTGAAGAAGTAAAGAAGGAGGAGTCCGATTCCAAGCCCGAACAGGCACAGGCACAGGCCGAACAGAAGACCGAAGAGGCCAAGCCCAAGAAGCCTAAGCAGAGGAAGCCTCCCGTCAAGGAAGAGAGTGAGAGCGAGAGTGAGAGCGAATCGGAGGACGACGACGATGACTTTGACTCTGAGGACGACTCGGAAGAAGATTCCGAGGAAGACTCCGAAGACGACTCCGAGTCAGAGTCCGAAGAGGAGAACGAGCCCGCTACTCCTCCTCAGCCAGAAGCTGCCAAGGGCGACAGACGAAGCAACACAAAGTCAAAGGTCAACGATTTAAGAAAGAAGCGTCCTGCATGGCTCGACGAGGAGTCTGACGAGGAGGGCCGAAAGGATTGGTCAAAGAGCGACGACAAGAAGATGCAGTTGTCGCAGAAGCAGCGCCAGCAACAGCAGATGCAACAGCAGCAACAGCAACAGCAGATGCAGCAGCAGCAACAGCAGCAGCAGCAGCAAGGAGGAGGCGGCGGTAAGAGCGACGCCCTCAGTCTGCATCTCGAGCTCAACCTCGAGATTGAGATCGAACTCAAGGCTAGAATCCACGGTGATTTGACACTGGCACTACTGTAAGTCTATAACTCCCCCCATCCTCTCCATTCATGCTGCGGAATATCCCCCTTTATTGTCCGCCTTTCTCATCTGACCAGTGCGTAGCCAATAGTGACATGTAATCCCAGGGAAGGAGCCTGATGAGCTCGAAAAGCGAAAGAAAGCTATATAATCCAGCGACGACGACATGCTGCGTTTGTTTATCATCTATAGTGTTTTTTTATGGAGGCGTTTGGGCATGAAGTAACGGCTTTTTATATATTGCAAATGTTACATGTACGAGTAAATAAAGAGTCGAATTTGAGTTTTATTATTTACTTACTTATATCGGAATGTGATACGTGACACTTGCGGGTGAGGACATGATGAGATTTCAGATCTGCTGTGTTGGTTCAGAAGTACCCTTGTCATCAATAAGCTTTTTTCACAAGTCAATGTCTCAGGTACTAACCCACACCAAAGGAAGTGACAGGAGGAGGCTAAAAGTTAAAGACTGGTCCATTTTAGATCGGATCGTGATTAAATCTCAACGGTTTTATCAATAGTCTCATGCGCACGGGAGATCTACGATGGAGATGGGCGATTGAGGCTGGTGACTTGTGGTCTGTGGTCTGTGGACTGTGGCATACGGGAACGAGATCGGGATCCACGGTCTCGGCTCGTGCTTCGTCAACGGGAGTAACAAGAACAAGCGAACCAACAGTTTCCCTTTACTCGGGAAGATACAATTGGTATTGTGATGTACGGCATGGTGTATTTGTCTTGCGCTCGGACAGTAACGATCAGCGGATTTATTCAGGCAGTGGTTTAGGGTAACCGAACCACAGCATCACAATTACAATGTTTCGCAAATTGCAGTAGACCTATTATTACGCATAAACATTACAATTGCTCAGTTAACCATAGTCTAATCATTCAAATATCCGGAGTTATCGGTACATGCCAAGAACTCCATTGTCTCGCAATGTCCGGCGTTGTAATCATCATCCGTAAATAGTCGGTCTTACTTAGTGGCGTTCAGGCGGTGGCAGTGACGTATTACAAAGCAGACACCGAAGTTCGCCGAACACGATAGCATCGACTTATGCGACACCAAACAATTCCCTTTTGCTTACCAGATCTTAATGATATAAAAAAGAATACCTCCCATATCTTGTTGTCTTATCTTTCTTATCAACATACCCAACATCCACCCCTACATCTACAATTCAAACCGTGCCATCGGCATAAACCGTAACCATAACGTGCTCAATCCCATCGCCACTTCGCTGTGTCACCAACATGGCCGATTCTCCCATGTCCGACGACGAGCAGACCTGGCTCACTTTATCCATCACGCACCGAAAAGTAACATACGAACTTACCTTCCCCGAAGATGCCACCATCACAGACCTTTTCAACGAGATCGAAGCCAGCCTCGATGTCCCCGTCGCAAACCAAAAGATCATCGCCCCTAAAACGCCTCTCCTCAAAGCACCCTTCAAGAACCCCGATATGCCCCTCCTCGAACTCAAGGGCAAGAACTTGACGCTCATGGGCTCGCCCGCTGCGGAGATCCAGCAGGTTCAGGATATGGCTGAGCGCGTCGCGAAGCGCAATGCTGCGCGGATGGCGCATCGCAGCAAGGCTCGACATGCAGCTCCCACGCGTCGGAACCCTCAAGAGTCGCAATACACATTTCTACAAGTCCGACCGCTTCAAGGCCTTCCTAATCCAGAGCGTAGCCAGAAGCTCCTGCTGCGTCTCAAAGAAGACCCAGGTATTCGCGCAACCATGACAAAGCACAAGTTCGCTGTGGGACTGCTCACCGAGATGGAGCCTCTCTCGCATACGCAGACGTCGCACGAGGGTACAAGTCGAATTCTGGGTCTGAACCGCAACCAGGGCGAGGTCATTGAACTGCGACTAAGGACGGATGCGTACGATGGATATCGCGACTACAAAACCATCCGCAAAACACTATGCCACGAGCTAGCGCACAACGTCCACGGTCCCCACGACAGGAACTTCTGGGATCTATGCCACCAGATCGAGCGAGAGGTCGACGCAGCGGACTGGAAATCAGGCGGCAACACGATCGGCGAGACATCGCGATATGCCATCTCCGGAAACGACGACGAAGAGGAGGACTACCCCGAGGACTTTGGCGGCTGGACAGGCGGCGAGTTCGTGCTAGGCGGTGTCAAGAGCAATCCAGCTGCGGGTATGAATCGTCGAGAAGTCCTTGCGCAGGCGGCGCTCGAGAGACAGCGGAAGGAGGTTGAGACGGAGCGGAAGGTGTTGGAGGAGCAAAGACGGCAGACACCACCTGGCGATGAGACCAAGTAACGACATTTGTTTTAAGATGGATGCATTTGTATCAGCGAGGCGTAGGAATACCCATAGACAAGGCGGGCAAAGCACTTGAAGATTTGTAACTTGAATAGAAGTTTAGCATTTCTCAATAGGAGTTTATGATAAGATGACCTAAATTTATCATGAAGTATCCAGTAACAGAAGATCTCAGGGAGATTCTCTCAAGATGTAGTCTAATTTCCCCTCAAGTCCAGACTTTTACAACGCTGCTTGGTGATATCTTGAACTTCAGATGGTAGCCTTACTCGCACGACAGGAGTGCCAGTCCAGCTTCCAGTCAACATGATAGTGGGACAAATACATACTTTATGATGGGACCAATGTAAGGCCTTGGATGAATTTTACTAAATTTTGGACTAAGACTTCTCGTAAGCCCATCAAAGTTCCATTATGAGTTTTGTAAACTCATGGCCTAAAGCTCATCCTAAATTACAAGCCAAGTCATATCCTAAAACACCATAACATTTACATGGTTATTTACTAAACCCATCATAAACGCACCTCATAAAAGAAAAGGCACATCTCATTTAACGTCTTAAGCCCAACAACTTCATCAATACGGCAGAGGATCCAAGTTCAACCCCTCGACACTAAACTTGAACGAATCATTCCGCGAGTAACTCCCCGCTGCGTCAAGATCCAGACGACCACGGATACAATCGCGGAAATCAACGTCTGCATATAACAAACCATCAGGATCCTCCCACTGCGGCCCAGCTAGCACGTCGCCGAATGGAGAAACGATAGACGAGCCGCCCCGCGACAGAAACTCACCCTTGCTGGTAGTAGTGGTAGTGGTAGCCTCAGTCTCGGAAATAGCCTCAGGTCGAGCCGCGGGCGCTTCGCCGTCGTCATCGCAGCCAAGCACGATCTGGTTACCGTCCTGGTCAAAGACTGACTTGCGACGGCGGCGCGTGGGGGATTTGGGCAGGGCGATTTCGAAGCCCTCCTCTGTTAAACAGGAACCACGGCGTTCTCTGCGGGCGTGGCCGTTTGTTGCGGCGGGGGCTTTCTTGGGCTGGCACATGTTGCTGCTGACGACGAAGCAGCGTCCTTCCACGCCGACGGTGCGCATGAGGCCCAGCCAGGCTTCGCGGTTGTCGGCCGTGGGGGCGAGATAGAGGTTGATGTTTTGCGCGTAGAGGCTTTGGCGCAGAAGCGGCATGTAGTTCTCCCAGCAGATGGCGGCGGCGAGGTTGATGCGGATGCCGCGGATGGTGGTTGTTACGGCGCGGAGGGTGCTTGGCGAGCCTTGGGCCCAGATGAGACGCTCGGAGCCGGTCTAGGGATATCGAGTTAGTGCACTGTTGAAGTTATACAGGATCGGGGAATTGGTTCTCACGGGAAGGACTTTACGGCGCTTTCCTAGCATGCCCTCCTTGGGGCAGACATATACCACAGAGCAGTACAAGCTTCCACCAGCCTTCTCAATACAACCTACAACGATAAACACACCCGTGTCTCTGGCAATACGCTCAAGCTCCTCACGCGACCCATCACCACGAACCTCATCCTCCTCACCAAGTTGCCTCTTCACCCACTTGACTCCCGCACCACCGCCTGCAGGACCGACGTTGTCGCCAAGGTCAATAGCCTGGTCGAAGTAGCGAGCAAACTCGTCGCGACCTGCTGCGCTGCGGTCGCCAATTGCGCAGCCAAAGGAGCTTCCGCGCGGGTAGCCGCCGATGAAGGCCTCAGGGAGGAGGAGGATGTCGATGTTTGAGGATGCGGCGCGCTGGGCGAGGGTGTCGATGAGGGCGATTGTAGCGGGCGTGGAGGACTGGGTGCCGGGGGAGGCAGTTCCCAGACGGATGTGACCAGCTGCAGCCATTTTGTAGTGAGTGTATGAGAGGGGATGAGGTGATTTACAGTTGAAATGTGAGAAGTTATAAAGAATCAGGTGAGCAGGGAGAAGCTGGGTAAGTCAAGTGATGTTATGAATGCTGCGACTTAGAATACCTTCAGCAATGAGCGGGGCATTACTCTAACCAATTGTGTTCACTAACTTGCAATGCAATACCTTTTAACGTTTACCCAACGGAAGTTCCGGCGCCTCACACGACGGTTCCAGTATAAGAAATAATGTCACTGGTTCTGAAGTTCATCTAACGTTAAGCTGAGTGAGACGTGAACAAGCCGAGGGAGCTAGAGCTACCCCGCATAACTTGCCGCAGAGCTGGCCGCAAAAGACGCCGCATAGCTTGTTGTTGACTACCTATTGAATTGAGTCAATTCAACAGCTTGATCTTCGGCTCCGATCTACGGAGAATGGTGGGGGTGAGAGTCAGATCAGGAAGCAGGGCATGATCATCAATGTATCTGTTTGCTCAATTCATCGCAACTCTTTGTACGTTTCTTACATCTTCATCTGGGTATTCTTTTTATACATAGCCAATTATCTCCGTCGAGCACGAGATGCTGGTGCCGGCGCTGGCTCGAACGCATCATCATCTGAAATCTCATCATCGCTAATCTCAACCGCCTTGCTCTGTGTACCGCTCTTCTGCGACTGTGAAAAGTTCAGCGTTGTCTGCCGTGTACTCTTGGCCGCTGCTCGAGACGTGGTGGCTTTGGCATTGCTCCTCGTTGCTGCAGCTCGTCGTGTCTTTGGTGGAGGGGGAGCGGGCTCATCCTCTGATTCCATCAGCACATCTTCTTCTTCTTCTTCGCTCTCTTCAAATGCCTTGCGGCCTCGACCTTTGGCGGGTGCCTTCTTGGCAGGTGCTTTAGTAGATGCTGCTTTTGTAGTACGTGCTGCTCGTTTAGCCGGTGGCTTTTTGGCAGGAGGCTCATCTTCATCCATTAAATCTTCGTCCTGTTGTATCGCCTTGCCTCGTCCTCGTGCAGGCTTGCGTGCAGGCGCAGGTGTAGATTCAGCCTCCTGTTCGTCTTCATACGTCCAGGCATCCGGCTCGTTCTCCCAGCTGCCATCGAAATCACTGTCCCAGGTTGTTGGCTTTGGCTTGAGGACTCGTTTTCGCTCTACTGGGGCGGCAAGTACACCACTGGTCTGTTGCTGCTCAATTCTGGTTCGGTAGATGTCCATGGCACTGTTCAGATCCTCGTCGTCTGACTCTAGACCAAGCATAGATCGGACCTGACCTGTCAAATGTTCTGACACAAACAGTTCCATTGCATGTTTATCATCCTTTGTCACGAACTGGTTCACAGCATCGCCAAAGGGCCCTTGCGGAAGGACCTTGAGCGATTGTGCCGATAGGAAGTCTTGCACCAAATTCTCGACCTTGACCATGTCATCAGCACCATCAAGGGCTTCAAGGGCTGCTGTTGGATTGACCGCATTTGCCTTGCCTACGGTATGTCAGTAGATTTCATAGAAAGCGATAATGGTGACTTACGCGTTGACGTTTTTTTTCGGTAAAAGTACACAACATCGTTCGTGTTGGCCACTTTACCAACGAATCGATTTGAAAATCTTTGAGGGTTCTCAATCTCGAACTGACCACCATCTGTCGCTGTATATTCCACTTTGAGACGTATCAGCGGAAGGGGACGTTCTTCCAGAGCATCATCATCTGTCTGAATTGCCTCCCAATCCGCGTTGGCTTCCTCAATCATTTCCTCGACAACTTCCATTAGTCTCCGGGTCACCTCTTGACGGTTGTCCTTCTTCTTATCGAGTCCCTTGAAGCGCTTGTCTTGCGCGAGTATGAGTTCCCGTGTGACAAAAGGGCGCACAGTCTTGAGTGGAAGCTTGTCAACCTTGAAGTCTTTGCCCGTCACACTCACGATAGCAACGTGCTTCTGAACAGCCTCACCTGGCACCAGAGACGTCGCGACGGATGAACCAGGCTGCATGACGTGGAAACCTGTTTCTGGGTTCTGTGTAGGGTCGATCAAACATTCATGCTCGTGACCCCAAACCACGAGATCTAGCCAATCGGGCAAGACGTTCTCGGGGAGATAGGATGTGGCTGTATGCGCATGGTGGTTCTGATGAACAGCCAAAAGGTTGAACCAGTCGCCCATCTGAGCACCTGGTCGAAACCATTTCACTTTGTGATCTCGAAAGGTTCGAAACATACGCTCGTCACGAACGTTACTCAGTCCAAAGAGAGCCAATTTTGTAAGGCCCTTCTGCAACAGAATCGGCTTGGCTTCGATATTGTCCGCCTCAGGAACTCGGCCATAGTAGTTGAGCAATCCACTCGCTTGTAGAAGATCAAGTGAACAAAAGTTTCCTTCACCCGATGGGTCGTCATGGTTGCCATGGATGGAGAAAACAGGGATCGAAATGTTGATATCGGGATCTTCGTAATTGACGTGAGGGAAAGCACCTTCGAACACAGATGCAGCATCTGAGAGAAACTCCAAGGGACAGGGTTTCATTCCCAAGCAGTTTTGTCTGAGGGTTCGCATGACCTGATAAAGGGATTTTCGGGAGGGTTTGTTGTCATGGAAGAGGTCGCCAGCGAGGAGGACCATGTCGACCTAGTGATGTTAGAAGTTATAATGAATGAAAGAGACAGTGAATCGTACATCTTCAGTTCGGGCAAGATTCAAGACTTCATCGAAAGTCCTCCAGCTATCGTCCTTGCGGATCGGGTCCCGTTCTTCGTAGCCAACATGATTGTCGGTCGCAACAAGAATGCGGATGGTATCCGCCTCTGCGGTCGTTAGTAAAGGCGTAGCGAGAAAAGTATGTTTCTGGGAGATATACCGGTAAATTCAGGCATCTCTGTGAGATCTAGATCGGCCGATAATTGGTGTGACCACAATCGAAGCTGTGACGTGCAGTTGGAGATTGGTGCTTTACGCGGGTGTCTCGGTGAGACGCGAGTGGCAGCCTGGCAAGTGACGCGCCCAGGTGCGAGGTCACGTGGGGGCCTTCGCGAGCTAAAGGGACGGGTTGAGTTGGGAAAAGTGACGGCTCATCTTTTGCAAGCTGTCAAAGTGTAAACATTTCTTCTGGAAAAGCCAGAGCGCTCTAAAAAACTACGCCAGCCGTTGATGGCAGCGGGACCTTGCAGCGGGAAAGTTTGACATGTCGGACCCAACGCAAGGAACTGGATTCAACTGAACTAACCTTCAATCCGCGAGTCATTGGTCTTCAACGCTATCTCACTGTTATATCCTATTTGTTAGACTATTAAATCACATCAGACGATGTTTCGACCCATATCGCAACGCTAGCAAAGTCTCGGTCTCGGCCTTGTTCCGCGCCCGCCGTTGTAGTCTAGATCCCGCGTTCCTGACACGATGTCACCCTTGCACGTTGCGTCGCTTTGTGTTGCTGGAGAAAGCTGAATACTAGCCAACTTTCTATTGACACGCTGCAACTCGATACGCGATGCTGCAGATATCGGAAGGGACCCCCCATGACACTGGGCCCCGGCATCGTTGAGGGATATTGGGCAGGATTGCAACATCATTGGCCCAGATGATTCTGGGTAATCTCTTGCAAGGCCTTGAAGTCAAGAGGATGCTTGGCTGATCAAGAATGAGGCCACTGCATCGCGGGGGGTGGATCTTTCCATCACGTTCTGGTCCACTTGCTGCACTCTTTAGCGACCTGAGACTGTCATCCCTTGCGATGCTGGCTATGTAGATGAGTTCGACCAGGCAAGTCTTAGTCCTTGAATTTGTATGTCGTAGGTTTCTTTGCTTTTTTTATGCCTCCCTGTCATCAAAGTTGATTGCTTCTCTTTGTCTGTTTATTTTCCTTCTTTAATCTGAAGTGAATATACATACAAACATCATGCCCTGCACCATCACACGTCGAAGCTTGACATCACATCACCTCTTTGCTTACATCGTACCCCTTCTCCCGTATGCCCGAGCTCACTTCCTTCCCCGTCGACGTACATGAAAAAGGTCACAGATTAAACATTGTTTAACCATGATCCTAGTTTGCTGACCCTGGATAATGCATCTGTGCCTCGTCTTCCTGCATTCCTTGAACTTTGATGCTATTCCCCTCATGAATGACATGAGCCATTATAGCCAGACGCAGTTGGTTTCTATCCTTGCAAAATAGGCTTGAGGCTCAATGTTTCATTTGTAATACGGAAATCCCCCGACTCAGCGCCTTGAGGCCTTGGTATATATGCGAGGTGCCATCGTAAGATCGTTGATGCTTCCACGATCCACTCACTCTCTAGCATCCGCTTCAGACAACTCCTATTACTGTTACTCGACCCTTAGCTACAGGGTCATACTTATCTAAAGGCTGTTTGCACGATTCATGTTTCTTCTATCTTATTGCCTTCCCACATTGTCCAGCTTCGGGTATCCAAATTATCTTTCTCTGGACCTCACGATCCTTTTCTCTACTTCACCTTGCACTGGCTCACTACAAATATCCCACACCCCTGAGCCCAAAAGTCTAAATCTCACCATTATTCCATCATATCATGGATCTCATTACCAGGATGGACCATGATACCCTTCACGGAGAGAGATTCTGGTCTCCCAGTCCGATCCTCCAAACCAAGACCCCTTCCTTCTGGCGGAGGCGACGTCAGCTTTCCATTGGCGATCTTCCCGTCGAGATCTTCGCTGCCATCTGTCGCAATCTCTGCGTGCATTGTCAGCATGCACATGTTGTCGATCTCCCGCTAGATGAGATCGACCACGCCATTGAGGCACAGCAGGCATTATCGCGGCTGAGCCGCACGTGTCGTCTCTTTCGCAATATCGCCCAGCCCATTCTGCATCATTGCTATCACTCCGGAAGGCAATCGGAGTTGTCGAATAGCCCTGAGTGGTGGGCCGACGCTGATGCCAGGAGACGTGAGGTTGAGACTCTCGAGACGTTTCTTCGTACGCTCCTCGAGCGGCCTGACTTGGCCAAGCATGTCCGCGCCGTCGCATTCTTCGCGCTGAGAGAGGTGACTGCTCGTCGGATTTCTAAAGAAACGCAGGCTCTTTTTCGGCAGGCTGGCGAGCGAGCTGGCTTCCGCGCTCTACCTACATATGAGCAAGTCGACTCAAAGTGGTTGCAAGAAGCCTCCATTATGGCCGCGCCTTTTGTAGAGCAATTACTTATCTACCGATCATCCCAAGAAGGACTTCAATACATAAGGGACTCGCCGTTTTATCTACCAAACCTCAAGTACCTGGTGTTGCCAGGTCAGGGCAAGAACCCTGACGAATGCTGCCATATACAACAAATGCAGGATATGCTGGCCAAGGCTCAAAACCTTGAGGTACTTGCAGCAAGCGATGCCGACTGCGGGACAGACATTCCCTTGCGAGAGCGCTTCCGTGCAGAGCCATGGGACACTGCTCTTTCAAGTCTTCGTCGTCTATCATTGCATGGCTTAGATCCAGATAATCTAGCCAAGATCCTTCGTCGCAGTCCTGTTCTAGAAGACCTCGAATACTTCTGTGACATGGACAAGTATACTGTCCTTCAACATAACCACCTTGCGCCAGTGAGTCGGTCATTAAGGCGATTGTGCTACACCAGCACAACATGGGAGCACACATCCGGCGGCGCACAAGATATCATTGAACAAGTATCGACATTCCTACGCTGGGACTCGTCACTCCGCGGCGACGCCAGCTTTGCCGAATTTCCCCGTCTCGAAATCCTCGAAATTGAACAGCTTCTTCTATACGGACCCTTATTCGATGACCAGGAAGAACGAAAGCAACGCTTCGAATCAATGAAAGAAAGTGGCCCCGAGATCTTCATGGCGAGTCTTCCATCGTCATTACGTATCCTCCATATAGGAATGGTATTGGCTTGGCCGGAAATGCATCGCGATTTACTCGGTATGGCGGAGAAATTATATCGTTTTCAGAACTTGAGTATAGTTGCCGTGGATCCATACGAGGAGCCGCCCAAAGAGCAGATCAAGGAGTTAGAGAACGCTTTTATGGCAAAGGGTGTTGTCTTTCGGATAGGACAGACAACGCAGGTGCCCTTTGGAAGAGGCATGTTGGGTGTTAGACCAGGGCATCCTGAAAGACTTAGTGAGAGGGAACTCAAGTTTCCGCTGAATCATAGGAATCCGTCATACTTGAACTTTTTAGACTTTTAAATAATTGAACAACGTTGCTTAACAGCATATATGTTTAATATTCTACTGTTACCATGTGTCTGTTCCTCTGTACTAATTGCAACCTTGATCTTCGAGAGATATTCTCGAGTGGATACCTTGAAGAGATGGTGTCTATGAGTTTTACTCATTTTACACGACCTTGATAAAATTCATATAAACTCATACTAAGAGTTAGAAGAATCTTATAAAGTACACTAATATTTCTTAATCTCATTCTAAGACATAAAATAATTAATAAACTATACTGATACTCCCATAATCTCATCCTAAGACAAGAGGAAGTTCATAAAGTACACTAAACTTCTCCATTATCATCAGAAAATTGCAAGCAGTTAATAAAACAAACAAAACTTCTCATAACCTCATCCCAAAGTATGATCGCTAACGTATGGTAATCTGAGGCCATAACTTTGGAAAATTCTCATGATCATCCAAGGACTAAGAACCTACACCACCTCGAATTACCCCGAAACCCCGATACATCATCAATCGATCGGGTCTTCGGCGAAATGCACCAACGGTTCTCAATCTCGGCTTCCATAGTCATGCATAAACTTTCTGCCTCTCGTTCCATTGGACCGCAATTCTGGGGTAAACCGGATCCATGGTCCACAACCCGCAAAGATCGGCACAGTTCAACACCATGACCTTGATCCGGGGAAATTCTAGTCCCGCGATGCCGTCACCGAATAACCACATCTGGTTAACAAGCAAAATAGCTGTCGACTTTTACGTGTGCTTTGCACCATGGTTTCCTAAGGAGCTGAAGGGTAGCTTAGAGCATGACCGTTACACCCCACATCTTCCCCGCGAT
The DNA here is from genome assembly GCA_020744515.1 of Fusarium tricinctum. Lineage (NCBI taxonomy): Eukaryota > Fungi > Ascomycota > Sordariomycetes > Hypocreales > Nectriaceae > Fusarium > Fusarium tricinctum. Next base: position 5,908,007 of record JAGPXF010000002.1, on the reverse strand, counting down.
TTTACATCGTCAACAGGTTTGAATCGGTCCGAACTTTGGGGATCGACTAATAGAGCGGAATATGAATTGCTGGGTAGCGGAATACTCTGATGTGTTGTTGTGGTGGTAGATAGTATGGGGATATATATCGTGGGATTTCGCAGACAGTTTTACACTCTCACTCAGCTTCATGTCTCTCAATCCCATCATGGCACCCTCACACGCTGTCATACAATTCCTCTTTGCATCTCTGGCCCTGGGCCAGCAGGTCTACCTAGATGCTGAGGGACCTACAGAGCGCCCTCAATGCAAGGCCACAAAGACAATTGAGCCCAAATACACATACACACCATTCAGTTACACTCTCTCCGAGACTGTGAGATATGCCACTTCGGTGCCCTCTCCTACCACCACAACTACATATGCGGATCCACCAGAGTCACTCATCTCTCTCGTGCCTTCGCTATCATTCACGACATGGGGCAAATGGGACCCTAATGCCACCATTAAAGCTTCAGATACGGATGATCCGTATGGACGAGCTGCCTGGACCGCGCTCTGGGAACATGCAAACCCTCCCAACTTCACTGAGACGGGAATCTTCAGCACAACTGTTTCTCCCACCCCCATTCCCAGCAGTGAGCTGATTCTTCCACCAAGAGACTACTTCGGCCCTTCGGACTGTTACAACTTCCCCAAGAACTTCAGCTTTGGAGTCGCCAGCTCAGCGAGCCAGATCGAGGGCGCTACTGCGGAGGAGGGCAAGGCGCCGTCCCTCATGGACGTTCTCGTCCGAGATAATCGGGCCAAGGATTATGTCACGAACGAGCACTATTACTACTACAAGCAGGACATCGAGCGAGTCGCTGCCATGGGTGCTAAACATTTCTCCTTCAGCATTGCGTGGACGCGAATTCTGCCCTTCGCTCTCCCTGGTACACCTATAAACCAGGAGGGAATTGACCACTATAACGATGTGATCAACTTCATTCTTGAGAAGGGCATGACTCCTGAGGTCACGCTGCTTCATTTCGACACGCCGCTTCAGTTCTTCGGTAGCAACCTCACCAAAGCTGCCGACAAACCTGAGATCGGCTACGTCAACGGCGGTTATCAGAACGAGACTTTCCAAGATGCCTTTGTTCACTACGCAAAGGTGGCCATGGCGCACTACGCTGACCGTGTGCCTGTGTGGTTCACCTTCAACGAGCCCCTGCTCTACTCATACAATGCACTGTCTGTGAATAACGTGGTCAAGTCTCATGCACAAGTTTACCGCTGGTACAAGGAGGAACTTGGCGGAAAAGGCCGGATTGCCATCAAGTTCAATAACAACTTTGGCGTTCCCCGGGATCCCAAGAGTGAAGTTGATGTGTATGCTGCGGACCACTTCAACTCGATTCAGCTGGGACCATTCTGCAATCCCATTTTCCTGGGCAAGGACTACCCTGAGTCGTTCAAAAAGACCTTTTCCGATTATGTTCCGCTTAGTGAGGAAGATCTCAAGTACATTGGCGGCACGGCAGACTTCCTCGGCATCGACCCTTATACCGCCACAGTCATCGCACCACCTGTCCCAGACGACAAAGACAGTATTCTAGAATGTGCTTCTAACTCTTCTTCTACTTTCCGTCCTTATTGCGTCAACCAAACTACCACGACTGTCAATGGGTGGAACATCGGATACCGCTCCGAGAGCTACGTCTATATCACCCCGACTTACCTACGCAGCTACCTCAACTACCTACATAACACATGGAAGACCCCAGTGGCTCTTACAGAGTTTGGATTTCCTGTTTATGGCGAGTCTGAGAAGGAGCTGACAGATCAGCTCTTCGATACGCCCCGGAGCATCTACTACCTGAGCTTCTTGTCCGAGACTCTCAAGGCGATCTGTGAAGACGGCGTTGAGGTTGTAGGAGCCTATGCCTGGTCATTTGCAGATAACTGGGAATTTGGAGGTATGTATCGCTTTTCTAAATACTTTTGAAGCTATCCTGGTGGTGTTCTTGGCATCCCAGTTGAGATTCCGTTCACTTCCACAATATCCATTTCTCACCGCTGACTAAACATATAGATTACGACCAGCACTTTGGAATACAAACAGTCAACCGTACGACCCAGGAGAGACGCTATAAGAAGAGTTTCTTCGATATGGTGGACTTTATGAAGGCACGCGGTGTCGAGTGAGAACACCTACGTGGTATTGAGTATGAGTGAGAACGGTCACGTGTGAGGTAGTTTTCAGTGTTCTGATTAGCTAGTAGTCAGATTAAATGGCCTAATATATCTTTACTTGTAATACTCATTTTGTAGGTTGTTGAAGTCTCGTCTGGTGTGCTTCTATACTCGAGTACAGGGGAGTGTATAACACGGGGCCGCGCAAAAGCTCTATAATTTTCTACCATTCTTACCATAAACAACCCCAAGTTTTTATGAATTTATAAATAGGTTTAGCAGATTTACATAAAATCAAGTAAACTTATTTATTTTCGTCTAAGGATTTGTAAGAAATCTCCTAACTATTGTAGATGGAAGAAAAACACATACCTCGCTCACGCCCAAATCTTCAGAACTCTTACATACGATTACCACATTTCTCATCAATTGGCCAACGGGTAGTTAATTCACATTTGTTTAACAGATAAGAAGTGATCAAATAATGGAGAATGTGAAAGATGATATTGATCTTGACTACATACACTCATTGCCCAAGCATGGGCATCCTCATATACACAAACGACATACCACATGAGGGTACGCGTTCAAAACAGCCAAGAAAGGAAGGTCTTGTAGAACCAACCACCACGGTTAGGGCCCTCGGACTCACGCTTGGCAGCCTGCATAGCCAGGAACTCCTCCTCCTCGCGGTCGATGACGTCCTTGCCGGTGTAGAAGTCAGCCTCATGGGGCTTGATACCGCGGGACTTGGTAAAGATCTTGTGTCCGAAGATCAGGGCCAGGTACACGGGAATACCCAAGTAACCGGTGATGAAGGTCTTGTACTTTTCGGGGCTGGTAAATGTGGCGCCGGTTTTAGGATCCCTCACAAAAACATCGAAGTTCTTGGTGAAGGCAATGAGAATGCACATGGCCAGAGCACCGACGGATCCCCACATGCCGAAGGGTGCGTGGTAGGGCAGGATATCGTTGGTGATTCCTTGGGCCTTCTTAGCACGGCACCACCAGATGTGAGTGGTCAGGATGGAGATCCAGGACATGAGACCGAAGATGGTGGTCAGGTTGACAAAGTAGCCAAAGACCTTGGTCGAGTCGTCGGCGACGTTCATGAAAGCGAGAAGACAGAAGGAAGCAGAGGCGGCAAGGGCGTAGATGGGAACACCGTGCTTGTCAGTCTTCTTGAAGATGGCAGGGGCTGAACCGTCAGAGGCAAGACCGTAGAGGGTTCGGCTGGCAATGTACAGATCCGAGTTGGAGGCGGAGAAGACAAAGACACAGATACAAGCGTTGACGATGTCGGGGAGGATCCTGACACCAGCGATATCGGCGGCAACGACAAACGGCGAGGCAGAGGCACCGGTCTTGGCCTTGTTGGCAAAGGCAAGCTCCTCGGAGTTGTAGGGGACGATCATGCCGACAAGGAGGACGGAGAGACAGTAGAAGAAGAGGATTCGGTAGAAGGTCAGCTTGATGGCGCGAGGGACGGTCTTGCGGGGGTTCTGGGCCTCGGCGACTGTGACACCGACAAGCTCAGTTCCCAGGTAGGCAAAGGTAGCGTTGACCATGCAAGACCAGAAGCCGAGGAACTGTCCGGCACTGCCATCCTTCAAATAAGGCTTGAAAGCACTGGGTATCCTGTTAGCTGTATTGCGCTGTGAAATAGGACTGGTAAACATACCCAGGGTTGCTCCAGTAGCGGAAACCCTTGCGGTCGTGGTCGGGACCACCGCCGAGGGCCAGGACCAGAGAGAAGAGGATGATTCCAATGATAGTGATGACCTTGAACGACGAGAGCCAGAACTCGAGTTCACCGAAGAATCTGATACCGAAGTAGTTGATGACGACGATGACGACAAAGAAGATGGCAATGAAGACACCTGGATTGACAGTATCTCGATCGACCCAGTATTGGATGACTAGAGCGGCAGCAGTGAGTTGGTTAGGCGTGACGATGATGTATTTGAACCAATAACTAATCAATGTCAGCGCGCGATACTTATATAAATCGATTGAGAGATACTCACGTCCAACCAAGCGCAAAACCGAGAGAAGGGTCGCAGAATCGAGAGGCGTATCCAGTGAAACCGGCAGACATGGGGAGCCAAGCGGCCATCTCACCGAGAGCAGCCATGACGAGGAAGACGACAAAACCAACAAGAGTATAACAGATAAAGACAGAGCCGGGACCAGCTTGGGCCAGAGCCTTGCCGGTACCAACAATAAGACCAGTTCCGATAGCACCACCAATGGCAATCATAGTGATGTGACGCGCCTTGAGACCTCGGTGCAGCGACGTCTCGGCGCTCGTCTCGAGACCACGAATGTGTTGGTCCTCGCCGAGGCCGACATCTTTGGTGGGCGACGCAGAAGCATCGTATCCCATGTCGGTCTTTTCGACGTCGTTGAACGACCTTCGCTTTTCAACGCCGCTCATGGTTGCTGATGAGGGGAGGCAAGAGAAAAAGCCAAGGTGCCAAGTGAGATTTTTGCGAGGGGGGAAAAGGGAAAGGCCAAGATGCCAAGTTGAAGATTGGAGAAGACCAAGCTTTTGAGGATCTGTCAGCCAAGTAACTTGGCGAGATTTAAGTATTGGCAGCCGCACTGAGTCGAAGTCAACGTTGCACGAGGAACGAAGAGGGACAGGACAGACGAAAGAAGAGAGGGATGATGAGCATCTAAATACCAACAGGGCCACCCTCCCTCTTGTGTCTCTGTCTGTTTTTTGCGACTGTAGCCAACCCCCAGGCAGCCGAATTTATTTGCTATCAGAGCAAGAAAAAGGCCTGCTACTACTACAAACCAACTGTCATTGCCAAGCCGATGCAACACTCCCCAGGCCAGGCTCAAAGTGGCAGTCATCTGTGCTTTTGGATGGAACCCTAGGCGGACAGGAAAATACAAACACGCGAGGGGGGCGTCCGCCGAACGGACGATCAATCACGTAAGAGGATAGAGTAGAGTATGTGTCTGGGAGACTAGAGACTGGGGGTGGATTACTTTAAACTTGACGATCACCAACGAAAACGAAAAGGATCCTGTATCTCTGCATGTGGCGGGCGAGGATGTGATGTGCCTCGCCGCTTATGTGCGTTTACCTTTGCATTTTGTACATGTACTGTAAATTCTGCGCAGGGCATCTCAGGTGTCACTGAACGAACAGCGGAGGCTTCAAGACATTGTTTGTCTGTTGTCATAGCTAATCGGGCACAGGGCAGATTTGCAGGCTTTCTTTGCGTGTCTCATCGCTGTGGTGATGCACCAACTCCAATTAGAAAAGATCGCCTAGGCATTGGATTAGTTGGTTCGATTACGCCCGAGGTTGAAATTGAGTGAGTGAAAAAAAAACTAGGTCTCAAGGCTCACTTTCTAGAAGGCCGGGAGAGATAAGCTTAGCATCCATCCATACCCTGACGCTTTAACCCGGCCCTGAACGGTTTAGAGGCCTCGGGAAGAACATCACCAATGGTAGGCCAGAGAGATACAGCATTACAGTGATTAATTAATGTTACTGAGGCAAAAGGTACGGAGTACTCTGTACAGGTACACAGATTCTATCTTGTATCCACCACTATCAAAACCCAGCCACTCCCCTTCAGGAAGGTCAATCTGTGCTTGGAGAGATATCGTTCCTCCAAGCTCCAAACACCCCAAACCCCCCGGCCCAACCACGGTCTTGGCTTACAGCGTTTATCTGCCGCTCTTGTCTCTGCGGGGAAGTTCCAAACGGGCGACATTAATACGAGCGGAGCCCCCAGAGATAACCAAGGATAATCTTTTGGCTCTGATTAGTCCAGCACCAGTTTTTCTCACTGAAGAAGCTTTCCCCCCCTGTGGGTAACATGGTTCTGGGTGTCCACTCCTTGAATAATACCATCACGTTCACATGATCTTTATCTCTCTCTGCTCACGCACGCACCAACCGAAGCAGGGATACAGATTCCATGTCTCCATCTCCGCACGCGTATCGGCAACCCAAGAGATACCGACCCAAGATTACATTAGTCTAGTTCAGTTTAGTCAGTGGCTTTAGTTGCACCCGAGCCCGAGGCGCCCCGCGCGACTCCAAATGGCGTGTGCAGGAGAAAATAAGGACAACTCTAATGACATGCTTAAACAAAACTTTTACCTTATTATTAGCTAATTCTCCAAATTCCCAAATGCCCAACCGCCAACCGCCAGCCTACCCCCTTTGCCTTTTGAGCTATTACGTAGCAAAGTGCGGAGAGCCGTTGTCTCCCCGGGTTGTGAGCTGCACAGACTTGCCTATTTGGGCCGCCTTTTTTGCCTTTTTGCCTTCCAGGTCGGGGTCTCTCCGCACTCTAGCGGTCCAGAACTCCCCAGGTATGGTCCTTGCTTTGCTTGGCAGAAAATAAGCAACGCAAGAGAAATGAATATTTGCAAGAAGAAGAGAATGGGTTGGGGAACGGGATGTTAACCTTTCGGGACGCAGATTTAGTTTTCGTCACTATTAAAGTTAAGCTTACATGACTAGTTAGCTCTCAGGGCCCAACAGCTTAATGCAAAATGCTGTGTCATAAGAACTCACACTCGGACGAGAACTGAGACATTGTTGTTAAACGAATATGCCTCAAGGGCTGATTCTCAATCTTGAGCTGAAAGGTGCAGCACGACGTGTCTCGTTGCACCGAGTATGGAGTATGCCTCGACCTCGATGCAGTGTCGATCTGGAACGTCCAGCCCCGGCCTTCGGCATCACACCCACTGCACGTCGTCTTTGGCCGGGCCTTATCTTCTCATAAACTCAGCCTAAACCCATCATTACCTTTAACAAGCAATCATCATAAGCTTTGCATAGATACCCTAAAGTTTGTTAGAGTTATTGCAGCTCTCATACAATTATCGTGATACTTAAAGAGACATTCCGAAGTCTATAGAGCTTCAAAATTTATTAAACTATTAATGTTTGGAAAGATATCCTAATATGTAAAGAGATATATCAAGGTGGAGCAAAACTTAAGGGAAGGATCATGCCAGACGTGAGAATGCATATATGGGAGAGCGCTCAACGTTTTTTTATCGGATGGCAGCAGAGATTCCCGGGTGGTCAAGCCATGAGGAAGTTGATACATCTAGCATAACCGAAGGAGCAAACTGCTTTTCTTGGGTATTTTGGTCGAACGGGCTTGTAGTACGTAGCTACATAAATAGGGAATTTCAGATTCGTTGCTCGGGACAGTGTCAAACTCCTACGTAGCAAGCAGAAATCCCCACTTGATGCCACTCATATATAGGGAAAAGCAACGAATATACTGTTTGGCCTACAATTTACATGTAGAACGATTTGTGAAAGGTATGTTATTTCCAATTCAAGATATAATTATTACCCAGATATCTGGATAGGCACATGTGAGAACAGATGAAAGGCTTGCATATTATTAGTTACATGTGTATTCATTCTTCTATCACTGGTACTACCGAAAGATCAAGGGAAAACCATGGCGGTACGAACATGTACTGCCTGGACGAAAACCTTGGTTGTTCTGTTGTCATCCACTCATTCCCCTACACCTGTCCCAACCCATGGTCCTGAAGAGTGTCCTACCACTCATTGGCATCCTGCAATTCGAGATGCATAACAAGATTACCCAGAAGGGCTGTCAGCCCACGGACATGTTCTCTCATGACCGGCAGCTCATCGGAGGGAGCTTGGTTGCGAATCTGCTGACTTGAGAGGATACTGCTGAGTTGGTCCTTAAGCGACTGGTGTTTGTATCCAAGTTCCTCGAGTTGAGATTCATACTGTGACTTAACCTCTTCCAGTTGGGTGTTGTACTGCGACTTCACTTCCTGGAATCTGGTTTCAAAGAGCTTGTTGAACTCTGCCTTGACTGTGGTCTGGTATGCATCTTGTTTCTGTAAGGCTGTCTTAAGTTTGGCGTTGGACGCCTGTAGGAACCTGTTCTCCGATTGCAACTATTCGTTACTATGGATCAGCTCGGCGCAACCACAACTCCTTCCGGAGCCCTTCTTGCGTAGGTCATGCACGAACCCTGGCAGTACGATGACCAAGCCAAATATGCCACCACTGCCCTCCGAGGAAAGATCTTGGCTGCCCTCAGAGCCAAAGATCTACTCAGACTCTTCCCCAAAGACGAAGGATTCTTTGTACAAACAAGTGAGTCTGGGGATCAAGGTTGGGCAATCTTCGTCCGCAACAGGATGAATGTCCATGGCAATCAATTGAATTATCACTTACTATGCTGTTTCTGGCGGTGTTCTCGTGTTAGTTGTTGTTCCTATCAATCGCACTGAGCTTGTTGCTCCTTACCGTCCAAGTGCTGAGAAACCCCACCACTCCTACACTATTACGCCTACCATTCAATTTGAACTTGGCCTGGACACCGATGTCTACTTGTCGGGTTTGTCAGGTCCTTCTGGGACACATGTCGAAACCAGTCGTCTGCGTTAAGAAGCGTGGGCATAGTGATATCGATATGGTGATGGAGAAGATGAAAGTACCATTGTACCGCGTTGACCACCATTCTGAGTCACTGTCAACTATCAAAACTACTACGAATAGCAAATATACAAAAGTTTCAGGACTTATGTCACTCAAAGATAAAAGTCATCAGTAAAGAGATAGCAGATCTGTCCAGTGAATCGAGAGTTGGTTATCATAGTCGAATATGGGTTGTTGGGTACCGTGGGCATGGTGTTGTTCACCCACCAACTGTCATGATTTGATAGGCCATCTTTGAACCAAGAGGGATAAAATATTAGTAGTATTAGTGAAGAATGATTCAATAAATATGAGAGAGGTCTCAGATTATCAATCACTGGAAAACGTCACTTCACCATACCTATGAGGAGATTTAAGTAGCCGACCAGAGGCGTCGTCCACCGACGCCGTGGCTATGTTGTCAACGCTGCTTGAACAAATCGTCCCGAGTCTTCATCAACAGACTGACGCCACAGAAATCTAGACTCCACAGCATCATCAGTTCAAAGAAGACATTTGGAATAAGCGATCAACTCCCAACGGCCATCACCTTGTCGCCAGACCCGTCCCGGTCACCGGAACGTGGCATTCACAGATCTCGAAGCACAGTAGACGATTCTGGCAATCAGAGGATACGACATGAATATTGGCTAGAAGAAATAGAAGCCCCACAGACGACGTAGCAGACGCCGGATACGTGATGGGGTCGGGGATGGCGATGAGAATCTACATTCCGAAGTCGATGGGTCAACCATTGTCTATTGGCTCAGCTTTCGCTTTCGCTTACACGGACAGTTAGCCCTTAATTTCGGATAGAATAGGTCACAGGGACGCCTTTGGATATACCAGATCTGTGTCTTGGTAGTTACACATGCGGCAATGTCTTGGTTGAACCACGTGTAAGTGATGATACACTCTCCCAGGACGGTTCCTGAAATTCAGCATATGAACCTATTGATTGACAAAATTCATGTTAATTCTTATCGAAACTTTTACTACGATGATTTTATGTCATCGGCTGAACCCCAAGCTCAACATCATCTCTGCTGCATCAAGTCTAGTCCAGGAACGACTGGAATTTTGCCACGGCCACTATGAAAGGCACATGCATCTAGAGCCATAATCGCCCGAACTTACACCTCGAACCCGCAAAATGAATTACCTTTGACTCGTGCCATAGACTTGGCAGTCACAGGGTATAAGATGTACGAGATGTGCCCGTTTGCGGATTCAGATGTCTCAAGTCTCTCTTTAATCATCAACGAATAGCTTTGAAATTCCCACTTTTGCTTTGATCTTTTTGGATCATTTCCACTCTCTTTAAAAATTCACAAACCTAGACACAGGTTACATATACAAAATGAAGGCATCTCTTGTCCTCTCCGCCCTAGTGTGCGCCGTCTCGACTACAGCCACAAGCATGCACCGCAGAGCGGACAACTTGCTCCCTGCTGCTGGCATCCCAAAGGCCGGTTATAACGCCTATGGAGGAAACTATGATCATCCCGAGACCAACAAGTTTCAGCCTGTCGGCCAGAAGCAGGCTTCCAGCTCGGGCGCAAGCAACCCCAGTTCTAATGCGAACACAAACTCCAACAAAGCGGTTTCCAAGACCCCGAAGTGCATCTCCAAGAGCAAGCTTGAGTCGATTGTCAACAAGTACGTTGCTACGTTCTCGGGCATCACCGACGGCGGAGCTCTTGCAAAGACTATCTTTGAGGAGGATGTCAAGTTTTACTCTCAGTCTGTCTGGTGGACTTCATCATCAAAGAAGATCAACAAATACGCCAAGGTAAGTACACCACCACATTGTTGATCATACAATACTGACACTCTTCAGAACGACGACTTTCCTCCCGTCTTCAAGAACCGAAAGGAGCTCATCGACGGCAACATTGAAAAGACCAATGATCCCAGCGCTTTCATCAAGGGCCCCATTGCCTACGGCTGCAACACCTTCACCTTTTACTGGAAGGGCGACATGGATGTTGAGGGCGGAACTCGTCGCGGTCGCGCCAACGGTATTGACATGGTCTTCCTAAATGCGTCAAGTGGCAAGATTCACAAGGCTTTCTCCGAGTACAACACTCTCAACCAGGTCTACAACTGGGGTGCTCACATCACCTGGTCCAAGGATGATGTCTGCTGCGATTGCCCTGTGGTGTTTGACCCCAGCTGCAAATGCAAGAAGTCAACTTGATGATGTTTTTGCATGATAGCTGCTAGAGGTATATAGGAAAAGGAGTTTGAGGTTTTGTTATTTGGATTGGGTTGGGGGTATACTTAGATAGGCGTTGATGCATTACAATCTTTACAGGAATATATCTCCACAACATATGTGATAGACCAACAATAGTGTCAAGTACAGTATACTGAATGTTTCCGTGACTAAAGACGACTCGATAAGCTAGGCTCATCACCAAGAAATACGTTGATGAGCTTAGAAAACTGATCCGCATACTGCCAGAGAAAGCCATGCCCAGAATCCGGGTATAGATGCAGCTGAGCCTGAGCGTTCTTCAACTTCTTCCAAATCAGAATACTGTTTTCCGTCGGCAGCAAAAGATCCTCGCTTCCTAGCTTCGAGTTAGTATTCGATACCATAGCTCAGGGTTCAACTTACCATTTGCGATGAGAACTGGTATACGCAGCTCCTCAAGGCGATTATAAGACGCATCCTTGGCCTGCTTTGGGTCCATAAACTTGGCAAAAGCAATTCCTTGTCGGTGCGAATTGGCTGGATCAACATGATCACTCCTGTCCTTTCTCGCCCCCGTGATTCTCTTCCACGCTGCCTCGCCTGCGACTCTGCTCTTGTCAGAGGTGTTGAACATACTCATCAAAAAAGCCTCTTTCTGCTCCTCTTCTGTCTTGGCTGCCTTGAGGCGATTGAACGGTTCTAGAGAAGGTGCAGGTACAGTGCCCTCACCGACACTGGGCATCGTCCCACAGAGGATAAGACGGCGTACTAGACCTTGTCCGTTGAGAGCTACGAGCTGAGCGACACACCCGCCCATGGAGAAACCGAGTACATCGGTTTTGTTAACGCCAATTGCACGTAGGACGTTGATGTAATACTGCGCCCACTGGGCGAATTGCTTGGGGACTTCACCCCCAGAGCGACCTACGCCTGCGTTGTCGATTGTGATGATAGGGCGTTTGGCAGCGATAGGGTTTATAAGAGCTGGGTCCCAGTGATCCATCGTTCCCCTGATATGATCAGTTACATGTCAGGCTGAGAGTGGAAGCTGACTCACCTAAAGTGCATACACAGCGTGAGGGGCACGCCATGTTCTGAGCCAAAGCGGCGGTAGGCGAATTTGATGCCATCTACAGTGATGAACTGGTTTGGGGCAGTTTCATAAGTCGCCATTTTCGAGACTCTACAAGTGGGAGATTATGGTGAATAGTCGAATTTGGAGGATCTGAGTGTTGCTGTGTTGATATGTTCAGCAAAGATGCCGAGGTTCGTCGGCTGTTAGTGTCAGCTGATCCGGGGAACCCTGTCAACCACTGGAGAATTTCCTAATTGGGAAATCCCATCAACTTCACTGGTCGTGAGCTGGCCTGATGAACATGAATGACCGGATTTCAGATGCATTACTGATTGATACCAAGAAAATGAATTTCACTGACCTTGTCTAAGGTAAACAGAAAGTTAGACCGGTTTCGTAAAACTGATCATAAGAATTTGATGAGTTTAGGGTTTCTCATATAAAACTTATCAAGTTTATGATGATTTTAGATTAGTCTGTAATTACACCAGAATTTTACTGGGAATTTGTGTTCCAATAGCCTTCCAAGATCAATCTGCCGCTTGGGGCGGCTGTCCGATCTTCTCGAAATTATCCCAATCCAAAAATTGGGCCACTTCAACAATAATGGTCTGCGGCATCTTTCTTTCGTGGGAATCAATGGCGACAGGCTTCCATGGCCTGCCAAGGTGAGTTGACTTGTCGGCGACGAATCTCGCCGGGATAAACGTCTCGGCGACGTTGGTTACAGTACGCTTGTACTTGCTCTCAAGCCTGGAGTGCAGGCGCCAGCTCCTTTCCTTAATGAGATTTAAGGTCTGCTGCGCCAGTTTGCGCGCAGCGTCGTCGTCGGAGAAGATGGCAAAGGATTCTACATCCTTGATGTAGTTGTGTGAGAGAGATGCACATACAGGCAGGTAGAGAGTCATATCCATTTTCAGGACAAAAGAAGCGTTAATCCCGGCAGCTTTTGCAATAGTTTCTAAAGAAACCTTAACACCGGTCTTCTCCCGCACTTTCAAGAGAAGCATCCCGAACGTTTAGGCGATGGTCTCGGACAAGAAGAACATGGTCTGGTCTGCAACAACCAGGGCGAAGACGCATTGCAGGCGATTGCCTGCCTTGATCTCATCGGATACGATGTACAGGGCATATATGGGCAACGTCGGAATTTCTTCTACAGTGTGTAGGAGTATGAGGTGTGGATTCGGTAATTGCAGAGCTTCGCTCAAGCTCGGTTTCTTCGCGTTGGGATGTAGTGTTACTATTCACAAGACTTCGAAATGCCATTCCTCGTCGCAGCAATAACACCACCATTCCGCCTCTAGTGGTCAAGGGAGCGAGACTTGACCTCATCACTTTGGTCGGCGTAATAGGACAGTCAGGCATAAGCACTTGCTAGTTCTTAACACTGGTTGACAGAATGACAATAAACAATAGCCTTCATGCCCTTGGTATGGCTTAGTGGTGTCGTTAGTTGCTTAGCAGCATCTTTCTGCTCTTGCCAGGTCGGGGCATACTACCATCGATAACGGAGATTCGGTCGATTTGTTGATACTCTAAGCACCTTACACTGGTCGATCATTATAGTTTGTTTGAAGATGTCCTCAAGGCCGACGAGAATCATGGCAGATAGATGTCGCTTTCCGTCATAAAGGTACAGTGAATGTGCAAAAGTTCTAACAATCTCTATTCTAGATTTCACATAAGATTATATACGTTATACTAAACTCTTTTTCTCTCATATAATATTATATAATCTCATCCTGAAATTATATAAAGTCTTCTAACCATGGTAGAATTTATTCATCTGTTCTATTATATGTCTCTAGTTGGCCCGTTGTTGGAACTGTTGTACGGAACTGTACCATCAAGGCCCTGTCTGGCCTGAATAACCACTTATGGCCAGGTGTACAATTCTTTTTCGGTAATATGGGAGTCCAAGGGAAATTCAGCGACTATATTTAAGCTTTTCTGATTCATCTAGTCGATAATTACTCAAAAATGACGTCTGTGGAGCAAACATCTAATAGTATTAAAGAGAGTCTAAGAATATATCTAAATTTGCACTCCCCAATATCATAACCAAAACACTCCATTATTAACAAATTCATACCAAGCCATTAAACATTTCTCTCGTTGAGAATCGTAAGTCGTTCATAAGAACAGCGCAGTGCGTCGTGCAGTCGTATTATGTCCCAGTTTCAACATGGATTTCCCACCATCCCCTTTGTCGACAGCATCAAGCCCAGTTTAGAAGAGAGCCTTGAGCCACTCGGTAGCTCGCTTGTAATGGCCATAGCTGGAGTATTTCTTGTAGTTGTAGCTTCCTGTGAAGAAGTCAGTATTGGAGGCCGCAAGAATGTGTTCGAGAGAATCTCACCGTAATGAGAGTACTTCTGTCCTGAACCTGCTCCCTTATAGGATCCGTAATTGGAGTACTTCTGTCCTGCGCCTGCTCCCTTATAGGATCCGTAACTTGGGTACGAGTTCAGTCCCTGGCCTGCTCCTTTATACGACCCGTATCCAGAATAGCTTCCTGCTTCAGGGGCTGCTTCGGGGGCTGCTTCAGGAGCTGCTTCAGGAGCCGCTTCAGCCTCGGCCTCGGCCTCGGCCTCACGCTTATAATGGCCGTACTTTGAGTATTTCTTGTAGTTGTAGCTTCCTGCAATGGCGTCAGTGGTTGCACGAGGGCATATTCATGGAGCCACTCACCGTAGCTCGAATACTTTGATGCTGGCTTAGCAATCGGCTTTTTCCCATAATTACCGTAGTGAGGGTATGACTTCAATCCCTCGCCTGCTCCTTTGTACGATCCATACCCCGCGTAACTTCCAGGAGCTGCTTCAGGAGCCGCAACGGGGGCTGCCTCAGCAGCTGGGACAGGAGCTGGAGCTGCGATGGCGCCCGCAGCAAGACCGACGAGAGTGACAGCAGAGAACTTCATGGTGATGTCTGAAGGATAGGGAGGCTTAAGTGTGAAGATACAAGAGGAGATGTGAGTGTTGGGTTGTGAAGACTAGGAGAGATGTCAAGAGAAGGCTGGTGGAGCAAACGTGTACTCGGGATGGGAACTCCGGCTTTATAGACAAGGATCGGCGTTTTATGGATGTATAGAAAGTTCCTCATGACCGAGATGATGAACCTTACTCTGCATAATACAGCAAGCCTTCGGTTCCCTCACTCTAAGCATCAGAAGCCCCTCCTCAGATCCAGACTCATCACACACACAAATTCGACGATGGCGTCGGATACTACGGCATGAACAACTGGGCAAATTGGCTTACACTAACACCTGTGAAGCCTAAGTAGGAAGATCCACCTCGTATCAAGCCCATCATCTGTCAAGAGTCGAGTGAAGCTGGGCAAGAAAGCCATTGTGAGATTGAGAGCGAGAGCAAGTGGAGGGGTTCACTACCCTGACAAGGCTCTCCATTGGTCCCGCCGAGGCTGAAAAGGTCTAATTCTGCTTATCACGGCATTTCTGGCTTGGTTGCTGCGAACCTAATCATTGTCAATCCTTGGTGTGGCTGGCTAGGTCCCATCTAGCTTCACCTGCGAAGCAAAAGCGAAAAGAGGTCTTTGGGGATGCCTCGTGTAAGTGTTAGTGCACAGAGCTCTAGGGCGGAATTTCCGTAAAGGTTGCAGAGCTGCAAACCCAACAGATTTCCTCTTTGGGACCAGCCACCATCTAAAAAGGGAGGGGGGCGATGATCCATTACCTCGGTGTAAGTAGCTAATGCACGTTGAAGACTCGATTGCTGGGGCCGCGGCTCTCTTCTACGACGTAAATAGCACAGGAAACTTTACGTGCCGTGTCAGACATGCATGAGATCTGTTTCTCTGCGGGGGATGTGATGATGTAGTTGACAGGCGGGAATATCTTGGGTTGATCTAAATCCACTATACGATGTCCATCTGCTGATCAAATTCACCAAACTATTTGAATGCCGTCAGTGTAACTGCGTAATACATCATTCAAGCTAAAGATCGATGTCGTATAAGTCACCACCACATTCAACCACCAGAAACAAAAACGTTTGCCAGCCCCCGCAAGCCAGATTTAACTTTCCATTCCCATTGCGTCTTAGTCCTCCAAGATAACATCACAGCCGCAACAGTGAAGGCCGCGAAGCCCAGTTCTCATTAAAAAGAAAAGTGTTGCCAGATTGACAAATACAAAGTAATGTGACTGTGGCTTCAAGATGAGTGATGCTGTTGGCTATCTTCTCAGCCTCGCAACTTAATTACCTTGATCAATGGTGCCCAAAAGTCTCACCCGTCTAGTCCTGCGACTAGAGCAACAGAGCTTCCCCAATGCGCGTTAGCAACACCCAGATCGCATGCGGAGGCAATAATCCAGCCCTGTCTGAACTCGTCTCAGCCTTCTCTTCCGAGCGTCATCATGCAACCTCACCATCCGCGCTACGTCTATGTAGGTATGATCGCTTCTTTGGGGTGCAAGTGATTGGTGCCCGCCTCGTGTATCTTGTGTGTTTGCTCTCCAAAGTGTGTCTGATTTGACAGCTCAGAGCTTCTAGATCGGAGCTATCAAAGGCCTCAATGCGAAAAAGTCCATGCATAGACCTTGCGTGATGGTTCTGATATCTTGGGGATTACCTCACCGGGCAAATTGAGAGTTTGGTAGATTGCCTCGGCTGAAGCGGCAGCGAGAACTAAGTTGGCACTACGATTATCAGCTGCTCGCGATCACGTCTTGTTAAGGGTCTTGAGAGTTCCCATTCTAATTTTATCCGATCGTCCCAAAGGTCCTCTGAGTTGACTCCTTCTGCCCGATTACTGACAGTGATCTTTTACCTATCATTCTTCTATCTCTGTCTCTTCTTTTCAGCACATAAATTATCCCTCTAGTCAACTCTTCTCTTTCATAGCACGCATCACTCTACCACCGCAAACATGCCTCCCAAACATGAACAAGAATCTGCCCTCTTGAACCCCATGGTCGAAGGCCACGAAGACACGGATGAAGACTCAGAGTCCTTCCACTACGCCCCTCCTCGAAGACGGCGTTGCTCAGCATGCAGATGCTTTGGATTGGTCTTCTCCCTCCTCTTCGTCATCTTCATCTCAGCTATTGCTGGTGCTTGGATCTCAATGGCATATATCGAGATCGACCAAACATGTGCTATGCATACAACAAAATGGTGTAAGTCATCATCTTCTCCAACTCCAAAACAAAATCTGACCTTTCTATTTCAAGCACCGCTCTTCAAAGACGTTCAGATAAAGTACCACGAACAACAATTCGATGGACATTTCATGGATGAAAATGTATTCCGCAAGAATGGTTCTGCCGAGGTTGATAAAGCTTGGGAATCACTAGGAGTTGACTGTATGCCTCACCTGTTAAACTATCTTGTTGCAGTACTAACGAAACCTATTTTAGATCGACCTGGTGTCATATCTTACAAGGACGGTATTGCCAGTGGACTCACTGATGCTCACGTTCAAATCAACCCCAAACATGGCGGCGGTTTCATCGTCAATGTCGAGGGCATGCATCATCTTCACTGTCTGGTATGGACTCTCAAATAAAATCCTCGAAGTCGCATTCACTAACTGTTGTTTAGAATATGATCCGCAAGAGTCTGTACTTCAATTATGATCACTACAAAGCTCTCGGTGGGCATGCCTTCAAGAACGACGGCGAAATCTTTCGTCTCCACCTCAGTAAGTCGCACTTCCATATACATATAGCTAAACGCCGTACTAACGACCATAGCACATTGTCTTGATACCATCCGCCAGGTTCTCATGTGCAACGTCGATACCGCCGTCCTAGGGCAGGTCTGGCATGACAAGAAAGACCCCAGCGCATTCCCCGACTTTAACACCAAGCACACTTGCAAGAACTACGACGATGTGAGGGAGTGGGCGAAGAGGCTTCAGGTAAGAATATTCCCTCCTGAACTTTGCTACAATATGCTAATCAATTTATTGTTACAGGCTCCTCCTGCTGAGACAATGCCTGGAGATTTCCTTGGCATTCCAAAGCCAGAAGATATCCTTGAATATACTCCATAAAGCTACACACGAGATTGTCGAAGACATGTTCAATCATTTCGGACTTGTTGTTATAGTTAATGTTTTACGAGATACATGTACCTATATCACGCACATATAGCGAGTAGGCTCAAAGCCGCTGATGTTATAATACCTTCCTTCACATCTAATATGCTCACTTAGACATCTGTACTGTGACACAGCATCTACTTCAAACGCAACATCCTGTTTCTCAGAGGCTTCGATCACAAAATCTCCCAAAACTACGCTCACATCCAAAGTCTATTCAAGTGGCTTCTCTGAACATGTATATCATTGGGAATGCTACTACACACTTTTGGGCGTTCTGCATCTGGATGGGAAATTATCCAAGCATGGAATTCTTAGCCGTGTAGTCAAAAATTCCATTTGAGCTTTGACTTTTAGGGACGCCTTACCCAGCCCCCGGCCGTTTTGACCGGAAACAGGTGTCGTTGGTGTGGACACTGTGGTGGTGAGTTTACATTCCAGCACAAGGCTGAATTCACGAAAATAATGACAGTCACAAATGCAATACTGAAAAGTACTAAGAGTTTACTTGTTATTGATGCAACTCTGTTAAATGAGTGTCCTGCTAGCTTCCTCCGGAACCCTAAGGGAGTGTATCAGATTCGATCTGTATCGGGCTTACAGAGTATCACGCCAACTCATGTATACTGTCAGAAACCCTATCTATCCCTCATTTAAGCCTTGGCCTGAGGAGCTTCAGCCTGGAGACGATGGAAGCCGCCAGTGGCAGCAACATTCTTCTGCAGCTGAGCAATGCGCTTCTGGTCGCCGGTAGGGTCGCTAGACTCGCCAGAGAGAGCCCACTCGAGGTACGAGTTGGTGTAGTTGGGCTCGAAGCTCTCGTCAAGCACGCCGAGACGCTTGCCGTACTTGGTTACCTTCTCCCAGTCGCGCCTGACGTTCTTGAGGTCCTTGCTGAAGTAGGCAAAGCTGCGCTCGAAGATCTTGCGGTTGAGCTCGCTGCCCATGACGGGCTTGAAGTCAACGTACTCAGCCCAGGCCTTCTCAGGCTCGGCGAGGACAAAGTCGGTGGCCTTCTTTACGGCGCGGAGGAACGAGCGCACCTTTTCAGGGTTTTCGGCCAGGAAGGTCTCGTTTCCGATGTACAGGATGGTGCAGAAGCAGCAGCATCCGAGCTCAGCGAGCTCATCAATGCGAAGCATCTGGACGTCATCCTTGGGACGGCCCTGGGCAGCGAGCCACTCCTCGAGCTCGACCATCTGGACGTTCTCGAGACCGATACCGGCGTCGATCTCACCCTTGATGATGGCCTTTGAGACGTTCATGCCGCAACGCACAGCAGTGTAGTCGTCGGGGGTCATACCATAGTGCGAGGTGAGCTCGTCGATCTGGATCTTGCCGAACTCTCCGACGTATCCGATACGCTTTCCCTTGAGGGTGCGGAAGTCGGTGGTGATGCCAGAGTCCTTAAGGTAGACGACGCCGGTGAAGGGCTCGTCGAGGAGACTGCCGATAGACTGGACCGGGAAGTTTCGAGCCTTGGCTGCCAGAGTATGAATCATAGCCTTGAATCCGAGGTCAACCTTGCCAGTACCGATGATCTCGGTGACATCCTGCGATAGTCAGCATGGTGTCATAGTCTTAGGTATCGGATACCTACACTAGGGTCATTGGGTTCAAGCAGAGCAACCTTGATTCCCTCTTCCTTGAAATATCCTTTGGCCTGGGCCAGGTAAAGCGGGGCATGGTAAGGCGTAGCGTGCCTGATAGTCGTTAACTCAAGTTCTCATGCTAAATTCTAGGTCAGTTGTACCAGTTGGTGAGGAAAGTGATCTTGTCAGTCGACATTTTGAAAGATCAAGTGGTGTTCTACTAGGGTTAGTTTCCCGGTCACCCGGAATGAAGGGGGGATATCAAGAAGCATGTCCTTTCGCTGGTATTATCCAGATCAAGTTCGCCGGTATTTCTCAGATCAACTGATCTGCTCTGCCAGTCCTCAAGCCAATGGCAGGCCAAGAGTCATCATTATATAGTGACTACTTGGCCTATCATGGGGCAAGGGGGGATGTACAGAGCAGAGACAGTTAAACACCCGGATGCGTTCTTTTAAACGTTACCTTGATACATGGTAATAATTGCGAGAGCCATTGCTCCTTGGCCGTGTGTTGTCACATCGTACCGAAAGATAAGTGGTTTGGTATGTTAAAACAAAAGTTACTGGAGACAAAGATAGAGTCGGTAGTTGATTGTGTTGAGAATGAGAAGAAAGAAAGTCAGAGGGCACGTCTTGATATATGGATGCTTCAGTATCCCCTCAGCGGGGTTGAGTCGCACTTACTAACCTCAACGTCATTGTGATGTGGACATATGTATGTAAATTGAGCCTCATTGGTTGTAGATTATCAGTAATGAGGGAATATTGTGACAAATGGCTCAATCCTGGTGAAGAACTCAGTCTCAAAGGACGGCATGTTTGTGTGAGACGCCGAGATGGGGGCTTTGTGCAGTAGTGCCAACGTCGTGCATATTATTCACATGATATGACACCAGGGCAAGGACGACAAGAACAAGAGTGCGATTGATAGTTACAGCAGGTATCAGAGGGATCGAGCAATTAATCATACTATTCGTAATTGATAATTGTAAAGATGCTGGGAATGAGTCTTTTGTGTTCAGGGTAAGGAACCAACAGGGTTCACTAATTCATCTGGTGATTCTTCCACTTGAGCATAGTGGGAAAGCAGCTGATGGGATGCTCGGACAGGTAACAAGCTTCATATCAAGATTTAGCCAGAGGAAGTTGGCAGCAGCCTCGCAGATGATCTGATGATAATGTGTTGTTAGTTAATGTAATGGAACCTGTCATTTTAGTAGCATGATACCCTACAGCCGCCGGTTAATACGGCAGCAGGAAACAAACTGCCGGACTGGTTACATGCGGCTCGAGAACCACTTGCCGATAGACAAGAAGTGAATCTCCACACGCTCTTTACGGCTAAACGTGTTTCCGTATTGGACGACATTCTCGAACAAAGCTGTTAGTCTAGAATGATGCCTCAGTCAGTGTTGAGTTAGGTCTTAACAGCTACTAGGACCATATCCCTTTTTGTATCTGAACAATTAGTTTCAACAACAACCGTGATTGAGAGAAGTCACTCAAATTACCCCGTTAGGTCAATATCATTGGTCAATTCTCAGCTCAAGCTCAGCTCAGTGCCCTGGACCGGGCGTACACTGCCGTTGACAGGGCTGAAGAGCCGCGGAGCATGAACGAGTGAATAATTTTAATGAAATACCAGATGCCTGCCGACTAACAAGCTTGATCCAGTCTCACAACCTTTGATTGGCTCGGGGACCCAATTCCGGAGTTAAGCTGTTGGGGAGAACTTCCCCTGAGGAGCGTGGAGTTGAGACCGTGGGAGTTCGGTGTCCCGATTAGGCAACCCTGGGGATCTAATATCGCGGATACTTCACCCGTCGCGTCTTCGGTGTCGCAAAAGCGTAGGTCTTCACGTGGGTATTGAGACAAGACCTGGTTCCTGCTGTGCAAGGCCCAATGAGGCCAGCACATTCGTGACAAATTCGATGTCAGGAGTAAAGATACCAGAATAGTCGACCGACCGTGGCTCTCGGTGAGAGGTGAGACTGGCATCAGTCACTGCAGCCTCACCCCACGCTCTCAAAGTTCAAGTGTAAAACATTGGGTTCACTGCAACTTCCCCGGCGTCCGATCCATGGAGAAGAGCCTGGGGGGCTTGCTTCTAGGATATGAAATCCGTATCCGTGTCATTTTCTGATACGAGCGGCATGCACGCGAGCACTTTCCAATCTTTGCAAATCAAAGATGCGAAACATTTCAATATGTTCACGGACCAAGAGTTAAAGTTAGACTTGGTGAAATAGACACTGATTGGTGGTTGTAGACATCCGCAAACAACATGTCGCGTGTAAGCGGGCGATGCAAATTCTAAAGTAGCATACGCACCATCGCCATGTCTCACCAGTTTCCAGATTTAGCAACAATAACACAGCCAGGCCGTTAATCAGCATTCGTTACACATTCTCACTGAGGCTGGTGACGAGGCTGATGACGAGGCTGAAGGCTGAGACGAAACAAGTCTTGTCAGCAGTGAAGGCAGTGACGTCGATCAGGCATTCCAAGATTTGACTGGAACATCCCGTGACGATCGGGAATAGCGGAGGACAACAGTGATAATACCCACCAGAGGTGGAAGCACAACATATGGGGATCGGAACAGGATCTTGTCAAACGCCGCATTCACAGGGAAACAGGAAACTATTTGACGCCGCGGAGGATCCGTAATTACGACCGGTCGGTGGTTCGGTCGAGTCCGCCCGTCATGCTTCCGCCACTTACAACGGACAGTCTAGGGCCATTTTTATGTCTTGCATTTTTTGTGAAGCTTTTGCATTGATATAACATTACTCTGGGTTACAGCACATCTGGTTACAGAGTATCCGTAGCTTCATTACGAATAGCAGTAATAATGCAAATTGCATACGCAACTCCATGGCAATGCCAGGGCAAAAGAAATGCAACTCTTGCTGGTGTGCGACCATGTGGAATGGATCATCATTCAGGGACTTGTGCATGCATGGGACCCCCGACTGTGCCGAATCCGCCAAGAGACCATGATGATCACTGTGGCGGCAATGGTTCAGGGCTGGTCAATACTTGTGCTGAGTAGGGCAGACAAAATAAAGCGAGCATCGCGTCCCATTGGAAGGTCAAAGTTCTGTCAGAAAAGAGAGGGAAAAAAGCTCGTGCTACGCTGATTTAGGCTGTGCATCATTGGTTACACTTTGTGGGGGAAAAGCACGAGTACAGCTTTGACTTGACGTTGCCTTTCTTGATGTCAGGTCGCTCACGTCTGCGTCTGGAGGCTGGTTTCAAGACGTTTCATAAGTTGAAGATCTGAATAATCTACATAATGCAGCAGTAGCACAATGCCGTACGTACGTGTTATGCCCTACGTGGAGGTTAGAATTTAGACTCGAGCATGACAGATCGACAGCAGGGCACCGCGTGTCTCACCCACCTCTGGCCTCGCCTCCAGACTGACATCACTTGAATCCTTAATGCCCAAAACCATGTGCCATATAGTTTCTTTTTTTGTATTCTTACCGCATATTCAGAGTTTCCAAACACAAGGCATACAGTCATTTGGTTACATGTGAGAATACAGGCGAATAGGTACTCTCTTTCACGCCTCGTCAGTTACCCCTCAATATCCGTAGAGATCAGCACACCGACCCAATTTAGCTGGCACTCGTCCAACAACCCCTTCTCCAAAGACAGCAAGATTCGATGTGTGATGCTCGAGGAAGGGTCCTAAATGCAACGCGTCTATTGGGTTTGCGGGTGATGCTTTGTCCAAGGACATCCACTCACCAGCAACGGCAGCACACCACCGAAACAGCTGGCCGATCTGCAGCGCGACTGTGCCTTGCTCATCCTCGCAGTAGCCTGGACTATCTTTACTTTGGGCTCTTAAGGTAGGAAACCCTAAGAAGATCTAAATGTTCCGGATATCCGTTTGAGGTTGGGCACGAACTTGGATACAGAGAACAAGAGGTAAAACACGATGATCTCAGTGTGTTAATCACGTTTAAACCAAGCCCAGAATTAAATCAAGCTGTGGTATTACGGATCTAGGGGGAAAAATAAAGCACCGGCAGCGAGTCTACCAAGACACATTCAATAAAGTATACTAATTTTAGGTAAAATTATTTTTCTTTATTATAATATATCAGAAGTATTTATAAAACTTCTTCTAAAAGCGTATTACTTTTATATTTTTTTATATAAAACTATTCTAAAATTCTCACTAATGAGTCTATTACATATCAAATCTCACGTCCGGTGTTTTATTTCCCCCCCGGAGCGGATGTAGAGGTAGCTTGATGTTGTCATACCCCATCGCACAGGCTTTCAAATTCGCTGCCGCGTCTGAACTCTGAAGCGGCGTCTTGACCAGGGTCGCCTTGCGCTAGGCCGTGCGTCTCCGTCATCACCGTCCAAAAAGAGGGTGAGATTGGTCGTGAGTGGGTGTGGCTTGAAAGTCCATGTGGCTCGCGTGCTCCCAGCTGTTCGAGACCCGATTTGACGCACCTGTTCTAGGCCAGCTGCGGATATAAACAGCCTATTCACGATTCTGTTTTGCTCAGTTCTTCAACAGAACACTTCATCACGATGGTCCTTGATGGGCTGTAACTGCACGCAGACGGGCGGCCACGTATCTGGCCGGTCCCCTCGTCAACTCACTAGACTCCCGCGGCATGTAGCCAACGAGGGTAGCTCCGTGGTGCTGTAGTTAGTGGTCGGTTGACTCGTGCCGAGCGAGTGGTTAGGGTATAAACTTTTTTTGTTGATATTAAGCACTTTCTCCACAGAAGCCTCCTCGAACTGTAACCTACATTTGCCATGTGCAATGACAGCGAAACAGTTGGATAGAGTTTTCGTGACGCGGGGAGATGCTCAGCCCTCAAACGCAAACGTAAACGCAAACGCAGACAGGCTGTGTGTTGTTGTTTTGTGTCGTGTCGCAAAGTCCCATGCTTCGGTTTATGGGGGTTGCGATGCGATATTGGGGACCGTTTCGGGGATTGTGCAGAGGCTACTACCTTTTGCGATGTAACCAAGGCTCCGTTGGCCTGGCTTCTGACAACGCAAGATCAGAGACCAGGCTAGCCAGGCTCTCGCAAGGTCCATTGATTAACAATCTCAGAGACACGGCGTTATTCGTAATAAGTGTAGTAAGCAACTATCTCCGGCCGGACTTCTCGCTTCACTGTGATGGAGGCTCTCGCGCTCTCCAGCTCCGCCGCGGGGCGCCATAAAACACCCCCGAACCCCCGACACTTGAGCGATAGAGTTTCCCTTTACAGTATAGCTCGGACGTAACTAGCCAATCACAGACGCCGTCATCGTCCCAGTGTCCTTTCTCACCCCCATCAACCTTTTATTCTGTCGTCCCCAACTCAACCAGGTCACTTTTACTTAACCACCAGAATTTTCCCGCTGCAATCCTTGCTCCTCTACGGTCTCCATCACCTTCATTCAGTCCCTGTTCCATTGTCGGGACTTTACTGCATGTCCATCCGGTGGACCCTTGCGCGCTGAGACGAGACAGAGACAGACAAAGACAAAGACAAAGACAGCCTTGCCTTCCTTGTCGCTTGTCTCTGGACTGCACCGAACATCATCCTCCACATCTTTTTTTGTCTCTTGGTCTCGCCCCATTCTTCCTTTCATCACCTTGTCTCTCTCTCCTTGTCCATTCTCCTTGACCGAGCTCCTGGGACCTGCTTCAGGATCCCCCACGCTTTGGATACTTGATCTCGTGCTTCCCGCCTCTCGCTCAGACGAAAAGTTGCTTGTTCAGCTCATTGTCGCCAAAATGATTTCCACAATCTTGTAACCGATACTTGCAACGCGCGAGCACTTGCACCAGGTTGCGTCTCCGACCTGCATCTCGGACCTAACTTTATATTCTCGACTAAGATCTAATACGCTTTTATCAACTCAACTTTCTCCCTCACGATAACCTCGCTCTTCACCTCCCAACTGCTACTTCTTTCCGACCTCTACCTCTACCTTGAAGTACTAGGACTAGTACCTGTACTAGCTTGATCACCAGAGTGTATGCCTACATATAACATGGCCTCAAAACGCAATTCACGACTATTTGTCGACGAACCTACACATACCAAAGAAGGTCAACAGACACCCAACGGCACTCAATTTCGTTCAAGACAGGGTTCTCGCAGCTCTAGCAGAGACGACATGCTACAAGAAATCGACGCGGCCCTATTGAATGGTCGCGATACCAATCGTTCCCAGGGTTTTGCTGCCGTCAACATGGAACCCTCTTTGTCGGCTTCCTCCAGAACCAGTGACTCAAGTGGTAGGTCGCATACCTTGACCCGGTACTCTCGACCCTTTGCTAACACCAGCATAGCCTCATCTATATCGGCCTATCAGCCGCCATCATCCGAGTACATTGCGCCTCTCAATGGACGGCCGCATAACTTTGGTATTGTTGTTCCTGGTGTCTACCGAAGCAGCTTCCCCCGGTTACACGACTTTGAGTACATCAAGGGTCTGGGTCTTAAGACAATTGTGTGAGTAGTCGTACTATGCTACGCTTCGAGCTTTTCACTGACACGTCATAGCACTCTAGTCAAGAAGGAAGAACTTGACCACGATCTAGAAACATTTGTCAGCCGTGAGGGTATCCGACAAGTCGTTTTCAACATGAAGGGCACTAAGAAGGAAGCCATTCCCCTGAGCACCATGAAAGCTATCCTCAGCATTGTTCTCGACAAGTCAAATTACCCGCTTCTAATTCACTGCAACCATGGAAAACACCGAACGGGATGTGTTGTTGGAGTTGTTCGCAAGGTCGCCGGCTGGGATGCCGAGAGTGTTGTGGCAGAGTACAAGAGCTACGCTGAACCCAAGGCTCGCGAAGTCGACGTTACCTACCTTGATGATTTCCAGGTCTCAAGTCTGGTTATCTCCAATACCAATGCGCCGAAGGACATATGCACCAAGTGTGGCCGCATGCAACCGCGGACCTTCTTTCGAGCCGTCATCTTCTCCACCTGTGTTCTGTTGTTGTGGTTCCTGTCCGGATCAAGGATCAGCACAGCAACAAGACCTGACCATTTTCTCCTTTGAAGAAAGTATCTCGATGTCCTCTGACTATATCTCGAAACAACTATGACAACTTTCTGCCAAAACAAAAGACTTGGTTGAATACGACTCGAAACTACACAACTTACAAACATTACATCTTTTACCGACCGTTTCCTTACACTTGTAACAACCTCGATTCTGAAGGACCGTGGCGACAAATAATTGGAACCAAGATATCCAATACCTCGAAAGCCTGATGGCTCGAGGGTTTTCTTTTCATGACTGACTTTGCATTTTGACGGCATGGGCCGTACGGGTTTGGGAGACGAATCAAGGGCTGAGAATGTCTTCCTGACTGGCGTTTTATTCAAAGAGGTGGAGAGGCATTGAATGCTAGATTGGGACTAAGGATCCCTCTGCGAATTCTGAAAAGTTTTGGCCTGTTGATGCGACGAAGAGAGGAAAGGCGCATTGGATGTAGGATTTGAACTGTATTAATAGATACCTACTGATGATACCTGGATAGCCGGGCGTTGGGTAAACAGCATAAGAAAACAAAAGTGCTACTGTTCAAACATGTACAATATTATCCTGTGATGTTGATCATACTTTTCCTCGTGCTGACGTGACGCGAGCTTGCAAATTCGGGTCGAATGACCTGGAGCTGATTTGAATGCCGGTTCAATTAATTACATACTGAGACAAGTCGGTCGACAGATGATGGCCAGTATGACATTTTTCAACCAATCAGGTGAGTACCAACGCTTCAATTTCGCGTAGCCTATATAGATGGCAAATTGCGGTCAGTTGTCAACAAACCCCCTCACTACAACAGGTTTCAACCTGTTTCATCTTCCGTAGTATAGTGGTCAGTATGCAAGCTTGTCACGCTTGAGACCCGGGTTCAATTCCCGGCGGGAGAGATCCAGCCATCTGCGATACGCAGATCATATTTTTTTGCAAATGTTCCTTCTAATCTGAATTAACTTTTCTTTCTTTTTACAGTGGGGTCAAGAATATGCTTACTATTAAGTACACACTCCCCGTGACTATGCTGTCAAAACAGGAGCAATCACTAAATGCCGGGTATCGACGAGCAGTATAAATAACGAAATCCACCCTTCATCTCCAAACCCTCTTTCAAAAAGAAACCGCATAGATACTTCTAACACAAGGGTTTCCTACCGTTGCTGAGCCTTCGTCTCATCATCCAACTGCTGCAGTAACTATGACCCGTCAAGCAACGATGCACCCGCCCGTACAAAATCCTCCATATCATGACATGTTAAAGCGTCTCCATTATCGTGCAAAAACCTTGACTACGCCGTCGCCGCCAGCGCTGACGACCCATTTACCGTCCTGACTCCAAACGCAGGCACAGATTCCTTCGCCGCGCATTACGCGGTGACTTGTCACTTCTTGTGTACAAGTCCTCTTCTCGAGACTCCAGAAGCGGAGCGAGGCATCGTGACCAGCGCTAACGAGTTCACGGCCGTCGGGGCTCAGGGAAAGGCTCGAGATGGAGTCTGGGTGAGCAATCATGTTATATGTACATTGGCCTGCATAGTTATTAGTGGTTGATTCTCGACTTTGTGAACTCGATTTACCGCTGTTGGCATCGAAGAACCGGATGAAGCGGTCTTCGTGGCCTGAAATGATAGTTCCCTCTACGCCTGAACCAGCCATCGATCGTCCACCACCAGTAGCGCCCGTGCTCGCATCTTCCTCGCTAACGTTACCGCTGTGGTTCTGGCTAGCCTGGTCAAGACCAATTGTCGTAGCCACAACAGCATTGACACTGGTCTTGATCGTTTCGTCGTACGTCTCCAGACTATCCATGTTGCCGATCTGTTCACCAGTTCGGGTATCATAAACAAGAATGGCAGCATCAGAGTACGAAACAACAAACTGTTCACCGGTGGTGCCCAGAGGAGCGATACATGTCGGGCTAGCCGTAGAACCATCTGATCTCGCGATGTTGTGTACAAGTGTGTGATTAAATGGCGAGTTGGATGCGATAGAAGGTTGAGGAGTGCTGGCGAAGCCGCTACCGGAACTCATCGAATTACCACGAACTCTGCCTCCACGGCCAGTCATGGCTCGGTTTGTTCCGGGTTGTGGTGAGCTCAATTGAGGAGGCGCGCTCACTGACCACAGGCGAACACTGCCATCTGCAGCACCTGAAACGACCAAAATGCGATCCGCATTACCATAAGGACTTGAGTTGCCAAAGATTGAACCAAGAGTTGCTGGGAGAACACAAATCGCCCAAACAGCGTCTGTGTGGCCCTCGAGAGTCGCCTTGGGGTCAACCCTGCCGCGCTCCCAGACCCGAACAGTCGCATCTTGGCCACCAGAGAATATCCAGCCGTCACCCTGTGCGCGACCCCCAGTTGAGAAGTTTGGCGAAGGAGACCATGATGTCAAGCAAAGAATTGCCCCTGAATGACCGCGGTGCGTAAAGTTGGCTGTAACATCGAGATCTGACGCCGTGTGCGCCGAACCTCCTGGATGACCATCTAACCTGGGAATGTGGAAACGCTTGATCATACCATCGTCTCCACCAGTGCAGATTTCTGGCTCTCCTGGGCTACCGCCGCCAGAGAATATGATTGTTCGGACAGTGTCGAGATGACCCCGCAGTCCAAATCTTAGCTTGAAGTTACCACTCTCCGCTTTTTGGGCGGCCAGGGCTAGCTCATGATCGGCGCTTCGTCTCCTAGACATGGAACCTTTTCTTCGGTGGGAGCTATCTCGTCGACCTGGTGATTTGGGGAGGTTGTCAGCGGCGGGAAAGGCATCGGTATCGGGTCGGTTAGGTTGAGACTGATTGGGCTGGGAGTTTCCAGGCTCGGGGAACGTACCCTCGGGAAACTCCCATCCATCAGTTTCAGGCTGCTGTTTCTCTCTAAGTTCAACAGGATCCTCCATTCCACCCAAAACTTCTGCGGCGTGGTTTGCTGGAGTTACATGTTCCTCAACCGGCCGGGAGGTAACGGATACGGGTGCAGGCCAGTCGTTAGAGTTCTGGTACATAATAGGAGGGTGTTCGGCTGAGGACCGCATCATAGGTTGAGGTTGTAGTTCTGACTGCTTTTGAAAGTGCGGCTGTTGGTTCTGTGCGTGTGGAACATGGTTCTGCTGAGCTATTCTTGAGTTCATGTCTTGGGCGTGGTTCTGAGCACCTCTTGTAGGGAGCTGGAACTGTCGCTCCATAGGTTGGGGAGCTGGCATGCCATATGCCTCAGCTTCTCGCAGATCTTCCATGATCGGTAGTGGGGGAGACTCTCGTGGCGGTTGAGGGTTTGCGGGGGTAATCATAAGATACATAAATTCGGATTGGCACTGGTCGAGGAAAGTCTTGAGATCCTGTCGCTGAGCATCCTCGTCGCCTCGATCAAGCTTCTCATAGTTAACACCATCGACACCTGGTGCAGGCATATCCTCCAATGAAGCTGTCAAAACGTTAGCTCAGCCGGACCAGCAAATAGGGGGTATCACTCACATCTAAGCTTCTCCTGGATCTTGGCTGCCCGATCGTTCTTCGCAGCAGTATCCGCATCAACAGCCTCCTGCCCCTGCAGCTGAGCCGTTTGTTCCTTAACCTTGCGCTCTAGCATAGTGACGTACTTCCTCAGCACGCGCTGGGTAGCATCAGCTCTCCGCGCCTGACCCTCAAGGTTGGCGATACGGCCCTTCATCTCCTGCTTCTCAATCTCCCACGAGTTCCTATCGCGCTCATGTCGGTGCCATTCGGTCTGCAGGAAGCGCATGACGCCCTGGAGGGTATATTCGGTGGCCTGGGGCAGGTTGGAGCCATTGCCCTGCATCATGGGCCCCATCTCCAGTCCGCCCACGCCGTTGCCAGCATTTGGGCCCATTGCGGCGCGCCTCTCTCAATTGGGCGGGTGCATGGAGATTCCAGTCGGTCTGGGAGGGAGAGCGACGTCGGCGAGTAAGTGCCGGTTCGAAGTTGGACGAGCTCGTTGCGTTTGGGATGTGATATGATGTGACGAGGCTAGGCCAGAGGTTGGAACTTGGAAGCTCCTGCGCGCACGATTCAACGAGCCTTGGCACGTGTTGTCGTCTCGGAAGAGGTTAGGTTCTGGGCAAGAAGGACAGATAGTCAAAGTCGCTATATCGTAGTCTGCCTTCTGTTGGTAGCAGGTCGAAAAAAATCGGCTTCAGGTCGTGTGCTGCTAAGAAAGCAAGCTTGCCGGTCTCAGTACTTGGAGGTGCGTCTGTTGTGCTGTCCTGTGTGCTGCCCTGTACCTCCACGCTGTTAGTTGGTGCTATGCTCTCTGTATCGACGCTTTGCCGCTGAGATTTTGACCAATCAGGGTTGAACAAGCTCGACGTTGCAAATGTTGTGAGGCTGTCAGGCATCAACTCGGTGTACCCCTGGCTAACGGTACAGATAGCCGATATAGAGCCCGAAACATACAGGGAAGTTTCTCAAGATCGATGTAGAAAAAGCAAACGTTACTGGCAAATAACAGTTTCCACTGTGTGTTTATCCCTTAATTTCCACCTTAAACTAAGCGCCTGGTTTGATATTGATGAGACTTGTTTCCCCAACTCTAATCCCTGGCTACCAGACAAAGCTTGAAACATTGGCCTCTATTGTTTCCCTCAAAACTCCATCTCCTCGACTTCCATACCACAATCAACACAAGTCTTGACCGTCATACCGTCCTCATTCTCAACCGTCCTTCCCCACTCGTGCACATGCTTTCCACCACCTATTGTATCTCCAAACTTGTTCGCCCCGGACTTGCTTAGATTGCCAGCCTGTCTGCGGAAGGCATCCGTTCGTGTCTTTTTCTTGAGATCCAGCAACTTCTCCTTGAACTTGGCCTCCTTGCGAGCTTTCTTTTGTGTTTCACGCTTCTCGTACTCCTCATCTAATGCCTCTGCCGAACCCCATTTTGTCTTGATTGCATATTCCTCAACCTGGCACCGGAGGAAGAGCATCATGTCGTGCCAGTGAGACTTGTGAGGGTTTGGTTTGGAGAGATGAGGTAACAGCTCGGGATCTCGTAGCTCCGCTGTTCAGTGTTAGTGATGTATCTTCCCACTCATTTGAAATGACTTACGATCTGTAAGAAGATAATCTTCTTTGCACTCAGTCTTGGTCAATAATGAGTACTTCTCCGGATATTTTTCCTTGCACTTGTTGCAGACACACAGATGAAAAACCTCCTCCCAAACAAAGTCAATCTCCAAGCTCTTACAATCCCGGCACTTCTTTCTCGTCTCATCATCGGCGAGCACACTGAGACCCGGCTCAAAAGGCCCTGCCTTTAATCGCTTCAGGTTCCGTATCAGTTGTAGTCTCTCCCACTCTTGAACACTCATGTGCTTCGGTCTCTGGTCGGTCTCGGCTTGTCCGGGCTTCTTGCCCCCAAGGGCATAATTATTGGGATCATCCTCCGTCGATAAGAAACCACCTTTTGTATCTGTCATGGTGCTCATATTGTAATCGACGAACTTTGTGAACTTGCGTGCAGGGCGTAGTGATTCCTCGTCACCTTTCTTGCGTCCATCTCGATTTGTCCCTTTCGGAGATTCCGCTGTCGATATTGCGTTGAACGGTCGCTTGCCATTGGCAGTTTTGGATACATAGACATCTTCTGTTGGAACGAAACCACCGGAGCTCTTGGGTATGTCGGGTACGGTGCCAGTCGCTCGTTGTTCTGCTTCACGCTGGTCTCGAATCGCCTTTGCGCGGAGTCGGTTTTCTTCCTAGGCAAAAGTCAGCAACACAGAGGAACTTCAAATTCGTCTTCCAAATCTGACATACTATGCGCTTCGTAACTTCTGGGGTAGGTGGGCTAATAACGGGCGCGGGTCTCGTCGCCCTGGGTGGCGTGGATGGTCGTTCCATGACGAAGCGAATGTAGAAGAGACAAGTGTATAGTTATTGACGAACAGGCCGAAGAAAGTAATCGTATAGTTTCGCAGCGGACTTAGGGAAGTGGATAAAAGAAATCGTAAGGTGGTATAGAAGGGTCGAGTTGGAAAGTTGGCCGAAGTAATTCGATATGACGGCGATATGTGGCGGAGGGGCGGATTGTCGCGATCTAGAAATCCGAATTATGTCACTAATTTACACGAGAAAACGTGATTACAATTCACGCAGATTTTAGCCACAACGGCAGAGCTGACAACACAGCTTGATTATCAGTAACTGCATTTCGCTCAGCAGTGTGCCGAATTTGCAGGTTAGATGTTATTTCATTAAATCACTTAAACTTCCCAATGATTTGGGGTTTCCGTCCGTCTCAATCTAACAGAAATGCTTTTGCATAACATAACACCTGTATTATAGTACAACCGAGGCCTGTCAACCTTAGGTTACAACGATCCAAACCGATCTTTTTGAGCATGAAATTATCTTTCCAGAAATTCCAGTTTACTCCTCCTTGGCACCGCCACGGCCAGCACGCTCGGCAGCCTCGACGGCCTTCTTGTCGCTCTGGGCGGCACCACCCTGCATGGCGCTCATGAAACCCTGGGGCTGCTTGAAGGGACGCTTGAGCTCGCCAGCGGCGGGGTGTCCAAGAACGTGGATCTTGACCATGTTGTTCTCGAAGGCGCTCTTAAGGGGGATGATGCTCTGGATGAGAAGAGGGTTGGTGTACTTCATGTACACGTGCATGAAGGCCATCATGGCAACGCCCATGGCCTGGCTTCGGAAAGCAGTGCGGATCTGCTGGTTGTCGTAGGCGTGGACGGTGGTGGTGACGAGCTTGCCCTCCTCAGTGGAGCCCATGGGGGCGGGCTCGACATACTTGAGGGTTGTGAGATCTGCGAGGTTCATATTAGCATTAGGCTGGTTTAACCTGCTTCAGAAAAGTTATCGTACCCTTCTTCTTGTTGATCTTCAGCTGGGTGTAGAAGTACAGAGCAGCAATAATGACGTTGCTGGCAAGGTAGACAGCGCGAACAACGTTGAGCACAAAAGGATCATCGAAAGGAACGCGCTTCGACACCTGCATCATACCCAGGATGATGATCAGGTTGGTGCTATCACAAGATATGTCAGCATTCTCGTCGCCATTGATCCCCCTCGGCGTATTTGCGCCACTAGGGAATTTGCGCGCCAGGGTGTCGCGCGAATAATTACTTACATCTGAGGTGAGAGAGCCATCTTGAATTAATGGGTTGGAGAAACCGGTAGAGATTGAGTGGGAGAAGAAATGAAAAAGAAAGAGGCGATGCCAAAGTTTGGAGTTGATGAGGTGCAAAGATTGAAATGCGGGATGGAATGGAATGGGGATGTCTTTGCTGGCCTTTTGGAGAGTGGCCTGTGGCTTTTGCCGCACCCTTAGCCCCCTTTGGCCACTGTGGGGAAGTCGCAAGCCATCGACACACGACACTCGATTGGTTTATCTGGCGTTTTAGGGGACTTATCTCTCTATCGGCGCACCTAAAGGCAGCTGTCGGGCTCCGCTGGAGTCCCGATTCCTCCGCCTTCCCAGTGCTTCCATTTGGGATTGGTCTAATCAAACAAATTGCCCGACCTGCCGTCTTGGGACCCGCGTAGAGGCCAGTTCACTTCTCATTCAATGCGCTTAGCTTCTCAGGCTTGAATAGCAGACGTTACAGACGTTAGGTACTACGTAGTAGTACAGAGATGAGCTTTGTTGAAGCGTGGAAGTTTTTAGAGCTGTGAAACCAAGACTTCTTTGATGGCTATTCTTGGACCATGAACATGCGAAGCGATTTGTCGAGTACCGAGGACAGACCTCAGAAGAGCCACCTCAAGTCCCAAGTTATTATTGTTCAAGTGAACGATATGTTTTTTCCCCGAGAGGTGAACAAAGGGGGGTTGTTGTTCGTAGCTTCTTGTTCAAACCGGCAATATGTCAGTGTTCAATGCTGAAAATGTCTTTGAGAAGACATGTAGCGAGTCTTTCGACATCAGTACTTATACACGAGATGTTAAGGAAACGAAGATGGGGAATAACGAACTTGGTACTCACGAACCTGACCATCAAGAAGAATATTCAGCTCCAAATCGATAACCACTGAAAACAGGTTTGTATACTGACACAAATCCTATCATGTCTTACTCATCGCAACGATACGATCTTGATGCTGCGGCTGCCAGGAGGCGCTCTCAGTCCTTCTCACAAAACAATGATCACAGAAAACCTAATTCAAGGCATCCAAACCAACGTTATACCAGTCGCGACCATGATCACTACTACCGCGCGCCAAGCGTGTCACGCTCACCATCTTACTCAAGAGCAGAACGCCCGTACACGAGCGGCGAAGAACGATCTCAACCTAGAAGAGAGGATCGTACCAGAAAGGAGGAATGTCCTCGTCCAGAGAGACAGAACTCTCGCGCAAAGAGGGAGGAAGTCAATGCATTCATCAACAGCAGCCGGGCGTCGCAGGCGGCCTCTAGAGCTTCAACGTATGGTACTTACATCTTGCCTCTCAAATCACAAGGAGAGTATCGAACCGCAGACCCTACAAAGTGTAGTTGCAATTGTTGCCCGCATCCGATGAGCATAGCCCACAATCACAATAACCACCGTCGAACCCCTGATATGCATCACAATGGCACGAAACCCAGGCGCAATACATGCAATTCTGAGGGCAGGTACCTCATCCAGGTAAAGGACAAGTCGACGGGTTCGTTGAATCGCGAAAATGGGCCTTCGTATCCGATTTCACTTAATCCACGTACATCATGTGATCGCATTGCATCTTTCTTGGCCCCCGACAAGCGACATGCCAAGGTCATCGTGCATTGGGATGACGGCAGGATGGAGAATCTCGGCAAACAGATTCCAATGGACGAATTGATACGACATGCTGAGTATCTCGAGGTCAAGGAGGTGAAGCGGGTGCACTGGGCGGCGTGACTCCTATGCACCAGATGTGAAGGTTGTATCAAGCGGATAAAAGAGAGGTTATTGGCATGATATCGGAGACGTAGGTAAGATTGTTTTGTTTGGTAGGTACAGCAAGTCAAAAGTTGGTAGAAACATATACGAGGTGATGAAGTCTGAGGCCTGCTTGATTAGTCCCATGATGCAGAGTGATGGGGAGAGTCTAGGAATGACAGCCTCAGCCTCCACAGTCTGCCTAAATTCGAACCACCTCCGTTATCCCACCACTGATATAAAGTGCCGTGCCGTACAAGGCTGATAGAGTACCCAGTTACCAAGTCAAGTCAGATCAAGTCAATCTAAGTGTTTCTTGTAGCTTTAGCCTTTGCCACCCCCTTCAACCGTACCTCAAACAATGACTGGCCGTGCCCTCCTTGAAGACCTTATGCAACCACTTTAAATCGTATTGTAGCGTATTTTGCAATTTCAGTGTCATCAACTCGAACAATGCCCACTACGATAAAATAAGAAAAAAAAGAGAGAGAGGAAAAAGTCCCGCTAGTTCATGACTCAACTCCCCGTGGGCTGTCTCTGGACTAGCATGACACGATAATATCGTCAAGAGTTGGGTTAATTTATGACGTCCCAGGGTTCTCTTGTCGGTTCTTGTACCGATTGTGGAGGCTTTTGCCTAAAATTGCGCTGTTGCCTTAATTACCCCACGTTGCGAACTAGAAAACTACCTAACTAGTCCCTAGTAACCAACAACATATATTCGACGATACGGGTTTATGCTCAGCTTGAGCAACTTCTTTCATCATCAGGTGCAGGTGCAGATCACCCACCGCAAGAACAGGATGCAAGGCACGTCGAACGGCAGGGGCCAATTGTTCCGTGCATGACTTTATCAGGAAGAGGCAGAGTCCGGGAATTAAACGTGGCAATCTTACAATGCCCAAGAGGTATATCACTTGGGGGCCGTTGTATGCACTACTACACCATCACACTATCAACATATACTAGAGCATCCATGATACAACACAGCCACACAAATGCTGGACATAGATGTTGTTTCGTTAGGGGAAAAAACCTTCCAATAGTCTGTGGATATGGTCGAAGGAATGGGCTCCATCCAGCCTCCCAGGCACAGGGTGGAGACGGACCACTCATATCACACCGAATAGGCGACAGGGCCCGCACTTTCCACTCTCGGACTCTCTGCTGTGCCTACACTCAAACTTAACCTCAGTCCAACTCTGCAAGGTTACCACGAAGGAGTCTCTCTGCTTTGACCCCATTATGAGATAGGTAGTCCATAGAAAGACAAGATCAGGCAACCTCTTAAATGGGGGCAGGGCGTTCTAAAAAGAGGAACAGAGTAATAGCGCACGCAAGGAAAAGAAACAGAAACCACTTCACATACTCTTTAAACCCACCCTAGTAAACGGTGTGCGGGCACTTAGACGGAGACGCGGACCATCACTTAGATCAGAGACAGGGGTGGCCTTACGTACAACCCACAACCACATGTCTATCCCATACGGGAGCCTGGCAGTGCGGCTCGGCACGAATACCTCATTGCCAACCAATATGGGGTCCCTCGATGCTTGCCAGTTCAAACATCGTTGGATGGAAATTCGCGGTTGCCTATAAGACCTCGCCAACCCGGCAGAGATGCCTCGGGGTT
This sequence comes from Fusarium tricinctum, assembly GCA_020744515.1. Classification (NCBI taxonomy): domain Eukaryota; kingdom Fungi; phylum Ascomycota; class Sordariomycetes; order Hypocreales; family Nectriaceae; genus Fusarium; species Fusarium tricinctum. The sequence goes on along the minus strand of JAGPXF010000002.1, from coordinate 5,870,902 downwards.
TAAAAACGCCACGAGATGCTTCATTTTTCAGGCAGAGATAGGTTCAAGTTCACTACAGTCTCTCCAGGCCAATTATATCCATATACAAGCAATACCTACCTTGCCTATCAGTCCATATTACCTAGTTGGCAGTTGCCTATCATCACTTATTCCTCCTATACTCGCTGTCCTTTCTATGGGCCACCTAGGACTCTTACACTCGCCTGCTATCAGAAAACCGTCATCAATAGCCATGTTCGGAACGTGGAAGTACGACCCTGAGACGGATGAGGTCCAGAGCCTTCGCAATGGCTTTGACCCTGTCACGGCCCGCTCTAGTTCCCACCAGGCGTGCGATAGATGTCATGAGAAAAAGGTATGTTTCCGAGACCTTGGCTCGCCAATCCCACCTATTCGCTAAGCTTCCCGCTGCCAAGGCTGGATACTCAAGCTTCTCTGCTACAAGACTAGTTGCTGACAACTGAATAGCTCCGTTGCAGTGGGGACAAGAACGGTTGTGAACGATGTCGGACCAACAATCTTCGTTGCGATTACACTCGCTCGGGCTCCAAGTCGTCAAAGAAGAAGAGCCCCCGCAAATCCACAGACGACGAGAGCCCGTCAAGCTCCAGTTCTCGACGAGGGGGCAGCTCGTCCAAGCGTTCGAGCAAGAGTCATGGCCACGGCCGAATAGCGACCTCGGGCGAGGAAGCAGGAGGCGTGCTGAGCCAGTTCGACTTCTCGCAGCTCAGCCCTGAAGATGGCTTTGACCTGAACCTGCTCTCCAGTGCTGATTCGAGCGGAGGAGGCTATGCCACGGCTGGACCCTCGGGGGACCAGTACAACATGCAGGCCTATGACAGCAACTACCAACAGTGGGATGCGGCTTCATACTCGCAGTACTCAGCACAGTACGGCCACGGCTACTCCAATGAGAGCTATGGCGACCATGACCAGACTCATGGCGCTTACTCACAAGATCCGCGACATTACCACAGTGGGCGCTGATCTTGGGTCGAGGCAAGGCTGATTCGATCTTAACGACATCATGACATGGACGAGACAGTTGGTGATGCTGTATGACTAAACTTTCCATTCTTACTATACCCCCCTTTTTTAATCCTATTATTTTCTCTCTCTCGTATTAGTTAGATGGTTTCACCTCTACCATAGCGCGTTTCTTTGTATCACACTTATATATAGACGAGGCTTGGCCTTAGGGCTATTCCTTAGAATGGCAAGGCGTACCCAAGCCATCAAATATCGAATGTTGTTTTCTTGTTGGCGAGCTCTGATGCACAATATGACCTACCCCTTTGGGGAACTGAACTGTGGCTGAGCTTGAGCTAGACCTCAAGACGGGTCAATTCGGCTTATGGGATATATCTAGACGAGTAAATGTCTCAGATAAATCGACAATAGGGCGCAAAGTAATTATTTCTCTCAACAGAGGTTTTTTCGTATTAGTGTCTGCCGCGCGTTGAAGGATCAATGGCTTGACTGGTGCAGTATCAGGCTAACCTGGAAGTCGTGTAGTTGCAGGCATGTGACCCGATTTCTAGGTAGACAGCTTTAAGCGCCTTAGTCATCAGGCCCGAATGCTCAACCCAAACCCATACACGACGTCACAAATTGACCGGGGTCAGGATAGCTCAAATCTTTTGTGAGCATCACGACTCCAAGCTTATTGACCAGATCCAATTGCAGCAGCCGCGTTCACTTACACAAACCAAGCAACCATGGCGAACGAATCTGCTGTGACGCCCGCCAAGTCGAAGTCTGTCTTTGGCTATCTTAACGATTGGGGCAGTAAGTAACAACACCCAAGCTCAGCTCACTCGCTAGTGCAACTCCAACTTATGATTCAACTTCACCCTTGTGACCCAATCTTTCACCCAGAAACAAGCATAAACTGATCATATCATAGCCAACTCGCTTCCTCCCTCTCTCCTGGCAACCCTCATCACGGCCCTCCACGCCCGGCCCCCAAGCCTGCCCCTCTTCCTCTTCACCCCTCCTCTGCTCTTCTCATCCTACCTCAACCTGTCAGGATACCAGACCGGCAGTGCTGGTTTGACAGCTGCCTGGTCCGGACTGTACGTGTTGCTGGCCCTGCGTCGTCGTCAGCCTTTCCGGGGCCGCTTCTCCATCCGTGGTGCCGTACGTGGCACTGCGCTCGGTTTGGGAGCGGCTAATTGTGTTGCAGGAGGATGGGTTTACGCCAATGGGGATTTCGAAAAAGATGCTGCTGCAAGGGTGGAGAGAAACCGCTGGGGCAACTAGGGTCGTTCGATATGTATGATATGGACTTGTATGATATGTTGAATGTAAGCATGAGATTTGTTATTGGGTCCCGAGGTAAGGGTAACCAGGCGAATGGATGAGGATACGAAGAGTCACATACTTTACGAAGATCGAGACTTTGAACCAGTTGCACATAGAGCCAAATACTCAATATTGAACCGGTACAACCTCAGTCCCGCAGTATCGGTGTTGTTCGTTGTACATCTTAATAGCCGCCGTTGTCATACACCACAACCCTCAGCAAGTAAAAGCACCCTCTCCTCCATAGCCCCCATCGTGAGAGTAAGTTGTCTATAAACATCTTAAATCCTTCAGTGGTAGGGCATATTCCAAAGACAATACGATTCTTCAGTGTTTCAATATGCATCACAAACGAGCTCACCGCCGAGTAATAATACGAGAGGGTAGCTCAGAATTTCTAGACGCTTGGCAAACACGTTGCATTTCCGCATAACACGGACTATGCAATGCACTCCGTATATAAGCAGATGGTCTTTCTAGCCATTGACGGTATTTCCATTCTGCTGACACATGATACGAATATGCAGGTTACCCAAATATAGCAGTAATCAGCCCCCATTGATCCTGTGCCATATCACAGGTGATATTTGTCCAAAAAACGATGAGTCAGAGTTGTAGATTCGGTTCGCGGCATTCAAATCAGCTCCGGGTCATTCGACCCGAAACTGCAAGCTTACTGCATACGTCAGCACAAGGAAGAGTACGGCCAACATCACAAGAAGAAGAAACAGGTTAAGCCTGTTGCAGTGAGGGGGTTATTAACAAGAGGTGAAAGCTTACTCTGTATATAAGCTACGCAGAGTTGAAGTTCGGGTCCCCCATTGTCAGCTAGAAATTGTCTCACGAGCTATCGTAGGTGTGCAAAGGTTTTGATAACATCCTTGCTTCCATATTTTATCTAGATTTCATGAACTATATTAAGCTTATTTCTAATTTGTTTACAACTTATAAAACAGTAGCAAACTTTACTCTATTTTATACATATTTTATAAATTATAGAAAATTTATTCTATTTTTATTTAAATTTTATAAGACATTCTAAACTCTTCTCATTTTATATAATCTCATATACTTATATCCTAAAGTTAGGCCACCAAAGCCTCAACGTTATGTAATCTTGAACTAAACTGTGTTATTTGTACCCTAATGTGTCTCAGTATGTGATTGAATGGCAATACATTCACTATCACTTTGGCGACAGAGCTGCTCACTCGATCGGGTCTTTTAATCACGATTCATTCCTTTGTTTGTATCAAGCTTAGTTGCGCAAATGCTGTAGGGTAATCGTCTGAGCTATTCAACAAGTTTAAACGGAATGCACATCGATGAACAGGATGATATATAGCTATATCGTCTAACGAGGCTTGTTGACCTTGTGCTCTGTCTATGTTTAAAATTGTGCCTCCCTCTGTCCAGCGCTCACTCTTCCCTACTCAAGCCCGGAAATGATAGATACATTGGATCTAGTGGGAGAATCTAAAGTCCATACGCTGTTGACCCTCATCTGAAGTGTTGAGAAGATAATCCTGCTGCTGCTCCTTAGTCAAAGCATTCCATCTCTCGTCGCGGACCTTGTTTCGCCAGATATAGAACCCCTTTACTAAGTAAAACAGAACGATATTGGCGCATGTAATACCAAGGATGACCCTATTACCGCGGCGGTACAAAGGTTGGTCATCTTCACGGAAGATATTGGACGCAGCAATGTTACCCGTCTGCACAAACATGTTGTACAGAGCCGCGCTGATAGCTCTCGTGCGCACGCTATTGCTATTCTTGGCGTTCCAGCCAACTAGAATAGCATGACAGTACGGATAGCTGAGAAGACCTGTAATGAGCGCATATCGAACCCAGGGAGATATGTCGCCAGGGAGGACGACGAGGGCAAGAACCCAAGGGAAGATCCAGATGTTGGAGATGGATGATAGCATTCCTCGTTCTTTGACTCGCTCCGAGAGCCAGGTGATGATGAGTAAGTTGACAGCATAGAGGAACTGTGAAGGAATTGCGAGGAGGTTGGATTGGAAAACGGAGAAACCGATTTGACGAAGGATAAAAGAGAGGTAAGTGTTGAAGGGGGCAGGAGGAATATAGACCATGAGACCGATGATGTACAATGGCCACTGCTCCCAATCTTTGATAGCCTTCCAGAGCTTGGAGAGGTTTACGGCTTCTCTGTTGATTTTGTTAGACGACATCATGAGCTATGGTAGGGTCTATAATGTAGTGCAACATACCGATTGTTCATATCTCCCTTGCTCGGATCATCACGAAGCAGTCGATTCACCATGATATACTCTTCACGCTCATTGAACCATCCATCCTTGCCACGGAACCAATTCTTGGTCTGACATGGGCCAGGGGGCATGAGAACCCAAGAGAAGAGACCGATAATGAAAGTTCCAATAGCCTCAATGAGGAACCTGGCCGAGTAAGCTTCAGTTCAAACGCGGTGGGTGATAATACTTACAGCCATCGCCAGCCGCCCCATCCCAAGACACCTCGCATCTGCAGAATGCCTGCTGCAAGAAGAGAGCCAACGATATTGCTGGTGCTGAGTGCGGTCCAGAAAAAGGCCAGTCTGATGGGGAGTTCGTTGGACTTGTAGAAGTAAGTGAGCCAAAGCACGATATCCCTATAACTCGTTAGAGACCATGACGCAAAGGGATTTGGAAACCCTTACGGGATGAATCCACCCATCAAAAGACCGAGAAGAGCCTTGATGGCGAAGTAAGCATTTCGGCTATGCAGCGCAGCCTGGGAACCTGCAACTAGAGACCAGCAGCAAATGAGAAAAGGAATCCATCGATCAGCACCGAGCTTCTTGCTTATCAACCCGCTGGGCAACTCAGCAGAGAGGAACGATACGAGAAAGATCTAAGTTTGGGTTAGTACATATAGCGGAAACCGTAGAGGTTGACTAACGGTTTGGCCATAGTTGAAGTCGTTTGTGTTCATGCCGATTTCTGGCAACTGCAAGAACCATCAGTACATATACCTTCATGATACATGCAAGAGATAGACATACCATGTTGTCAGAGATAGCACGGTTGATGTTACGCCGATGGAAGTCCAGGGAGAGGAACATGACCCATGCCCAAAGACAGATGCGGAAGTCAATCTAAGAGATCAAGAAATATGTTAACCAATGGGATTCTCTGAGTTGCCGCATGGGGTATGGTGAGTTTTCAGTAATAGAGTAAATACCTTTCTAACAAGCTTCTTCTCTTCCTGGGCCGTCCAGGTAAAGCCTGGATCAAACCGGTGACGATTCTCATACTTTGCATTTTCGTATACCTTGCGCCAACGATCGGCTATTTCAGGATCTGTAAAGGGATGTTCGATTGAAGAGGAAGCAGACTCATCACTGCTGTCGTTGTCTCGGACATCGACCTTGTTGATGGCCTTGCTGGGATCTTCACTAGCTGCCATTATTGAGGGTGTGCAGGGGCACTAATAACAGTTCGGGAAAAGTGATCAGTTCCTCGGAGAATAGAGAAAAGAGAGATGGCCGCGGAGATGTCAGAAGATGAACTGATCTGTGGCTGCTGGCTTGTCTTATAAAGGGTCGACATCTCCCCACGACTGGGACTGCGAACTAGACACAGATTCAATACTCGGCATCATCTTGATACGATCCTAGCTAGTCCCTGAATAAGGTAGCAAGTTGGGGGTTATCGATGTCGCGATGAGCTCTGGAGATCACCTCAGGGCTCGGCGAACGTGGGTTCTCTGGGCATGCCCGGTCGTTTCAGTATCCAACGACGCCTCCGAGGGCAGCAAACAACACCATATCCCGTGCCAACAAGCCAAAACATGTCCAGCCGATGGAACCTGTTAGTCTAGGGACTCTGAATTTTCGAGGTTCATGACATGGTAGATGATCTAAGTGAGCAACCAATAAGGACCCTTTGATAAGGCTGCGTAAGTCAAAACCAAGCAAGATCTGTTACGTTTGCAATTGGTACAAAGTATGAGGTGCTTCATGCTAATATGATAGTGTACCATCAACATTTAAGCTATGTGGCCAATCTCATAGCTGTCGAAATGGCGTGCTAGCCATAAACACTAACTAGGCCAATCGCTGAGAGAACCGACCGAGGCCCGTGAAACAAGGTTGCTTTCTGTCGAATTCTCGGACTTGGCTAAAATCGGCAGTGAAGTTGTAGATACGAGTTCCGGAGTTCTAGAACGTGTAGAGCGAAGTAGTCGAAATTGAGTTAAACTGGTGTAGAAAACTCCACGATCAAACTATTTCCACATAAATGTAGATTCTTCGTATATAACAACTCTCGAGTATTTAACCAGCTACCGAATTTGAAGATTCAACAACACCTTACGTTAAATAGTTTTAAACAGAAGTTACCGGTAGATTTTAGAGGTATAGCTGCTTTGCCTGGATGATGAAATTGATTGTCGTATTGCGTGACCCATCCCCAGAAATTGCGACAACCTCAGGGTAACCTTTACCCCAACATCTAACATTGCGCAATTATGTACTATGACGCGGTACCAATATGACCATACATCGCCAAGTGTCTCTTCATTGTGATGTTACCTCTTTATCTCCGGCATTGCGTGATTTGACTTCATTCTGAATGTGGCCCGTTGATCACCACAATAGGACCGCAATAGGTAAAACACTTAGCCAAGGCCGAAGTCGGTTCGCCGAATCAGTGGTCAATAATATTTTTGCATCATGCTGAATATGATTATACGATTCTATCTTCCCCCGCATTTTGAGTGTAATAATGCTTGGTCAATGGAGGAGCGAGCAACATATATAAAGGCTACATCTCGCTATTAGACAACCCCCATTCGATCTTGGGAACATCAAAAGACTAAGATAACCTGTAACAAATCTTCAAAATGGCACCTTCAGCTGTTGAAACCGTGACAGGTCTCGCAAACGATGCTAAAAAGCTAACGCTCTATCCCGGCCACGTCGAGGGCGCTTATAAAGAGTTAGCTCCCAATTCCTATCGTCGTGAGGATGAGGAAAAGGGGGTAGATGGACATGCTGCTGCAAAGGTAATCCGCCCTACACATTACCATATCTAGCTTGTATCTCGTTATTGACTTACCGGCTTGTTAGTATCCCAACTATCTCCCCACATGGAACAAAGACCAAGTCTATCCTCCCCTCGAACCTTTCGAGCACTACGAACACGGCAAAGATGCCGACCCTAGCTTCCCTAACCTCATCAAGTCCGACACAAAGATCTCCCACCTCACTCCTACTATCGGTACTGAGATTGAGGGCGTTCAGCTGAGCAGTCTCTCCGATGCCGGCAAAGACGAACTCGCCCGCTACGTTGCCGAGCGTAAGGTAGTAGCCTTCCGAAACCAGGACTTTGCCGATCTTCCTATTGCAGAAGCTCTCAAGTTCGGAGGCTACTTCGGACGTCATCACATTCACCCTACCTCTGGATCTCCTGAGGGTCATCCTGAGATTCACCTTGTCCATCGGAGTGCGGGGGATAAGTCTTATGAGGAGTTCTTCAAGACTCGTGTGAGTTCTGTTGCTTGGCACTCCGATATCACGTACGAGCAACAGCCTCCCGGGACTACGTTTCTCTATGTGCTTGACAACCCTGAAACTGGTGGTGATACGTTGTTTGCCAATACTGTCGAAGCATACAACCGTCTATCACCTGCTTTCCAGAAGCTCTTGCACGGCCTCAAAGCCACGCACTCTGGTATCGAACAGATCAACGCCAGTGTTAGGAAAGACGGCATTAAACGACGCGAGCCTGTTGTTAACGAACACCCTATCATAAGAACCCACCCCGTCACAGGCGAAAAGTCCCTCTATGTCAACCCTCAATGTAAGTCACATTGTTCCAACCCTCATGAGCCAACTTAACACAGTCATTAGTCACACGAAACATTGTCGGTCTCAAGAAAGAAGAATCCGACGCCATCCTCAACTTCCTTTTCGAGCATATTGCATGGGGCGCAGACTTCCACGCTCGCGTCAAGTGGCAGGAAGGGACTGTCGTGGTTTGGGATAACAGAACAGTTCAGCACACTGCGATTCTTGACTGGCACTCTGGTCAGCGAAGACATCTTGCTCGCATCACGCCCCAGGCTGAGCGACCTTATGAGACGCCATTCGAGGGTTAGGTTTATGATGACATGATAGGGTTGCAATGACATATGAGACATTATTTTACGGACAAAATGCTGGCCAAGAAGTAATGAATAGAACAAACTCGAATATGTGTGATATGCTCGTGCTTAGGGTTATAACATGAAAATGACCTGGAACACTCTTTTGACAGTATTTTCATAGCAATCATGTGAAAATAATGGTTTAAATACTATGTGACTTGGATATTAGATATAAATGGCTGCAAGTTGGGTCTTGAAAGAGCTTATCAAGCACATACTTAGTGCAAAAGTTTCGACAACTTCCTCTTTTCTAAAATTTGTAAAAGATTATATAAAATGAAATGGTTTATTATAATTTATATTGTCTTGTATAATTTTAGGATAATATTATATATAAACTTTCCTAATTATTATGTATTTTATAAATCCGTATTATTACATATATTTCTAGTCAGCTTATTATCTGAACTTTTGCACGGGACCGTAAATTATCATGACATACAAAAAAGCATATATGTATGCCTAGAATAGATTCATCTATCTCGTATGCTTCTTTCTATCCCAGCCAACTATCATGATCATACAACACTTCATTGCTCATCCAACGCCTGTATGATATATCCGTTAAACAACATTGCCCAACCCGTCTAGTTGCCCATGTACAAAACTCAAAAAGTACTACTCCAAACTTGATGCCCAATCATGGCTGTTAAGACTGCGATGCCGTACTTGCCAGCATTTGCGTTCTCCTGCCAGACCTCCCATCCAAGCCCGCAAATTGCCATCAACTCAAGCACGCTCAACGCGGAGCTGATGTATATGGCTGCAGTAGGGGCATGTTCATGCTTCCTTTCTCGACTTTTATCGCCAGTCACTCGTAAGGCAATGGTGCCTGCGGCAGAGAGCAAAGCTAGCTGAACTTCCCGGCCAAAGGGCATATCAAACGCAGCAGTAAGACCCCATAGGGCTAATAATACAGCCAAGGTTACAAATTCCACGCCAAGACTCCTCAATTGGGGCGAGCTAGGAGAATCATGACTCCCAGATGTCCATCCTGATGAGCGGCCTCCCGAAGGCTTGACTGGTGAATCATGCTCTTGGCCCAGGGTAAAGCTTTGGCTCAAAAGGTCTGCCAGACCGTTGGCGTCATCGTTACTCTCTTGAGGCGCGAAGAAACTAGGCGGCTTAAAAGCAACTTCGCGCTCGTCACTTCCGTCCCCATCCCTCTTCTTAGCAGCGCCTCTGAAGAAGATGCTCTCCTGCTCTACTGGCTTACTTCTCAGAATAGGCGCGTTGGGTGGGTTTCGCAGACGCTGCGATGGGTTCGTTGGTGCAGCAGGGACTTTGTACCAAAAGGGGCTTTGTTCTGTGCTCACAGGCGCCTGACCGAAAGGTCTCCTTGGTCCATTCGAGATAGGCGAATCCTGGAAAGCTCGGTATTGTGACTGGGGCTGAGATTGAGACCCCGTTGGTGTCCAGTCCATCTCATCTGAATAACCAACTTCCTGAGTTTTCTGTGGAGTCTTCTGTTGAGAGATGTTCAGGCCGCTGAACCGGGCACCGGGGCTCCCTGGGATTCTTGTGGGATTACTGGCCAAGAATGGTTGCGGTGATAACGACTTGAGGACAGGTTGAGTAAACCGATCGGCCTGAGGTGCCAGCGTAGGAGAGTCCAAGGCTTCGTTCAATAAATCCGAAAATGTCTTTGGCTCTTCTCTTCTCTTTCGAGTGATCTTAGGCTGCTTTGGCGAAATAGTCGTGTTGGATGGGCCAAAAAGGGGCGTGGTATCAACCTTGATAGATCTTTTGGCGGACGAGTATATCTGAACTGTTAGCACAATTTCACAACTCCTGCAGAATAGCTTACCATGGCCATAACAACAGACATAACCAAATGCGCACTAAGTTGAGCGTTCCGCGACTTTGCTTGGCCACCATCCATCTCAAGAACTCGGCGAAATAAAAAGCGAAAGAAGACAATCAGCACCTGAAAGGAATACCACTGCGTAAATCCAAGCAAGTGTCTCGAAAAGCCGCGAGTAACCTGCACAAACTGAGGATTCCACCAGGCCGATAGAATGCTCGCCACAACCGCACTGTTGATCAGAGTATCCGCAGGCGGTAAAAACGTCATGGTCCAAGATAGTCCACTTACACCCAGCGTCGACCAAGTTGTGTCATCAGGATCATACATCCCCACGTCTTGATGCTCAAGCGCAAAAGTAACTGCCTTGAGATGCCAGAGCATTTGCATCGCTAATCCTCCCCACCACAATCCTTTGCCCAAACTGTCCACCCAGTTCAAAGCACCAGTCCTTTCAGAACCACTCTTTCTTCCTCTGCTCTTCTCCATCATCCGCCGGAGGTGATCTGTCTTGGCCGTATACCCTGCCCTTCGAATCTGGCTATCGACTCTCTCGGCACATTCGTCACAAACTTGAGGATATCGTTCCTCTAGCCCTTTTCGATAACGGTAGTAATTGCGCTCAAGCTCGTCATATTCCGGATGGTCTGGGTCGTCGGGTAAATACTGCGCAAGAGATGAAGTAAAGAGGCGCTGGTTCTTGAGACATGTCGCACAGAATATGCTGTCTCTGGGAGAGGAGGGAGGTGAGTGTCGGGGAACGGCGTATTGTGTTGCAGGAGCTTCACGCTCGGTCGCTACTGGAGGATCGGTAATCTCTCCATTCTATATTATGTTAGCAAATGAACTAGAGAGCATGTAGGGTGCTCATACTTCATCGAGGTAATTCGTCGCATCGCATGACAGGCATAGAAACTGGCGTGTGATGCCGTCATATTTGGTATTGGACCGCTTGCCGCAGTAAAAGCAGGTCAAATATTTAGTCCCTCGCAGACGCGGCATTATGTCGCAACCATTTCCGTTTTCAAGAAGACTATATTCGTTGTTTTGTCCTCCTGTGTAGAAACAATCGAAGTAAGAGCGCGAAGGTTGTTGATGAACATCAAAAAATCAAGAATGATGCCCGTTGTTTATTCCAAGTTTAGCCCACCTTTTGTTGTTTCTGCCGGGCGGTAGGACTTTTAGAGGCTCATGGGCCCTTGCAGTGGGGACCTGCAGTGCTGAAGGACCCTGTCAAGCATCCTTCCAGAAGGTCGGCAAGTGGAGGTCACGTCACCAGGAATAGGACAATCCGACAGCTATTAACTTCATCTTTACATTTACATGTTACAGCATTCTGCAGAACAAACCGCTTTATCACTAAAACAAACTTTGGTCTCTCATTTATTACCTCCCATAGTTTGATTGTTTCTAGGTGTTTGTCTGCACAAAGAATGCTGCCATCATGACTTCTCAAGCTTCATCCTCACATCCTCTTCCTCCTCCCCTCCATCTCACCATCCGCTTCTCAACATCTCAACCAGATGTCGAGCTTGACATCCCATCGCCCCAGGCAACCACCGTTCTTGCCCTCAAGCATATTCTACGCACTCGATTAACATCGCGTAGCCGCCTGCGTCTCATTCACCAGGGTCGTCTTCTTCCGGATGCTTCAGCATTGAGCGCTGTTCTCAAGCCACATCCCCCACCACCGCGTGACAATGATGATCCCAAGGGGAAAGGCAAAGCTGTTGAGGGCGCAAACATCTCCCGGGTCTATGTGAATTGCTCTATTGGTGATGAATTGACAAGCGAGGAGTTGAAGAAGGAAGAAGAGGAGGCGTCTAAACCGCCCAAAGATGTGACCGGCAATGGTTCCCAGCCTGCAACATCGACAAGACCGCGCCCAAGAGGGTTCGATCGCTTGTTACAATCCGGGTTCACATCTTCTGAGGTTGCAACACTCAGAACACAGTTTACCTCCATACACACAGCACGCTTTACGCCAGATGCTTTGCCCTCACCTGATACCTTGCGTAACATGGAAGATGCATGGATCGACAACAACGCCGATGGCATCCCATCCGGATCCAATCCCTTGGAGGACGAAAACGCAGGCATGGCATCTGTGTTGGACACCTTGTTCAAGGCCATGATGGTTGGCTTCTTCTTTCCCCTGGGAAGTCTGGCTTGGCTGATGCGCCAGGAGGGGATCTGGAATCAGAGATGGCAGATTTTTGTCGGGTTTGGTGTTGTCTTCAGCCTCTGTGTTGGCTTTATCATGGAATTATCGGGAGACAGGCCTTAGGATATGCCTTACGACAGGCCTTAGTACGGGCCTGGTGAAACCCCGTGGAAATTTGTCATCACTCCCCTGTTAGCATGGTTGATTAGCTTTTACGGACTTCGATCTCATTGGGACTAAGTCATGGAGAAATAGGAGTAAGGATGGGATACTGGCGTTATGCCTTTTACAAGAAGCACCTCTACATACGGCGTTCTATCATATTACAGGAGTACCGGACTTGCACTGGTTTCATTTCCAATGTAGAAACCGAAACTTGACACCCGATCGCAGGATACTACATCTTTTCCCGACGCGCCAAACTCCCTAGCCAGTAATGGTATAGCAAAAATTACATAACTTCCCCCTTTTGGTGGACTGCTCATGGCAGTCTAGCTTTGTGGCAAGAAAGGCTTTATAGATACAGACTCTGCGCGGCCACAATGTCCCTGCGGATCTTGGACAGACTCTCCTCGAACTTCTTGGTCAACTCCTCGTTGCCCATGACGTTAGCGGCCTGCCCCAACTGTCGCAGGAGTTCTTCCAGACGACGGAAGAGACGGATCAATGAACCCTCATAGACCTTTGTCATTTTGCTGCAACTTGTTAGTAATGACTTTCTGGAAATAGTGGGTTGGTAACTTACCAAATCTCAATAAAGGGACGTCCGTGAGCCCATGCGTAGACTGTCTCCATCAGCTGCCACTTGAGCTTCTGCGCGTACTCCTCCTCGTTGACATCAAGTTTGCACTCCTGGCTGACCTTGGCGATGATTCTGGCCTTGGCCTGGATCTCACGGTAGGGCTTTGACAGCTCCTCCTTGAGCGCAGTGGTCTCAACCTTCTCGTCAAAGATAAAGCAACTCACGACAGCGGCGCACATCTCAGGGCTTAGCTCGTTGAAGAATCGGTCGAATAGCAGCTCAGAAAGGAGCAGCTCATGGCCTTCGGTGGAGGAAATCTCGCAGGCGACACGGGCCTTGAGCTGAACAACTTCGGCATCGTTGATGAACCCAAGACGACGCAGAACACGCTTACGCGACTTGAGCTCGTCCATCTGGGCGATGCTGTAGGCCTTGGCAATAGACTTCTTTGTCTCCTTGACCTTCTCAGTGAGCTTGACCTTGGCGTGGTACTGATCCCATAGTGAAGGGAGAAGAGGAGAGAGATGCAGGGGGTTGGCCAGAAGTCGGGACTCAAGTACTTCAATCTTTCGTAGAAGCTTCTTGAATGAGTCGTCTGTAATCTCCATATTCTCAATGGGGTCCAAAACAGGCAGACCATCAGGGAAACGGCGCTTGACCTCCATAAGAGACTTGGTCAGCGTCTCCTTGTCACCTTCTGACTTCAAGCCCTCCTTGGGCAGGAAGAGTCGGATCTGGCTGATCGCCTTGATGCAAGTCAAAAGGCAAGGTACAATTGCAAACTTGATATCGTCATCGTCGCTGAAGGGCTTGAGGCCAGGAGGCATCTCCTCCGTGGGGTGGCCGGGGAAGAAATCGGCGCTTGACCTTGAAATAGGAAGAAGAACATCGATGACGTGTGCTTCCTGGGGAATGTACTCGGGCTCGTTCAGCTTGGGAGCACGACGGGGAGTTTGGTTGACAATAACACCCCAGCCAAAGTCCGTGCCGTTTCCTGCAATAGTCTCGTTCTCGTCCTTGGGGTTGTAGATTTGAACCAGACGGCCTGGTTGGAGGTAAGAAATGCTGTAGTTGGGGTGCTGGATGACGGTTCGCATATCCTTGGTGTAAGCGCTGAGTTGTTGTCGAATTTGGTAGTAATCCTTGACCGTGGACTCGTCGGCAATACTAGTGCTGTCACGCTCCTGTTGCAACGACATCAACTCCTTCTCCAAAGACGGGACGCTAGCCGCGTTCTGGAACTGATGGAAACATCGCTCAAGCATGAACTCGGGCGAAATGGCTTCGATACGGAGAAGGTTCAGAATCATGTTGTAGCCGAGGTAGAAAGCCGAGTTAAGTCGATCTTGGTGTCCGGTAACAATCTCCTTGGCAGTATCAGGCTCAAGCTTATCGTCAATCATCATAATAACAATACCACGGGCATCGAGACCACGACGACCAGCACGTCCAGCCATCTGAATGTACTCGGATGAGGTGAGAGGACGTCTCTTGACACCATCCCACTTTGTAACTTGAGTGAAAACAACAGTCTTGGCAGGCATGTTCAGGCCGATGGAGAAAGTCTCAGTAGCAAAGAGAACCTTGATGAGAGACTCTTGAAAGAGAATCTCAATCGTCTCCTTTAGAATAGGTAGCAGACCAGAGTGATGCACACCGATACCTCTCTCCAGTAGAGGCAGCAAGTTGATGATTTGAGGAAGTTCCCTGTCCTGCTCTGACAAGCTCTCGATGGCGCTGCTGAAGACCTTGCGGACCATGGCCTTCTCAGAATCGTCGTTGAAGCTGAGCGAAGAAATGTTCATGGCTAGGTCCTCACACTCTCGCTTGCTGAAGTTGAAGACAATGACGGGGTTGAACTTCTTCTTAATGGTCATTCGAATAATCTTGGCAATATCCGATCCGTTATCAGCACCTCCCTTGTTGGTCTTCTTGTTCTTTCCTTTTCCTTTCTGTCGAGCGGTGGGATCGTTGGGGTCAGCGCCCTTCCTCTCTTCAACTTCTTGCATAACCTTGTTGAAATTCTGCTCGTTGAAGTTGCTCTTCTCATCGACGATGAGTCTAGCTCCAGTACCACCAGCGGGGAAGAAGTAGTTCTGAAGAGGTGTCGGTCGGAAATCGGTGTAGACGACGTGGCAGGCCTGGTGATGGATCTTGGCAATCCACTCGGCAAACTGGAAAGCGTTGGGGATGGTGGCTGAGAGAAAGACATATCGGACCTTGTCGGGAAGCATGATAATGGTCTCCTCCCAGACGACACCTCTTATCTTGTCTCGCATGTAGTGGATCTCGTCAAATACAACCCAAGCAACTTCTCGCATGATCTCAGAACCTCGATACAACATAGATCGCAGAATCTCAGTCGTCATGACCAAACAACTTGCTGTAGGGTTGATAGTAACATCTCCAGTCATGAGACCAACATCTCCGAAGATGGCCTCGAAGTCTCGGTATTTCTGGTTACTCAAAGCTTTGATGGGACTTGTGTAAATAACCCTTTGGTTGCGCTTGAGACACTGCGCGACAGCATACTCGGCCACAACGGTCTTTCCGGCAGAAGTATGCGCGGAAACAAGTACACTCTCCTCTCGCTCAATCGACGCCACGGAAAGACTCTGGAAGGGATCGAGCTTGAAATTCCAAGTTCGCGCCGGCTGCTCGGGGGCCTTGTGCTCAGAAAGAGGGACGTATTCGTAGTCTAGATCCGGAGGCAGGGCAACCTGATGCTGAATATTGTGCGACAAGACAAGGGCTGAATCTTGCTCTGTGAAAGTGGCCGCGGCGGCGACCTCTCTTGACTGGGCAGTCTCGAAAGTATCTGTCATGACGGGACCAACACCCTCCTCC
The DNA here is from genome assembly GCA_020744515.1 of Fusarium tricinctum. NCBI lineage: Eukaryota > Fungi > Ascomycota > Sordariomycetes > Hypocreales > Nectriaceae > Fusarium > Fusarium tricinctum. The sequence goes on along the minus strand of JAGPXF010000002.1, from coordinate 5,854,867 downwards.
TTCTTCCTCCGCTTGGTATCCTGCTGGCTGGCGCTCTCCGAAGAAGACTCATCGTCGGAAGAGTCCTCGTCCTTGGACGTCTCGGTGTTGTCGTCTTTGTCCATGTCGACATCCTCCATCTTTGCCGCGTTGCCGTTCTCGCCATTTATCGCGTTGGCCTTTCTCTTTTTCGTCTTGTCGCCCTTGCGATTCTTCTGGGACACATTCTCGTCTTCGCTCGCGCTCGGGGCCTCCACCTTGCCCTCGAACACATCAAACATCTCATCCATGTTGGCGATGTTTTACCCGCAATCGGGACCCGATCGCTAGTTGTGAGGAAAAGTGATCAGGATCGTAAAACGCTGGCTAGCAGATATAGTTTATATGTCGCTTTGAAAGAAACAAAGACACTGCCTCAACTTATGCGCAAGACAGAAAAAACCTATGTTGAAAAAATCCCTAGGCGTGAGCTTGTCGTCCCGTACAACACAGATCGATCGATCGTCCCAATGTTTGGAACACGGGCCTGGGCGATTAAAAAGTTGGTTGTCTGGAAAGTGGGTTGCGCGGCAGAAAAAACTCCCCTGGCGAACAAGCTGCAGGCGGTGAAAGGCTTAAGCACGATAACTCAAGCGGTTAGAACCGACGTCACGGACCTCTATCCGCACGATCCAATCAGGCTCCACCATGAAGTGGTTGTCAGCAATCATTCCATTGCACGTGACCTGCTAAGCGTTTTGCTCCCAAACCTCAGACCACCATCTCTGACCTCGGATGCCATCACCACTGACACATACCCAAGCTTCCATCTCGCAATCTCCACTCCTAACCGTCAAGGTGCGTTCTCAGTCAAGACATTGAACGACTCGGCTTTTTGCTACCAACTTTCGCGAACCGAATTGACCCCTAATCGCTCTCACAGATGCTCTCTCGCGCCGCTACCCGTACCACGACCTCTCTGGTCACCAAGCGAGGTTTCCAGACCACCCGCGCTCGCATGTCCTCGCCTTACCACTACCCTGAGGGCGCCTACAGCAACCTTCCCTTCAACCCCCACAGCAAGTGGTTCGGCGTCGGATACTGGACCTTCATGGCCACTGGTTTCTTCGCTCCCTTCGGCATTGCTGGTGCGTGGTTTCTCTCCCGACGTCTCCCGATTCTCGACCCGGATGCTAACTCGCCGCGCAGTCTACCAGTCCTACAAGACCCAGTAAATTCGTCGCTGGCGGATTGCGTTTGTTGTTTGATTGAAAGCCTGGGAAGCCTGGAGGTGGAATACGGTGTATATAACCGAAATAGACGTCAGTCATTCTCGACTCTGGATTCGAAATTTCATTTGTTCGACCAACAATTGTATGAGTCAACCGTGATATGCAAATCAGTCTCTGTGGTCAGCTTCAGCTCATGAGAAATCCCAGCCAACCGAATCTTTTGATATACAGAACTCTAGAGCCCGGGGGTATTATTCTATCTTAAAGTACATGGTGGTACAACTTTATTGTTACATCATAATCTCGTTCCATCTTTCTTATATCTTCGATACGAAGGGCCTTCCCATTGACCCGTTGGCGATTTCATATCTGCGCCGTCAAGAATGCTCTGGAGCAAAGACTGTATAAACGGCTGTCGGTCCAGCGGAATATCCCAGCGTTTCGCCATTTCATCATACACTTGGACAACGGTTTCGTCAGAGCAGCACTTCTTGGTTGCTCGAAGGGCCCAGATGACAAGCCATCTGTCGATGGTAAAGCCTCGAATGCTCTCGTCTCTTGCCTGGTACATTGCTTTCAACACTCCCTCTAGGCGCTGCTCGCTCCACTCTGAGCTAGTAAAGCCGCCGTGGGAATAAAATCCCTTGAAAAGGGATAGAAAGATCGTTGCGTGAATAGGAATCTTGAGAAACTTCATCTCGTCAAGGTATTGTGCTACCTTGGCCAAGTCTCCAATTTTGACTGAGTAGTGCTCGACGAAAAGCTTATAGGTGTGAAGATTTGGCGAAAGTTGCATTTGCTTCTGCAACGGCTTCTGAAGCTCGGGATGCTTCCTGCCAATTCTCGTGAACATCATCAACACCTTCGTAACGACCCGACCCATCCCGTAGTCCCTATCCGGGAGATTGGGCGCCATCTCATGACCAGACCTCATTCTCTCATAAGTCACTTCTGCTGCTGACTCTTCACCACATCGCAGGAGGCCCGATATAACACAATTGAGCACCACAGTGTCAATCATCTCACCAGCCTCGACCATGTCCTTATAAGCAGCTCGAATCCCGTTTGAGTCCAACCTAAGTCCGAAATAGTGTATGAGACTAACATGGTGGTATCGGTTAAATTCGAATCCCCGGGCCTCCATCTCCTTATAAATCATGTCGGCAAGAACAAAGTTGCCCGCTTTGGAAGCCACATCGAACAGGATGTTGAATGTCACTTCATTTCCTTTAACGTTGGCCGATCGCTCCATCTCCTTCCACAGCCTTAAAGCGGTGTCCATCTCAGTCGAGGTTACACGAGCCGAATATTTGGTAGCAAAAGCTAGAGCATAATTCCAATGCGCCAGCCTTAACGTCAACCCTGCAGTTTTGACATCAGCGACCAGCGCAAAGTAACGCAGCATCGATTCGGAATTTCGCCTCGGCGGGGTGCCCATGACCTTGAGTAGCCTATTCCGCCATTGCCAGGTGAGATGCAGCATCCGTGGTTCGGGCAATTGAAGGTACATGTTATAGATCGGCTCCAGTGTTGTTCGATATGGATGACGCAGCTTATACGAGACGGCGTTGCATAATTTGGCGATTAATCTTTTCGTTTCGTCATCGGTTTTGAAGAGTTCGTCCGTCGTTGGATATTCAACATCCCGTCTGTTTTCCGAGACTTGAACTTCCTGGCCATCCGGCTGAGCATAACCTCTTCGGTAAGGATCCCGATAGAAACCTAGATGCTCTTCAACCGTCCCGGCGTCTTCTTGCGGCACAAGGTCCATGAGATGCCGTGGATCATGTCCGTACTGAGTGTGAAACCTTTGGTTTATCGGAGGTATCGAAGTGGCGGCAGCGGCGGTGCTATAATTTTTCGAGGCATGTCGGGGTCGGGGGACGGACAAAGCACGTCGAGCTTCGGTGGCGGGCGTAAAGGTTGAGAGAAGCCATATCGAACTCCTCGAACATGACGAATTCGAGTTCGGGTTCAACCTTTTTTTCTGCGTCTCTTTCTTGGCATATTTCACATTGCAGAGGCTCCTCCTTGCGGTAGTAACCCCAAAACTGGCCGTCGGTCGGTTCGAAAGCACCGCACAGAGGGAGCCGTCTAATCGACTAGAGACTTTCATGAGCTCCTCCTCATGATGCTGCGACCTCTGTTGCGTAGCCGTAGCAGTGAATTGACTCTGACAAGAATGTTATAAAAAATAGTTCGAACAAGACAAGTGTCGCTGAGAAAGAAATCAAATCGGCAATCTCTCTCAGGAAGAGCTAACAGCAGCGCAAGTTGAGACGGGAGGCTTGTTCTTGTAAGTGGGACCTTTTTTCGAGATGGTTTTTTGCTACACTATCATTCGCGCCCAAGCTACAGGCAGGTTCCCCGACATCCCGCGCTGTCGGCGATAAGATTTACCGATGGATCTCCAAAATTTCCACTTCAACACCACGACATCGAGACTCGAGCTAGGGACGGCGTGACAGTAACTCCCAGTTTAAAGCGCCAATTGAATATGTGAGCCTACAGCGATTTGATAGTGGTTCCTGACCCCCTTAATACTAATTGTCATCTTAGAATTGGCCATGGGAGGCAGACAGATCCGACCCGCACGGGTCCTTCACACAGTCGCAGAGGAGCTCAACCACAAGATCCTCGGTAGCAAAACCACACCAACGCCGCCATGGTTTAAGGTCATGCAGGAGGTTCCTCCAGCCGAGAGCCTCGTTCGAAACATAACCCCCCGACACCGAGCTCCCAACGCCAAAGCTACCAAGCCCAAGAACATTTTCCGACCTCAAAGGATAACATACCTCGAAGATGCGCTACGAACAACATTCTACAAAGACCATCCTTGGGAGCTGGCAAGACCTCGTGTTATTCTGGAGTCAGACGGAAAGGACTATCAGCACTGCGACTGGAGCAAGGGCTTGAAACAGCCCAATATTCCGTTATCGGGTGAATGGTAAGTATTTTGAATCGCTACATGTCAGACAATCGTTAGGCTAACCCTGGTACAGTGTTGTGCAACGTCAAATGTGGTTGATGGAGAATGAGAAGCTTGGAAAGCGCAAGGCATATGATGTGACACGCCGTGAATTTTACCATCTGCGTCAAGAGGAAGAGATCGAGAAGCGAGTGGCCGTCGAGGAGGCTAAGCATGTAGGCGCTTACTTCGGCAGGACTCGTATCGACGTGGCCCACACTCTCGAAGACCGCGAGTTCGAGAACTGGAAGCTCTGGGCTGGAAAGGAGACGGAGAGGCAAGAATCGAATCGCAACTCAGAAATTGAGGACTTTGGTCTGGATGAGGCGGAGGCTGTCCCAGAAGATGCAGAGCCAGAGGTCAAAGCCGAGGCTGCAGAGGGCAAAAAGTCACCTTGAAATAACATCAGGGACGGCGGATGATACCCGTCATGTACACAAACCATGTAAACTTTATTGTCTATGTAACAAGAAGCAAAAATTACGCATATTCCAAGACGAATCCTAGAATGGATCTCATTCTTTGATCTTCCCGCCGTTCGGATCAAGCTGGTCGTCGAGCATTGAACACCATCTCCCCGCAATTCTTGATACCATACTTTTTGGCCACTTCCTCGTGCTGTACCAGGACATCAGCGATACCCGTATAGTAGAACAACTTTCCTGTGAGGCTCAGAGTTGTGATGCGCGCCCAGGATTCGATATAAATGAACTGCATTGAGGTCTCGGGGACATAGTACAGCATCTTGAGTAGGTGGGCAGTTAGGCCAACAAAGAATCCGGTAGCAGGTCCATTGGAGTAAATGCATGTGGGATACTTCAGCTTTGCACCAGCTTCACTTGCCGGCGGGGTGAGTAGAGCGGGAGCAATATCAAACAGACTGAGAAGCGCAGTAAATGGAGTGGTCAAAATTGATTGGTGAACGCGGCGTGCGCGAGCGACGGTGAAGGTGTCATGGGTTCCAGGTTCCTTGCCCTCCACAGCGCACAAGACCTTCAGCTCAGATTCGTAATCCGCGAGATGATTCGCAGACATGGTATCGCCAGAAGAGATGAGGTAGCGGCGGTGGAAATTACCAAAGTTGCAGAATCCATCGTCCATCATCATGAGCATCTCCTTCGTATGCCCACCAGAGCCTAGGACAAAGAGGTTGTAATCGACAGGGCTGCGTCGCCGGTTGAGAGACGCTTGACTGCTGATCTTTTTGCTACGACGACGCTGGACGAGCTGAATATGACGGGCCTGGTTTTACATGTCAGAAGTGTGTCCGATTATTGGAGGGCTGTGCTTACAGTGAGGAAGATTGAGAAGCAGATGGCGATGAGCAAATAGGTGAGGGCGACCAAAGCTGACTTGTGATAGATTCCCCAAGCCATTGTAGCAAAAACGAAGCCTGCGCCAGGCATCAGAGCCAGAATGGCTGTGGCCACCATGACTGCGGTGAAGAGTTTCTGATTTGTTGTAACTTGCACTTATACAAAGCCGGATGTTGATCAGGACAAGTGGTTCTTCAAAAGCAAGCGTGGAGAGATGTTTTGAAACGGTCAAAGTTAAGGCATAATGCAAAAAGAGTTTACGCCTTCCAAGATACGCGATTAAGGTGTGTTTGTGTTGGAGGAAAAAAACAAGAGTAATTAATTGTACGAAATCTTGCAGCGGCACTAACTGTTGTGCTCGGTAGCTTGCAGTTAATGAGAGTGAATGAAGTTGAAAGTGGATTTTTGCTGTGTGCACTGCCAGGCCACATTAGCTGCGAAGTGGTGAGAGGTGTAAGTAGCAGGACGACTCACGTAACACGAGTTGAATTTATGTTAAAACACAAGATAGGAACACGGTAAATGAGACGTGTCAATCGGAAGATACTTCAATAATTTGCAACATTTATACTTTCTCTTGTGCATTTGCCCAGTAAGTAGTTTCTAATACAATAGCTCCGTTTTATACCTCCTTGTTCGCTTCATTCTACTCAACTACCCTGGATCATGTATCAAGCTCTCATCATTATTATCTCTATCGGCACAATCTTATTTCAGCAATAACCACAGGCTTAATAACTTTTGTTCTATCCTCAGATCCTCAACAGGAACATTTCATTATCTTAAAGCGGCGCTTTCTATTTCGCGCGTGATCGCCCGATATCTTCAGTCATGGCCCTTTCCAACCTTTTCTGAGAAGAACTCACACCATTTCGACATCCTAACCACAGCCATACACTCATCACATTCTCAAAAGAACTTACCTCTTTTCTTGGCCACAACAGGCTCATCGTCAGAGCACACTCCTCCGACAACTCTTCTCATGGCCTCTCTTGCAGAGTCATCGATGACCTCTTTCATTCCTTCGCCAGTAGCAGCCGAACACTCGACGTATCTATGCGCGCCAATTCGCTGCGCTTGCCACATTGCCTACAAAAAAAGGTGTCAGAGACTATCACTGAAGGCTCAAAATATGGTGCTATTAGGATCAGGGGCTTACCTCGGAGGAGCAGACACAGCAAGTGGGATACGCCAACAGACCCGATGATGAATTGCCAGAGCTAGATTGATGGTCTTCCAAAAAGCACTGATCGCGCAGATCCTTCTTGAGGCCGACGAGGTATAAGAAGGGCTCAAATGTCTCAGATTTGGCAAATCCTTGGTTAGAAGCATGATGCCACTGCTACAATCAGCCTTGCTTCATCATGAAAGTGCATGGACTTACCCATTGGATGATTGTGTACATGGATATTTTATCCGCAATGTCGAAACAGAGAAACACAGCATCCCATTCGATGTAGGTCAAATTCTCAATAGTGTTCAGGTCCGGTACGCCAGAGGTGTCCTACATCTCCATGCGAACAGGCTGACCATGGTAGATGCGGTCGTTAACGTAGGTCTCATACAGAGGACGGGAGAAGCCATTGGACTATCACACGTCAGCAGCCATTGTCGCGAAGAACGGCGGCGAACTTACATCAGGAAAGTAACCGTAGCGAGAGCGGCTACACATAGTCAGCAGGTACATCAGTCCAGTTCTTTGCACAACCCACAATAGCAACGATGTCTGTCCAGCCTCTTTACTCCCAACGAACAGAAAGTTCAAGTGAACAGGTTCCCGCGGAACTTCTACTTCTTGTTCTCTTCGCTTCCGCTTACGACTCAGCAAGTTGAGTATAATCTTGTGTTTCCCCTTAGCACGTCGTTCCATTGTACTTGAAGCAGTTTGATCCGAGGGAGTAGATGAACGTCCAAATAGAGGGGTGGCAGCACGGAGGAAGCCTAGACGCGTGCGAGGACGCTCCGGAGGGGGAGAAGGGTCACGAAAAGTCTGCCAGCAGATTATTAGCTTTGAATTGTGAAATTTGGCGAGAAGGGCCTACAAGACGTGTAGCAGGGCGCTCGTCAAAACCGTCACCCTCAAAGGGATCTCGACGCTCGAGACGACTTGGGACACGCTGACGCCACGATTCGATGCGCTCTTCGGGCATCATGCTGAGAAATGACATTAAAACGAGAAGTAAGAAACATATGCTAAACAGTTGGATAGTCAAAAAGGGGGAGAAGCAGCAGCAACTTTTGATTAAGAGATTAAATGAGAGTGTGAAGAAAAGAAAGAGCGCGAGAACGTGAGAAGAGAAGAAGAGGAATGTGGTGAGGAGAAAAGAAGGGATTTTATATCGGGATCGCTGCCTGGGATGAAAAAATGTGGTGGTGCCGCTGCAACTGGCAGACAGCTGCCAGCACTTCACCACCACATATCCTATTCCTCGCACTGCAGGCGGTAATCCAGATATCAATAAATTAGTAGGTAACTAACACTTTCTCACATTCATATATAAGTTGACTATACCGCACCAAACTAGAATACCTACTCGAAAAAGTCCGCCAAGTTCGCTATCTCGGCCTTCCTCAACCTCTTCTTATCAACGGTCAAGAGATGCTTCGGAAACCACTCATTTAACTTCCCTCCAGGCCTTCCAACACCCTCTGCCAAATCTTCTCCTTCTTTACCAAGCACCATGACCGCCAATGCCGTCCCGCAAAGCCAGGCCCAAACCATTCCCTCGCCACAAAATCCTGCTGCCATCCACTCCCCTGAGTCTTTTTGCACTCGAGACCCAGGAACTCGCCCAACAAGGGGCATAAGATCTCCTGTGAAGCCTAGGATTCCTGTCCATGACTTGATAAGCTTGCTGCCCTCTCCCCACTGTGGTTCAAAGACAGTTGGCATGACGCCGCGGATGTGCATCAGGGGTAGAGCGTGGGTTTGGCTATCATCCCATACTCCGATCTGATCGAGGCCTTCGCGCCGACTCCTGAAGAAGCCCCCACCAATCATCAAATCTCCCGGCGTCCCATCTGGCCCATCTGGTCTTTGCGTAACATAATCGAAGCCCGGTGCATAAACAACAGACCAAGAGCGGTTCCCGTGTGAAGATGGGAACGATGCGCCGGGTCGTTGAGCGCTCATGTGTGCAAGGGCACCAGCGAGAGACCCTCTAAGCGAAGGAACAAGCTGGCCTGCATATGCGTTTGTAGTGTGAACTACATGCTGCGTTCTTATAACTCCGCGAGATGTCTTGACTGTGTAGGATGCGTCCGAGTTCTGAGTAACGCTTTCAACGGGCGTGTGAGTGTTGATACTCAATCCTGAGAACCTCTCAAGGAGGTCGTTCCATACGCCTGTGACGAGACGGTATGGCCAGAGTGCACCAGCAGAGTATGAGACTGCGCCGGCGACGAGCTCATTGACACCAAACTGCATTCGTCAGTAATTCGCTCTTCCACCTGTATGTGAGGATAACTCACTTCCTTCCTAGCCTCCTCTCCCTCCCAGATCTTATGCGCCTCCTCGGGCATCCACTCCCTTACCTCTTCAACCTGCTTCTTTGCTTTCTCAAAGTCCTCCTTTTCAAGGTACACATCAACTGTCTCCACCTCCCTCACCTCAGCCTGTTCAATACTCTCACCGAGCTGTTTCATCATCTCTAAATGCCTTCTCTTGAACCGAATCACCTTCCTCGTTTCCTCGGCCCCCAGTTTAGGACAAAATATAGCAAACTCCTCATATGGCGCACTCTTGATATGTCCGCCATTCCTACCCGTTGCGCCGCTGCACAGCTGTCTTGCCTCGCAAACCACAACTCGCAGCTTAGACTCAGAGAGTTCCAGGAGAGATTTAGCTACAGATGCTCCTGCTATTCCACTACCGATTATAACCACATCTGCCTCCTGTGGTAGATCATCGTCTTGGATATCACATAGCGTAGGGAAGGGCGGGTCGTCGAGCCAGTATGATTGCGTAGGCTCTGGGACAGGAAATCCTGGTGCTGACGCAGCGCGGGTCAGAAGAGATGAGAATTCGCTGTGAAGCGATGCTAGGGTCTTGAGACCAGCCGAAATGGTCGAGGTTACTGACTGAACTGTCGATATAACGGCGCCCATGTTGAAATTGCGGTATTGATGAGGATGGGTTACTCGGAAGCGGGTATAGATAGACATCACATATCACCGATGACAAGACAGTGGAGCATCCAACCACACACCTTGAACTGAACAGGGAGGGGTAAATTACACGATACTATCTTTGTCCAAGCAAGTAATATCTCACTCGCAGTCACAGTACAAGCCAAGGTAAGGTCACCACGTCTCATTCATAACGCACAGCAAGTATACAAACAGACTCATTAGACTAACGGCCGTTTAGTTTGCATTTTTTCTAACGTCTAAGAGTTGTCTTGCCTATACCACCAGGATATGCCCGTCCCACTGCCGTCAGGTCCCAGCAGATCGCAATAAAAACATCATCATCAGTCTGATTTTCGTTTCCCATCCCCAACACCGAACGATCCGCCTAAAAACAATCAAAGAACACTTCCCATAGCGAGGCCAAAGCCGCCGCTACTCCTCCCTCTTAGTCCTTCAGCCCCGATGAATAAGAGAATCGACAAAATCGAGCTTTTCCAACTCCAGGTCCAGCCCCCTTCCTGGTCGCGCGTACGCCATAACCGATGCAGGGTATGTTTCGAGATGAATTCATGTTGTCGTAAGTCAGAAATCCTGTTCCTCCTGCCTCCGTGGTCTTCGTTTCGGTTCCATACCGCAGCAGGGACAGTTCCTATCGAAATCTGGAGTTCCAAATGGAAATTCTTGTTCAGTAAAAAGAGAAGTTCAAAAAATAAAACCACAAACTCCATTGAAGCAAAACATTAACATGCAAAACCATCCAAAGGCGAAAAAAAGGTATGGGTATCAGACACTCCGTCGTAAGCGTACAACGCCGCCGTCATCTAAAGACTGGCCATCCCGTTCTCAGAATCCAGATCCCCAGCATAGTCCATATGGTTCGAGAATCGCCCGTATGGATCAAGCCCTAACTCCTGCCTTACGTCCCTCTGAATCTGAAGGAAATATCTCCTCAAACTCCGTAGACCTTTGAGAAATCCACCGTCAGGTTGATTAGGGTGCTGCGGGGGGCAGGGCTTGTCGTCAATTTTGTCGAAGGGGGTGACACTGTTGGCAAAATCGGCAATCTTGAAATCAATCTCCCTCTTGTTCTTCGTCTTCTTCCGTGATGTCTCTTCCGTATCGGTTGCACAGTCGGTGGTTGATTCGTACATTGTTTCGTAGTCATCATCCTCAGATGTATCTCCATCGTAAAACATGAGCAAGCTCGCTGCATAAAAGCGATACCCGTTCAACTTGCTCACGATCTGCTCCAATTGTGCCAACTTCTTTAGCACGACTGGGATATGTCGTAGAACACTATGTAAGTCGACGCCATTATACAGGAACTTTGTCAATGCACCCTGAAATTCGTCGCCAGCTTTCAGCTTTCGGCCATAGTACTTATCCTGAAAGTCATAGGTCTCCTTCTCAACATTCCACACTTGTAGCCCACAGATTCGGACTCCCAGCTCGGCTGATGTCGTGTTTCGGCACTTTTCCGTTTGCGACTTCTGTTTCTTCGGAGTAGCCTCTACACCATATTGTCGAGTACCCATCTTTAGGTCCATCATGCAAGGCCTCTTCATCCCTGATGTTAGATCTTCCAGGAGCAAGAAGTATTCAACACGATCCTTCTGAGACTTCGCCTCTTTCGGATTAACTGGCCTAGGAACCTTGGTGAACTCGGAAATATCCTCAATAGGTGTTGGCTCTGCTGAATCGACTGCAAACTCGTGTTCGGGTTTTAAATGCTGGATGTACTGCGAGTGATGGTTGGCGCCGTTCGTCTCTGAATGATGATGGCCACCTGAAGTGGAATGGGTTTCAGAGTGTCTCGTTGGGTTGTCCTCATTATCGCCCTTGTATCCAGCATCGTCGGCCTCTTCAAAGTATTTCAAATCTCCTCTGGGCTCGCGAACATCCTCAGGCTTCCGGCGTAGACCGCCAGCCGAGTATCTGCGCTTCTTCTTCGCGGCGAGAGGATTGTCCTTCAATGTTTCAGGCTCTGGTGCACTAGTTCCCGTCACATCCTTCGGTTCTTCAGGGGCCTGCTCTGGCTCGGACTGGACATACTCATCCATGGCGGGTCCGAGATCGCTGTGTGAATAGTGGTGTGTAATCATCTTGCGTTCCGTTTGGTAATTAGCCGGTGCATCATGGCCATTCACGAACGGCGAATCACGTTTGATTAGAGCAGGGTCCGAATTAGTTGATCGCAAAAGGCGCTGCAGGGTTGATCGTGGAATTGATCGTTGGTGTGGCCGACGGTGTCGATGAATCGTGACGGGTTCCTTCAAGAATGCATCGTTGAAAACCTCGTTCCTCAACCGCTTGTTGACCATAGTAGCGCCCCAGCTGTTGGGTCGCTCGTCCAACGGCGGTCTGGGAGATGTTCCAGAAGATGGGCCAGAAGGACTTGGCACAATGGACGTTGAGATGCTTTGTCGTCGATATTCTCTTGGCAAAGGCATCGGTTGGAGCAGGTTTCTAGGCAGAATGTGTCTGTTGTCGTCGAATGTGACCGTCGGAACTGGGATATTGCTATTGGCAAGAGATTGGCTGATTACTCTGCCTGTCGGTCTCTCGGGTTGGGGAGTCTCTTGGTCCTCGGCCTGTTCCAATTCGTGTCTACTAGCCTCGAGCTTTTCTTGAGCCTTTTTTCGTTCGGCTGCTGCATGCTCATCTTTCTTAGACGTACTCTTTCGACGAGCCTGCTTTTGAAAGGTGACGTTCAGCACACCAATGTAGCTGCACAAGTTAGCGTTGCATCACGACAATGACAAAGGTGCAAATTGGACAGGAACGTAAAAAACACAATTCGATGGAACGTACCGAGGAAGAAAAGGCAGCAGATCACGGTGGTACCTCTCGATAGTCTCGTAAAACTCGTTTTCCCTATTGTTGAGTTGCTTACAGACAGCCCTTCGGGAGAATCTCCAGAGGGTGGTGTGGCCACCAACTTGATGTTTATACGGAATGAGCTCGATGGCCTCAAGAGGCTCCTGAGGGTCATGCTGATAGTCATGGGCTTGGTCTTCATAATGGCTCACGATTTGTGGTTGTTTAATAGACTCGGTTGTCACTGTGATTTCTTCCTCGATAACAGCACCTTCTTCACCCTTTTCAGGAATGAGATCACCGCGTTTGAAGGTGAGCGTCTCACGGGAAGGCATAGGAGAAATGCCATACGGCGGTTCATCCTTCTCATGGATGGCCTCAGGCTCCGGCTCGTCGGCTTTGACGAGCCACGGACGTTGATTACTTTGCGATAGAGATCGCACTCGGATACTACGGGCCGCAATGCGGTCCTGCGGCTCACTTAGACAGGACCCTTGCAGCTCTTGGTGGGGTAGGAAGACAGCAGATGAGATCTTTTCTTCCCCAGATTCTTCGGCTTCTCCATCATCACGAGACCCGACCTCAGAATGGGCGCTGGCCGAATCCCGTCTTGCCTCCACCAACTCGGCTTCACGGGCGGAATCGGCATCGGTATCCGGAACCGGCCCCACAGGCTCCAATTTCTCCACCGATTTATTTTGCTCGTGGTTGTCATTGGCCCGAGAGATCGACTGCGACACTTCAAACGGCGTCATATCTCCAGAATGGAGCAAGCCATTGACTGGAATAGTAAAGTAATCCTCCTTAGGCAATGTGCTAAGAACGGATTGTTCATCGAACGTATCCGGAAAAGGATATGGACCAGCCAGGTCTTCCTCTCCGGTGCGAATGGCAGCAAGCTCTTTGTCCGAGCTTGTTGCTTGGGATTTCTCGCGTGAAGTGTGTTGCTGGCCCTCCTCGAGAGGGGGCAGTTTCTCTTTTAGGGTGTTTTTGGTATCCTTGCGACGCAATTTGTCCTCTGGTGGAAGGCCTTCTTTGAAGAATCGTAGACTGTAGCTCGATTTGCGGCTGCGGGCATTGTGCTCTAAGCCAGCCATCGCCTCGGTTACAGACTTTTCGACGAGACCATCCTCCTCATGGCCCTCAGCAGAGCCAATCGACCAAATCTTTTCCGTTTTCTCGCCTCCGTTGCTCGTCCATTGCGGGATCTTTGCCCACGGCGCTGGTCTATGCTGAATGTTTCTAGCATCCTCCTTTCGCGTCACCGGGGGTGGCGTCTTTGATCCTGGACGAAGAGCCTCGGTCTGAGCTGCTCGATCGGGAAGGGCAGCAGCGTATGCTGTAGTTTGAGGTTCGTAATAGTCGATAGATTGTCGTTCCAAATCCAGAGATGTCGAGGTTTTGCCTCGGGACAAATCCATCGGTTCACGGTTGTCGAGAGCACCTCGAAGTGCGGCAAGAGTCGAGTGGTTGAATGACGAAGGAACGCTCGCAGCCTCACGAGGGGCGAGCGACGTCATCGTGGTAACAGTTGTAGATGTCCCCATGTTGATAGATTCAGAAGTGGCTCTGGTCAACGGCCTAGAAGCGATGCGCTGAGCGGGAACATTGTTGTAGGAAGTTTCGAAGGGGTAGGAGGCGCCGTCGCGATCGTGCTGTGAGGAAAGGGTCGCTGGTGCCGTTGGCGGCCCTGTCAAAGAGTAGACACTCGACTGTGCAGTTGGAGATGTTGGAGACGATATAGTCAATGAGGACGTAGAAGTCTTGTTCAGGTTAGGCTGTCGAGTATCGGAAGCAGACGTAGTTATGAAGGATGCGGAGCAAGGCGAAGTTATAGGAGGAGATTCAGTAGTAGTCGTGGTTGTAGTTGTAGGAGAAGTGAAGGATTTAGAAGACTTGACGTTTGTGATACCACGGGCAGAAGCCAAGGCTTGGGTCAGCAGGGAAGGACCAGACTGCCTCGGTATGGGACCGGCGCCACGGGCCTTCTTATTACTGGAGGTAGAGGAAGGATCAAGAGCATCAGCAACGATAGGGAGGGTATCAGCTTGGTCTGGAGTGTCCCTGGCATTGGCATCAACATGGGGAACGTAATCAGAATCAGGAACAGAATCAGGCACGTTGTTGGGCACCTTGTCCGCAGAGGGTGGCGGTAGGAAGGGGGAGACTGAAGAGGGAGTGGGAGTATCCGCCACAGTGTCGTCGGCTGTAGGATCAGCGACAACGACAGCGAGGGCGACAGCGGGGGTCTGGCCACGGCGCCCTTGATGGGTATCATCAACATCATAATCATGATTAGGGCCAGCGACACGGCTATCTTTGCCTGCTTCCGCGCCACGGCCTGTCGCAGAAGAATCTGGCAGGCCTTCATGTGCAGAGCGGGAACATTGCTCAGGCTCTGGCTCGCTCACCAGTACGGCGTGTGCGGCATTTTCGGACAAACGATGCGGACTGGACATGAGGAGGAGGACATCTGGCGCGACACGCTTGGTTGTTGGAAAAAAGGAAGAAGGAAGAGAGTTGCGAGTTGAGATTGTGAGGATGGGAGAAGATGTGGGCGTGGAGGAATGATTCGTAGATACGGGGCCGGGGGGGCATGGCTTTGGTGCCTTTTGGGGGGGGCGGTAAGGCAAGTCAAAGTGGTATCTGAGACTGTACAGAAGGGAGAGGGAGGGGCATCCATTTGGTCCGGGCGTCATCAGTGGACAAGCGCCTCATTACAGGAGGAGGGTGCCCTAAGAAAAGAGTAGGTACCCTTCTGTTTGACAAGTACCTGACCCAGCACTCAGCCCGGCAGATGGCGGGATCTGGCAGTGACTGGTGACTGGGGCTGCCTCTCTGGCGGGGTGACTTTTTATCCATCCAAATGGAACCCATCCATGTTTTTGCCCATGTCCATGTCCATGCCCTCGGCCTAAGGCAAGTGACTCGGATACTTCCAATCGTCAGTCTTCCATGTGCCAGTTCGCGGGGTCCCGGGCTCCTAGTGGCCGTATTCAATTGACTTCCGGAGCCCGAGTTAATGGCCAAGTTCCGGCCTGGCTTCATTCTTCCCCGGTTGTCTACACCGCAACTAATAAATTACGGTACTACCAAGCATCGTATGGACGAAGAGGTTGCTTGTCAAACAAGCGTATCACGTCTCAGGAACAATCAGGCCTAGCAATCCAATGGCCAATCCTACAGGCCGCACTCCGTACACTCGCTGGGATCGCTGGAGCCGAGTCAATCAGTAGTCTGTGCTTGTCGCAGGAATCCATTTCCAAGCTGCTGGATGAGCCGAGCCGTCGCGTCAGTGGATCTCAATTAATGAATAGTGGCTGGGGCTGAAGGGCCCATGTGAAAGAAAGGTTGGGTGGAAAGCGACGGCAGTGGCAGTGTTGAGAGGCTCAAATATTGTTATCTGTGACTACCAAAGCAAGGGATTAAGCAAAGCTGCCTACAAACGTAGTAGATGGCACACGGCAGACATTGAGGAGGGGAGTGTCCAGGTGCTGATAAGGTAATTGCAATGTTGGATAGAAGAGAATGAAGGGGGTGTGCCTTGTCTCTAATTGATCCCTATCAATCAATGCCATGTGGATTGTGAGATAACCGGACTTTTCGATGGTGAAATTTTAGGGGACCTTGATGTCAGCATCAGAAATAAAAGTGCCGATAAAAAAGTGATATATCGAACTGCATGATATTGAGCAAATGGAGGTCATATGTCCATCAGTCAACAAGAACCCTTTCGACTCGAATATCCGATTTCAGACTCCTAGTCGAAAGATGATCGAAGCCTCTCTTGACCACAAACTTAATAGTCATGTGCTTATCTGATCTACACAGCCCAACATTATCTGCATGAATTACTGGCTACTTCAGCAAGCCACACTTTACTCACAGTTGGTTACAATTGCAATTGCAATTGCAGTCGCAGCGACTGGAATGTGTATACGGCGTACAGCATTAACATAGTTGGTTCCGCTGTAATAGGACGCTCCGCAGATATGCGTGAAGCGTCAGATCCCCCATGCATGGCCTTATCATGATGGACCCAATTAAACAACCATTGGGCAGACTCATGATGCTTTAGTTAGGCAATCCTCAATTAAGGACCCGCTACGCCGTTGCTGCCAGATAGTGGAGGACTTGCCAAGGGTGAAGAAATGAGACTGCACTGGCTAGGCTGGTTGGAGCATTTCATGACTGACTCGACTTGTCGCAGAGCTCAGTGGAGAGTTTCTATGGAGTTGTCCTACTTATAGAATTCGTATAGAAGAGCTTATATTTATTAACAATATTTGTATTACTTAGTATACGCGTTCACCTACAGTACCTGTGAAGAAAAATTCCAAGCACGTTTGACGTATGTTGTCGACCGCTAGGATTATCCATGGATCAGTGATCAGTCATTCTTGGACCATTGCTTGGACATCCTCTCCGTGATTTTGGTCACGTTCACCCCAGTCTAAGCAAGCCAAACTTGGATCAATTGACAGTTCATGTTAGCAATTGAGCAGCATGATTGGATAGTGCCCTTTCTTGCTCTGAACTGTTTTCGTCCGCCCTGGTGAGGCTACAGTAATTACACGGGCCGCCATGCTAGGTTACCTATCCATGACGGTTCAACTGAACGCTCTGATATTTCTATGAGAAACTAGTGAGAGATTGAGGCTTCGAAAAGTGGCGTTGCGTAAGGTTTCAGACCCTTGCGATTTGTATTTGTTTCGTAGGCATGATATTATATCCGTAAGGTTCTTGATGCCAATATCCAATCAATTGAAAACATGATGTTGCATGTAGATTTGGTTTCCCTGTGCTCTGTATCTCAGAGCAAAACATCTTTTCGGGCATCTCCGTTTTGTATCATACAAACTCACACGCTGGAATAGACGATCCATCCTCAAGCCATCGTCTTCTTCTTCCCGTTTTTACGTGCATATCCTTTACCCCAGCGCCCCTCCCTTCTATGCAAGATATCAAGCGGTGTCTCGATTAAACCTAGCGCGGGGCTCCCTTTGGTGGAATCTTAAACAGTGTCTTGTGATGCTATAAACTTGCCGCGAAGATCATGACATCTTCCAATCCATCCATGATGGTGTTGTCGATGTGTCTTAGGTCGGGTCAGGTCGGTTGTGCCGACAGTGCGATTTTCAATTCTAATATCGCAGATAGTTTGAGACTCGCAGACCCCAGATCGCCCCGAAAGTTGAGACCTCAATGTTCGGCAGCAGTTTCTCGTGGTTTTGGCTGGGGAGACACATGGCGCGGCATTGGCTCAAGCGTCGACCCATTCTGAAAGCTTACAAGATTTATCATTACACAACATATCCATTGCGGCCAGTAGAGGGCTCGACCGGTGTCTCCTTGCCACGTCCGGCTTTCTCAGTAGCTGACCAAGCTTAGACGTCTCATTCCATTACCACCACCATCATCATAGCCAGCTCATCGTGTTTCTGATGACACAATGAAACCTCCGAGACACGTTTTCTCAACAACTCTATTGAATGGCCCAAGCCTTTCCGTGCGCCTCCTCGGCGGAATATGTACTTTCTTTTCCTGCTGGTCTGAGCTCGATCTCATCCCCCTGAAATAGCTTCTTCTTGGAAATGTATCGATTGACTTCATCCCCAATACCGGACGGGATACCTATTGCAGAGCAGGATCGATATACCTACGACACTGCCAAACTCTGGTCTTCCGGTAGACTGCATAACTGCATTTGGGGCGTGCTATTAGGTTTGACAGTGATTGCTGTTACAATACCCCCCCCACTGATGTGCTTCAATCAGAATAAAAGACAAGCACACCGCGGCTGTTCAACGGTGAAAATCCTCTGCATGAAGCCATGTATACTAATCCTGCAACGTTTAATCGGTGGAATTGTGACGAGCCCTTAATCCGAGGAGGCGCAGACCTTGGTCCTAGGGTATGGCGTTGAGCTACCCTACATATCACACAGCTCACAGGTAAACGATACTTTTTTATTTTACCTTGCCCTGATCTACCCAGCAGTCCGGACGAAAAATAGAGCTTAGGAAACAGACGAACAAGTTTGAAATGTTTCGTTTCGATTAATTCTGTGCGCTTTATGGCTTTGGGGCATCCACCAAATACCAAGAAGCTACTGTAGCTTAACCTATGGCGGCACGTCCCATCCCGCTAAAAACGGCCCTGATATCTTACATCAACAACAACCATCAAGACACGACGATGCTTTTCGCCCGTTTGCCCTGACCATCCCTGCCTCAATTGCCCAATGAACGAAGCTGCTGATCTACCCCATCTTTTAGCCAAACAGCCTTTATCTCGCCAAAGTCAGTGTCCCAGAGATGTGCATATCACTATCCGGCCAATAATCGTTCGTCTCTCAACAACGTGCCTCGACTTCACATTCCATGACGTTCCAACCTCAACTCCAGGCCTCGTTTCGTCAAACACCCCAGTCTAAACGTCGAGTGACAAGCCCGATATTAAAGTGTCTCAAGTGAGACATGCTTCAGACATGCTCTGCTCGTTGGCTCAGGGCAAACTCAGGGGAAAAGGGAGGGAGAAGGGCTGTGGAAGCAAATTGGTCGATCCATTGAGCATGTCGTGTGCTTCGCTGTCACCTCGAGTCCTTGAGGGCAGGCTTATCTGATGGATGCCCTTAATGCAAGCTTTAGCCGCTGCAACCGGTTGAACATCTAGTTGAGTGCGATTTTCAGACCTCGGCCTTGCTACAGGTTGATATCCCCCACCTCTTGACCTCCTGCTAGGCGAAGACTCCGGCTGCCATGATGAAAAATTGCAAGATGATGGATACAAACCCACAAGCCCACAGACTTTCCTGTCATCTGACTCTTGCGAGATGGGGCTTCGTAGCTAGGTTTGGGTAGGCAGTCGGCAGGAGACAAGAGACGACTGCCCTAGCTCTCTAGCAAAGCGAGAACGGAATTGCAACGAGATATTGCGTGGACCCAGTCCTCTCGAATCTGACTAATAAGCTATCTCTCTCAGCGCAGGCACATCACCCCGGGACCGGACTGGACAGACAAGTACTCCACTCTCGATCTCGTCTGTGTTACTCTGAGATACCTACCCAACAGCCTGGAGACTTGATATTCAGGTTCAACACACGACAAGAGTCCCTGATGGGTGATCTTCCAGGTACAATTCCGGAATCTTAACAGGCACGTTCTGTTCTGCTTCTAGCCTACCCAACGGAGATCCTTCCGCCACCGAGATTCCGCCAGGCCAAAGCTTCCCACACCGCACGCTCCGATCAAAGACATCGACGATCCGCCATGCCATCCACAAACAGCTCCTGTTGCAGCCATGTGCTCTGGGGACGGCTGTGCCGCCAGGGGCGTGTATCCAGGGCGCACAAGTACCTTCGCGGTTCTCCTGGTATCTCCCCCAGAAGCTAAAGAAGCCAAACTTGGCATGACCATTACTTGCTGTCATTAAAACTCTGGAGAATGTTCGTTTAGAGCTCAGTGAGCTGCCATGGTTCCTGGCGAATCAGCTACGAGACCGCGGGCTCATGGGCGGCGATGGCTGGTGTAAGGAGACAGCATTGCATGCCTTACATTATGCACATCCCCTGAAACCGGCAAGTAATAAACTTAATTGCTTCTTCGCCATGTTTATCATTGCAAAGAAGCGGTGTCAGAATCGGATGCCATTTAGGAAAGTATCAAGGAAATTCGTCAGCTCATGTCCAGGAACCCGGAATGTCAGAGGCCGCACGTGGTTGAAACAATAGGCATTTGCCTGGTTTAGTGGTTACATAGGTAATGTGTTTACTATAGTAAATTGACCTTGTTTCTTATGAACAACCATAATCTTCATTCGTTCAATATGTAGGGGTCCTTACCCTGAACTTTACATATCAAAACACAGCTCTGGGACAGGAACGTTATCATGACTTAACGAATATGATATGGATTGAATGACAATGTGATTTCCGATTGAATAAACTCTTGCTGAGGTATCTACCAGCCGTACGCCGAAGTAAAATGCAAGCCTCCTAATATGCGACCCTCATAGACCTTCGTGTGGTCGTGCCATCCATTCCCACTTAACCCCTAAACTCCTGACACGCTTCGAGCTCAAAAACTGCTCGGCGTTAAATGCTGTATGGTAGAAGATGTTTTTCTTCTTGTTTATATGTGTACGTATAGACAGAGCCTATGACAGGCCATGGGAAATTTTGTACAAAGATGAAAATGTTGATCACCACGGGCTCTGTAGCACTTAGACCTTCGGAGATGATTGCTGTCCTGCATTATCCACATTCAGTTGATTGGAAAGCTCGTCCCAGTTTCGGAAAACCTCTGAATCACGAAACAAATCCGCAGCCATGTCCATAGGGTCCTGCGAATCGTCGGTCTCGCGATCACTCTTTGCAGGATCTGCGAGAGAGGCCGTTTCACGCAGCTGGTCTGCTACAAGGAACGCCTCTGCCATAGCGTCTGGCAAAGGACTGCCGGCTGTACGCTGTGACTCTGTCGGCAGCAGACGGTCGCTGCGACGGATAATGGGTCCCCGTGATACATGATTAAGATGCTCGTGAAACTCGGTAACTTCTGACTGAGGCAACTCAGACACGGGAGTATCAGGCGGTGGGGATGATAGACGTTTCCTGTTCAGAGATGGGCAAGGCGTTGGAGCTGCACTCAGATGCCCCTCAGCTTCATCAGGCAGTGGTGCAAAAGCAACTCGTCGTTCAGAGGTCTTGGTCTCCCAGGGATTCTTAGTCGCTAAGGCCAGGATGCCCTGTGTACTCGGAAGGCGGGAGCCCGATTCTCTCCAAAGGGCGCGCTTACTCTGCTGAGAGCGGGGTTCTGAAGAAGGAGATTGGAACGACGCGAACGATTTCAGGGAAAATTGTGGCTCAGTTGTTGATGCCGTGGCCGGCGTTGTAAGCACCGACATGTCATGCACGCGAGTCCCGGCTTCAACTGTGAGCACGGGAGTGTTCGATTCAAGCGATGTCGGCTGATCGCCAAGTTGGACAGTCGATTTGGGTACCAAGGGCTCGATAGACAGCTCGTCCCTCTCACCTGTCCAAGGAGTTTGCTTCACGGGACTGTTCATAGTCTCGGCATTACCCATCTCGTTTGCATCTGACTTGGGGCTTTCCGCAAGCTTCTGACTGAGACTGAGCGTAGCATATTGAGACAATTTATGCGCTGCCCATGGACTTTGCTGTGATATCGAGACTTGCGTATTTGCTTTCGGGGTCGATTGGCCTGGCTCCTGTACCGAATGATGCTCATGAACTGGACGATCCTGCACTGGAGGAGCGTCGTGGTTTAATGGCTGACTGAACTTCGGAATTTGATCAACTCCCAGGGTCTTAGGTGTAGAATGAATTGATCGCGCTTGGCTTCTATTTTCCCGGCCACTGACAGGACTGGACAGATGGCCTGGTGAGCTTCTGTTTGCCTTCGCCGGAGTTTGTTCACCAGGACTTCCGGCCATGCTAGCCAAATTCTTCCAAGAGGCTTGGGAGATGAATTTCTTTTTGACTGAGGCATTGAGGAGAAACTCGATATGGGAGGGTGTTGAATTACCAATAACAAGTTTTGCTGTCGTGGATTTGGTTGGTGTTGTCTCGGCTTCTCGAGGTACAATGAAAGACCGTGGCGTCTTAACGTTAGATGTTGCAGATGGTGATAAAGCCTCGGCGGATCCCATCTTGTCGTCTTCATCTTCAACTTCGTCTTCCTCATCATCAAAACCAACCGTTGAATCGGTCTCGCTGGCCGTCAGACTATCCAGAGCAGTCAAACTGCTTACAATACCGACTGTCTCGTTCATATCCATGTTATCCGACCCAGCATCCTGCTGATGCACAATGGGCTGTTCTCTGGTGATGGCCTCGATAGCAGTTCCTGTAGACTTGTGACGGGAACTGCTAGCTGTTTCCATTGCCAATGAAGAGTTACTGGCGCTATGTCTGATATCTACCGTGGATTCTTCTGCAAGATCAAATCCATCAAACTTCTCACTAGAAATTGACGATAGAGGGCTAGCTGCTGCACGTTGATCCGGCACGCTCGCTGAGCTTGGGTTTTGCATGTCATTTTGCTCTTCCACTGGAGTGTCATCTTTCATGTCGGACACCACGCTAGGCATATTCTCATCGGGAGACAGGCCGGACCATGTCTCGTCATCGGCTCTGGTCATAAGCACATCCTCTTCTTCTGGCATGTCTTCAGCAATCTGATTAAACTTCGGTCGCATCTTGAAACAGAAACTTTCGTCTTCTTGTGTCTCAAAAGCCGGATTAGGTGCTTCAGTATCATTGTGTCCTCGATCCAGGGATTCCGCAGCCGGGCTTTGAGGTAGGGAGGATCGTCGAGATTTTGGAAGCTTGCTTGGTGTTGGCTGCTCGACGCTGCCTAGGCTGGGAGCCAGAGATGGTGTGCCTTGTAAATTTGATAAGGGTGATGACGAATCGGCTGCAGCTTGCTCCGCCACAATCTTATTGCGCGCAAGTTCGTCCTCCGAAACTACAGGATCGTCCTGAGTTGCTCTGAAATATCTTCCTGCAGCAATTGCTGAAGACGGCAGGCGATCGGGAACACTCGAGAAGGAAGTGTTTAGCGCATTCGTAAATGAGGTCGGAGCTTGAGATCGAGATGGAACTGGTGTGTCAACGGAACCAGACTCCATAATATCTGTTCGCCGTCGTTTATTCGCTAATAACTTCAACCACGAAGATCCCTTGGCCTTTCTCTTCCTCTCAGACGCCGTACCACTAGGTGTTGAAACCCAGAATTGGTCCTTCTGATCGTTACGTTCATTCTCAATCTCCACGGAATCTCTCCATTGCTGGACCTTGACAAGTTCGTCTTCTTCCAAGTAAGGATGCGCCTCGACTTCAGAAGGGTTGAGGCTCTCGGGGCTCGGGAGGTGACATTCCAGGCTATTGGGCTGAACTGTCTCTGGTATTGATATATTTCGCCTAATCTTGGCCGACCTTGCCAACTTCCCTGGTGATGTTCTTGTCCTTTTAGTTCCATCTTGGTGTTTTGATCGCCACGGGTTGAGCCAGCCTGTCGATTTCGAGTCAAAGGGGCCTTTGAGAAGTGCTGTCAAAAGGAGGGGTATCTTTCCGTCTAGAAATCTTTGGCCAGCGGCTTCATATCTTCGTTTTCGTTCTTCCGGACTGTCGTACTTTTCATCATCTGAACCTTCGTATAATATGTCTTCTGGATCACATGTCGCTTCGCAGTATATCGTATCTTCTCCCCATCCAAGGGCGAGTTCATCGGCGAGCGGGTCTGCACGGGCAGTCATTTTGGCAGTTTTGTGTTGGAGGGTTCCGCCCTCCAAGTCGAAGAAAACCAACTTCACTAGCAGCTTACATGGACGATTGACCTTGTACGTATGACAAGGTCACTGTATCGCTAGGTGGATAAGGTGAACAAAGGAATGGAATGCACGGTTGATCACCAGGGGCGACGCGCCCCACGTCAGTCACGTGAAGACGCGTAAAGTGCCTGTTGCACGTCATGACTTTACTTCTAGGGTCAGACCTATGTAAGGCGTCTGTCAGTACTCCGTATTCTCCAACTTAATGGATGGTATAAGAGGACCGTGACTAGAGACCTCTCGCTACTATTTAATTATTGAAGTGAATACCGACCCGCGAAATGTGGTGGGAGTCTCAAGTAGTTGCACTATACCATGTTTAAGTTTATCCTCCATCCAAATTCGTGAATGATTAGATACCAAGATCTACTCCATAGTTGATCTCGCACCTGTAAGAAGCTCAACGGTAAACAGATAGACGTGAGATATGACAAAATGCATGTCATTCTCTTCCTATACTCTTCCAAACGGCCTTTCAAGATCTCGCGCTGCACGTGATCCCTGCACGATGCCGTCGTTGACAAGACAACAGCTCTAACCGCAAACAGGACCCTGGTCTTGTTTATCCACAAACCTCAAGTTCAAGGGTACGCGCAAACATCATCTACCGATCTCGATTTCTCAATCGTTCTGTTTGTTTAATGTTTTGTTGTGACCTTTTGTTCAACCCGAACAACCCTACTCTGCGTGTGAGGTTTGTTATATCTTCGCTTTATCATACAAATAACTCCCTCCCCTCTTTGTGTATACACGCAACACAAACATAGCACCTTCGCGACCCCACCATTGGCTGTCGCATATGACTTTTGTTTAGTTAATGGCTTCGCATTGACTTTTTTTGTTTTCAAATACGCTTCTAAAGCGACACCATGGAGCACGCTTGGCTAGACTCGCTGTCAGAGGACTGGGTTTCCCAGCCCAGATCTGATTCTTCGGCCATCCAACTTCCCCCTCTAAAAGACTCCGAAGCATCGAAGACGAAACCAAGAGAGACGCCGAGTCGAATACCGCGTAGAGCGTTAGGCTCACAACCTCAATTACCAGCCACCCACGATTCAAGCTTCAATATTCTCAGCGAGCGAAACGCCAATAATATCAACATCTCGAGTCAGCGCATCACTAGGCCATCACCGGGCTCAAAGATCGCACGCGGAACGTTCGCCAGTAGATCTGTATCTGGTTCCACCAGCGCTTCCGTCGTTCATAACACCATACAGCATAAATCATCCCCTGGAAGACAGCAGGATACACCGGAGTGGAAGAGACGTTTAGTGCACGGCGATCTTGGATACGGAGAGCAACGGGATCTGTTCTGCTCAGCTGCAGCTGGCCTCCAAGATATGTTCAAGCCACCAGCGGCCTCAGGCGACGATGCGTATGACGAGGAGCATCAGGGGTCTTCTATAATGCCGTCTAGTCCACCTTCTTACCCCCAGCGCATTGCCAGTAACGACTTTGAGCCCGGCATGGACCAATTTGACGAAATCGATGAACTTGAAGAACTGGGCCCTTTATTCCCGAACGATGTTACACCTAGCCCGAGCCCCAGGAGGACAAAAAGAGAGATCAAGTACAAACTCAACGCGGATGATTCTATAGCTCCGGGCGTCTCTGGCCCTCGAGAGGAGGAGACTCCTTCTAGACAACGCGATGGGATTTATCGCGACGAAAGCTGCCTGAGCGCTCCTTCTGACGCGAATGGCAGTTTACGAAAGATTAGCGGCCAGAGTGTCATTCGCAATGAAGATTTTAGCCCAATTCTTATCGGAAAACAGAGCGACGTGGACGGCAACATGGACTTTGCACCCATTGAGCTGCCTGCAGACAGGCTGAAGCAGAAACTGGAGGCCTTGCGCATCAATCAGACGTTGCTTGATCCAGCCGTTGACCCACAAACAGCTTTTGACAGTTCCAACCAGGATGCCTTCGCCAATATCGAGGATACTGAAGAATACGCGACCAGAGGAGGGTTTCTGAACGTTCAGCGAGGAGGTCGATCCGGAGATGGCTCTTTTCGCTACCGCGATCTTAGTCCTGGCTTGAATGTTGACACAAGTGGAATGCTTGCCGAGGAGTCCCTGCAGGCCAGCACTCCCAAGCAATATCCTTCCATTCGAACAGAAGTTACCAACCCTTATCAATCCGACTACTTCAACATTAGCCCTGCCCTCCCCCGGGCGCCTTTTCCCAGTCCCGACAAGAAGCAAATTCATGCTGGGCGGAGTGCGCCATCCGCTGGAAGCCCCCTCAAGCTTTTTGGCCCTTATGATACCTTTACCAACCAAACGCTTCTTCGTCGCATCAGCCAATTCGAGGAAGGCATGTCTGGTACTCCTTCCCGACAATCCTTTGGATCTCCAGAGCCACATGACCAGTCCAATTTTCCAGCCAACGATCGTTATGAGGCCATATCTAGCCCTGCTTTGCCTACGCCCGGTCACAAAGCTGCAGGTGGTAGGTCGTTTAGCCGATTTGGCGCTGGAGACTTGGAGGGTTACGAATTCAGCGAGGAAATCTCATATGTCTCACAGGGAGATGCAGTCTATTCCGACAAGGAGAATGATGCACCTCAGTCACCAGACCTTCAGCCCGTTGAGGCGGTTCCCCAACAGACAGAACAAGTATCCTCTCCCCCTGAGGAGTTGGATCTGCTCGTTCGCAGACGTCGCAACAAGTCTACATCATCATCCGGCAGTAGACATCATGGGACAAACTCAGGTTCAAGTCAGATCCATAATAAATCCTTGAGCCCAGCAAAGGGTGCGCCAGTCAATGTCAACACTCCCAAGCGTGACAGCGGATCAGAGGGTAAGAGACCTCGAACCTCTCCGTCCAAGGATCCAACACCAAAGCGTCGCCGCACTCTCCACCGGTCCGATATTGCATTTGGTCGTGAGAATCTGCTGGAAGGTGTAGAATCCGCAAGCCGCGATATGCAATCAATTATGGGAAGGAAGCGAAAGGATGCGCGACCTGGCGACAATCAACGGGCGAGCCCAAATATTCTTGCGCTGAGAACCATTCTTCGCCCACGCAGCCCCACACCATCATCACTACGTAGCGACCCGAACGTAACGACATACTCCGAGGGCGAAGTCGCCGAAGAACCGTCAGAGAAGTCTCCTGTACAAGCTCTACTAGAAGAGGCCGCGGACTATACAACGGATGACCATAGCGAAGTCGACCGGAAGCCGTCTATTAGAACTCAAGACTTTGTCCATCAAGCTGCGCAAATTATGGCCATGATCCGCAACCAAGTCAGACCGCCAGGTCTATCAAGTGTTGAGGAGTCAGAAGCCGAGAATGGCACACCCGAAGCCGACGATCTTGACGACTCTTACGAGGAGTCAACAAAGGAGCCGTTGTCTCGGCCCCCAAGCCGTGAAGGAAAGCCCATGACTAGACTTCCCCAGCGTCAAGAAGACCCAGAGCTCATCGACCGGTTGAAGAAGTACCAGGAAATCAGTGACATGGGTGATCTCATCTCCTTATCCATGCGATCCATGGGTATGGTGAGGGAGGCAATTCTTGCTGATCAGGAAATTGCACGTGAGATCAATGAAGCCCCACGTAGTCGACCAGATCTGTCTTATTATACTGAGGACGAGGTCATCAGCGATCCGCCCGGCGTTCGACTCACAACAGGCCCTGCTCATGATGGGTCATCAGCCAGCCCGACACGAGACAATTATTCCCAATCATCAGGAGGCTCCACCAACAGAACATATCGTACAGGGTCCTCGCATGGTTCTGAGATCCGCAAAACCATCATGCCGGAAAGTGTGTCCCATCTGATACCTGATCGAGTGGGTAGCATGTACCTTGACAAGCAAAACAACATCTGGATCAAGAAGAAGGAGGCGCCTGTTCGCCAGCCTATGAACATTCTTCCTTCAGACAGCGATGACGACCCTTTCGCGAGCATTCCAGACCTGTCTGTGGATTTGACAAGAGAGATGCAAAATCTTGCTATCACTTCCCCTAGGAAAAGCAACGCTCTTGGTAGTCCTAATCAGTCCAAATCACCTACCAGTCCATCCAGGAGACAACGATCCGCTAGAGGTTTTATGACGTTATCTCCTAATGGGCAATTAGGCCCAGATATGGCTACACTAGCTCGGGAAGAATTTGAGAAGCTAGATGCCCGAGTCATGGAAGATTCTGAGCTATACTTCGAAGACTCTCTTCAAGACGAGAGTAGCTTCCACGACGACAGGGCTAGCAGTACACCTTCCACAACCACCAAGAGGCGTAACCTTACCATCACATTTTCCTCGCCTGTGGCATCCTTTATTCAGGATGTCCAAGCTGAGGACTTGGACAACCTTGAAGACGATCCAGAGCTTCCCAGCAACCATCCTCACAACAGCTCACCGCCTAAGAAGTCACCAGGCTTCGTCGGTGTTGGAAAGTCTGCATTGAAGAACGGTGGACATGGCTCCGTTCGTGGTAACAATCCTGCTCCCTCGCGAAGTGGCCCCGCCTTTGTCCCTAGACCCGTATCACGAATCGATGAGCAAGACGAGGAAAGCACCATCGAGATTCCTATCGACGACCAAAGGCAGATCAGTCTCCTAGGGGATACAAGCATTGTTAGTCACAAAACGCCCAGTGGTCGTCGAGCCAGTCTCAGCTTCCTAGTCAACCACACACCAAGCAATAACTTCCTCTCGGGACCTGCAGATGATAGTTTAATGATTGGTCAAAATGTCGGAAAGCTTTCTCTCAGCCCCTTGTCCGAATTCACTATTAACAACACCGACCATTCGTTTGGATTTGAGGTTAGCTATGTCATGGGTCGTCGACACGCGGCCACAGGCGATGGCTCTAAGAAGGTCATGTCCATGACGATACGGGAACTTGTGGACAAGCTTAGCGAGGTTGAGCCGTATGAGCCTTACTGGGAGGATATAACAGAACTGGATCTACACGAGAAACGTCTGGGAAGTCTGCACATGCTAGACCAATTTTGCGGCAAGTTGGTGACCCTTGATGCCTCCAAGAACGCACTGGGACATCTGGACGGAGTGCCACCTAGTGTTCGGCAGCTCAAAGTGTCGCAGAACTTGCTGACCGAGCTGACGTCCTGGGATCATTTGATGAACCTCCAGTATGTGGATATTTCTGGTAACGAGGTCAAGAGCCTGTCCGCACTCAGGGGCCTGGTGCATCTGCGAAGCATCAGGGCCGACAACAATCAGCTAACGACTCTTGATGGCCTCGACACCCACGATGGGCTTTTGTCTCTTCGAGCGCGAGATAACCTGATTGATGAAGTTGACTTTGCGAGAGTTAAGATGGACCGCCTTACTGAACTCGATTTGGAGGGTAACCAGATCTCATCGATCCGAAATATGGCACATGCGCCAGCACTGGCACGATTGAGGCTTTCCAAGAACAGACTCGCAAGCTTCAAGGTGCCCTCGTGTATCAAGGGGCTTCGTCAGTTGGAGTTGAACGACAACCAGCTCACATGTGTGGACGTCAGCAATATGCCTAACTTGCAGTCCCTACATGCTGATCGCAATCGCATCGTTGACTTGACGGGTTTCAGCCGAGCTCGAAAGCTAGATAGTCTGAGTCTCAGGGAGCAGCGGGCAGATCAGGTCCTCGATCTCAGTTTCCTGTCATCAGCTTATGAGGTCCGCAAGCTCTTCCTCTCTGGGAACTACTTGGGCACTTTTGAGCCTGCAGTAGACTTCCTCAACTTGCAACTTCTTGAACTTGCCAACTGTGGCATTCAAGCGTTGCCAGATAATCTGGGCCAGCTGATGCCCAACCTTCGAACCTTGAATCTCAACTTCAATGCGATCCGGGATCTGGAGCCTCTCCGATTCATCCCGCGGCTCAAGAAGCTCCTGGCAGCAGGCAACCGACTCGCCGATTCGACCCAAGTAACAGAGTTGCTTATTGAGTTCCCACACTTGACTCAACTTGACCTGAGAGACAATCCCGTTACTCTTGGTTTCTACGCGTCAATGCAGGTGATGGTCCCTACAGACCGCAATGGATATGTGGATCCTTTCATGCTGCCTGATGCAGATGTCGAACGAGACGAGTTGTTTTCCAGCCGACTAGATCAAGGGACTAAGCTACGACGGCGACTACATCAGATTGTGTTTGTGGCAAGCTGCAGGAGGCTACGAAAGCTGGACGGGCTCGGCCTCAACCGAGAGACGGTTCTGGTCAAAGACGCTGTGTTCCAGACATTGGTTGCTGAGGGCCTGTTGCCGGATGAGACACTCGTGGGCGAAGAGTCGTCGCCTTGCAAAGATGTAACGGCGGAGGGTGAGACAATGGGAACGATGAGAAGCAGCCGCTGGAATGCTGAGGACAGCTTTGCTTGATGGAGCATTGCAGTGTACAAATGAGGATAGAGAGGTGCTTTGGGTTACGTATATTTTCATGAGGCGTTTGTGGAATGTTTTTATGGCTTTGATTTTTTTTTTTTCTTTCAGATCAAGGGAGCGAACGGTCAAGGAAAGGCCAATAAAGGGGGCTACAAAAGGGTTTACGAACAAATATGGACAGCATCGCCAGGTTGGTTTTTGGCAATGGTTGGAGTTAATGGGTTGACTTTTGGGAGTAATTAATTTCATCAGATACCTGATGCATACATAAGGCTGTATGAATATGAGAAGTCAAATTGAACATTATCAATATGAAGTCCAGGTAGTGAAGAACCATGGTGTCAAACATTTCATTAAAGACGCATTGACAAGGGAGGACTTAGCCTGGCCCTGTCATGCGGATGATGGGCAGGCTAGGGGGGTGCGTCAAGAATCCGAAACGGTCTAATATTGATACTGACGCTCATTAAACTCAACCCATAATGGTATATCATGAAGACTGGGCGGACTGTGCCTTAGCAAATGTGACAGAGAAAGCAAATTACAGCTCCCTTCAAGCACACTAAAAACAAAAGTACATCATAATGTCGCGGAAAATACGGATATTATCAGTGTTTCTCTGTATATTTCTTTCAGCCCTGAGAGCTACGACACATCCCTCTTTAGTATCGGGTACATGATAACGGGTCATCTTCAAGGGTACCTTGTTCAAGCGTATCAACTGGCTGCAGTATGAAGTCACGCTGATCATGCTGCAGCCTCATCGACGTCAGAGATACGCACTCCACAGGTGATTGTATGCAAGTGTTGCTCGGGGAGATTCTAAGCTTAATGAAACTTTCTAAACGGGGACGGTTGTCGCGTGACGGTCAACGAGACAAGTTTGCATTCTTTCAACCAGAAAGAGAAAGAAAAAAAGCCGTTGTATTCTTTTTGGCGACTGAGACACAATTATCACCCTTGCTCAAGCTGGGGTAAGGGTCAGGGGGGATAATTATTCTGGAATGGCAATGGTGCGGGAATCTTCGGACTGTTGGCCAGGCGTAGTCTAGCTGGGATGGCCCTGGAGATGAAATCTATCTCAGGTGCACGAGCTTTTAAGTGATCCATTCGTAGCTGATAGCAGAGCTTTGCGGTGATTCTGGGTCTGGTTCCATGTTTGTAAATAAACCATGAAAGCTTTGAACTTAGGCCTGAGTTGGTGGTGCCCCTTGGGCTTGATAGTAGATGTCAAAGAAGCCCAACCGTGGAGACAGCGCCAGGCACGCAGTTGATATAAGAGGTGCGATTTATGGAGTCTATTGAATATATATATACGTAGTTGTACCTTTGACAAAGAATATTCCTTTTTCATAAGTTGTAGCATGATCATCAAAGACGTCGCCATCACATCCATATCGCCCTCTTATTGACGTTATCACTTCTACCGCTTGGGTACTGCAGCCGTACAGTCAATGGCACTCCAGAATGCCATAAATTCAGGGCTAGAATAGCGCAGCCGGGGCCAACGGATGCTCCCTACAAAACAATGGAAACTGCCCTGGAAACCAATCAGTTTTACGGAGGAGCAAGACAACCGAACATCCCCAAAAGGGTATGAACCATGAACCACTTTACGCCTAGATGTACAGGTACTGATACCTCTTTGAGAAGCTGTATTAACTTGACTTTTGCTTCATATTATGGCAATTTCAAGACAATGAGCGACGATTTCAAAGACTACAGAGTAACTTCTCCATGTTTATTCGTGTTGATAGGCAGTTTCCAGCATCTTCATCGCTATTCTGTCTGTATTGTTCCATCTTACCTAATATTCGATTGACAACTTCATCCCCATTCGCATGTACCAAGTACAAACCCCTCGGCTGCCTTTTCGATCGCACACCCTCATCTGTCACACCCACACCCTCATTATTGATTGATCGCTCGTTCTAGTCTTCTCTGCTCTTGCTCTTCCCTTCTTTACCCTTTTACTCTTCATTTTCCCTTCATCTTTTCCTCAGCAACTTCTTGTCCATAGACATAGACAAGCAAATTTATACGACTCTTCAGCTATGGCGACGGCCATGGAAGCGACCGACCCTCTGTCGTCACTCCAACGGTCCGTCTCCCAGCACAGCAGCGCTTCACATGCCTCCCACGCCTCTCACGTATCCCACACCTCCAACCGAAGCTCCAGAAGCAACCGAAGTGCAGCTGCCCGAGGTCCCCGCGGTCGAAAGCGCCCAAGTCAACCAGTCAGCTCTGCCAGTAGCATCGCGGCGAGCGACAAGAGCCTCACCAGCTTTCCCAGCTTCTCGCCTGAAGACCCAAACAATGACGCCTTGATTATCCAAGACGATGGCCTCGACGACACCCCCGTCCCAGCAGCTGCTGCTGCGGCTGCGTCTCCCGATACTGGTCGCAAATCAATCGTCGACTTAACAGGAAACTCTGATGTGCGAAATGCCCTGTTTGAGGAAGACCACCCAGTGCGCAAGGTGCCTGGTTCATTACACAACGCCGATGACGAACATCTTCAACGCTTGGTATCACGGCATGGCGCCATTGGACTCATCAGACAAATATCAGAAGACCTTGCCCAGCGAGATGCTCAGATTGCCAACATGCGCCGCCGTGCTGATGAACGGGAACGGGCTCTGCGCAGGATCATCAGAGAGTGCGGCCTGTCCAACTTGGATCTTGAGACTCGGCTGCGTACCGTCGAGGCTGAGCTACGTGCAGCCAATAAAGGACTCCGCAGGGAAGATACCGGCTTGAGCGACCTCATGAGCGATGCGATGCAGGATACTGTAGTGGCTACTGCATATGGTGAGACGATCGCTAAGAGCTCCACCATCCGAGCAAACAGTCAGTCGTTCAGCACCCCAAGTGAGAGTGGAAAGGGCACATTGCGAGGTTGGAAGGATTATATCTGGGGATCTGGAACCGCAAAGCGAGCTAGCCGCACTAACAGTGTAAACGGCGAGGGAGTCCATCCTGCGACTGTGATACGATCGCACTCTAGCATGGACCGACGACCAACGTTACAAGATGACCTCTTCAACCCTCCGGATCCGCAAATCACCCGGAGCCCAAGTCGAGCGTCTAGTATTCAATCAGGTGCTACAAGTGAGCGCAAAGCATCATCATCTATCGCGAGCATGGCCTTGCGCTTGGTGGCCGGTGGAGCTATCAGTACACGTGAGGCTGAGTCTAGAGGCCGCGCCGTCAGTACTACCTCCAACAAAGGGGGCTCTCTCAGAGGTGTTTCGACTACGAGTAGCCGCGCCGGTCAGACTCGAGCAGTTTCAATCGCTGGTGGTCCCAAGGCTTTAATGGCGATGCGTAAAGCGACCCCAGGACCTTCTACCCAAGGAGCAGGCAGAGTACCAGGGCAAGAAGCATGGGATGGTATGCGAGGTAGTCCTCCGGATAGCTTTTCGTCGCGGCAAGAGAGCTACGGGCCCGTCGAAATGGATTCCATTCGATCACCGGAGTCGCAGCCACCAACATTAACACATATCTACAACAACTTCCCCAATAGTGAATATCTGACCGACAGGTTTGGCTTCATTTACGACCAGCGACGAAAGAAACGACAACGAGAGGCTGCACAAGTGGCTCGACATATCCGTAAGGGCAGTCGTACAGAACTACTGGCAAACGGTCGGGGTGGCATTTCACCTAATGCAATGGAGGATCTTCCCAGCCCTAAAGGAAGCATATCGAGTGAGGGGCGCCCCGAGAGCCCGAATAGCATGGAGGAACGTAACGCAGAAGAGGGCAAGACCAAGAGATGGACAGATTACCTCAAGATTGCAACATTCCCTACAGAACTACTGAGCCATACACCGAGTATAGCTATACCATCAATTGAGGTCATGGAAGGGGCCCAAACGCCCGAGCCTGAACCACACCCTACCGAACCTGTCAAGCCAGCAATCGTTTCAACCAATTCCGGCCTCATTCCATCGGCCAGCACAACCACAGCGGTCGACAGCGGCTCATCGCAACCATCTCAAACTGAGTCATCGACTGCTCTCACCAAAGACGACAACGAACCCGTCAAGCTGCTATTACAACAGTTGAGCGATGTACATGACGCTCTTCAGCGCGACAAGACAGTACGATGGAACGATTTTCTGCGAAAGGTGCGAGCTGAGCGTAAGCGTGAGGGAGAAGCGGCCATCGCTGCCGCCAAATCAGCTGCCGATGCTCGCTATGAACAACCTGCCATGATCCTTCCCGAGACTCGCGTTGCCGACGGTGAGATGATTGGGGTCTCAGGGCTGGGTGTCAAGGGAAAGGTCGGGCGAGCCAAATGGAACGAGTTCAAGACACTGGTGCTGGGTGGTATCCCTGTAGCCTATCGTGCCAAGGTGTGGTCGGAGTGCTCAGGGGCCGCTGCCCTTCGTATTCCTGGCTACTATGAAGACTTGGTAGCCCAGAGTGGTGAAGACGATGATGCAGTGGTTGTCAGTCAAATTCAGATGGACATCAACCGAACACTCACCGACAACATCTTCTTCCGCAAGGGTCCTGGTGTGAAGAAGCTGAACGAAGTTTTATTGGCATATGCCAGGCGTAACAGGGACGTGGGTTACTGCCAGGGCATGAACTTGATTGCTGCCAATTTGCTCCTCATGATGCCATCTGCTGAAGATGCCTTTTGGATTCTGACATCGATTATCGAGAACATTCTCCCACACGGCTATTACGACCATTCGCTCATGGCCTCGCGTGCGGACCAACAGGTGCTGCGCCAGTACGTCGCGGCGGTTCTTCCCAAGCTCTCGGCACACCTCGACTCCTTGTCAATTGAGCTTGAGGCATTGACTTTCCAGTGGTTCCTTTCTGTGTTTACAGACTGCCTGAGTGCCGAGGCTTTGTTCCGTGTTTGGGATGTTGTACTCTGCACCAACGACGGAAGCACATTCCTTTTCCAAGTAGCTCTAGCGCTTCTCAAACTCAACGAGGGGAACCTGTTACAATGCAACACGCCGGCCGGTATTTACACTTATATCAGTCACCAGATGACAGAACATGCTATCAGTATCGATGGATTACTCCAAGCAAGCGAAGGGTTACGAAAAGTAGTCCGCCGCGAGGATGTCGAACAAAGACGAGAGAAAGCAATACAGGCTGAAAAAGATATGATGATGGGCCGAGATGGGGACTCGGCTAGAAACAGGCCTACAGCTGAAACGGACAGTGAGATAGCTGCGATTCAGTTAGGCGAAGAGTAAAAGCACATGATATCAAACTGGAACGGATTAAAAGTACAAGTTAGAAGAAGACTGGAGCTGGTCAATTGGACAAAGGAGCAAAGGATCTTTTTGGAGTTTGCGTCTCGGAAGGGCCATGATACCCACCCCCTAGACGAAGTGCAATACATAGACGCATTGTTCGCTAGAGGAGTTGAAACATTAAGGCGTTGGTAACGATGTGGCTGAGCGCTTTGTGCTAGAAGAGGACCCGTCGTGATAAAGTACATTTCTTATATCTCATTGGTTTCGTTTCTTTGGGTCTAATCGCGAAGAATTATCCTTACGTAAAGAATACTTTCGTTATTGGCTTCGAAAAAACGAAGCCAGTGAGATATAGGAAGTTTATTTTACTACTTATTTTACTATGGTAGGTCCTCTACTAGTATAAAACATTTGTTTATATTATCGAGTAGTATAATAATAACTATTAACATACTATTTTTTGCGATAACTACGTAGTCGAATAGAATAGAAGACCTAAGTTCTTGTTAATATATGAATAGTAGCTTAGCTGTATATAGAGACTTAAAGGCTCTGGACTATTAGATAATTGATAGTAGTTAGCTTTCGGTGACCAGGTCTACTATTCCGACCTCGAAGCCTGCTAAGGATCATAACCTCCAAGAAGGATAATAAGAGGAAAACCTAGCGGTGAAGTAAGGACAAGTCTAAGGATAAGAACAAGAATATCGCCGAAGCCCCCAGACCACTTAAGGAACTAAGAAGGAAGACGAATTATTCGCCAGAGGAGTTAAAATATTACGGCGTTGGTATATTCGAATTGGAAGGTGTTTTGGGTTGGAAGGCATTC
Organism: Fusarium tricinctum; assembly: GCA_020744515.1. NCBI lineage: Eukaryota > Fungi > Ascomycota > Sordariomycetes > Hypocreales > Nectriaceae > Fusarium > Fusarium tricinctum. The sequence goes on along the minus strand of JAGPXF010000002.1, from coordinate 5,818,683 downwards.
TCTTAATCATACACGAGCTTATAGTGAAATTATGTGAAAAGAATCGTTACTTTGAATTACTCTGCATAGTTACTCTCAGCCCATATGCTGATTAGTTGGTACGTAGCATAGAACAAATTGCAAGTAATCATATCATTCACACTAGTAAAACAAGCCCTTTTCAAGCGCTATTGAACATTTATTTGGAAACTAGATCATTTCTCGCCATGCATAAAGAGCCGTGTTCGTGTCTTTCACCCTTTCTATATTGGTATCTGAGTCTTTCCCTTTTATCCTGTTTTCCTTGCCATTTCTATCACAAGCTTCCTATCGCTTGATAATGTTATTGGCCATCTGTCTCGCGTGCTGGGCCATAATGGCATCCGCAATCACGAGCGCTGCCATGCCCTCGACGATGGGCACCGCGCGAGGCACAACGCATGGGTCGTGTCGGCCCTTGGCAGCCAGAACACCCTCGCCTGAGCCGTCGTAGCGTGCTGTGGTCTGGTCCTGGCTGATGGTGGCAGGGGGCTTGAAGCCAACCTTGAAGAAGATGGGCATGCCATTGCTGATGCCGCCCTGGATACCGCCGGAGTGGTTTGTCTTGGTCTGGAGCTTGGAGCGGGGGATGCCTGTCTTCTCGGAGGCGGCGTCGAGAGCGGGAGCTGGTACGAAGGGGTCGTTGTGCTTGCTACCGGTCATCTCGGCGCCCTGGAAGCCGGAGCCTAGCTCGAAACCTTTGGTGGCGGGGATGGACATCATGGCGTGGGCGAGGGTGGCCTGCAGCTTGTCGAAGCAGGGCTCACCGAGGCCAGAGGGCACATTGCGGATGACACAGGTGACGGTTCCGCCAGTGCTGTCGTGGGCGTCGCGCAGCTCGGCGATGCGTGCCTCCATAGCTCGGCCGGCGGCGTCATCGGGACATCGCACAGGGAGATTCTCATCGACCTCTTCACGGGTGATGGTCTCTGCGAGGCTGAGGAAGGCAGGGTCAGAGCTCATGGAATCGGCGTCGCCAAAGAGCTTGATGTTTCCAACGGATGTGACAAAGGCGACGATCTCGATACCGTAGGCCTCCTTGAGCCACTTCTCGGCGACAGCACCAGCGGCCACGCGAGCAATGGTCTCACGAGCAGAGCTGCGGCCACCGCCAGATGAGGCCTTGACGCCGTACTTCTCGAGGTAAGTCCAGTCGGCATGGCTGGGACGGGGGTAGAGGTCGATGGTCTTGTTGCCGTAGTCCTTTGGTCGCTGATCCTCGTTGGGAACAGTCAAGAGAATCGGCGTGCCGAGAGTGACGCCATCTTCAGTGCCGGAGTGGATAGTGACGCGATCCTTTTCGTTACGGGGCGTGGTGATGGCCGACTGGCCTGGTCGACGGCGGTTGAGTTGGGGCTGGATGTCAGCCTCTGTAAGGCCAATGTTGGGCGGGCAGTTATCGATGATGCACGAGACAGATTTGCCATGAGACTCGCCAGCACTACAAGACAAAGAAGAAAAAACCGAACTGTTAGCTTTCTCTGTGTCTTTTTCTGGCAGCGTATGGAGGGGTAAAGAAACCTACGTCGTCACCCGGAAGAACTGTCCAAAGCTGGACATGATGAAAGAAGGTATGTGTTTGTATGGGGGAAGGGAAACGTTTTTTGGTGTTTATGGAGGGGGAGAAACAATAAAAAAAGATGGCGGCCGTTGAGAGTTTAGTTAGGTTGTCTCGAGGGAGGGAAACTTGTGAGGCTGGAGCTGGTCCCTGACCTATTGGGATCCGATCTCGGGCCAATTTTTCACTCTGTGAATCTTGCCAATGTCTATGAGGTAGCGCGGGGGAGGGGCAATTCGGCAGATGATTTGGTAGGGTTCTAATTGGCTGAACAAGACAAATGCAGCAATTGAGTCAACTGATTGATTAATACAATTCGATATTATGAGACGAACAGAGCAGGTGAATTTCAAGCTATTTGTTATATACATGTAAACGGGCGACATCGGGCTGTCGCTGCTGTGACTCAAAACCTCTGGCCTCATCATCCAAAGTCTGGGTAATTTCTCTTCCACTCCCCTTCCGCTGTAGCTACAGGGGCATTCCACTACAGCGAGATACCTAGCTCAGCCAAAACCCTCCACTGTCGCGCAAAGCAACGTCATACAAAAACGCAACAAACATCTCGATTCAGCTTATCAATCAATCGATCTCTTCTTCTTTTAGCCTTTACCAAAAGACAATTGCGCCCAGAGCACGGCACTTCCCACGCCCGACGCTGCAAGGCACAGCAATTTCACTGGGTTGGAGGTTGCCCCGACCCGACCGCTACTGTCCGTTGAACCGCCCCCGGGCTCCTAAGTTTCCAGGCCCTTACAGCGCCTATTTCGGGGGGTGGGTCTCGGCGGACGTGGGCCGTAGTTAGTTGGAGGGAGTTTTCCGGGAGATGCAAGGCTGACAGTGTCCGTTTTCTAACCTCTTTGCTCACTGGATAGCTTCAACAACACCTCACCAATTCTCTTGGATATAACCGAGACCTTGGCTCAATATTGTGTGTTTCTTTTTCTTATGCTGTTAATTGTTAATTGTTAATACTGTACCCGCTCTGGCAGTTGCCATTGGCTCATCACAATGCTTCTCAACCACCCTGTTCGAAGCTCAACGCCTAGGAACATATCTCGATTAATCCCCTCAGTATCAGCCGTCCAAAGGCGCCGATTCACAGATGCAGCATCTCACTCGACCAACAAGATCCAAGTTTACACTTCAAGCTCCCGAGATCCTTTTCTCAACCTCTCTGTTGAGCATCATCTCCTCCAGAAGACACCACCAGACTCAACCATCCTCTTCCTCTACACTAACGATCCCTGTATTGTCTTTGGCCGCAACCAGAACCCATGGATGGAAGTGAACCTCGCACGACTCGCTCAGTTCCGTGAGGATCCTGCAAGTGTAGGATGGACTGGCGGACCGGTACAGCTTGTCCGTCGCCGCTCAGGAGGCGGAGCTGTCTTCCATGATGAAGGAAATGTCAACTTCAGCGTCATCTGCCCTCCAGCAGTATTTGATCGAAACAAGCATGCAGAGATGGTAGTGAGGGCACTCTCCTCACTTGGAAAGCCAAATGCTCGTGTCAATGAGCGACATGACATCGTTATGGATATCCCTGATGACCCCATCGGCACCTACAAGATCTCAGGGTCCGCTTATAAACTCACTCGCCTTCGCTCTCTTCACCACGGAACCTGTCTTCTCAGGAGTCCAAACCTAAAGAACATTTCTGGCATGCTGCGCTCACCCGCCGAGCCTTTCATCAAGACTCGCGGTGTCGACAGCGTTCGCAGCCCCGTTCGCAACGTAGGCCTCGAGAACGCTGATTTTGAGGCTGCCGTTATTGAGCAGTTTGCTCGCATGTATGGAGACTTCCAAGTTCGGGAGAACATCAGCGACGAGGTGCTTGACAAGGAAATAATTAGTAAGGGGTACAGTGAACTGCAGTCTCGTGATTGGATCTATGGCCAGACGCCTAGGTTCACCTTCTCAACCTTTCCGTATGCCGAAGATCCTCGAGAACGTCCACAGCTTGACTTTGATGCAAGTAGCAACCTGGTATGATGGATGTATATGACAAGCATACTAACATAATCACAGACGAAGTTTCGCTTCGAAGCCAGGCACGGCCTTGTTGAAAAGTTCATGGCTGAAGGTGCCTCATCTCCCGCTCCCGAGGATAGCCTACCAGCACTCGTGTCGTCATCCATCTACAACGTCTCGAGCTGGAGCGAACAGCTTTCCCACGCTGGTATAGACAGCAACGGTGCGGCAAAGGTTGGTCCATGGATGGATGATGTCTTGGGGGTTGAGTTCACGAAACCCACGCAGTAATGCCTTCTGTGAACAGGCTGCAACATGATATACGCAACGTCGGAGGCAAATACGAGTAGTCTCGTCCGCCTTGACCGTCTCTTTCATACACCACTTCGTCCTCGCAACATTCCATTATTTTCCTTGGTCTTATTGTCTCACTCAGAATGTGAGTCCGAATAGACCCGGTGACTGCCTAGTCTGTGGATTAGCATGTGAACTTGGCACACACTTTTCGGGGTAGAACAAGGCTGTCTGAGCCTCGCACGCGTCGCGTTCGATTATTCAATACGCGTTGCACTCTCTTGCCACTTAATGGTCTGGGCCAGACCTCAAGCTATGATTGCTAGAGTCTAGCAATGTATTCCGACTTCCACCGGCTGAAAGCTGGGAGGAAGCTAAGGGCATCACATGGCTTGTCAGCCGACCAAGGGTCTATCACACATCAGAATTCCCAACACGGCCAGCCTTTCGACGGTGCAGTCTGTGCTTAACACCACCTCTCTCAGCCTCCCGTTTCTTGATAGGTGACAGCCTTCATCCTGCCTTGCTCTCAAATCTGGCGCACTGTCTAAATCCCACAGCATGACTGGCTGAATAGCGTTGGCGAAGTTCAATGTGTGGCTGCTAAGCAAACAGCTCCTCTTGCGGTGAGGATAGTAAGACGCTTGGCGGAGAATGTAAGTATCAGTTCACAGACTGCTGTGGCTAGCTACTGCATACGAGGAGAGGTCAACATTGAGTTTGGGGGGGGGGAAGACTCCGAAGTCCCCATAGGCTTGCAACATCCACAGCAGCAGCTTGTTCAATATCAGGTTTTGCAAAACGGACTACGACACCCGCACAGGTCGGCAGACAAAATGAGGGTTCTAAGATCTTGAGATGGGGTGTCCGGGAATGCAGGCTCCGAGACATGCATCGTTGATCTTGTGAGGTTGTTGCAACTCTATGGATTCTTCCGCCGATTTTGGTTTCTTCGCGCTCAACCTTTCTGGAGCTAGAGGGGCAGTGCAGTGGCCACAGTCGTGTTGACTTATCGGTACTGAATCCATTCAGACGGGCGCAAATCGCTATCTTTCACTAGCTTGGTAGCCCGAGCGGACCTGAACTTAGGGCTGATGTAATTCACGTAAGAAAGATGTTGTTGTCAGTAAATATCGAAATCTGAAGTGAACTCGGAGGTACATGGATTGCGTGGTACGCCGCTTGTTCCGCCGTGTTGTCAAAGCCGTCTCATTCCCATGCCTTCGTTCTAAGCGATACGACTCTCCAGTCTCGAGTGACTGAGTGATCACTGATATCCGCATTCGTATCAACACCACCCTCATGAGTTAAGCGCCATCCCCAAAACTGTCGGAGAAATCGATGGTTAATACAGGGTACTGCAGCCCGTCGGTGATCAGTCATCAATATTTCAGTAGCCCTCACCAAAGACGACATCATATTGACGCTGGACTAAGACATGTCTCGCTCTCCACACCACCAATTGTATGACTGGATGGATGACGGATGGATCCATGTTCCCCATTTCTCATCACCTTCCAGGATCCGCCAAAGCGAGCATGTTGTGCATGAGTCTACCCCAGGCTCCGCAGGTTCCCGCGCCCAACAAGCAACCTAGGCAATTGGCCCATTTGGCATTCACACAGTTGCAGTTCCAGTCGCAGTCGCAGCTCAAAGGCAAGCTGTGCATTCCCGTCTGTGGCGTTCAAGGATCTGTGCATCTAAGTGAGAGGCCTCGATCGAAAGATAGACTTGCCAGATTCAACTGGACTCGTGAGAAGACATTTCTTAACACGATTTTCTTTCTTTCTGAGTCATGTCAGGCATGACAGTGTAGGACTCAGAAACCGTCTGATACTGTGTTAACGGTGCAATACTGCGCTCAACACCCTGTAGTAGCAATACAACCTAGCAATGGCCAGGTATATTGCAGGATCCAATACTTCCAGGTTGGGACATTTTCCACGAGCAAGGCGAAGCGCTCGGGTATATTACTTGCTTCTTTCTCCAAACCCATGTTCCTGTTTGTTCCTGGTGTGTGGTGATAATCACTCACCCGTCGGGTTTGCACAAGGCGGCAGTGAAAGAAACAACTCCGGGCCGCAAGTCAGGTAGGTTAGTTAATGTTGAGCAAAACTCAATATCGCGATCATGTCAATTAGCAGCGGCGACAATTGCCTCTGTCGTTCCACGGTGACAACATGACTCCCTGTATCCTCGCCGAACGAAGCATCATGCACTTTAGCTTATGGAGCACTGTCTCCGGAAGTTAGTGGGTTTTGGGTTTTTGGCTGCCGTGGACTGCTGGATCTAAAGATCTGATATTCACAGCTCCAGCTTCTCTCCGGGAGAGGGGCACCAAGGTTTGGCCATGGGCATGGGTACGACAGGGGTAAGGTTGGTTTCTTCGTATCTCGAAGAGTACTTCCAAAAGTAGTCCTTCCACAGTGCACTTCTCAATGTTTGTCTTTGCCTTTATCACCGGCACAAGCACGTCAAGTTCTCCAGTACTGTATGATTCGAAAAGGGTGCCCAGTGTGCCTCGTCGCCTCAATAGACGATGGCCTACCCCGTGGTAGAGCTTGAAGATATGACGGATCATTTTTGTGGCACCAGTAAGAGCCGTTGTGATTGTTGATAACAGCGGACTAAGACATGCAGCGGCGTATATAGCACTGTCCTTTTGGGTAAATGGCTGAGCTACGGCAGGCAATGTGCTAAAACATTGAACACCCAACAGCAGGATGGCTGTACCCGACTTGGTGTGATGAGCGTTGTTACTGATGGAAACAGTATCGATCAACGCTGCCGGATAAACATTGGAATATCAAAAAGTTGAAGGAATTTTATGTCAGATATGATAGAGGGATATCCCGAAAAGGAAATACATACATCGTTATGTGCGTCTTTGTGTTGAGAATAAGAGTGTAAATTGGTGGGATAATGGAGCGTAATCACAGAATGAGCTGACCTGCGAAAGCCGCAATACATTATGGTATGACGGTGGTGAATTGTATCTGAGCGAGTCGCTCAGAGCGTATGATTCGTCAGCCCATGGCTGAAGGCTGAAGTGCCGTTTTCCCTTTTGTAAGTAGCTTTTCCTTGGCAATGTAACGCCGCAAACCGTCTGTCAATATCATGACGAAGCATGTGCTACCCTGTGGCCCTCCCTCTCTTGAGTTGGGAAACACACCACCTTGTAGTACCGTCGCTAACGGCGGGAGAAATATTTACAGGTATGGCGCGGACTGATAGTACTTAGGTGGTAGGTTGCATGGCGTTTGGCTCATCCTTTGAAGATCGACTTCAGAATGGCGGCCAGCATGTTTGTGTACGGGGCCTTCTATTGAACTTGATATTTTTGGTACCGCAGTAACAACGGAAGAGGGCATGCGGCATGCGGCAACGAAGTCAATGCTCAGAATAATAGAATAATCTACTGTGCACGACTCCCAGTAGCACCCCCTGCAGCGTGATATATGCCCATGTAATGCAGTCAGGGTCAGGCTAGACTTGGAACTGGATCATTCGTTTGCCGGCGCAATGCTGTTTTGTGATGGACAGGTTCAGGTGAGTTAACAGCCGCCACGTTTAATGCAGGAACTTCAAGCGCCGTGGTGTAGTGGCGCATTGCAGTTTGCACAGCATGTAGTGAACATATCTCAAATGGGAATATAGAGCACTAGAAAGGCATATGCTGCTGCTTAGTAGCGACCCAATGTTTGATAGTCTGGTGATCATCGGAGCGGCATTGATAAGTTTCTGCTAAGTTAGCTTACATGAAGGCCCTTGGCTCTCTGGTCGCCTCAAACCATCTTGTTGAAGTAGAGAGCCCGATGAGGTTTAATGATCGCAAACCTCGCAGAGAACATGAACAAGAGCTGGTCCGTGGTCTCGGCTCTCATGGGACGGAACTACAAATGCACGGTCGTCAAACAGGGTTGACCGGTGCGGGCTACAACTCCATTAAGCCGTCGTTGAAGCGGACACCACCCCGCTGTTGACGGCCCATCGCGCGCTAGTGACTTATTATGTATCCTTAGCATTGAGGCTCGGACAAGGGCCAAGTATGTATCTCCTGTGTTTTGGTATCATAAAAGACGTTGGGGACAACACTATTCCGTAAGCTTATACAAATATGCATCCAATCCAAATGCACTCGGACTTTGGCGGTGATCGAGTAGGGCCGACATGAGCCATAATCAAAGCGTGATACGAAGACCTTTGAGGGTTCAATAATCGTCAAGTTTCCAGATTCGATATATCCAGAGATCGCATATGACCTAGCGTTGTGCATCTGCACGCACCTCTTTCAACTCCCATCCTTGCCAAGAAGAAATGCAACGCCGGGCCCAACTGAATCGAGACCGAAGCAGGCGCCTGCAGTACCATCCCTCCGAATCGCGACATACCATCACCAAGGAAGGCCTTGACAACGCCGACAAGGTAAGAAGGGTCGGTACTCTCCAGATGAACAAAAGCAGTCAGACCATCTGGCAAAAGGCCTCATAATAAGGTTTCAGGCTGCTTTGATGGTCCAACCACAAGGCGTGGAAGCAAATGAGTACTGTGCAGTCACTGCAGTGTTATCGAAAGCGCCAGGGGCTAGATGCAAGGAGCCGTTAACAATGTGCTGGTTCCTTCAAGAACAGATGATATCCAACACAAAGAACATGGAGGTTGTCAATGAGATCCTTCCCCTGCCTCAGCCCCCCCTGTCAAACTGGCCAGTGAACCCCTGACCGTGTTCCATTGCCCAGCGTCTTCCCCAACTCTCAAGGGATGGGCCCGCTCGGTGCTCCGCTCATCGTCCGAGCCGGGCCGGTGTTGAAGCATCTTGGTAATTTTAAGGGTGGTACGGAGTATTTAGAGTCGGAACCACAAAATCTCCTCGGGTTGGTTACAGCTGAAAGTCCCTATTGTGCCATAATGCGATTTGTTTTTCTTTTCTTGGGCGGAAGATTGTCCAATCGACGAAAGCTTGACCTCGAGGGTCTTCAACATGGACAGTGCCATGTTCAGTTGCTGACAACAAGCGACTCCATGATTAGCAGAAGCATGCTAGATTCGATGGCCACTCCTGGCGGTCTTTGTAAGAATAGCCTGATAATCGTAGGTGACTTGAAAGTATGTATTTGCTGCCAGTCGTCAGTCACAGAAGTGTTAGTTCTGGCTACTCTCAGCCGGAGAATGTAAAACTGACCCAAGAACTTCGTCTCTTTGAAATTTGCCTATTAATAAGACCCCTGCTTTTTAATGGCGTTCTGAGACATCAGAAATGCAACTTCCTCCAGATAAAGTCAGGGCTCTTGAGGTCTTTAGTCCATTCGTTATAGCCACTCCAAGGCTGGACTAGTTTCTGCCATTACACCAGATCCTTATCGTCGTTAGAATTAGTCTTGGTAGGCTCGGTCCAGATCGTTTCCCATGTCTTGTATGTTGGTTGCGTGTCAATCCTCGCAGGTGTTGGCGGTGGTTAAAATCGCTAGCTCACCGGCATGATCAAGTGATATTGGGCGTGACTGCCGCTACGATTCCCAAAGAGATTGGGGTGTGAGCTGATGCGGGCTGGTTTTTCTTAGTGGCCCAGTTGGGATCTGGCAGAAGCTGGGCTCTATTGGGCTTTGGGGTGGTATCGTGATGGTGCCTGATGTTCGAGATCTCGAAGTCGAACCTGGGGAACAATTTCGTCAACAGGCAAAAGGAAGATGATTAGTGGATGCAGTTTTCCGCAACGGGGCCGGGGAAGGTGCAGCTCAGTTAGCTACGAAGTGGATAGGTAGGTCAGGAACGAAGAGAGTGGGAGGTAAGAAGTGAGCCCAGGCAGGCCCTGGAGGTTACTCATCAATCTGAAGGCAGGGAGGTGCGAAGCATAGGTAATGGCTTGGAGCTGACAGCTATGAAAACCAACTTCTCTTATCAGTGATATCATACTTGGAAATAGACTCTAGCAATATTGATTTAGCGTCAATGATCTTCTATCTTCCTCGTCTGTCCTTTTGGACTGCATCGTCTGTGCTAGGGTGAGAGGAGGGAACGACGACCGCAAACACGGAGTAACAACCAGTGGGGGCCGGATGCTAGTCTTGTGCAGCTGCATGCAGAACTAAAACCACAAGGGTTAATAGAGCATGTTGGTATCCGTACAATAGCTACAACGATCGTGGCGAGTCATTGACCAATTAATTGAACAACAGACGCTCTACAAACATGGAATCGTTTTGTCTGTTTGTGATTTCCTAGGTGTTTTGTGAAGACCACAAAATCTACACCGATACACTCAACAGTCGACACTCATTTGGGATGCATGTGATTCACCAGCATGAATCAAACGATGGACCCTTTGCAAGCCCCAAGCCTGGAGTTTGGGAATTAAAAAAAGGGGCAAGTGCGGATTACCGACTCTGATCGACACAGCGAATTGGCTAGTTCGTCGCTGTGCATATTGGGAGCGCTCTAAGTGAAGTCTATCTCTGTCCATGCTGTTGATCTTGGCAACCACATGTCATTCAACAGCTGTGCGACGTAGTACGTCGCACAATTATGCACAACTTTCCAAATCTATCAACATTGTAATAGATGGATCCAAAATAATAGACCTGTCAGGGTCGTCGAGGTTCAATATCGAACGTTTTTGACTGAGACTCCAATCAGCACGCGAGCACAAGCCGTTTTTGTAGAACATCATCAGCCAGCCATGTACGTATAAACAAGAACATAGGAAAATCATCTCGACTTGGGAATCGCATGTTTGTAGAGCGAGGGCCCTGAATCGGATTGGCTTTGGGTCCTGCAGGCCGTGACGCAGACGGCGACGGCGGCGTTTAGGGCGGCGTAGAAAGACCGCCAGCGGTATTTTTTACGATGTGGCATGGACAACTTCCGTTGAACCTCTGAAACGAGGCTTTTTCATAAGTCAAGTTCCAATTTGTTGGATACCAGAACAGAACAGAATGCAAGACATGGCTAACAAGCCAGGATATCCCAAGCTATCTTTAAGGTACAGAGTACGCCAAAGACAAAAAGCAAAGAGGGAGCAAAAAACCTGCACTCACAGACGCGGATCTTATCGGGGTTGGGACCGGGGGAACAAACCGATGCCCCAGCAAAACGGATCCAGCCAAAAGACACGACAAGGCCTAGCCAAGCCACCGAACCACCCCAACGCGAGCGAATCTGATGAGTTGAGCAATCGCAGACACATGAAAGTGAAAAATGGTAAACTACCATTGGCTCGATGCATTGATTGCTCATCCCTTCATCCATTGGTTGATTTTATCTTATCTTTTCAAGCCATTCAGGTTCAATTCTGAACTGGAGCATCTGGAGACTGGAGTTATGGCGATGATCAGCCATTGATTGTATCTGTAAAGCAGACATGACAGCCAAGTGATGTGCGCGAAGAATTGCCTGGAAACTCCTACAGAATCATGGATCTTTCCAAGGCTTTGACAGCTCAACTGGTGCATCATGTCCCAGTCTGGCAAGGTAAGGTACCATACGGAGTACATAAACTTAAGTTCCCGTCTCCAGCGAAACGATGCCCCACTAGCAGTGATAATACATGCACGAGTACAGTTCAAGAGCAGTGTGTGTACAGTACATCTGGCCACCATCTAGGATTGCCTCGGATTTGAACAGCACCTGCAGTGTTCTCCAAAGGTACACTTCTACAGTACGAGTCAAACACTAAAGATATCGACAGATCAGGTATCTCAGTGTCCACTTCTTCACATCACCGCCTCCCGCACTTGGACCCGCTATCGATTCGCTTACCAGGCTTGTTTGCTTGAGTTCCCTGAGTGCCTTCATTGCGTCAGCTAGCGATAGTTCACTACATAGTACATTCAGCATGGATCTATATATCTCGATCTGGCGTGTAAATGCTTGAAAGATGTAATGAGTATCACCACTATAGTTGACCAGGAGGCATCTCCGAAGTAATGGCTGTGCATTAAGCATGCTGTACCCATCGAGTCACAATGCGCCAGGAATTTGCTTGGACAACCCGGTTTGTTTTACCCAATGTCAACCTCCCTACGGTGTCACTCAGCTGCAGCGCACTGAAAATCGTCAAGCCCAAAGCTGTCCCAGCCAGCCCAAGCGTTGCCAAGACATCTGGTGCAAGGCCAGGAAATGCTCAGTGCTGTGCTCGCTTGAGCAATTCCTTGTCGGTCGAGCATGACCAGCACCTCTCTTTGGACCTATGGTGGTTTATTGATGATGAGAAATTGGATCGAATGATGAGACGAGTCAAGATGCGTCTCATGATAACCTCATCTATACATTTGGCGAGAGATCAACACGCCAGCGGCAGCGGCGAAGACGACAGCAACAAACGATGTGTGCCAGCGGGCGAGGAACGGAGCGGGTGAACGAACAACCAGGGGCCAAATCCTTGAACGCGGCCGGTCCACTCCGCAGCGCAGCAGAAACAGACATCGCCGTCACATAAAGAGTGAGAATGGCGGCGGTCCGGGGAGTGGTTGTAGCATCATCACCCCCTTGATGGATGTCGGCCACGGCCTGGCTTGGCTTGTCGAGCAGAGAGGGACGGTGATGTGAAAACCGTAGGTACTCCGTAGATACCTGATGATAGACAGTGGTACCTTACAGCATTAGGCTACACATGAAGAACGTCAAGATCAACGTCAGCTACCTGCGTGGTTTATGATATCAACTTGTTGTGCTGGCAATCAATCCTCTTTTTTGCTGGGGACAACGAAACCTCGGCCGTGCTGAGCGAAAACGGACCAAACCTATGAGTTGTATTTTGGTGACGCTGGACGGTGACCGTATCGACTGGAGATTTGAGCGAGGTGGAGTGGATAAGGCAAGGTCGAGAGAGGGGTCTATCTGCAGTGTTAGGGGTGGTGGGTGTAACAGATGGTATCTCTTAGTCCAGGATTGATCTGAAGATGGTGAGGTACAGAGCAATGAGGGAGAGAAAGAGAGCAGGCATGGCGCCATGGGTCGAGGCACAGACCACGCATCTCGCACGGTTAGAGACTTACCACATTGGTACCGCTATCTGGTTGAGGTCGGCTGTTGCAGCCACTCGTTGTTGTTTCTCATGGTCGCCACTGTGAACCACACACCATTCAGAGTTACAGCGAGAGATGGCTTGGCATTGCACTGGTAAAGCCACGGGCACTGTGCCTTCCCACTTACAGTCCACCCATGCCCACCTCCATCATCACTAAATGGATCCAACACCAACTAAAAAATATCCACCCCCCCAAAAACACAAGACCTTCTCTCTCTCACATTACACTGATCCACTTGCTCTACTCTTTTGTCCAGGCTATTTGACCATCTCGGCTTCTTCTTCTCACCAAACTATTGTTCCTCATATTTACCTGCCCGATACCTCAATCCCGGCCTCGATCCTCGCTGCCCTCATACACGACAATGGTGCTATAGATCGATTTTGTCACATCCCGTTGTGACTTCAACTCAAGGCCCGCCTTTGCGAGCCCAGTACCCTCCCCTTCAGCATGTCGGAGCGACCACGACCGCTTCACCTATCTCGCCCATCATGGATCCCTCACAATACTTCCAGCACCATCACCGCCACTCTCAACACCACTATCACCACAAGTCGCTATCGCAGCAACAGTCGTCCGCCTCCCTCTCGTCGACGAACCGCGGAACCCCGCCGTTGCATACACATCTCCCCTCCTCTTCCTCTATGCCGTTGAGGACGGCCAACAGTACCCCGATGTCCTCTCCAGGACTCTTCAGCCCTTCGGCTTCTCGACAAAACCTCGTCACCTCCGTGTCCGAAAATAATACCCCTCCGAATTACGTACAGAGCCCTCTTCTGCACCCTTTGCAGTTGCACAAAGTTCGAGAGTAAGCACCCTTAACTTTTAAGAGAATATTGTCCCGCATATTCTTTGGAGATTTCTTTGTCCCGCTTCCAACCGGCTTTGCTCGCATATGGCGGGGAAATGGCCAGGGAGCCTCGCAAGCACCGACCGTTTCACTTACCAGACACTAACTCAATTGTCAATCACAGGACACACAAAGCTCTTATTGACTCAGATACTGCCACTGGTCGGAAGCTTATCAACCAATATGAAGTGATCGAAGAGATTGGCCGTGGAATGCACGGCAAAGTCAAGCTAGCCCGCAACCTCGAGACGGGCGAAAATGTGGCTATCAAGATCATTCCACGTTTTTCTAAGAAGCGACGCCTGGGAAAGGTTACAGCAAAGTCTCCCCAGGACAAGACGAAAAAGGAAATCGCCATATTGAAGAAGATACGTCATCCTAATGTGGTTGCACTCCTCGAAGTCATCGACGACCCTGAACTTAAGAAGATTTATATGGTCCTTGAACACGTGGAACTCGGTGAAGTTGTTTGGCGCAAGAAGGGCCTTCCTCATATTTGTCTTGCCGAACGACGTCGCATAGAACGCGAGATGCGAGGCGAACTCCCAACCCCTGAAGAGGATCGTTACGAGCAGCTACTCGAGCATCGTCAGGCCATCAAGCAAATGAAACGAGCCAAGATGGCTCAAAACTATCCGGGCCAGATGAACTGGAGTTTTGAAAATGGAGGAGCCGATGAGCCTAGTAGCAGCCTCGGGAGTCAGTCTCGTTTATCTTCCATGCAGGACTTCGCCATGAGTGACGGACCACCATCCAGACCTACCTCACGCCAAACATTTCGAGACGAATCGAGAAGACAGTCACGTTCGCGATCTGTCGTGTCGTCAACTCGTGCCGTGGAAGATCCTGACGAGTTCCTTCCCTCAGATGACGATATGGAAACTCCCAACGCCCTTCGATCTAACCCCACATCAAGTACTGCACTGGATGGTACTATGTACGGTCCTTATGTCGACGAAGGCTTCCGTGGTCGTTCTCCTAGCATGGCTGATTCAATTATATCTCACATGTCATCTCTTGATTTCAATCCTCAGCAGCACGACCCTTTCTCAGACGACTTCTCTTACGTGCCATGCTTCACCTTCGAGCAGGCACGATCCACTTTCAGGGATACAGTTCTAGGATTGGAGTATCTGCATTATCAGGGAGTTGTCCATCGAGATATTAAGCCAGCAAACCTTTTATGGAGTAGGGATCATCGCGTGAAGATCTCCGATTTTGGTGTTTCCTACTTCGGGCGGCCTATTCGCGATGGCGAACCTGATGATACAGTATCCGAATCGGAAGCCAAAGATTTTGATGACGACCTTGAACTTGCCAAGACAGTCGGCACCCCGGCGTTCTTTGCTCCCGAGCTGTGCTATACCGATCTTGACACAGAACAGCCCAAGGTTTCTGAACAAATTGATGTTTGGTCTCTTGGTGTGACTCTCTACTGCCTGATATTCGCCCGGATACCTTTCCTCGCCGAGGATGAATTTCAGATGTTCCGAAAGATCGCCACGGAGGAAGTGTACATTCCCAAGCGCCGCTTGATGCCCGTCCATCCCTCAACTTCGCCAGCCGCAACATCCCTTTATAAGCGTCAAAACATGCATCCCTACCGCGACGACAACGATCTGGCTTACGAAGAAGTCGACAACCTTCTCATCGACCTCTTGAGGCAGATGCTTACCAAAAATCCCGAGAGACGCATTCGACTTCGGGACATCAAGCGCCACCCATGGGTTGTTCAAGATATCATGAACCCTATCGGCTGGCTCGATGATACTGACCCCGCCCGTCCTTCTTCTGGTCGAAGAATTCAAGTTGATGAACGAGAAATGTCATCAGCTGTTGTACCTCTCACCTTCCTCGAACGTGCTCGTTCGGTGGTCAAGAAGGCTGTCGGTAAGGTAATGCACCCCCTGGTGGAACGAAGTGATAGCAAAACGCGACATCGTGCCAACAGTAGTGCCGCTAGTTCCGCCGGCGACAACATGAGTATGTACAATAACGGACCTCCGACTCCTCAACAACAATATCGTGACACCCGCCGGAAGAGCCTTCGGCCTGACGATTACTTTGCGATCGCGATGCGGGATTCCGAACATCCTCTTTCAGTCAGTCAGGCGGTTAGTCCACAGCCCGAATCTGTCATTTACGATCCTTTGGCGACTGTCTTACCCGAAACTGGAATTTATCGAGGCCATGCGCATGCCCACAGTGAGAGCGAGTCGGCTCGTGAATCCGAGAAGTCTGTGTCGACAGCCTCATTTTGGCCATTTCATCGTCATGCACACAGTCACGGACATGTCAAGTCTACCCAACACTTCTTACATCTAACCCCTACCCTGCCCATTTCGCAAACCACCCCTTCTACGCCTGGCTTCAATAACCAGTCTGATGGCCAAGATGATTCTGGAGCTGAGACGATCCGCAAGACTCGTGATATGGACGCAATCGATTCGATGGATGAAAGTTCTCGATCAAAGTCCGTTGACAGGGGACTCTTCTCTAGCTCCGACAAACGCGCTGAACCGAAGGTGGGCGTGAATACCACGGTTGCCCCAGGTAGTGTTCAGGCGCCGTCTCGCCATGGACGAGGCCCTGTCAAGTCCGTTGACCTGGGCAGCACGTCTCACTACAGGCCGCTTGAAGCCTCTCTGCTCTCTTCATCGCTTGCTGCCGCGGCCGTGCAACACTCCAACAACCAAGATTTGAGTAAATTTGGGCAGCCACACAGTACCAGAGCCAGGCCTCGATCTCTTCAGCGCATGGATAGTGCCCCTATCCCAAGAGCAACACCCCCGCGACATTCAGAAGAGCTTTGCATGCGGCGATCTGAGCGGCCACAGGCTGAGCATATCAGCTTTTCTTGCCCGCCGTCACCAATTCAGGAGGAATGGACTCGGGATGAATTTCTTCCTCGTGCAGACACCATGCCCACTACCAAGTCGTCAAGCGTCGATTCCATGGAGGCCCTGGCTACACCTTCAACTAGCCCGAGTGAAGTTACTAGCCCTGTCTCAGCTCTCCCTTCCACGGCTAGCACCTCTGAGAGAATGCTGGCATTCCAATCTGATCCCTCTCTGCCAGCTCTACTCAGTGGCGCTAGCTCCGTCTCGGCTGATATGGAAGCCGAGCTTCTATGTAAACCAGGCATCGTCAGCGCGCATCCCCAATTACTCGAGACCACCGACAGTCTGACGCCGCCAGCGTTCGATAAGGAGCCAGACAGCTACCCTATTGATCAGTTTTACGACAACCATCACGCCATGGATGGTGGGTCTCTTGCTGTACATTTAGAAGGTAGTGCTCGAGACTCCATCACAAGTACTCCTGTTGCGCGACCTGTTGAAGATGACTTCGACGATGATGGAAGTGATGACGATGGAATACTGCTCATGGCGTCATCGAAGAAAAAGCCAGTACAAACCACATCACGGCCTCGAGCCCCTGGCCCTCGAAGACGCGATACCAACATTAGCATTGCAAGTACTGAGACTGCGAAGAAGGTGCCGACGTCTATATACGGTGACGAGGGGACGTCACCCTATGAATCATGATACCCCTCTCCCCCATCCCCTTTTCGTGGCAAGATCTATCAGTTTATTTTATTTCTCTTATCATATATTTGTCGGATGCCTGACAAGCACTGAGAGCTTTTCTATCATGGGTTCAGTTGCATCTCCAGCTGTTGACTGCATTTTCAAGCATCAGGTCCTCGTGGTATGTACGAGGCCTGGCATCCAATTGGGTGTTTTCCTTTCTTGTTATTAGACCGTTGCTCAAATCCCAGAGAGGGATTCTCACTGCATTGCAATTTGCGGCATATCATGGGCGGTTCAGTTGCTATAAAATTTTAACCACTTTTGTTTTGGGAAAGGCAGTTGTTTTTGGGAGGCATGCAAGATGATGGATGTACGGATGAGGCAATGAGCATAATGATGGGTTATGAGATGGAATGAATGAAGGAGAAGAGCGCAGTATGAAGATTCAAGGCAGAGGGAATAGTATGTTGCCGTGTCATCGGAAGCCAGTCCCATGCTCACGAACGCATTGCCTATATATCGGAACAGGAGGACAAAGAATCAATTCTTGCATTCTCTGTCAGACCTTTTGCAGTGGCACTGGAGTAGCCTGTTCTAGGGACTTGAGGAGGAGTTGGTGCATTTGCATACCATAGATATAGGAAGGAAATATGCTGTATGTGTTGGATAATATTCCATGTATCGAAGATAAGGGTCAAATGCTGCGCATGAGACATCAATAATTATCAGTCTGGAAATTACTACACTTGTATATTCACTGTCGTGATCGAGTATTGGATGAAGACAGTCTCCAAATATGGGAAGCTAATGTACATGCCCATTGTCCAAATGTGCCTTGATGACCATATTGTCAACATTTGATTCTATCAAGCTGCAGATCCAGGTTTCACAGCTTGCTTGCCCATATGAGCGACAAGTGCTGAAGCCACTAACCCTACAAGACATACAAGCAAGATTCCAGCAGCGTTGACGACGGTCCTCATGGCGGATACCGGGGGTTTCTTGGCAACGATGTCGTCTAGGATCTCGTCGAATCGTTTCGCCATCTGTTCCCTTCCGAATAAATCCTTAACTCTCGCAGCACCCTTCTCCCCCATGGTCTGCACCTCGGAATCTCTCAATTTCAACGCGCTACGCACAACCTTGGCCCAGGCGTCCACATCATCGGGCGATCGCAACCACCCAGTCTCGCCGTCGACGATGGTCTCAACAGGACCACCCGAATCTGCAGCCAGGACTGGTGTGCGGGTGAGCATGGCCTCGAGGGGAACGATGCCAAAATGCTCGTTGGCGGGTGTATACAGGAGAATGCGCGCGGAACGAAGGAGCACATCCTTAAGAGTATTGGGGATCGAGAGGAGGAAGAGAACCGGGACGGTAGCTGGCACGGTCTGGGCGGTTATGAGGGTTTTGATAGTTAGGTGCTCTAGAGAGTGGGAGGAAGCGAGGGCCTCAAGCTCGGAGTGGTACTGAACATTTTCGGAGACGCGGGGATCGTAGCCACCTAGCATTGTGAGTTAGCACAGCTCTTTGTTGTGTAGAATAGTTGGGGACTTTATATACCTGCTAGGATGAGTCGGCAGCCTTTGCGCTCAGCCTCAGGAATCGCAGCGAAGGCCTCGATCGCAAGACCGATGTTCTTCTTCCTTTCGAAGCGGTTGATGCTCAGGATAACCTTTTCTCCCTTGAACGAAACATCCCCATCATCACTAGCATCCTCTATCTTCTTAGACTCGGTGTCCACACAAGGATACACCACCTTTGTTTCCGTACGCTTCTTGAGGTTTGGCCACGTCTTGTCAACAACACCCTTTGTAAAGCCGGAGTTTACCGCTACGGCGCTCGCAAAGCCCATGGTCCATTCTTCCAGCCAGTCGAACGGGCGACGGTAGAGGCGCTTGAGGGCGGACTCGCGGCCTTGCGCCAGGAGCAGGTCGGGGAAATGGCAGTAGAAGAGGATCGGGGAGGCGGGGGCGATGTAGCGTAGCAGAGGAAGGCCGGCGGATAGCTGGTCGACGATGAAGACGCGGGGTTGCAAGGCGTGCAGTTCCCCGGTGAGAGCTATGTGGATGAGGAGGTGGACGTGACGAAGGATGGCGCAGAGGATGGTGAGGCGGGAGAGGATGGACATGGGAATGAGCCAGTGGCCACGAACGCGGACATCGAGAGTACCTGCGAGTATTAGCTTGTGTGATTCTGTTTCTATAGAGGAGTTTGGGTCCGTATGTACCATTTCGACATTCATCGAAGCAATGGCTCGGATCGCAATGGTTCGTAAATATCACCACGCGATGTCCACGCTCCTGGAGGCCAACAGCAGCATCAACAACAAGACGCTCAGCACCACCGATGCCGAGATCAGGATGGAAGAAGACTACAGAGCCTTTATCTCTGATGTCTCGAGCCATTGTTTACGCGCTATTGGCTCTTCCCTTTTTTTTCTTCTTTCTTTCTTTTGGGTGGCTTGATTTTATTCGAGAGTGACCAAGTTCGGTTGGTGGGGGTTGTGATAATAGTTGGAGGAAATGAAAGCCGGAGCTAGCGTGGGGCATGTGAAGAGAACAAGTTTACAGTGATTGGCTGGGTTTAATTGAGGTACGTGTCTGTCATGGCAAGTGGGGCGCTGCCATCATGAAAGGTACGTATCTCTTTTACCCCGGAATCTCTAATTGTTAGGTACGAGGTATTGTTCACATGCAAAGACTCCAACAATAACTTAGACAACAGTGAAAACACATGCAAAAGAATAACGAGGGTGTACAGACTTAATCCACATTGGCCTTAATACTAAGCAATATTGCATTATATCACCGTCTCATATAATGTTCATAAGCATAAATATGTACAATTCTTCAGTCAATGCTCTACCCCAACTCCCTCCTCTCCACAAGCCGAGGTGTCTTCCTTAGCCGGCCATCATCTCCACGCCTCTTATACCCACGCTCACTCCCTCTCACAGCATTTCTCTCATCCATCATCAACCTCTGAAATGTCTTCACTCTTCACACTCCCCATTGCGCAATGCGGTGCTCACCAGGGCGGCACGCTTACGTGCACTGAGCCTTCACCTAGAGTCTACCTTCTCACGCTCACGTCTCCCCCCGACAACCGTCTTACAACGCCTGTTCTCAAGGCATTCCTCAACGCCCTGGATATTATCGAGTTCGGTTATCCTCACGGCGTTGTGGCGACCACTTCTGGGATTCAAAAGTTCTATAGCAATGGCCTCGATCTTGAACACGCTGTTGCCACAGAAGGCTTCTGGCCTTTACTGTACGATGTCTGGAACCGATTTTTGACGTATGTTCTTATAACTACCCTACATCATGACAACTTATACTGACCAACTCAGATACCCAATGCCTACAGTGGCCCTCATGAATGGCCATGCATTCGCAGGTGGTCTTATGCTTGCCACAGCTCAAGACTACCGCCTGGCTCCCTCCCCACGGGGTTTCCTCTGCCTCAACGAGCTCGTCTTTGGCGCGCCCCTCAAGCCCGCCATGTCAGCGCTCTTCCGCGTCAAGTACTCCCACGCCACATACCGAAGCCTCGTCCTGGAAGCCAAGCGCTTCACAGGAGAGGATGCCGTTGCAGCTGGTATCGCCGACGATGTTGCGCCCAAGGGCCTGGATGACCTTCTGCGCTTCATCAAGGAGAAAGAGCTCATTGACAAGAGCAAGTCCGGCGTTTACGGCGTGTTAAAGATGGAGATGTACGCGGGCTTGATTGAGACTATGAAGGGTCCTGCCATGGAGGCTCACGAGGCCAGGTTTGAGGATGCGCAGAGTCGAGAGGGTGAGAGGAAGGAGTTCGGAAAGGTTTGGTATGAGCAGTGGTTAAAGGAGGCCGGGGCCAAGGCCAAGCTGTAGACAATACTTTGCATACACATACAGATAAATATGTACAAGCACGTTTCTTTCCGGCTACGATGAAGAATACTGTCACAACCCTTCTGTAAACAGAACGAGGCCGCCTACATATAGTATCCCAATAGCTTATCATGTCAGATTGATGTGCTGATGCAGCTGAGGTCTCCTCTCACCCATCGTTTTTTGTCCTTTACTTTTCACCTGGCTAAGATCTGCCGTCTTAGATCCAACTACTACCACAACGTCTAAGATTTACGGACGATCGCCAACAGAATATTTACACAAAAACACCATAATATAGAATTAAGTCCACTCCCCTTACACCCGGTGCGCCAAGCTAAAATTCGAGAAATCTCGATAAAGAATAGCACATCTGTTTTTATTGCTTCCACCACAAACGCCAAAACCCAGTCCCAACACGACGCCATGCAATGTATTATGCCATCGTTCACAAGCAAAATTCAATCAACACGATGATCTGATCGATCAGGGAATAAGCGATCTGATCAATGACCACCGTGGCCCATGTGCGGATGCTGTTGCTCAAACAAGCCCAGCACATCAGAGGGTATGTAATCCAACCAAGGGCCCATCATATCTGACTGCTGCAATCCCAGAGCAGCAATATCAATATCCTGGCTATCGAATGTGATGCCATCCATGCTCCCCATTGTTGTTCCCCACGGCATTGCATATGGGAAACTGTTTTGACCAAAGTACATGCCGTTCGCTCCAGAGAGTGTGGTGGCTGGGGTCACCCCATTTTCTGCCATGGCTGTTGGTGGCGAAACGCTGTATGCATCAAATCCGGCTGAAGGTTGGCTCGTGGGTGTGAATCTTGGGCCAGTATAAAAGTCGTTACTCTCACTATCCTCATGTAACCCATCGAACTGGACCGTGGGTCGCGTCTGAGTACTCGTTGCCGAAAGATTTGAAGTTCGACGGGGCATAGATGGACGAGATGATTGCCGCACTGCCGAAGTAGTGTGTTGCGGATATGCTGGCGCGAGCATACTCGTTGAGTCTGGTAAGCTTTGTCTGATAGGGTCAAAGATCATATTACCGGGCGGTGTGCTCGGAGTTCGTATCGATGGAGTAGGTTGAGTCCCTGTTTGGACTGTCGATTCCCGATTTTGATACATGAGTGTTAAGCTCGAGTTTGGCGAGTTGGCTGTTCCTGCTAGAGTCCATGCAATAGGCGGCCCCGATAACCTCGGCGATGCCTTACTTTCGAACTGAGGGAACCGATTATTCAACGTCCCAGTGCTGCCTCTTCGGGGCACCTTCGTACTTTCGTATTCTTCCGCTGTGTATGTTTCGCAGTCCCATATTCCTTTGGCTCGTTGATCCAAAGCGGTAATAATGTATGTAGCACCACCCCAATACATTTCAACTTGTTGCAGTGAGTTGAAACATTTTTGATAATTCTGATTCGCCGCGGAAGCTAAAAGAGAGTGTCTTGAAGACTTGGCTTCCCGAGACTTGTTCCCTCCCGTTGCATCCGGACGGTGCATGCCGGGAGAATTAGCCCTTGATGGGGAACTTGATGCGTTGGCGCTTGACTCCATTACGAAAGCACAAGCCGCAATGTATATCGGTTGGCAAGTAAAGGGATTTCCAATAAAGCTCTTAGGGTCAATTAGGTCCGCAAAAGACAGGATGTCGCAAATCGTTTTTGCGCTGCTCATACTAAGTTCGCGACTGTCAGGTAAGAGTTGCAACTCGCTACGGAGTTCAGCAAAAGGCGTAAGG
Organism: Fusarium tricinctum; assembly: GCA_020744515.1. Classification (NCBI taxonomy): domain Eukaryota; kingdom Fungi; phylum Ascomycota; class Sordariomycetes; order Hypocreales; family Nectriaceae; genus Fusarium; species Fusarium tricinctum. The sequence goes on along the minus strand of JAGPXF010000002.1, from coordinate 5,795,806 downwards.
AGAGTTGGTTGGTGGAGGATGATGAAGAGTGCGTGAAACCAAAAGTGCAACAGGATAAACGTGTTGCCTTGACCTATCCCCAGGTAAGCCTTGAAGTTGCTTACGTTGAACTGCAGCCGCGAATCCCAGCTCTTATAGAGCCTTGTCAGCTCGTGCTCCATCTCGCCGAGTTTGTCCCATGTGTCTTTGGTAAGATCCTGGGCATTGCGAACCTTGTTGAGGACGTCACAGACACGCCCATATAGGTGGATAATCTGAAGAAAGATGGGATATGGTGCTGGCCAGTTTGTCGCCGGGTCAATGAAGGGCTCAGGGAATGAGAGCTCCAAGTCATCGTCACGGAATGTAACCGGACGACCTGTCCCCGACGAGATAATGCGGTCCAAGATGAAAACTGCCCAAAATGTGTCCATCCGTTCCTGAACGAGCTCTCTTTGCTCCTGAGGGTTAAGTTGACTCGATTCGCTTGGTTTTGCCTCCGAATTCCCTTCATCGACTGGTGGGCGGCCCCAGTTTTGCGAATACAAAGCATCCTTCTCTCCGTGATACTGGACTCCAACTTCTTTTTGCAAACCCAAGTCAACAGCCATACGGATAGCGAGGCCAAGATACATCCACAGAGCACTGTCTTGGCTCGCTCCGAATCCTTCATACGCCATTAAAAGACAAGCCTGTACGGCACCAACCGTCGGGCACGGAAATGTGTCCACAGTGGCTTGCCTGGCTCTTTGCGCAAACACTGCGCCCCGTTCCATCCTTGGCATTTTGTCGCTTCCATTTGTAAGGGCTGGAGAGTCAGAGAACCTCGCAGCCAAAGCGCAAATGGAATCAACGAGTATAGCTTCGACTCTCTTCTCTTTCACCATGCGCAAAAACTTTGATTGTCGAAGGAACGGGTAACTGGAACCCATTTGCACGAAGAAAGTGTTAACAAGACTGATGATCAGAGGGTGAACCGGGGCTGGGTCGTTGGGGTCGTAAGTAGGGAGTTCTTCGCCAACCACGTCGATATCGACAGCTGAACTACTTCCTGGTGCTCCACTGTGAGTTGACATAGGCGAGGTCCCAACCATTGAGCCAGCGGCTGACCGCCGTCGGTCGCGTACAGAAACAACCATTTGCTTGAATCCGGGGACGATGGCTGTCGGTCCAAAGTAACGGAAGTAGGGGACGCGATTGCGTTCGGACCGGCGCACAGCAGTAGGAGATGGCGTGTTTTGCGCGGCTATGGAAGAGTAGCGATGGCCGTTGGGTGCTAGCGCATTGGAGGGTTTGCGTTCGTGAAGCTTCGAATCGATCATGTTCGTGAGCGACATTGTTGTCTCCTGTACTGCATCGGGAGTGAGCGCATCTGGTGTAACCTGGACTCGGACATGAGTCTTCTCGATTTTAATGTCGTCATCGTGGTGGTTGTGAGGTTCGCGCTCGGGTTGATCGTGATCAAGCTTGTCCAAAAGTGTTGGTTTCTCAATGTCCTCCCTCTTTATATCTTCGGGATATCCTAGACATTCGTGACCATTCTTGGTGCAGGTAGAGCAAACGGGTCGTTCGCCAGCGCATCTTGTTTTACGTTTTCGACAAGTCAAACACCTGAGCCGCAAAGGAGTTAGTATATGGAAATCGACTTGAAGAAATTCGTGGGCCAAGGAGACAAAACAGGATGAGGCGCACAAAGTCATGCGACCAGCCCAGTAACATGTTATGTTGTAGGACGATGGAGAACACTCACGCAGCATTGATTCTGCGCCGCTTAGAAGGCGGTTGTCCTTGATTGTGTACAAAGCGAATCGGACGCGGTGGCGGCGGCGGCGGAACCGGATCCGATGTGTTTGTCTGGGAGCCCATGACTAGAACATGGTGATGCTTCTGTTAAGGTTGCGGAGGTGGGCGCGGGAGCGGGAGCGGACGTTGAAGGGATCGAGAAGCTCGGCGCAAATGGAGCGACGGAGTGTAGACAGCGCCCGAGGGATGATGACGAGCGACAAGCTGATCGGCGGGGTTAGGCGTCCTTCGGGGCCTGTTGCAGACTGTGGCTTTGTTGGTGTTGGGCAATGCAACCTCGGGGTATGAGATGTGAGGGATGCGAATGCGACAAGTAGTATTCTATTGATGAAGGGTTCGTTGGCTGTAGCAAAAAGGTTAAGGTGGTGTTGTTTTCATATATTTGACGAAAGGCGCTAGAAGTTGAAGAAGGCGCATCAACAGCTTAGGAGCATGCTCGGGATTGGTCGCGTATAAGGGCTCCCAAGGATGAACAAGGGACACGGCTTGACCAGGGATTCGAGATTGGGCAATCAGAGAGTAGGTCAGGTGAAGATGAGCCGCAGGAGATTGTGGAGGGAGTGAGTGAGGAATAAATGAATGGGATTGTGTAGAGCGATTAGATATTATAAAAGAAAAATGTTGTTAACAAAATATGACAAGTTGTGGGTTGAAGCTGGAATCGGCCGAGAGGAAGGGAATGCGAAAGTAGACGATAAGGAGTCACCCTCGTCTGGGGGATGGGGATGGACGGGGATGGTGTTTAGGCAGGTGGGGTAAGTGCTCATGTGGAGAGAAAGAACTGCAGAGCTCAAATGACCAAAGACATACGCAACAACATACCTTGGGCTTTAAGTTAGGTAAGTACTGGTTTCTTATACAAAAAACACGGCTTGTAGAGTTGGAGAGATATAAAACCAACATTGCCTCAATAAGCAAAGGCTACAAACTAACTCACTTGATGTAACAACCAACAGTAACAAAACCGGGCACAATTTCACAAATATCGTCACATCAGTGGCAATATTTAGCCTTGGTCCCTCTCTCCTCTTTTCCCTCGCCTTCATCACAATCACAGCCCTTTCCCACGAACTCGTCTCATCCAATCCTCCACCACCAACTCCTCATCCTCTTCCTTCCTTTCCCCTTTCTTAGTCGCTGCCCCCAACCCAACCTTAATAGACTACGTAACGGCCCGCCCTGCCATCTTTTAACGTAGAAGCATCCCCCCTTTTTTCAGGAGCAGACTATGTAGATCAAGTGATCAACTAAACTACAATACCCATGTTCTACGATGCTTCGCTTAAGTTCTTACCAATGGATGCGCACTTCGTCTTATACATGCAGAGCCCTAAACTGCTCAGTATTACCAGAGGCGGGGCTCCATAGGACTATGCACCTGTCCCAACCTACATAGTATGCACATGCCCCTCTTTTGCATGATACAGACTTACAACCACTAAGAGATATGACAACAACTTATATAGAAACATCGCCATCTGATTGTTTCGTCTCGAATGATGCGGCCTACCCCACGGCGCTAGACAGTTGTCAATCCCATGATCCGGTAGCCACCCCGAATATGCCGGATAATTAGCCAAGAACCAAGCAGTTGGACTGGCTTTCCAGAATGCGGGGACACCATCTCTAGTCTTGGCTTATATCCAACGTTAACGGGTAGACTCAGACCTCGAAGCAATGTAAATGCAGAACAATCCCTCTTTACGAGTTCGTCAACCGACGTCTCAACAATATGCCATGCCAGGCATGTGCTGTGCTGTATATGCAGATCATTATGCACCGTGCCGCATCAGCAACCTATGAACGAATCCCTATGTTCGATGAGGAGTATCAGTGGCGACTTACACCAAGGTCCACTAAACAGACATTGCGATGTTTTGTAGCGACATGTAACAAAATCTAAACACCATTTGCAGAGCCGATAATATTTAATGTTGATATATCAAGTAGTATAGCCCATAGCCTTCATGCAGACAAACAGGAGTTAAAATTCAAGTAGATATCCAACCTCAAAACAAGTTCAGAATACCAAAACAACAATTCAACGCCAAGTAGTGAGTGCTCTGACCCTCCCAAAATGCATTTTTCACCTCGCTACGCTTCCCCGTTCCTTTTCAACTCCAAGAGTATTCAGTTGTGTGTAAGTGCTGAATGGGTATCGCCAATCCGCTGTCGTCGGTATCATTTGAATTCGTCCATCCTTCTCATTTCTCCTTTATCCAAAAACAATAGTCACACCCATATCTGCACTCACTCGTCGCCAAAGATCACCACCGCTTCGGACACCCATCATCATTGCTTCTTCTTGCTGTTGTAGCATATCCGCCTTGTCCGCACGTCGCCATACTTCTTGTACGATAGTCCATGCGCGATCAATGTTCGTCATGCCTTGACGACGATTGATAGCAATGAACGTCTGGCGTGCGAGGCCACGGTCCGAAAGTGTTGTAGCCTCACAAGCAGCAACAAACAGCGGCCAGAGAAGGGCACTCATTGGACCAGTATTGCTGACGGTCCCGACACAATGGGTCAAGCTGATGTGCGTATGGCGCTGTACAAGTGGGTGTCTGCGTGGGTAGCTGTAGATGGTGCGGTAAAGATAGACGAACGCGGAATGCCGGTAAGACAGAGCATTGCTTAGAATGCTTTGGAGGCGACTCCTTTCTGTAGACTGCTCAGGGCTCAATTCTTCAGGGTTTTGATTCAGGATCGAGTTCTCGGGCAGTACAGGGTGCCATTCCTCTAGCGCCGCCTCAATGGCTGTTGCTGAGGTCTCAAATTCCGATCGAAGAACCGCAACCTTAGAAGCCTCCTCGTTCGCGACAGCAACATCAAGTTGATCTTTCAAAGCTAACAAATTAGACAGTCGGTGGATCACTGGCCATAAGGAGGTGGCCATTCCAAGGAGAGTGTCGACACTATTGAGGGGAGACGTAGCACCACCTGAATCCAAAGGAGGGAACGGTGCCAGGTAGTTGGTACCAGGGGCACTAGACAAAGGAGCTGTCCCAAACGAAAGCGCTGCGATCACATCATAAAAACGGAAAGCCTGTCGAATATCAGTATGTTGTTCATAAGGTTGCGAAAAACGTTCTCACCCGCTCCAAAAAGATGCCTGTTGGGTCGGTGGCGGTGCCGTTGTTGCTCATAATAGTCATGGCGCCTTTAAGATGGCCGTCGACGATGTTGGATCGACCTTTCTGAACCAGCTACAAGTTTGTCAGCCATAGAACAAGGTACACTGCATATGTCAAAACTCACCACCTCGTAATAAACCAAAAGCATGATAGCAGCCAGCAACTCGTTTCGGTTTGCTCCTGCTCCTTTCTGAATCAAGCGCGCTAGGCCTTGGATCGCTTTGTTATGGAAATAGACGCTCTTTTCATCATTCTCAACTCCGCGATATTCGAGGTGGGCGCTCGCCAAAGCATAAACAGCGTTGGTGACAGGCTGGCTCTCGTGGCACAAGGGGAGAAGAAGTTGCTGGAAAGGGTTGCCGCTCTCCTCACGGAACACGATCAGATGCGAGAGGACATTGCAGAAATGATCGACAAGAGCACGGCGGTTGGTACGACCAGAGAACTCCGAAAATACCGGGGAGCAGAATTCGAGTCGAGGCGATGGCACAGTAACGGGAGCAATCATAGCCAGGGAGGGGCTAGGGGTTGCGTATGCGGGCGCATAGGTACTTGCATATGTTGTCGTGGGAATATTGATGTTAATAGACTGTCGGCGAACTATTTCCTCAACATCTTCCTCTCCATTCTCAATATGCTGAACATCATACTTGGGTTCGTCAAATTGAGGCAACTGAAAGTCAACAGACTCGAAGGGGGAAACAAGAGGCAAGTCTGTCGGAGTCCAATCAGATGAATTCCCCATCTGTTTGCTCGCGGCCCGGTTGACCAGAGATGTGTTGAGTCGTGGTGGCTGAGTTGTGGTTGGAGATTCATCGAGAGAATCTTCGCCAGATGATTTATCGTGCATGTCGTCGTTCCATTCTGTCGTGATCTGAGAATCTAAACTATGCGTAGCTCTGTCCGAACCCGAGGAAGAATTGGCGTCAAACGGCGAGCAAGGAGCAGTTGAATCGCGCTTGCGCCTTTGACGAGGTCGAACTGCTTCGTAGACACATTCCTGGCCGCGTTCTAAGCATCGAGCGCATGCGGGTCGAATTTCATCGCATTTCTTCTTCTATAGCAAAAAGGTTAGTATGATGGCAGTAACGCATATTATTTGAGCTATGTTGTGTACCTTTTCTTTACTGTAGAGAGATGGTGTTAGTCGGTTTTCCTGCAACAAGGATGGTATGATTTGTACTCACCAATAACTGCATCCTGTGAGACAACAAGCCACGTCCAGGTTAGCCATGTGCGCTTTGAGCTAGAGCATGGAGAACATTATGCGACAGAATGTTTCCAGAAGGAAGAGTAATTGACATACCTGCGCGTGAGCGCTTCTTTGGTACCTTGGGTGGTGCAAGTCTGGTATACAGCAACATTGTTGGAGATATGTGGTGGCGAATATAGATGATCAAAGGATCACAAAGTCAATCATGCGGTTTCCATCTACCAGAAACGATGCTGCATGAGCCTCGGAAATATGGCGATGAGGCGTTCCGGTTTACTGCAGTGGTGCCCCAATCCCAACACGAGTCAGTTGCTGTAAAATTGTTATGCTGAAGCAAAAGTCGTTGCCGATTAGGTGTGAGACAAAGTTGATACTGAATAACTGATCTTCGTTGGTGTGGGGGAAGGAAGAGGGGAAATGATGTCCACCAGAAGCCGAGGATCTGGGGAAAGAAGATTTGTAAACAGGAGATTGATAGTGGTGCTATGGATACTCTGGTCGCAATACTGTCAGAATAAAAGTCACGATATGGTTGAATAAGAGACAGGTTAAGGTCGAGGGCAGGTTGGGAGAGGGGGAGACGAAGGGGAAAAGAAGAAATGGAAGGGATCAAAATTGATGCCTCGTGCGTCCTGGGGGCGTCATGGTTTGGTCTGCGAGCAACAAGCAGCAAACATAAGGACCTTGCCAATCCTGTCACTACACACCATCGTGATCTTTGCGCATCCACGACCTTCATGGATCCCTGGCCCATGCCGGGCCACTTTCCCGAGTATGGACAAAGTTGCCTTCTCTGCCTCTTGCTAGCTTGCGGGGTTACGGCCGCTGCAATTGACTCGACGATGGGCGCCCTGACGGTTTTTTTAGGCTCTCTCACATGGTATCCTACTGGACGTCCAGGTCTGGATGAGATGAGTTAACAGGGGCATTTCTTAGGGTTTGCGGTGGACCAAGAGAGTCGGGGAACTGGGGCCGAACAGTTCCTACTGTGCTAGACCACTCAATTCATGTGTGCAAGGCAGTGCCGAAACAGTGTGAGTTACCGTCAACGGTAGCATCCCCGCTCATCCAAGCCCGCAGGTGACTTTCCTTCACATAAAGAGGACCCTCAACGAGCGCCACCCATCGCCCAGCTCGCAGAGTTCTAGAATCGTCACAACGAGGAGAAGCAAAAGGAACAATATCAATCACACCCTCATCAACTTAAATCCATGATAACCTAACTCACGTCCCTGCAGCATCAAACAGGTTCCGTGGTTCCCAAAGGCGGCAAACACATGGCCCTGGCATTCTTTTCCCCGGTACGCTGGAAAATCCGGGGTAATGAGACTGCCATTCCAGCAGATTGAGCTTACACTGGAAGCCACTCGCCCGCTTTAGGTTCAGATGGTGATGGGTAACTCGTTTTAACAGGCGCGGCAAAGACAAAACCTGGCTAATTGCCACGCCATTGAACCGTCCGATGCCAATCCCCCGCGTGCTTTGCCGGACGCCGCAACCCCTTCCCGCGTCGCCGTTTAATCATTAGCATCGGTCTGAGATCTTCGCTCCGTTGGACGATGGGATTGTCTCACGGAAGATCACAAGGGGTGACCAACACCCCCGCTCGCAGTCTGACTGACGGAGAATCCTGGGTCGGATTTCGCTTTTTACCCTTTCGCTTGCGCAGGAACGGCAAAGACGATGGCCTGCAAAATAAAGTTCATGGACCCTTAATTCCGCTCCTTGATCGGCAATGCTTCAATCAGTTGTGGCAGTGACGAACATAGGAACACGAGTTTCACTACGTACGTGGCGTGGATCTCCTAGTTGGAGAGTGTACTTTTGCCCAATTTTTTAACCCAAAACGCCAAGCAAGAATTATGGTAGATGGAGCAAGACGTTGGCAGCAGCGACCGATCGTGAAGCAAAAGTCCTCAACCACGAGACCACGATAGCTCTGGTCTAGAAGGTGGCGCTTGGTGAAGCACCAGCATGCAGCTAACGTTGCAGGAACCTGGAGAGGCCTAACGATTCTTGGCAGCGGAATGGCATGGACTCCTCACTCCCTTGTCCGGAAGCTAAGCTGTCGAACATCCATGCGATATTTGGGAGGTCCAACTTCATGACTTCTTTGCAGCCCAAGCAGGAGTTAGGGGGTCCCAAAGCAAGGAGTATAAAATCCAGCATGATACCATCAACACTCCGAGCCCAATATCATTCAAGGTCGCCTTTTGGAAAGGCTAAAACTTACATGTAAGATTTTGTCTTCGCTCCCGTACCTTCTTGTTCTCCGATGGGGGAAAAAGCGAGCTCTGGAGTCTTGGTCCCTCTTGGAAGGTCTAGCTCTGAACAAGCATTATTGACAAGTGGGTACGGGTGGACACTTAGGCGATCTGGGCTGATCATTGATAATACTGCTCTTGGGTTACCATTCAAGCATGCGACTTGACACTACGACCTTATGGATGGGTAGTATTACAGCCCTTTTCTGGCTATATTCGGAACATAGGAAATCTGGAGAACAGTTCATGCTGCTCACACATCAATGACGATGACTCTATTTTCCCCATGGCATTTGCATCTATACTCTCACAGCTATGGAGTTGCGGCTAACAACGCTCTCATTCTTCGCGAAGCCGAGGCTCGCAACATTTCCGAGACCCTTGGATCAGTATCGGCTTCGAGTTAGATCGTCTCCACTTGCCACTTAACTCCAAAGTCCCAAGCCTGTCTGTACAGCTCCAGCGAGGGGTTGATCTATTTTGGGACAAAGGGCCGTTGCACGATGATTGTTGACAACTTTCCCCCCCCCCAAATTACTCTATGCCGAGGCCATAAAATCTTAAACAGAGATTCCACATGGCCAACGAGCTAAACTCATAGCACGAAGCTAATATTGGACGATGCCAATTTATGTCATTTGGGAGATCGTGAGAGCTACAAGAGCTTGACCGCTACTGTAATCAACCAGCGAAGTGTCTTTGCGACAAGGGAAAGTTTTTTTTAACATGGACGATCTAAGTGCGGCACTTGCCGAAGGGTTCCAACGGCTCGATATTCCTTGGTCTGGGACTACTTACTCGTCTATGCTATTTATTCTACTCGAAATCGAAGCAGAGCAGTCTTCAATCCCATCAATGGCCAGGGCAAACCAGTTTCCTTTATCTGTTCAAGTGGCACCGCAGCATACCTCCGTCCAAGGAGTTCTCGGCCCCCAAATTCCTAGCCCTTGAAGAAAATGTGGCTTTCTTGTCGATTCTCGACAGGGTTTCTTCTACAGGACGACGCCTAATTCGTGGCCTCGTCGACTTGTCAGACGAACGAGACCGTTGAATGGCTGCCACGGTAGCAACACCAATGCACTTGGCGCACCATCAGCCCCAAATGATGCACTCTCCGCCCACAGTCGGTCACTGGAGGTTGTGGATTTTACCATCGGCCAATGGCACCATGAGAGACACAGCATGCCGTACTTGAAGAGGATGGTATAGAAATAGAGCAGCACGGAGGCTTTGCTCTTGACCTGCTGGGGCGGTGTTTCTAGCGAATCCCAAGAGATGAATTGCTGCATGAGCTGCAATTCACATAAACATTACTGGTTAAGCTAATGAGTAACGAGGTAATGCCGCATATTTTTATCCTCTCCGATGGTTTCACCACCGATCGATCTTCTTGAGGCTCTTGGTCTGTGGCATGAATTCGTTTTCAGCTTGAGTTGGCCCCCGCAAGAGAAAGTCAGCCGCGTGTCGTGCTCATATTGCTTATCCGTAGGCCGTCGGGCATTGAGTATCGTCATTCGCTTTCTCACCGTTTTTACTCTTGGCCTCAGTCTCCACGCTGGCCCCATGATAATTACCTGAACAAGAGCTATTTCTTGCAACCTTACAAGTGCTGAGCACTTTGGCTAACCGTCCAACCAGAGCGACCCGCTCCGGTGGTTTCGGTGGACTCTTTGCTCAGCCCTACAGACAGTGTCTGGTATGATTGAAGCAATTGCTGCTCAGTCGTGGCGTAGCATCCTCCAACCCCGGTTCTAGACAAGCATCTAAGGCCTCCGTTGCTGACATTAGGAATCCGTCTGTTTTCTCTGACTCCTTTCTCCTTTTATCTTCTCTTCTCTATTCCTGATCATTTTGTTGTGAACCCGAATATTCGACTCCAACACCACGACGATCTTAGCTCAAACCGAACTGTGTCAGATTATATCCGTGCATTTACGACAACCACCACCTGAAGAAGCTGTATTTAACCGCCTCACAATTTGTACATGATCGGCGCCCCTCACGATTTTGCGACAGTACCTCCCGATTCGCTTTCGCATTCCCCTCAGGTCCATGACCGCACAAGATGAGGCACTGGGGGTGTAGATTCTGCGTCGCCTCTCTGGTAGGAGCATTTTGGACTTTGGGTATTGGGGCAGCCGACTTTAGAAGACACGATGGCGTTCATCGGATAGAGAAGGAGGCGCAAATCACAAAGGCCGCTGGTCTTGCGCGACGAGCCGAAGAGCAATGCGCTACGAGCATGAAGCTATGCCCCGCGAGCCTTAATGGAGGATGCTGCCCTGAAAACTACGACTGTGCCAAAGAAAGCTGTCAAGCGACGACGAAGGGACCTTCAACATGTGGCACGAAGATTGGTTGGCATGTTTGCGAGGCTGTATATGGAGGTTTGTATTTTGACAACCGGAGCTATTCATGATGCACGGCTCACAATTAGTAGGAGGCTGTTGCCCTGACGGGTACCTATGCGAAACTGCTGATGGCTGTGTGCCACCATCTGGATCGCCATACACATACGGTTGTCCGAGCAGTCAGTTTTTGTGTCCATCATCGCTAAGCTACGGCTGCTGTCCTAACGGAATGGCATGCGGTGTGAATCAGTGCTACTCGTCCGAGCCTGTGACTGTTACGAGCACCATGGTCATAACAACAACAATAAGGGGGGAACGAATGACTTATAGGACGACGGCCATAACTGTCGAAACCCCGACGATCCCTACAGCTCTTCCAACAGTCGACGCTGGCGAAAGCAACGATCAAGCAGTTCTGAAATACTTCCCTTCGACAATTCCCAAAGTCAGCCCAACGATGTCGGCTGATGAGGGCGATGATAATAAGGGAGGTCTTTCAACTGGTGCATTAGCTGGTATCGTTGCTGGCTCTGTAGCCTTTTTGATTATTGTGTTGGTGGCAGCGTTTATCATCATCCGGCATTTGAACAAGGTTGTTGCTGCTGTTGGAACACCAAAGACATCCAATGGTTCCAACTCTCACTCTCGACCTACAAGAGAGTTCAAGACGGCGGACTCTGAAGTTGATGAACTGAGCGCCAATCCTTTGATACATCCGTCAATGATCCCGCCTCGGCCGACGAACCCTGGGCCAGACTCAGCAGCAACTTCACCATTCGGCATCGCAAGCCCTGATCGCATCTCCAATGAGCCTACGCCTGGAGGAAATGGGTATCACGCAGTAGCTGGAAGTGCCAATACAAGCAGACACCCCAGCTTCGATGCAATGGGCAACAGGGACGACTACTTTAGTGCTGTGGCAGCAGGCGACCAACACCGGACGAGTCAGATTTCTAGGTTCACTGGATCAACAAGGAACCGGTCTAGTACTGATTCGCATGGAACTTATACCCATGTCCGAAACTACAGCAATGCCTCTGAGGGATCTGATGGTACTCCGGGCGTAATGGCAGGAGCCCATTCTACGGCGGAACTCGAAGCAACGCCATATATACCGGAACTACCGAGCTCCCCATCCTCGGTTGTATTTCCACGGGACGAACGACGACGATCTTCCGGTAGTGCTGCCAGTGTACCAAACCGGCCCGCTATTAGTCAACGCCAGTCTAGTGGCACAAGAACACGGAGCGATTCTCAGGGTCAGAGCAACCTCAGTATTGTCAACGAAGAAATGCATGGTTTCTACGGGCCAAGTGAACACCTCGTGGGTCAGACGGACTCTCACCGGCCTGATACGCGGGGATCGAATAACCTCAATCGACAGCAAGATGTGCCCAGGGAGCAACCACGGCCGGTGGCTGAGGAACCATAACTGCAGTTTCAATTTGTTTAGATTTTCGTTTTCATCTATTTTGGAGAATTGATACGACTTGGTAAGGTGGATGGAGTTAGGATATAGGAAATCCGACATAGTGCAGCAAGGCGTTCTTTCTGGTTGCTTTACCTTGGGCTTGGGATGGGCGGCTATACAGGTCCATTTGAGCACATGAGCATTAAGGGTACTTAGCGTTGTTTCGGTTGTGATTCCATATTGGTCACAGTTTTGTTGAAGCTTTATAGTGGGAATTTGAAGTTGTAATAAATAAGCAATATATTTCCCCATTCATCCTTTAAGCTCTGCGGTCGGTGACTTATGAGACGAACCCCTTCTTTCCCAAATACTTGACAGTGAGGCTCATTAAGACAAAGACCCAAGGGATTGGTTAGGCGTGGTAGGACAACAAGGATCAAGGGGCGCATGTTAGTTATGACTGCATGAGTGGCGGCTAGGATTTTAAGTGCCTACAGATTTCGGATAGATTACTGGTAACTCACTTGGTTATTATAATTGCTTCTTCAGACAATGGGAATAGGATGAGCCACAGCTGAATGCGTTCTGATTCAAGGAAACCTTGCATAATTTGATAATTTTATCATCCTTCTTTCTCGTTCACTTCGGGACGCTTGAAAAGGAGCTTGACCCCCTAAATACATTTTCAACGTGACCCAAAATCACCCAGAAGCCTCCATTCATAAACATAGAAACAATTTCGTCTGGCACAACCACCCTTCGTTTCCCACCATGTTCAAGCTGCCTCGAATCGAGCCCAGAGAGTGTCCATTCTCAACTTCGCACTTTCTACGTCCTTCTTGTTCTGTTCAGATTCCTTGACACAATCCCGTTGAATCGACCATGGTGAACCATACGGCGAATCCCCAGTTTCCAAATCGACCCATGTCGACAATATTGCGGTATGATATGACATCGTAATGCCATACGCTAGGCGACACTCGTTGCAATGACCTTGGTGTTCCGTATCGCCGGTGGAATATCTAGCGGCGAGGCTTTTGGCACGACAGTGAATTAGGCTGTTCTGCCAAGAACAACGGCCCTTTCCGCGATGACGTCCCAAATCTGCATCTCTGTCAAACTCTTCAACAATTCCTCTTAACCAGAATGATTGTCTGGTATCATACAGGGGATTTCGGTCAATATCGACCTGCCACTGGGAGAAGAGGATGAACCTGCTGTCAACGATCTTTGGAATGAACCTGTATCGGACGACTGCATCTAGTGGTTCGGGCTTATCATCCATAACTGCCTGATACGGCTCGAGGAGACGATCCAGATACGTGTTTTGCCGCACGGTTTTGTTCTCAAGCTGGCTGTAAAGGACGGCAAGGTGGACATGTCGCTGACGAAGCTGATAATCCCGATTTCCAAGGAATAGAGACGGTTCCATCCTATAAGGACATAGGGGTTTAAAGTGCTTGGTGGGCGTGTCGTCTAAGAACACATTGTGTAATTGGTTGCGTTTTGTACATAGCCAATGCTCGGGGAATTGACGAAGGTACTGGCTGATATACTTGCCAAACTCCTCCTTATTCCTAACCACCCATTTCTGCGGACGGGCACGGCGAAACATGCTGTACAGATTTCGACAAGTATGTGATAGCATTATGCCGTCGATAAACGAGCACCTGTTCATTATCATGAGTTGCAAGCCCCTGGGTAGAGTGAGGAGCAGGGAGATTGGAGCTTCCTCTGTCGAAGGGGATCTTATGCGCAACGGCAGGACCATAGTCCATTTAGTTGAAATGACATCTTCCATCTTTTACTTTATGGAGAAGATTTTGAAGTAAGGGAATAGTTAGATGAGTTGAGCAAGTGTTGACAACTTCTTGGGGCAGTTCAGGTGGGAAGAATGGTTGAAAGGGTGAATAGGAGGGATGGAGAGAGAACATCAGGAGATGCTGGATCTTAGGCAATGTCCCCAAATGCGAATTTAATTACCTCAAAAACCATATATTTAAATGTCCACCTATTTTACTATAGCTTCATCAGTTAAACTCTACTGCTACAATTCGATCTGCCATTGGGACCACGTATGCAGTCTAGGTTTGACGGAAACCTACACTACAGTAGGCCCGTATAAGACTCCCTTAAGATGTTGTGAGAACCTTGTGAGGATAATGGCTAGGTACGGGTTGTCAAAGGACTTCAAAGAGGCTTTCCAATTGTTCTATGTCCTTTGATCATTCGGCAAATCCTTTTATTTACTTCATTTTCAACATTGAAGACAAAAACTAACTTTCATTGTCTGAAGTAGCTTCTTTCTTCTAGTATATATTAATGCCAGAGTCCATGTACTTTCCTCTGAGCATATTTCCTATAACTCTAATGAATCAAAGTACTACATAAACGTTCTGTCTACCCTTCCCCCTTCCGGACTCAACTTCTTCGTACTTGCACCCAAGCCTACCCATCCAAGACCATCCGAAGATTTAGTCTGGAATCTCTTGCTCCCCAAAATGGATCGAATCAAGAATTCCATTTTGTGGTTTTTGGCCCGTACCCGTCTCGTCTCAGCAAAACACCCTCGAAAGTAACAAAACCCTGGCTGCTTGCTTCTCAACCTTCCTCTGGAGATTCTCGATTTGATCATACAGAAACTTCCCCTGAGTGGCCAAATGTGTCTCTTACAAACATGCTGCAGTTTGTATAACTCATTTATACTCCCAGAGACCCGAGACTGGTTTCTCGCAAAACGTGAGCACTCGAAATACATTGCTCTGCTCGCTCGGGACCACCCTATTGTGTGGATTTCCGAAAAGATGCCTCATATCCGGTTCGTGAAATGGAGCGATCTTCCTAAGCTACCGAAAAGCCCTCCATACTTTGGAGCGCCAGGATGGGACAGGAACGCCATAGGCAGGTTCCGGACTGGAGGCCTGATGGTTGAGCATAAACATGTTCAAATGAGCATCAAGTATAGCCAGATTGAAAACAAGACTCGTTGGCAGAAAGAATATCTCAAGGTTCTTCTGAAGCCATATGAAACGAAATTTAAACCTTTGTTAAGTTTCCCCCCAGGCAAAAGGGATACGAACTTGGGTTACTTCAAGTCCTACCCCAAGGTTGTCTCTGGAAGATATCTGCTCTACACCGAACGGATTTTCGTTACCAGTTTTGGGTCTATATCGACGCTTCTGGAACTACAAGGAACTTTTGGGCCCTGTCTGCATCAATACACGAACATGGAACGGTTTGATGCGTATCAGAGGAAAAAGGCTTTCGGCGATGGAGCGACGGCTCTGCATGAAGAAGCAACTCACCACCAAAACTGCTACTGTATGGCGGGCTGGCAGCTTGAATGCAGCGAGCCGTTTTTTCTAAGTATCCAGCAAGCGATTGCCGAGATGAATACCTGGGTAGACGGGTGTTGTTACTGGTGTCGTACCGAGTACTCGATACGTATAACAGATGGGTGCATAACCTTGCGTGCATGGAGGGATTTGGGAGGCTGTGGTTCTCCTGATAATCATGTGTGGCAGCAACACTGGAAATGCTTGGTATTCGGTCCTGGAGAGTTGCGTGACCCTCTCAGGATCCGTACTCTATACGGGGAGCTGGCAGTAACGAAAGGCTTGTAGGTGGATCCGTTTGTCTTTTGGTTATACTGAGTGGTATTGGTGTAAGTGAGAAGCATCTTGTTATGCTACGGTTGTTTTGCTATTGCAATATTTCCACTTGTTTGTGATTGAACGAGTGTTTGTCCCGACATTACTGGCGTGTCGTTAAACCAGTGGTTCGCCAACAAAAGCTATGTTGAACATCATTTGATACAACTTCCTTCCTAGCGCGGCCAGAGAATAAAGGATTGACAACCAAATTCAAAAAAAAACGAACATTAAAGATATAGACGCAAAGCTCCATTTCGTATGCTTTCATTGAGGAATGCGGGAGTGTTGTAAGTGAAACAAATACATCAACCACATAGTAGGCCTGACGGGCCGTTCCCTGGCATTAGGGGTTACCCTAGACCGTTGTCTGGATGAGAACTGTAGTGAGAGGATCAGGGCAAATATGATTTCAAAACAGCTAGTTCCGAGTATCAAATAAGTGTGACCTGATGTGATAAAGTTGAGATAGAAGCAGAAAAGACAGGGGATTCATCGTTGCTGGGCATCTCAACAGCATAGACAGGCTAGAGAGCACTAAGACGCAGCCCAAAATGGTCCAATTGGATGACATCACACGAGACATGCTACCCACTTCAACATGGGGGAGCTATATAGCCTATGAGCTAGGTATTGCTTTTACAATGGAGAGAATACCAGCAAAAAGAGCTACAGATCAATTAACCAAGACAAAGAAAACTGGAGATGTTGTCGACATTGTCGAGAACAAAATCGCTTAATTTTTTTTGATCTCAACCTGAACCAATCTCCGTTTGCAGATCTTTGACTGTTGTCTCGTCATCGTGTGCGGCAACAGGGGATCAACGGTCAAGGTCAAAGTGTCGTCGACCCAGCAACAAATGTAAACAAAGGCCGGGGCCAGTCCCAACCATATCGACCAACCATCCGCTGCCACACAAGCCAGGCGTCTACCGTCTGGGGAATAACCAGTACCTTAATATCTGCACGATTCCAGGAGGATCCCTTGATCACTCCCTCTTTCTCGCTTCCATATCTTCTTTTTCTTTTTTTATCATACTCTCTGTATCGTGTGTGTGTCACTGCAAAACTCGCGGCACACTCACGAAAAGACCAACTGACCGCTTTCCCGCCGCCCTCAGATGCCCCGGCACAATAAGACCGAGGACCTCGATTTCGAGATTCACGTCGACCCATCGTGCCTGAGCGACCCTATGGACGATAACGATAACAAGGCCCACGAGGAGCCACAGGCGGAAGTTGAAGTCAATCATAACCAAGATAACGAATCTGTCAAGGAACTTGATACCGATATTGATACACCAGACCATAACGACTCGACGGCCGAAGCCAAGGCAGAGCCCGGAGTCGAAGCTACAGAAGAAGGCAAATCTACTATAACACCAGAAGAGACTGAGGAAGGGGAGCAGCCCAACCCAGAATCATCTGAGCCAGAGGCTCCATCAGAAGCCGAGGAATCGTATATTGCAGAGCCTGAAGCTGAACCTAAAGAAGAAGCTGAAGCTGAAGGCGACGCATCAGAAGAGTCAATTGAGCAATCAGAGGCAGAGCAAGACGACATAGTCCAGCCTGCATCTGAAGCTGAAGTCGATACCACGTCTACAGAGCCCTTATTGGACGATACGGAAGATAACGACGAGGAACAACCTACCCCTGTCGAAGACGTCACTCCCACTGAGGACACTCCTACCGAAATTCCAATTGAGGACACCCCTTCCGCAGATATCTCCACCGAGGACATTCCCGTCGAAGATCTTCCCGCTGAGAACCCCAAAGAGGACGAGCCTATTGAAGAGAAGGCCAGGTCTGCTGAAGCTGAGGTTGAAGACCCGGCTGCCGAATTCAACCAAGAAAGAGAATTTTCCGAGTCCGAGTCAGACAACTCTGGGTCTCGCCGTGAGTCTTCTGCTTCCTCTGAATCGGATTACTCAGACCGTCGACATTCTGGTCGCTCCGAAGCTATTCAGAAGGCAGCTCGTGATATCGTCTCCCAGATTGACAACAACGAGAAACGAGAGTCTTTGAACAGCTACTCCGGAACAGACGACACCGGTTATATCTCTCACACCGAAACCATCAGTGCCCGTCAATCAGACGCCCACATGCCTCGTTCAAGGAGCGGTGTAGACGAGGCGGGTGAGAATAGCTCACACCACGAGCAGGATGACGACGTTTTTAGTGACCGAAGTCCTCGAAGCTCCATGGGATCTGTCTCTGAGGGCGATCACCGAAAGGCGCAGGATGCCATGTCACATATGGGACGGTCACCTCGTGTCTCAGGGATCTCAGGTATTTCCGGTTTCTCTGAGTATGACAGAGAAGATGAAGACTTTATCCCCACTATTCGAGGTAACCCTCGACCTGTCTTCCGATCACCATCGTCCGTCAAGGCTATGCAAATGTCGTCGCCCCCAGGCTCAACAATTGGCTCTCCTCGGTCTCCCCGACGGGCACCTGTACCAAGTGCGTCCAGGCTTGGCTCTCCCCGCTTCTCTGAACAATATTCTCCCAAGAGAACACCACCTCGATTTAAGAGATCTACGCCTCCTCTTGTCCTTCTTCACGTCACATTACTTCCTCTGCGTTGGCCTTGGGGTGATGTGCTCGAGAATGCTGACCCTGAGGATCTAAGCAAAGAATGCAAGACCATTCGTGACGCTTGGCGACAACTCCAAGACCGCATGGGCGACACAACTGTCGAGCGTGGTATCCTACTGCCTCATCCCCAGAACGACTATGAGGTTCTTGAGGAGCGGCTGCTGGAGGCACTTGAACTTCCTGTTAGGCGTCGTGCTCGTATCCTCGAGTGTGGTCATTACCTTGGCCCCTCCAACGAGATGACCCTTGAGGACTCCGAGTCTGACAGTGAGGAAGATGAGTCTGAGGAAGAAGACTACGACCAGCGCCGATCAAGTCGTCGTTCTCAACCACAGCCCACACACTGGTGCAAAACATGCAAATCAGACATCACTTACGAGTCGCTTGGCCGTGGCAAGATCTTCCGTGTCAAGGTATATGCCAGTAACGGGTTAATCCGTGGTGGCGCCTGGGAGGCTTGCTGGAAGGAGATGGAGCGAGTTGATGTGGAGCTTGAGCCTCTTGTCGATGCGGTCTCGCAGCATGAGCTCGTCCAATTGGAAGCCGATCAGGAGAGGGAGCTGGCCATGAGGGAAGCTGAAGAGGAGGAAAGATACGACAGGTTGGAAGAGGAACGTCGAGAGTTTGAGGAGAGGGAGCGAGGACGTCTGTCCAGAAGAAGGGGAGAGTCCCGCAACCATGTCGACGACATTACCAATCTTGATGAGGGAGAATCACACCTGGAGGGGCATAGTACTCGTGATGTGTCTCATCTTGATGCATCTCGCCATGATGATTCTCACTACGACAAGTCTCTCACCGCAGAGTCTGTTCGTGATAAGTCAATGCACGAGCCTTCTCATCACGACGAATCTCTGCATGACACAACCAAAGATCACGACCAGAGTCACGCTGCGGATGAGTCCGTTGCCAACACCACCAAGGATTCCATCAAGGAGTCCGCTAACGTTACCGCGGACCCCGTGGGTGGCGAAGAGAGTCGATCCTTTGAGGAGCTTGAGAAGGATATTGATGACCATCTCCAGGAAGAGCGTGAAAGGAGTCTGGCTGAGGAAGCAAGACCTTCCCATGTTGAAGACGACTCAGATGTCGAAGGTCCATCTGTTGCTCCTGAGGACGCAGAGCGCTTGAGGAGAGACGAGGATCGGCTCCGGGAGATTTATGGTGATGGTCCTGATGCTTCCGAAAAGCACCATGAACAATCTTATGCTGAGCGCAGGAACCCCTCTGCTAACGACCATGCTTCTGGCTATACGCATGCTTCTCCTCAGCCTCCCTCTGCCGAAGAACGTCTCAAGGCAATGAAGAGCGCTACCTTGCCAGAACTACTGGCCGAGTCAGTTCGCGTAGCACTGCAAGACAAGAAGAACATCTTGATCGGCTTGCTCAGCATTCTGATTCTGCTGCTCGCTATCCGCGGAGGGCCTGCGCCTCAACAAGATCCCAGGACATTCCAGGTTTTTGGTAATGCGGGAGTGCCTACTGTTACTGTTACACAAGGCATGACAACAGAGACACCCGAAGTGGCTGCTGCTTCTATGGGTGGTGCCGATGTGGCACCTAACAATGCTTACTCGGCTGCTCCTGAGACTTCCATTGAGGATGATGTCGCTAAGGATGAGCCAGTCGTTGATAGCGACTCTATGTCTGATATCGTCGGGGCTCAGATTCCCGAGCTACGTGGGAATGAGCTAGACATTTCCTGCTCAGAGCGCGTTGTACGCGTCGTGGAGACAGTAACGGCTGTAGAGACTGCTACTGTCAAGGTGGTTGAGTATGCGACCGAGATCCCTTCCAAGGAGACTCGACCCGCGGAGGCGGTCGAGGAAGAGCAAGCTGAGGAGAGTGTGGCGCCTGAGGCAGATGGTCGCACTGCGGACACAGAAGCCCCCATTCAGGGGGAGGTACCTTTGGACGAGACATTGGCTGCCGAGAAAACTGTTGTTGCTTCCGAGGAGGCCAACGGTCTCGAAGTGGTGGGATCTGCTCAGGCGACTGAATCCCTTGATGAAGAGGCCCCCTATGACCTTGGACAGAAGGTCGACGGTGCGCAACTCAGCATCGAGGCTCCAGCTGAGTATGCCTCTGGATAGGTTGCGGAGAGCTCAGAGAAGGTTAATGAGCTTTGAAGAATTTGCAAGCGATGCCATGTTTTCATGCCTTGATGTAAGTTGTTACGAAGGATATACCTAGGACGCTTTCATTTATTGACGAAAATGGGAGTGTTCATGTGGTTTTCAGTGCGATGAATTAGTTTGAATGATACATGAAGGGTACATAGATAATTAAGAACCTATTACGGGAACTAGTCAATATGATGAGAATAGACACGTTATGCTCATGAACATTTTGGAGTGTGGCTGATTTGTGAAGTGAAATCCATTGCTAATTCTGTATCATGACATGCTCGCCAAAAGCTTATATATGTACTTGTGACCATACATGTATGTCCCTGAATATACTCTCGATTAAAGCCACAGTTCACGCTGTCTTCCACCTCTTGGTCTCGCAAGACTGTTCTCTATAAACGAATATAGATATCCATGCAATCGATCCTCCACTCCCTCTTACCCAGGAGATTTCTGAGCCACTCAATCCCTATACCCGACCACTCAGCCCTCCTGGCAGCAAGATCGTCACTGGCAGATTTTATAATCGCTGCAACAGTCGTGTTGGCCATCTCGAGAGCTGTCGAGTTGAAAGTCGCCTCGACAACCTCATCGGAGGGTAACTGGGTCGGTGTCCCCGGCCGAGGTAGGAACCAGTTACTGCCAAAGTCGAAGAAACATCGGTCGGACCAGTTGCACGAGGTCAGGAAGAGGATGAGGAGCAGGATAGAGCAGTAGACGCAGGGTCGGTTGAGGAAGTAGGTGCAGATGAAGAAGAGGAAGATAAAGGCCGGTGATGCGTTGGTCGGGATAAAGAGGAGAGGAAGCCAGCTATGATTAAGTCAGTACAAGGAGATTCGTACTTAAAAGAAGAGCGGTATTCACCTGCGAAGACAAAACATGTTGGGCAATATATGATTATGCGCCGAAAATGAGCATGTGACGGAAGGGGGAGGCGCCGCCAGGCCAGCGGTTTATAGGGGGTAGATTCTATAGCGAGAGTCTCGTGCTCGATGCTGTTCACTTGGTTCAATCGTTCGTTTGGAATTATAGGAGTGTTGCTTGCGTCTGCGCGCGGGCGCATGGGATGGCGACGTAGGAAGATTTGGGGAGGGCCAAGTTTTGGTGGCGGTTGAAGGTGTTACGTCGTTTTAGGTGGTGAGAATGGGGGATACTAGATCGGGTTTAGTGTGTGAGTGCGTGTTGAGGCTCTTGGAGGTTCAGGGTTGGGGAATTAGGTAGTTCAGTGAATAATCACGGCGATAATTGACAAAGGACAATGGTTCGTGATATTATTTCTTGCTTGTTATAGATTGAGATATGGAGTATATATGATAGACGTTATTTTGACCGTTTTGCTCTATCGTGTTTTGGGTTTGCGTTGAGATCCTGATGCGCCTTTGAGAACGATTGATGGAGGTCTAGGTTAAGCTTTAAGCGCCAGACTTTAAATATGTAGCAATATACAGATATTGAAGTTGCAAGTATCAATCAGGTACAACAAGAGATGGGTGATTGTTCTTGTGATATTGCCTCTATCGTCCTGACTGCATACACATGATGTTCTGATTCATAAACAACTAGCTGGTGCTAGATAAGTTGATTAACCAAACCTTTTGGACGCTAACTTTTTTGATACTTGTAATAACATATGTCTCTTCATCTTTAGCTTAATGTTAGATATTTCTGAACACGATCGTGAAATCAGGGCCCGGGGCAAAAGTAGAGACGTTGAATGGGGTAAAGCTAGTCTCAGAAATTCTTCAAGGGAGCTAGCCGGACAACAAGCATCAAAAGCAGTTTGCAATTTGGCCTGCAGCTGCATATGCAAAAGCCAGGGTCTCAATTTTCCTTCAGGCTCGAACCCGAATCTCATCTCAGGCATCAGGCTGCGTTCCTTGATTGTGAGTCACCAATAAAGGACAATGTGTTACGATCTGGAACTGTTGCATGTCCAATAAAATATGAAGAGGCGGTGACTTGACAGCTGGCAGTCTGGGCGCGATGCGACCAATACATAGCCGAAACCGGTTCATTCAACAGCTGAGCTTTTGCATCAGCCACTTTTCTTTTTCCCAAGTTGTTCGATGTCGTCGATGGATAGACAGATGCAATATGTGCAGGACTCGACGAGAGGCATAAAAGTTTATTGAGAAAATCGAATTCCACAATTGTGTTTTAATACGGATATGTAATTCAGCGATATCGGTCAACAACAAACAACCTGCCATTTTGAGGTACTACCAGCAACACACACAAAAGACGATCAACCAGCCCCGATCAACCACGTCACTCCCCTCTAGATACTTTCCTTCAGTCATTAGCTCTGTGCGTTAGACTAGGTACGGATACTGTACGTTGCAATCGGGGAATAGAGAGGTGGAAACATCCATTTCATCACTACCTACCAGCCTACCTACTCCTTCAGCACTGCCCGTAGCATTGGACAACGTGGGCGCCTGCAGACACTGGCAACCGGCATTCGGCGCTTTGTTGTTAAGCTTGGGCTGTGTTGCTACTCTACCTACCAACAACGGCCGGTGCATGGGCAGTTTTCCCCCATTAACTTCATATCATCATCTCCAAAAAAAAAAAAAGTCAATGAGCAAGGCTGCTTCCTGAGGCCGCCCCCTAGGCACTAGCAACAACGCACAGAATCTTTGCTTGCTTCACCTTCTTTACTCCCTTAACACAAATAACTTCCACTAGCTCGCTGAGGTGCGATTCGCTAGCCAAGGTACCCTGCTTGTACCTACTGTACCTTACCCGCTGCCAGCCTTTAACTTAACTTATTGGAACTTTCACCGTCATCAATCAATCGTTCGCGACTTTTGTTTTTTCCCACGTCAACCACCCACTTTCGCCTCATCATTGAAGTGAACCAAAAAGAAAGAATCGCATCTGCTTTCCGCCCCTTCTATCATAATATTCACTTTTTATCCCTTTCCCTTTCTCTCCCTCATCGTCCCTTTTCATCCTTCCCTCTTGGCGTTCTCTCGGAATTGATCGGCCCGTCTGCTTTGCTTTCGTCCTGTCTCCGCTTCCTTTCGCCGCCTCTCCTTCGTCTCTTAATCACCTTCACGTTTTAATCACCAAAACAACGCGGTAACTCTTTTCGAGTCCGCAACCGCTTCCTCAGGCTTGTCGCCATGGACAATCTCGACATGCCACCGGCACCTACGCCGCCAGTCAACAATACGAGCATGCCGTCCAATAATTCGGATCGCACTGCCAATCTGCTGAACTTGCTCAAATTCAGCGGCTCAGGTGGCTCACAGTTGCAGAGTCAAGCTGCTCAGGCTCGCGCTCATGGCCATGGTCAACAGCAAGCACAGCAGTACCCGGACCATCAGCAGGAGAACCAATCCCCGCAGCAACTGCACCGACAGTTGTCGCCAGAGCATCAGCTGCACCAGCTTAACCAGTTCCAGCAGCACGCTCAGCAGGGTCGGGGAATTATTCAAAGCCCTCTGCCCGCTCAGATTCACCAGCCCTCTCCATCTTCTGCTGACCCAACCGGTCTCTTGGCTGCTCTTATGCGTGGCGCCCACGAGTCCGAGGAGCCCAAGCAGCAGCAACAGCAGCAGCCTCTTCCACAGCAGCCTTTCGGCAACGGTTCCCCTCCTGCCGACACGCGGTCCTACCTGCTCAACCTGCTCAATCGCCCCAAGCCTAGCCAAGGCGATCAGCAGCAGTCCATGTTGTCTGAGGCTTCGCGTTCGACCAACCTGACTCCTCAGTCTCCCGAGAACGCTCCCGTTGAGCCTGCCCGCTACCAAGGCGCTTACCAGCAGCAGTATGGGCAACATCAGCATCACCATGGACAGTACAACAATCAGCAGCACCGCCCGGCCGATTCCTACGCCGACGCTCACCCGCCGTCCAGTCACTCCGAGTCCTATTACCCTGCCTCTCAGGAGCACCAGCCTGATACATCAGCTCTTTTCCAGCAGTTGCTGGGAAACCTTGCTCAGTCTTCTCCTCAGAGTCAAAGTCATAGCTTGACTGCTCAGTCGCCCAGCGGCAGTGGCCTTCCCTTTCAGATCCTGAAGAAAGATTCGCCTGCTGCGTCGCAGCACTCTCATCATTCTCATCACTCCCACCGCCTTGACCATTCGGTCGGCGCTGGCAGTGAGCGAGCGGTTCTACCTACCTCACCGCATCAGATCCGTCGCAAGGCAGCCCGCACCTCGTCCCTGCATTCTCACCCGTCTGTGAAGCAGGGTACGCCCCCGACCTCCGAATTCGAGAACCATAGTTCAACAGCCAAGGAGACCGTCGCGGAGGCTGTTAACGACATTGCTGAGCAGGCTGACAACGATGCCCGAGAGGCACTTGAGCGCGCGGAGTACGAACGGGCCCAGGCTGAGATTGCCGAGGACCTGGACGAGATGCTCCACGCAAAGTCCGAGAAGGAATTCGAGGACAGTGCTCAAATTGCCGCCCAGGCTATTCAAGCCGAGCTTGACCGCAGTGAGAATGAAGGTCTTCTCGAGGACGCCCTTCCAGCTGATGTTGCTGAGACTGTTCGCGATATTGTCGACGAGGCTGCTCAAGGTGTCGCTGATAGCTGGGAGAGTGCTGACCAGGACGAGATCGTTGTAATCGAAGAGAAGGAAACTCCTCCCGTCAAGGTTTTCAACTTCCCCATGAAGCCTTGGATCTCAATCACCCTCCAGGAGGAAGGAACCGAACCACGACCATTGTTCCGAGACGAGACTATCATGGATATTGCTCGGCTCAAGAAGGAATTTGATCAGATTGATCGCAACTTGTACACAGCGACCGAGAACTACATGGCCTATGGAATGTCCAAGCAGGGAGGCCTTCGTGTCATCCGACAGGAGGATGGCAAGGACGCCAAAATCTTCACCGACACCAAGGACCGTATCTTCAACGTCGCCATGTCCGTCACACCTTCTGACCACGAGGGTGCCCATCGCGAGGCCATCATTGGTACTGGCATCAGCGGCACCGTCTATTGGGTTCAGATCCGTGACGGCGACAAGGACCACATCGAGGATGCTCACATGGAGCAGTACGGCTTTGCTCTGCCTCCCATGAGCTCTCAGGAGGGTGATGCCCCCGGTGGAGTACTTAAGACTCGTGCTCGCACTTCTACAATCCATCCTGAGTACTTTGCTGTCGGTCGCGGCAAGTCAATCAACCTCATCTGGCCTTCGTACATTCTTCAGAACAACCTGTTCAAGCCAGGCCACGATCGCGTTGTTGACACAGAAACCCTTGCCAAGCAATGCTCTCTGAAGATCAACACTGGCAAGGCTGGTAAGGATTTCACCTTCAGTCAGGATGATTCCGTCATCGTCTCTCTTGATAAGTCTGGTCGGGTCAAGTTCTGGGATGTTCGAGACCTGACCGCTGTCAAGGAGGGCTCCGACCCGCGTGCTCCCATGCCCGCGCAGACCTCACTCGAGGTCAAGGAGCCTTTGATGACTCTCGCCACCACTCCTGAGGGCGAGAAGGCCTGGCCCACTTCGGTTTTGCTTCTTGACAAGCAGCGACCTTACCAGAAGCGATGTGCTCTTCGATACATGATCGTCGGAATGAAGCAAAACCACACTCTTCAGCTGTGGGATCTTGCCCTCGGCAAGCCTGTTCAGGAGTTTAACCTCCCCCATAGCAAGGAGTCCGACGCTGTCTGCAGTGTCATGTACCATTCAGCCACTGGCATGATTGTCATTGGTCATCCCACCCGGAATTCGATCTACTTTGCGCACTTGTCGGCACCTAAGTATAACCTCAAGAGCGTCTCCCAGGCCGAGTACATCCAACGTCTTATTGCTCAGGACTCCTCCATCCCCCAGCCGGATAGTACCGCTGTCATTAGTGGTGTACGAGAGTACTCTTTTGCTAATCGGGGAATTCTGCGAAGTCTTGACATCCTCGGTACCCCTGCTATGCTTCAAGACGCCGACGAACCCACCCTTTTTGAGCTGTATGCTATGCACTCCAAGGGCGTGGCTTGTCTTCTAGTCAAGCAGACCGAGCTCGGATGGTCGAAGGACAACAAGGTTCTCGATGCCGTTGATGCTGTTGCTCAGAACGTCGTCACTGTTTCGAAGCTTAAGGCGCCTCAGCCAGCCGAGACACCCTCACCAGCCAACAATGCTGACGGTGTTGTTCGTGTTGTCAACCGCGGTTCCAACAAGGAGAACATTCAGACCACCCCCGGATCTCAGGCCGAGTCTGTTCAACGTGGACCCGAATCTGCCACTCCTGCCAAGATCAAGAGTGAGCCAAAGGAGGCTGAAACGTCCATACAGTCGGCCAAGGAGTCTCAGTCTGAGAAGCCCGAGCGCAAGTCACGAAAGAAGAAGAACGCTGCCAACCAGGGTGATGCTGCCACTAACGGGGCCACACCTCGTGCTGGCAATAAGGATGCCAAGAGCGCAAACAACACTGCCGCACCAGCTGTCTCTAGCGAGGCTCTGGATGCCGCTATCTCTGGATTGGAGTCCCGTTTGAACCTGAACGTCACCGAGACCCTGAAGTCATCATTCAAGAACCTTCAGGGTAAGATTGATGACGACGTTCGCGTCCGCGACGAGAATTTCAATCAGCACCAACTCAAGCTCCTTGATATGGTTTCGGAGGTGCTGAACGAAAACACTCAGAAGGTCTTGGAGGCTCTGATTCACCACCAGTTCACTGAGCTCGTCATCCCTGCCATTGGCGACAAGGCAGGTGCCGCAGTTACTGACCTTCTCGAAAACAAGCTGCAGCCGCATCTTGCTTCGTCGGTGCAGAAGGAGATCCAGAGCTCTCTTCCCCATGCGCTCAGCAGGTCCCTGCGATCTAACGATTTCGTCAAGGCCATTTCTGACCGCGTTGGAAGTACAGTTGCTACAAGCGTGCAGCAGGAAGTCCTCGCGACTTTGACTCAGCGCCTCACTCCTACTTTCACCAACATTGCGACTCAGGCCTCGCAGCGTGTCGCTAGCGAGCTCCATCAACAATACCATGATCAATTTGAGTACATGAAGTCTCAGCATGCTACCGACGCTACCAAGATTGATCAACTGCTGTCTCATGTTGGTCGCCTTTCTGAGATGGTCTCAACCATGTCTGCCTCCCAGGTCGCCCTTCAGGCCGAGTTTCTTAAGTTCAAACAGCAACCTGTTCACGAGCTTCCCGGAATCCCCCAGAACGCTGGCCATGGGCAGAACATCCCTCACCACGGCTATGCAAGCTCCAGCCAGCACCACCCTCAGAGTCACGCTGCCAGCCACGCGGGCAGTTACCACCCAAGCCAGGCTCCTAGCCAAGCCGCAAGCCAGGCCCAGCAATACATGGGCAGCCCCCAGTACATCCGCGGTTCTCAGCAAGTGAACAGTCCTCAAGCCTCGCAGCAGGCTTCTGACTACGTCGCCCCTACTGCAAGCGTCAGCGCCCTTGCTGGTGCCTACGCTAGTCAGCGCTCCCAGACAGAGCCTGAGGCGGACCACGACTTGATGCAACGCATCAGGATTGTCGAGCAGGCCATTCAGGAAGGCCGCTACCAGGATGCTATGATCCAGTGGATCCAGAGTGGACGTGAGGAAGAGATCTTCCGCCGTTGCCTAAGCCGCTTCCCACCTAGCAAGTTTGAGAACCTTCCTCCCCTTATGTTGCTTGTTGTTATTGCCACAATCTCGAAGGACCTGAAGCCCAACGCTCGTCTCAAGGAGGAAGTTGAATGGATTGAAATGGCTCTGCGGGCCTTTGCCGAGAACCTCCCGGCTTTTGTAAGTTCTAATCTATCATTCCTTGATGACCCCAAACTAACAAGACACAGGAATGGGAACAACAAGGTGCTCGCGATGTGATCAAGAGTACGACTCAGACCATGCAGCTCCTTATTGGACGCATCCAGCCTCTCATCGGTGGCATCCAGGACGGCTTCCCGACTGATCCTTTCCTTGCCAACCTCGAGAGAGCTAAGCTTGAATGGATCATCCGAACATCGGAGCAAGTGCTTGACACCTTCGGCGCCCCGAGACGTTACGAGTAATCGGACGTTGTGTGGAACGCAACTTAGATCTATATTTGTGGATGACGTTGAATGCTTGTTTTCATCCAGCGATTAATCTTTCGAATTGTCTAACACAGTGGGCCATTGAAACGTGGTCACTTGTCGTGGGCTAGAAGTTGCATCTGCAACGGTGTACATCTCGCTGGGAAGCTATCGGATGGGAGCATTTCGGAAAGATTCACAACGGCGAAGAAAAGGACGTTTATTTGCATTATTAGGAAGTTACTGATGTTTATGGCCTTGGGTCGATCGATCGATCTAATTTGGTATCATGTTGCGCGGAAACGCATTGGAGGTGCTCGGCTCGTTTTTCACGTTACGCTACGTTACATTACACTTGGGATGCTATGATACCCCGGAGAAAGGGGAGGGATGGGATGGAGTGGAATGTTGGCGGAGGGCAATTGAAGGGAGAACGAAGTCTTGTTCTTCCTCTTTGGTCTAGTTTTGATAAATAATGTTTGAGTTGATATGAATGGTGTTTGGAAGTGAGCTTTTTTGCCTTGTGGTTTGCACGACGATATCTGAGTGAACCCATGAGGAGATAGGCTTGTAGTAAAGTTTGGTGAGAATGTCTAAACCATCATATGCGCGTCGTTGATAATGAACAGTGCCCAATAAAAGCGTAAAGATAGGTAGGTGAGTTTCGGTATGAAGCAATTCAAGGTGCATTGTGTATCTTGACCCCAGCAACATCGGAGAAAAGCGAAGATACTTCTGAGCCATTCAACCTTAAATACTTCTCTTGAGCATAAATACAGACAGTCCTTGCTTAAGTTGGTGTATATTTCAATCCTGATGATGAACGGAACGTCACTACAATGTCTCTGCATATCCGGAAACAAGATCTCGAGAAGCGGTATCGATATCTGTATTTCGTGATTAAGAATGCTTTCGCCTCTCGCACAACAAGGAAACAACACTCCAACGATTGCCTGTTGCTGCACATGCTTCCAACTGAGTTGCTTCTCCAAATAGCAGAGTTTCTACCCGCTTCCAGCAAAGTATTCTTTTCGCATACTTGTATAGCGTTGAGAAAGGGCCTTGGCTTGCCTACACTCAAAGAGCTTCCTTTAGCCGATCAGATCAACTATGCTGGCGTTCTTGCGAAGGATCGACCTGATGTAAGGGTCTGTTCATCTTGTGGCCGCCTCCATGCAGTTCGCAAGCACGATTCGCCAACAGGCTGGCCTGGACTCAAGATCACATTTACCGGCCATGACGAAGACTGCAGGTCAACGTACGAACACAAGTTTCCTGGGGAACGGCATATTCAACTTGCACTCAAGTACAGTCGGCTTGGTACCGAAAATCCAAAGCATAAGGGGATCCTAGAGGGTGTGTTACAACCTGCTGTGTACACAAGCCGCGATATCTACGCTCGCGTACACTATCTGAAGCGCTGGAAGTGGTGCAAGATCGTCAACGGACGCTTCCTGGCCATGACGAAGTGGACAATCGGAAATTACTACTATACAGGTCCCGGGGACGAATATGATCTCGAAGAGCTGCTGCAGGACGACAAGTTCAGGCCTTACAGCCCGCACAGCGAATTCACTTTCACCGGTGCAAGGGCCTGCCAAAAGAATTGCGAAGACAATTTCTGCGCCTGCGAGGCAAACCAGATTACCATGGCAAGCGAAGCTGCACACGCCAACATGGGCACGCCGGCGTATGCGTGGGATGCGTGTTCGGCCACAGACTACGCGATCTGCCTCACGAGGAACTCGGTCGAGACATGCATGTGGGAGGATCTAGGCGGCGAGCTCCCGCACTTGGACGAAATCCAAGACATGAAAATGCCTGGGAGACATGGCTACGAGCCTCACGGTGTGAGGGAGCTGTTTGAGCGGGATGGGAAGAAGTGGCTGGCGGAGGAGGAGTTTGAGGTTCGTGAGCAGGACAGGTACCATAGCAGGACTTCCTGGACTCGGAACTGGAATTTTTGGCGTTTGAGGAAGAAGTAGATTTGCTTTTTATACGCTGAGGTTGGAGTTTGGTTGGGGAGTGGCAGTTAATGGATGGTGGTTGAGGGGAGATTGTGGCCACTTTGCTTTCGGATCATGCGGATGTCAATAACTTGTCAAGAATATACACACTTTAGTGACATGTCGGTCTTAGGAAAAGACATGGAATAATCGGATAGAGTATGGTCGGGTATAGGGGTGTTTAGACTTGTGTATGGTTTGTTAGATGACTTCAATTCTCCTCTTACTTCAACCTCTTAGATCAACGACAATTGAAAGTTTGATAACTTCTTCATTGCCAATGTTCAAAGCTTGAAGTTTGTTATTGATGTTGTTCTAGAGCGGGACAATAATAGGCGTTAGCAGTTAAAGATGATAGTCGTGCCATGTCATGCCACATTCTAGCATCTCAACCGAGGCAAGTTTACTGATTGACTTCCATTTGTGTCGTACCGAGGTTTGTTATATGGAGATATTTTACTCAGCATCAGCAAGTGAAGCTCCGGTAAACGGGTACCCGCGCATTCCGGAGTTCGGATACGGGGGATTCCATCTCGGGGTCATATTCGAGACCGATGTCTCCGTATGTATAAGTCATATCTTGACCAACCATGAATCAATTCAATGTCTCATCGTGCACTATACTTGATTAAGTATTGACCCTCAAAACAAGCTTTATTAACGCCCTGCAGAAGCTCTAATTAAGCTTCATTGATTAACATTCTGATAACACGAGTACTGCAACCTCCACCGGTTGAGGCGTGACACAACAGTCAACTCCGTCCACTGAACCCCTTGCCAAGTTGTACCAGGTAGCCTCAATAATTCAGCCGCTGTTGTAGCCCTTTAGAGAATGAAATGATGTATATTTTCACCCGGTGACACGTCACGACGGTAGTTCCTTGAGGCGATGTGCTACTCCTCCGTAGGCAGATGGTAGTCACCCGAGGCTTGGTATTGGTGTATCAGTGCTGGAATCTCAAAGGTGACATTCCATGTTGATTAAGCTTATTGCATGTATATTCCATTGACTTCTTGCATCTGCTTTACGCTTGGTTGAGGAAAGGACTGACTGTATGGCAAAGGTGAGCTGATGCTTTCAGACCAAGCCCAGTTAGCCAGTCTATGGCAGGGCTTCAATGGTAATGAGACACCAAGTTGACTATAACTCAGGAGATACGCCTTAAATCACAATGAACTGATATAAAGTCCGACGGTATCTGCGGAGGGAGCGGAAGCACTTACACTGAATCTATCCACAGTCCAACACAACAGGGGTGTTTATCATACGTTTATATGTAGAGTGCCAGAGTGACATGCTGAATATGGACTCCCCTATGCATGTGAAATCTCCAGATAGACAAACAACCATGTAAACTCCGTACTACCTATACTGTAACACCAGCACTCCATCGTGGAAAAGTACCGGGTGTAAATTAACTACATCTCTATTCCCCGATGGTAATTTCGAGTGCCGTGTCTCGTGCCTGATTCCCTGTCTTGTCTTGTCCTAGTATGACTTGATGAGATTCTATACTGTCCCGCTACCAAGTTTCCTTATCTGTACGGTACGACCTTAATATGCGGCTCATTCTCTCCCTGTGACTTTGTCTTGACTATCCATCTCTTTCCCAACCTTTCATCTCCTCTTTCCGTTTTGCCTGGGTTTGAACAGTGGACTGGCAGTCTGAACCACCTTCTTTTGTAGATACACTCTTGATATCATATATGTTCTTGTGTCTTGTTTATTGACTTTCTTACGTCTCTTGATATGCCACTCTGATGGGAGTGGCATACTCAAATTGTAATCATGGCCATAGCCTCCAAGAATGTGGTTGAGCCAGTGTGTAAGTTCTCACCACCCCAACTCCATCCTTTACTAGCTAACAGGTTCAAGTCATCGTCTTCGCCTTTACAGCAGGATGTCTCATCAACAGACGACTGAACGGCCAAGTTTCTTACACCGAGCTCAGCGATATAGAGTCATGCCAACCCAAATCCATTGGCTCTCCTCCTCTCAAGCCAATTCTGCCACAGTCCCAACGCAAGGCTCCCAATGTCTTTTTCGTCCTTCTATCGCGTTTCTTCAACACGTTTCCGTTTCTCATCGAGATTTGGTACTGGAATTTGACATACTGGTGCGTTTCTACCGCGACTCATGACACAAGTGTATGCTTATACTTTGGAGGATCTATCAAGGGTTGCGAGCGCTCTCGGCGAGGATGATCGCAGGCAACGAGGCAATCTTCACCCGTGCCCAAGATCATGCTCTCCAGATTCTCAGTTTCGAATCCCTCTTCGGCCTCGATATTGAGCAGCAGTTTCAGTCATACATAATGCACAAACAGCCATGGCTGATGCCCATTCTTGCTAAGATCTACTACTCTCACATCAGCGTCGGCATCCTCTTCCTCATCTACATATACACATATCTCCCACCCTTGACCTTCCAACGAATTCGTCGTACTATCGCCGTGAATAACGCCATCGCTTTTGTCATCGTCACTCTCTGGCGATGTTCGCCCCCGCGATTACTACCGCAGGAATATGGCTTTGTCGATGTTTTACACAGCAAAGCTGGAGGCGCCAATGTCTGGAACAACAACCGCTTTCAGTTGACCGTCGCAGCGATGCCAAGTCTACATTTTGGAACGTCGCTCTTTTTCGCCATTTGCATCTGTACATTCTCTCCTCATCGGTTCATGCGTCTCCTCGCCCCTTTGTGGCCGACTGCCATGATCGTCACCATTGTTGCGACCGCAAACCATTTCCTTACTGATGCTTTCATCGGCGCTCTAGTTCCATTGCTTGGATGGCGTTATAGCTGTGCAGTTCTTGTTCTGAAACCGGTTCAGGATTATGTATTTGCGCCGTTGGTTAACCGGCTGGACCTCGTCGACCATGATGCGCGAG
Organism: Fusarium tricinctum; assembly: GCA_020744515.1. NCBI lineage: Eukaryota > Fungi > Ascomycota > Sordariomycetes > Hypocreales > Nectriaceae > Fusarium > Fusarium tricinctum. Next base: position 5,762,380 of record JAGPXF010000002.1, on the reverse strand, counting down.
TCGTCCCAAAGACTCTATAATTGAACACGGATCACACATATATACAGCAAAAGGACTCAGTAGCTCAATATAAACAATCTATAATACTTGCTGTTCTGGGGTGTTCTTGTCTATAGAAATAAATAGATAGGCCTATACTGACTATCTTAAGGGACTATCTCTTAGGGATTATCTTAAGGGACTATCTTAGGGACTATCTCAAGGGACTATCTCAAGGGACTACCTTGGGGACTACCTCTACGGGCTTACTATATAAATCCTAGGGATATAGCCAGTGACTTACTCGAGGGACTTACTAAGAATTCTAGCTTTCTTTCCTGTTATTCTATTTCTATCTATTATTTGTTTATCCTCCATTCATCCTTCTTGGAAACCCTCACAACAACCTTTCCGAAATGCTGTCCACTGGTTAAGAACTCAAGCGCCTTATTCGCCTCCTCGAACCCAAACACCTTGCTCACAACAGGGTGAATAGAGTGTTTCTCGTAGAATGCCACCATCTCCTCAAACCGATCCTTGGGACCGTTGAGAATGCCTTTGAGCGTCACGTTTCTTCGCAGCGCAAGCACATTGACGCCAACCTTGCCGCCAATGTCCTGCTCCTCTTCTTTGCCGGACAGATACCCGACGCAGTTGATCAGACCACCAAAGGCAACCGAGTCGAAGGACTTGCGCAGCGTGCGCGCACCGCCCGTCTCGAAGATGATGTCGGCGCCGCGGTGCTGCGTGGCTTCCATCACGGGCTCTTGCCACTCCCAGTGCGTACGGTAGTTGATGCCCGTGTCGGCACCGAGATCCTTCTTGGCGCGCTCGAGCTTTTCGTCGGATGACGAAGTGATGATGACGTCGAGACCGGCTGCCTTTGCGATCTGGAGACCAGCGATGGCAACACCACCGGTGCCCTGGAGAAGAACCGTCTCCTTCTTCTTGCTGCCGTCCGCGGGCTGGCCAAGGGGTCGCATGCCGTTGATACACATCCACGCTGTGACTGCAGCGATGGGGAGACACGCAGCTTCCTCGTCGGAGAGGTAATCCGGTACGGGGACGAGGCTGTCGGCAGAGAAGCAGCGGTACTCTGTCAAAACACCGGGGAGAGGTAGGCCGAGACCGGAGGCCATGTCTGCTTCTTTGACTTGGCCGGTGAGATGGGTCTGGTTGAAAATAGACATGACGCGGGTGCCAGTCTTGATCTTGGTTGAGGAGCTCTGAATGACTGTACCGCACATGTCGGAGCAGGGGACTAGAGCCTGTGTGTCTTGAATTGAGGCATGGTGGTTGTAATCACCCGCAATGACTGCAATCGTCAGTTTCAAGCCTTTCAACAAAGCAGTGTAAACTTACCTTCTGTATCACGGTAATTCAAGCCGACAGCATTGACCTTGACAAGGACCTCGCCCTCTTGAGGCTGTGGCACCTTGCCCTCTCCAAATTGAAGCTTATCAAGACCATCCTGGCCTGTAGTCCACTGCCTGTTCGTCTCTGGGAGCACCATATTGCTAGTTTCCGATTTTCCAAAAGAGAGATATGAAGAGATGAAACTTGTCATAATGAAGGAAGGAAGATCGAGATGGAATAAATAACAAAAGAAGCCGGTTAACGTTAACGTTAACGTCAACTATCAGTCAATGCTCTTACAAGTGGAGATGACGTCGCTTTTGGTGGATGAGGCGACAAGGCGGTTGTCCTATCAGAGGGTCGGGCTAGATCGTTTCAGGTACTAAAAGCCGGAGCTGTTTGACATGTCTTAATAATCAAGACTTATATATCCTCAGCCATTTACATCATTAGATGAAGGCTCCAGATGTGTTTTATATTTGAGTTGGGTATAAGCAGACAGCTAATCAAGTATTACTATACGGGTATATACAGTAAAGAAGAGAACAAACTCATCCACACATCAGTCATCACGTCATACCATTAACACAACACATAACTCTAACGCTCAACCACGTATATTCGACAAAGCCAACGCGCTACACATCATACAAGTGTTTCTTAGCATGCAAGCAAAGACTATCTCATGTCAACTGCACTCGGTCTCTCGTTCGTGTTTGTATCTCCACAGCTCATCCTCAGTGCAAAACGACCAATCCATTTCCCTAACAAAGGATAGTCACCACAAACACGTCTCTGGCTCCCCTCGCATCATCGCGACCAAGCATATCCATAATTAATCGATCAAGGCCAGAGAGTAATTCCTCCGCCAATACACAAAAACAGAAACTGTAACTGTAGCGGAAACATAAATAAAAGACGAATCAATAATGCAGAAACCAAATATTGTAACTTTTTTCTTTTCCATTCCAGTGGGGCCTCACTCCGGCACAATCCTCAGTTGTTAGTTCGGCCCCTTCAATGCCCCCTGGTCCAGATAGCCGGACTCGGGCGCCTCCATGTTCGTCTTCATCGTCGCGGTCATGCCAGGAACAGCGCCTAGACAGAAATTATTTGGTGGGTATAGTAGTAGGTTGTAGTCGCCGAGGCAACTCCTCCCATCGCTGACGCTGTACACAGCCTGATGAGGAGAAGCCAGTATAGCTGTCTAGACGTCACGTCGTAAAAGCGTCATAATCGTCAAGTAGTGGTCGTAGGTCTTGTCGGGGTACATGCGAGGGTATTCCAGGTTTTGCGTGTTGCCTTGCCAAGCGGTTCGTGACCATCCATGTTTGGTTGCCCAGGTGTGTTGAAAACATTTGTGTATCCAGATATCCTATCCCATACTCTCTCATCGGTAGCTGTCATCAAGTCGGCCACATACTCAAATGGGCCACTGTCGTCCCCCACAATCTTCAAAAATTCATAAAACCGTTCCCACGTAAACTATATGTAATGGGGTTCAACAAGACCAGGCTATAAGCTGGCCAACACTTCCCCAGGTATGTAGGTATTACAAGTCGTAAAAGCAAATGCGATGTAAAATATCGATGCGTCGGTTTCATTGTCGTTAATCCGTAATGATACGCGCAGTTGTGTCCGGCGCCTATAAGGTACGTCGTCGGAAGCTTGCCTCATCAAGGCTGGCGACCCATCTTCCTTAGTGATATCGCGAAGCATTGGTAGAGCTTGAGCCAACACGTGCACCGTTGTCTGACGAGTCTATCACCAAATTAGTACATGTTCAAGAGCTGCAGGTGCCTGACGACATACCACTGCCGCGGGTAGCGTGACCGTTAGCACGACGCCCAGAAAATCCAGCATTAGCCTCCCACTCAGGTCCACGGGGCTGTCGCTCGGGAGCTCCCTTAGAGCTGTTACCAGGACGCTGGCTGCCAATAGCGCCAGGAGTGCTTCGCGCCTGGTTCTGCATGGAGCCAGAATCGTAACCTAGGTTGAGGTTGTTGAGGCTACCAAGAAGAGCTGAGTCGTTCTTGGGGTTGGGAGTGCCAGAGTTACTGGGGTGGCCAGATGGAGACATGGCGCCGCCCATATAGTCGCCGAAGCGAGCTGTTGAACCTGGACCCATATTGTTCATACCGGAGGGTCCGAGGTAGCTGGAGGAGGCCTGAGAGGGGCTGGGAGTGAAAGATCGCAGATCGGCGAAGCTCTTGGCAGCTCGTAGGTTGTTGGGAATGCTGTTTCCATCAGGGCTTCCGGGAAGCTCCAAAGTTGGGCCTTGTCGACCCATGACATGTGCGTAGTTGCTGCTGGCTGCTCGTGTCTCACGATCCGCAGCGAAGTCGAATGTAGCAGCGCGGCTGAGACCACGCTTGTGCATGTCGAGGCTGGTGGCCGGTTGGCTATGGATGTTGGCGGTAGGTGAAGGCTGCTGTCGCTTCAGGACAGTAAGCTGGCGAGATTCGGCCTCACCAATGGACTGATGCTCGAGACCCATGTTGTGAGCGAGAATGTGAATAGATCGTCGGTGCTCAGGGGCAATTCCAGGGGGGAAGACCAGGATCTCGCGAGAATCATCACGGCGGAACATAACCAGCTCAGTGTAGAATTCAAGGGTCTGGGGGTCGTTCAAATCAACATCACCGGGGATGGCAATGGAGGGGGATTGGACACGAGAAGCTTCAAGCATGCCGAGGTGGGAAGGACCCCTGGCTTGAGACTGTGAAAGACTGCCCAGCGACTGAATGGAGCTTTGCTGGTGGAGGATGGGGGCTCGGTGCTGCTCCTCAAGCTGGCCACGGCGCTCTCGCTTCTCACGCTCAATTCTCTCTCGCTCAGCCTCGGGGAGCATCTTCTTGTACTCAACACGAAGTTTGCGGCCATGGACATCCATGCCGTTCATTGCTTCAATAACCAGGCGCGTGTCATCGGCAGACTGGAAGTTGGCAAAAGCTAAGCCTCTGAATACACCGTTATCGAAATGGTAGTTAAAGGCGTATGGCTGAGGAAGGTGCATCTCGAGCATGATTGAAGCCAAAGTCTCTTTACGGACTGCAAAAGGGATGTTCTTGATCACGATGGCAGTAGGAATGAGCTGATCGGCGTCGGAAGTGTTTGATCGAAGATCCGTAGGAGAGCCGTGCGATCCAGGGTGCTCGACGCGTAGGCCACCATTCGACATAGGGTTGTTGTTCATTCCACCTTGGTAAGGCTGAAGACCTCCATGGCTGCCGTGGATTCCAAGTCCACTCTGGTCGGTCCATGTCTGTTTTTGGTTAGCTAGATCTTCTTGGTTTATCATGGCATCATCACGTACCTGAGGGAGAGCAGCTCGGCGGTTCACGTTCCGTTGTCGTCCAGGGCCGTTCATAGCACCATTAACAGTAGCCACGCCACCTGTATTATAGTTCCAAGCCTGGCCGTTGTCCAGCATATAACCCTGCATACCGCCAGCCATGTTTTCCATGCCGCGGTGATTATAACCGCTTCCGATCCTGTCGGCAGGGTAGAGTGCAGATGATCCTAGAGGTGCGTCAAAGGGGCGCTGGGACTGTCGGGGTAGCGATAGGCCAGCGGCGAAGCCAGCAGTGGCATAGTTCTGTCTTGAATTAGGGGAGCGATTGGTCGATGTACCATAATCGAGGTAGCCCATATCATGTTGTTGTTGCGACATTGTGATGACTGGATCCAGTTTGACAGGTAGCTGCTGATTTCACCCAGCAGTCGAGCTGTTTTGATTTTGGCCGAGGTTTTATAGGGCTGCAAAACAGAGTTTGCAGCGAAAAGTATGCGGGTCGCAGAGCGTATCGGAGATGTATAACAAATGTTAATGTTGCGGCATCAAATCGTTGGCTCGTGGGTCCGAAATCGTCTCGGTCGTGAAGCGGTGTAGCTAAGTGAATGATGGGACACGGAGCGCGGAGAGGTTTTGCCTGTCTAGTATGGATATTTTGGTCCAAGAAGTTCGGGGTGAAGCAAGATGCAACAATATTGGTCACCGTGTTAAATGAGCCAGAAAGGTTGTGTTGCCCGTGCTGGAGGAATCCTGAGGCAATGCTGAGCTCTAGGATTTCACGTGGAGCGCAACCGGAAACGAAAATGGTATCAAATCCTTAGTGGTGACCTAGATAAGATACAGCCAACACAATGAAGGAGGCCTAGACGGAACAAAGTTCGTAAAGGAGATTTGACGAAAGTGGCGGAGCAACGTCAGAGCGTCACTTTCTGATCGCAGTAGGATAGATTCAAGAACCAAGATTATGGACCGAGAACCCTGGATATAGCGATGTCTCAAAAGTAGCTGATACGAAGACTACTGATGAAATGATGGCAATCTCACAAAAAGGGAGTATTGGTTTTCGCGCGGCGACCTCGTCTCTCGTAGGGTGCCAATGTCGTTAATTTTTTTCGTCGACGTAAGGGCTGAAGCTTTCGGCGAACCAGGTGCGATCAACGGAGGAGTATGTAATCAAGGGAGACGAGACGAGACGAGAGGGGAGGTTTAGTTGAGGGGAAATCGGGGGAGGAGAGGGGAGAAAAAAAGGAAGAGGAGGATGAGGTTTAAGATAGAGAGGCAGTGGAGGTTTTGAGAAAGGGGGGAGGAAGGAGGAGAAAAGAAGATGGAACAAGACCTAGCAAATGTCCGTGATGATCTGGAACGGGAAAACGGCGGACGGGAGACGGGAGACGGGGGTTTGGGAAAGGATGTGGACACTTTGAATGGGATGTGGTTGGGGAGGTGACAGCGGTTTCTTTCCACGCTGCGTTGCCAATTACGTTGCGTAGGCGTAGCCGTAGCCGTAGGGCCTTTCACATTTGACTCTCTGCTCTTTGCTCTGCTCTTCACTTTTTACAGTGGATGCCCTTATTTTTCCCTCCTTCCCGGGCCAGGATCTATTGGAGATTGATGGGACAGTTCGCGCACTGTGATGAGCCACCCTCACCTGCAAGTGCAAGTGCAAGATGCAAGATACCCAAGCCCGGCGCAAATTGGTGGGGTTTTCAGCGCTGGTCAATTATCTCCCAACTGCCAGACAGCCCACTGTGGATCGTCATCCCCTGAGATGGATGCCCTTGAAGCCCGGGGGCAATGGAGATTTGATGTGATCTTGGATGAACTCCAAGAATGTAACATTGCAAGGCGTATATATAGATAATGCTCATGAGCATCTAGTTCAACAATGAACCGTTAAAGCAAGCGTTTGTGATAAATATGCAGTACCGTGCCTAGCATTAGATTCTGTGCTAGATGCACTTCTAAATTCTTAGCTCATTGTGGGGGCTTGTGAAAAAAGAACAAGAAAAAGTGACGAACAAAGGCTAGCTACCTAGCTTCTTGATTCCTGTCATAATTCCCCAAGCCACATCTTTACTCGGCTGGTAATTGTGGTGGCGATGCTGAGGCCTCGCTGGAAGGGCTGTCAAATAATATCTCGTGATGGCTCTCAACAAAGATTCTCAAGCAAGTCAAGTGCTTCATTCTTCAGATTCAACTGTGGCAGATGCTACAACAGTGCGAGCAACGTTATCCCCGTCTCAATACCTCTAGCTGTGTGGACCGCATATCATTGGGCACGCCAATTGTATAGAGCGTTCCCTGTGTCCATCTTGAAAGAGAGCAAGCATGTTTATGTCTGAGAGAGTGTTCCAGTGAATTTATGTTGTGCATACTGCTATGCATTTAGATCTGGTATTACATGCATTCGAAGTAACGCATACCAATTCTTAGGGGGGGCGGGCTACCTACCTGCATGTTACAGTTCAAGCCTGATTGTCGTACTTTTCTTTGAGTTGGGTTGCAAATGACTCTGACTCCATGCCTGACTCGATATGATGCATGAAACCTGCAATTGACTCGCTGAGCACAGGCAAGTTACCGCTTCTTCATCCGGTATTGTACAAAGCTTGAGCATACATACGACTTTTGTGTATAAACAAGGTAGCCTTGGAGCACAGCCTTAAACCCTCTCAGCTTACATGGACTATTGGGTTGCACTGTTCCAATACTGTCACTATCATTACCTTTTCGTCTCAACTCATTTAACCATGGGGGTGTAGGGGATGAACGGTGTGAGAACAAGAGTCGAGACGAGATTATCAACGACTGAAGCATCCAGAAGTCCCAGTCCCAATTCTATTTGCAGTTCGTCCGTCCGGCCGGTTGTCATTACCGACGGAAAAATTGACGGTATCGTAGTTTCCAACTCGCGTCTCATCTTGCATGTGAACTCCATCTCGCTTTCATCCAGTATCGTATCGCATCTTTAGCTCTAGCAGACCCCTTTTATAACATGCCCGGCTTCTGCTCCCCGGGAGATGCTAGTACATATAGTTATGACAGTACGGACCTGATAGTATGGCCTAGCTCTTGAGGAAAATGACTTGCTTTGTTAGGTATGTTCGCGCTCGGACGAACCACTTGTTGAAGTGGCATGTTTATACCACATTACCTCGCGCTTCCAATTTACAGTACTGTGATATCAGTGCTGAATGATACCGTAGTACGGCGCTGAAGAACGAAATGCATCTCCCTTTTTGGCCATGTAACGGTTGTTTCCAGGGGTTGCCAAGGAGAAATTTGAGCTGCCTCAATTAGGATACACATCAATGCGAAATTCGATCGCTCTACGTAGTATTTCTTATCGTCACCGCCACGTGCATAGATCCAACTGCGGCTCTTTTTGACTAGGCGTTCTCTGGGAATTTTAGCATTAGCATGGGCGCTTTCGCTTGACATTGGCATGGCACTTTGACCATTAAAGGTCCCCGACTTTGACGTTGTATCCGGGCGGATGCATAAGCCAGGCACCTGACGTACTTTTGCTGCAGAGTAGATCAAAGCAAAACAAAGTAAGCAAACTGACTTTTTGCCTTCTCTCTGCTGCAACAACAAGATTTCGTCTACTGCGAACTTGCGGTACATGTCAGCGGCCCGTCGGACGGGAAGCCAATCATGTGGTGGAGCACAGAGTACAGTGTGAGCGAGAGGCTCTATTAAGTTAGCGATGAATAAACTTTAGAGAAACATAAAAAGAAAATATGATATTCGTGCCTAAGCACATCGGCACATCTCCTAGGAGACGCCATTCTCTCTCACTTGTGTCTTGTTTCCTTTTTATTCACGCGATTGCCACCATACATAAAACTGCAGGCTTGTTTGCGAAAGATTCTTGAACCCCTTTTTCTCACTCTGCAGAATTACCCTGCCCCTCTTTGTTCGCGAGGCCATGACGAAGCAAGGGTCATCATAACCCGCCCACCTGGGCCGATATCAGGGGCCAACATGATCTCAGGGGACTCCCCCAGTCCTTTGGGTCGCCGTTCGCGTACCATGTCGGCGTCCAGAAGCCAGCCAGGTCGTCTGCAAGCCCCGGTGTCAGAGGCGAGGAGACCCGGGTCCCTGGAAATTGACCATTGATTGCCTGGAGGGGCTGTGGCTGAGGGGTTGTTGTTCGCAATGCAATTCAATTTTGATCGCTGCCTCTGCTGATGATGTATGTATCAGTCTGAGGTGGATCTCACTCTAATGAAGCTCCTGTGTTATGTCGCAGAAACACCTTGTCCAAAACTCTTGACTGGTGGATGAAGCATGTCACTTTCATTGCTGGCCCCTCATCTCCTCTCGCTTTCTCTTCTTCTCTTGCTCAACCTCGGGACTTCGCCTTGTCTAGCCTGTCCACCTGATGCTCGCCTTTCCATCTGTCAAATTCGAGAAGCTTACTAGCGCATCCTATTTCGCCTCGCCGCTGTCTTCTACAAATAGAACAAGAGGCGAAAGTCAAATGGTCTTTCTTGTAAGCTCTGAATCCCTGAGAGGCCCCCAGCCAAAAAGTATCCCAGCTTAGCCTCATCTCTCCGTCGCTCGGTTGCCAGACCCCGGAGGCGGCGGCTCATAACTAGATCACGCGGTCAGTCGCCGAACACCCCTGGACTTTTTAAGATGAAAGAACTCGTGAAATGCTCTAGAAGCTCCGGCAAACGGATCTCCTCCCCGGTCTTGTAGCTCGTGGATCAGTAGTTTTGTAACTTCTGTTCATGGATCGATATGTGGACATGCACATTCATGGATTTCTGTGACATCGCAGATGCACAATTTCCTCTGTTATTTGCTACCTATGTTTGCTATGTCTAACATTGAGATTTGGTGACCATCCTTTTATCTTTTTTTATCTTGCCCACCATTTACAGGAGCACGTGTCTTATTAAGCCTGACGCGGAAGAGTAAACAAGGTCATGAGATGCCTTTGGCTACACCCACAAGTTGCAAGTTGGCCCAGCTACAGTATTGTGATGTCTCAAATATCAGAAACCTACAGCAGGTACCTTGTTGATGTCTTATCGTTTCGGCGTTCAGACCTGGTGGGGGATCGACGTCAGCCGCTGCGACGCCCCATTTTCCCTTGATGAGCCTCACGGCTTGCTTCCATCATATCGCCACCAAGACACAACCTCAGATCAGTAGAGAAGATGTAAGCTCAGAGGTTGACTTGATGGAAAGAAGGTCAGGCACCAACACGAGATGGGACCTAGCGTAAGATCTACCGTGGAAATCATGACCAAAGTGCCAGCCCATCGGCATCCAATATGCAGGCCTCCGCCTTCGCCTCCTGCCCGCAGCTGCAGGTTACAGCGCGTCTCGGTTGTCTGCAAACCGACTCGCCTCTGCGGAGCTATCCCCGAACCTCGTCAAAGCCAACGTTGCCTGCTTCGGAGCCAGCTGACGCCGATCCAACCACGAGGCCAGAAGCCACCATCTCAGAAAATGGAAGCCTATCTGCCTGTTTCTGGATTATATGCTGCGTGACGAGACAAAACAAAGTGTCAGCGGTTCACTTTCCTTCAGGGATGAGAGCGCCTTAATGACGACTTGAGCTCCTTGAAGTAAACACTGTGCACTGCTTTCTCTCCCTAATGGTCTCTTGGTTCTCGTATAGCGATGAAGTGTTGGTAACAGTTAGTCGTCGAAACAAGGTTATTGACCAACCAAAGCAAATACACACAATGGTCAAGAGAATGCTGACTCGTGTTTGATAGAGGATTATCGTCGTTCCTACTGTTGAGAAATAATGAAGCTGACATACAATTAAATCTACAATTTAAACCATGCTGAAAATAACCTGCGCCGAGATTCCAAACTGAGGTTTAGAGTAAGAGCAAGAAGACCGGTAATGTAGGACTTTATTATGAATGCCAAGTATTTCGTAGAGCAGATTCGCAGACTTATACATCGAAAAGATATGTGTTCCAAGTCGATCGGCTGGCCTAATTCTATTAATGGTACCTAGATATGTATTTTGAGGTGTAGTCTGAGGGCGGCTTCGTGGCTCAACTCTTCAGATATTCGGAGCTTATGTTTATCTTATCGTGAGTGAGTGATTTTGGTCTGCATGGCGTCTTGTACTAAACCATCAGTATTAATTCAACATGCCAATTATTGTGATTTCTATAATATTGACCCTGGTGTTAAAAGGTAAAGACCAAATGTCTTTAAACCAATGTTTACGAGACAACTATGTTAAAGGACTGATCCTCGAGCTGATAAGGGCTCTTCAGGGAGTAAATCAATCACTTTCCATTACAGGCTTTGATAAGAAAAGTCATGTTGATGGTTTCGTGCGAGCTTGTTGTCCGCATTTTGCCAAATCGTGAAATGCATTTACCCTGTAGATGCACGATTGGCGCTATTCGGGCTATAAACTGTATTGTGCCGCGCAACAGTATCTACAACAAATCAACTCAAGATATACCAAGTTTCCCTATAAGAGTAACAGGGATACATAAAATATAGAATAATCAGAAGACTTAGGAAAACCTTTAAGAGTGGATAGGAGAAATATATTTTCTTTCTGCTTTTACTTTAAATCTTACGAAGCGCGGGCTTTTTAATCTTAGTAATATCAATAATAAAATTGACTTCTTCCATGCAGATCAAAAGCCAATAGATCAGTTTAATAGAAGTCGCACACGACAACTGAACTCTACTCAAAATGAACATGTATATGACTAACCCAGCAGTACACATAACCGCTGATTTTTTCGAGAGACATACAGAATTATTATTGCATATTCCAGCAAGATGAAGAATAAAGACGAAGAAATCCTCGGAACTTTGGCATACCCGCTGTAAGCAAGATGGGAATAGTTTTACTGGATCGTTCAAAAGCAACAAATGAGTGATAGCAGGTGAATGGAATTTTAAAAAGACAGAGCACATGGCGTCTTATAGGCGTTGGCGGGTTGAAGGCGAAACTTTGAGCTTGTTGTAATGATTCTAGATCTTGTCTTGTAGCTGCGAAGCCGATCTTTCATTTCCATAATTAGCTACCTTAGGATAGAAACCATCAAAAAGAAAGAAAACTCTCTCAGCCGAGTTCTTTTGTACATATCACATCCCAGTCAGTATATACATAACCAAGGGTCCGCAAATGTGATCACATTCATGTATGTGTCGATACAGGTAATTGATCAGTCACACATTTCGTGTATAACTTACCAATAGTTATAGCAAGAATTTGAAGATTCAATACCCAGCGTTTCACGAATACTAATGCAGATTTGTTGTTCATGGCATGGTGTTGATTGATAGCATCCAACGTGTTGAATGATTGGGCACAGGCAAATACTCGGCTAACAGCAGCCATGGCAGCCACACTTTAGCCACAGCGGGACAAGATCATCTCCAAGCCGAGCCTTGGTTTCAACTGTTCAGTACGCAACGACATCTCATCAAGCATCTTACTCGATGCTCTTACTTGCCAGAAAACAGCAAGTTGTCGCCTCTGTACCGGCTACCATACCAGTACATGATCTATGATCATCATGGCAATCAACAAGCTCTGTGTGAGACGCGGCTGTGGTTATGCCGTAGCCCGTTGCAGGCATAACAGCAAACCAAGATGAGATGACCCCAAAGTAAGTATCAACACAGCTACTCCGCAACCTCCTTTGGAAACTTGGAAGAAGTCTTCCTCGATCAGTGTCCCTCTGATCTATCCACTTTAGACTTTCTAGAGGCTTTGACGCACTCAAAACCATATTTTGGTGGCCGTCATATCAAGCCTCTTCTCCCTCACAGCCTTTGATGGCCCAGCTTCTCACCCGGGTCTACTTCGGGTCCCACATCCAATACCAAGCGACTCTAGCAGTGAGCCGTCGAGCTTGAAGTGCCAGAAAGCCACCTGAGGCATGTACCTCAGTACCTCAGTACCAATTCCTCCCGCACCTCAGGCAAGATCACCCTCGTCAGAGCCTATCTGAACAACAACATCAGCACCGCACCCGCTAAATTTCTGCCACTACGGTCCCTCGATCCCGCGTTTTTCACCATCAACACCATCTATCAGCAACTCGTCCGATCAGCTACCGCGTTCGAACCCGCATTACCCCATCGCCAATTTTTTGATACTTTTATCTTACCACTTTTTTCCCGCGACTATATCGACAATGCCTGGTGGAAAGGGAAAATCTTCTGGCGGAAAGAGCTCTGGCGGCAAGACGAGCGCTACTGAGGGCAACAAGAAGCAGCAGAGTCACTCTGCGCGCGCCGGTCTTCAGGTAAGTTTTAACTCGAGAAATAGCAGAGGAACATGAGCTTTCTTTATCGACCGATTTGCACGCATTCCATGTCCCGCATCCCACATATCTCAAGTTCCACGATCCGCTCCCGACGCGTCAACTATCTCCGTACGACGAGAAAAGCTTTTCAAATTAACAGCGCATCCTCAAAATGGATGTGGTTGCGCGTTTTGGCTCATGCGACGAGTTTGCAACAGCTCACCGATATGTTGGACGGCTATCGAAGGTTCTTGCGTGCATGGTGGATAAATGCGGGACACGATAAAATGCGCAAAGAAAGATAGCTCTGGAACCTTTGCTCATCAGAGAACGTTTTCTTTCCTTGAAGCTCTTACTAACAAGGCATTTCCAGTTCCCTTGCGGCCGTGTCAAGCGATTCCTCAAGCAGAACACCCAACAGAAGATGCGCGTGGGAGCCAAGGCTGCCGTCTACGTTACAGCTGTTCTCGAGTACCTGACTGCTGAAGTCTTGGAGTTGGCAGGCGTAAGTCTATCTACGATGAGTCATTCCTGCTGCCTAACGTTGACTGATACCTTTACGACAGAACGCTGCAAAGGACCTCAAGGTCAAGCGTATTACACCCCGCCACCTCCAGCTTGCCATCCGTGGTGATGAAGAGCTCGACACTCTCATCCGTGCGACAATTGCCTACGGTGGTGTGTTGCCACACATCAACCGTGCTCTGCTGCTCAAGGTTGAACAGAAGAAGAAGGCCAAGGCTCTTGAGGGTTAAGAACTGGCCTCGTTAGGGTTTTGGTTTTGAGTTTTGCTTCCTTGGGTCTTGTGGTATACTGGTATGTTGGACGGTAATGCAGAAATGCTTGAATTCGAATTCGAAGGGGCGTCGCAAGATGAACGGACGTCCGCACGACCACAGCTTTGACTAGCTGAAGACGCCTGTGCTGAAGAGCACACGACGAGCTCTCGCGTCGGCTCGAAAAAGTCGGCGCCCATAACGAGAGGGTTCGCATTATGACGATACGCATGTGTTATTTTAGCTGCGCGAGTGGTGTACAACAGCTGTGTTTTCACCTGGTGTCTGGTTTGAGATGCGACACGGAACCGCTGTGCTGATGGACTGGATTAGGTAGACACGGAAATACGAGTTCCTGGTTGAGTCACCGAATGGTTAAAAAGCCAAGTCCAGTGTGTATGATGGGTGTGTATGCAGGTTTTCATTAATGAAGCTATTATCTCCCCTCAGATCATATATACCCAGCTATGATATCGCTTGCTTAAATCTCAATCGTTCATTACATTTTCTTGACCCAATGTTCACCTTGTTACCCGTTGCCCGTTCTTAGCAATGCCGCTTCACGATCATGACTGCCAGCAGTCACGGCTCTGAAGATGCTCCAGCTTTCAGTTTAGTCGCTGTCATCAAAGTGACGATGTGTCGTAATATTCTCAATCTTCAGAAAGATGTGTCAAGGCATCATACTACTCATCCTTTTCATCCTTCTCATGGGTCGCGAGGTACTCGTGGTCGTTCTCTTTGTCCATTTCTTCAAATTGCTGTGATGTAGTATCTTCGTTCTCATCATCGGAACTGGACTGTGGTGCTGTAAACCACTCGTCCTGCTCTTGGGCCTCATACGCTGCAAGTATTTCATCTTGATCGTTGATATCCTCGGGGCTGGTCATTTCTTGGTCGAACTCTGGCAGGAGACCACACAGAGGCAGCTTTCCTTGATCTTCTTCGTCTTCGTCATATGTTGGAGCGAATATTTCAACGTGGCCGGCGATCAGGCTGGGGTCCTTCTGGAATACTTGGTATCGCTCTGTGTGACACTGACTAGGATAGTCACAGTCAGATTCACAGGAGTGGGTGTAGTTGAGCATGCGCTGGAAGCGGTCTTGAGTGATCTCGGTTCGTCTGTTGGTCTCAATCTCGAGCTTCTTCGCCCGGCGAACTGCGCCCCTAGATCCAGCAAGATCGCGCATCGTGCGACGCCTCCAGGCTGCGGGATCTGCTTCATATATCGAGCGGAAGCGGCGCCAGTCGTTCTGAACGCTCCAGAAGTCATAGTCGTGGTTCTCAGCGGGTGGAATGTGACGGAGTCTATTAAGCTTGCGGCGCCGCGTGGAAGCTTTTGTGATGGAAACACCGATAAACTTGACGTCGCGGAACAGCCTTGTCGAATTGCAGTGAAGGCAACGGCGTGTGACGGCGAGCTTGTATGAGATGTTGCATCTCTCGCAAGTCCACTTCCATGAGGCGGGCTTACCGGGAGGAGGGGATTTCGGGGGTATGCACTTGCTTGTCAACATGCTGGGTGGTGGATTGGTGAGAATAGTAGTCGTGGCTATCATCATCTTGAGAGAGTTGAAGCATAAATATAAACTGTGGTCGAGGACATACATATGTAGATGAAGATATGGTGAACCAGGACATTTGAGTGTTTGGAATGGGAGTTTAAGCGGATACTATTTTTTCATTTTGCTAGGAGGTCAATCACACAATGGTGAACAAACGGAAGTCTTTATTGTTCGAAGCACAATGGCGTCTCTACAAATGGGGGCAGAGTCCTTGCAAACGAGGTCGAAGTTGGGACGAACACACGAATTTCGACAAAGCTGCTTTGAGAAGTTGGCAGTCTTTGTTGAAGATACAATTGACACCACGCAAAGGATAAAAGGGAATATCGTAAACAGAAGAATTGAATGAACAATTAAGAAGGTTAAAACTTTAGGGGAATGAGTTGTTCTTAATTATTCGAGGTCGTCAGTTACTCTTTGTTACATCTTCAAAAGCCTTGTGCTCTGTGCTCTTTGTTACGACTTCTATGCTAGTGTAGCAGTGGCAAACGAATTAGCTGACATTCCAGCTTCATAGCAATAATTTCAGCGTAGTCCGATAGTAGATTAATTGAATCATCATAGCTGCCCTCGATTTAAATTCTCAAAAAGTTGATATCGTCGATTAGGAGCAATACAACCAACACCCGAACATAAACGCGACTCTTGGTATAAGCTTTCGACATCAATTGTTTCTTTTAAAATCACGTCGTTAAAAAAAAGAATTGGACATAGTGAGTAATTTTTAGCTTTTATCGAGATCAATCACATTGGTGCCAATTTCACTGATAAATGGTAAGTCCAAAAGTTGAAACCCTGGATCCATTATAGTAACATGTCACTCGGAGATTTCTCAGCAATCACGGATCTAAAGGGAATCATATCAATTGCCATCTTCTCTATAACTACAGAATATACTGGATTAGTCTGTGCTTGTCCAAGCTAGATCCTCGCTACCTTAATCTGCCAGTGCCAGGCAGCTCTCCCTTATCTCCATGCACCCCATTTCAAATTCACCAGCACTTTCTGCCATTATCCTAATACTCTGCTTACTTGTTAAATCTGCATATATCTGCATTAATCCCCTGAGACTTGGGTTTATATGCTCGTTCTCACTCCGCAACTCGTGCTTGTTGTTTGTTGTTCTGCTTCTGCCATCTAGGCGTGATTCATCCGGCCTAGGTATACGAATGAATTATTTTTGTATACATACTTTGAAGTTATGCCAAATCTTCGGACTCGCTTGCATCACCTGATTTCTCTTTCAGAATACCTTTTATTAAGCTTTGAGTGTTTGTGCTGTGACAGTGTTGATATCTTCTCCTGGAGCCTCCAAATATGTATATATCCTTGACTGTATCACAATGTTTTCAATCACCTGTGCGTACTTTGCATCGGTTGGTAGGTTTAAAGTTTGAGATATGTCATCCTCGGATGCTCTCAAAAGAGATTCTCACCCGACCTACTGGCTTGGTAGGCTTATCCAGAGTTACGAGCTTGTGACCAAAGAACTTTATGGTAGTGAGTCTGAAATTCGCCTGGGATATGCTTCACCAAGAATCCTCGAGAATGGACTGACATAAGGAGGGGTAGATTTCTTACCTGGTTAATCAAGTAGGAAAGAAACATAGAGTCACGCGTGTGGTCTGCGTGACACATTCATCTAACCATATGCATGATTTAGAGCAACAGTGTCCGCCACCGGAGTAGATTATCCTATAGGTTTCAGTACACGGGTGATATCTCAAGAGTTGCACAGTTTCCTTGCTTTGATTGACTTTAACATGTTGAATAAAGGTAGAGGAAGAGATTAATACAGTCTGGATATGCAGTACGTTTCCCCAACATTGTGGCTGAAGAATTAGAAGTTCTCTTCAACGCCAGTGGGCTTTACCCCGTTACTTTATAGTGGAGACAAGGAAGTAGACGTAAATAACCAGATCATTTTTAGTTTTCCAAAGTTATTTGGTCATTCTTGGGGCTACCCGGCACTCGTAGGGAGAACATTGAATATGTGTGAATCATGTTTGACACAAACTTGAACAAATTCTCCTCAAACTTCAATATTCATTTTATGTCAAAGCAACGCCGGAGGTTAGTTTGACTTTTAACCATGTATAAAAAGGTCGCTTCTGATAACAAAGTGATATCCTTTATTCTCTTTCTCTCACCAACAAACTCAAGCAGCCTTCGGGCACACGCTTGAACCAAACACTCTTTTGGTCAGTGTACACTTTACTCTTTTCACAGCTCTTTTTCAACCGTGTTTTCCTTAGGGATCGCGCACATATGCATTAGTAACCCTTGGTGGTGCTTAAGGGGCGTCAGACCTGACACCTCAACCTCATACTCGATTCAGGACACATCATGAGGCCTCTTTTCGCACCTTCTCAGGTCTTAAACGCTTCCCTTTCAAAAATTTCACGTCCTCCTGAACGCTCTTGTCAAAATGCTTTCCATCTTCCGGCCAGCTCTTTTGACATGGACTTCACCACCAGGTCGAGGAACCACTCGTTTCCGTATTATTCGGAAACAAATACATTCTTGATGGGTTTTGGGTGCCTATAACTTGAAACACCCCCAGCGTGGTACATACTTGTGAATATGGTTGATCGGCGTTGATTAGCCGTATTGGGTCCGATATCCTCACATTCTCCTTCTGTTCACCTATTCAGTACAGGTTGTTTCCTAGAGACGTAGCACCCGCTAAGACATTGTATTCTCACTTCTAGGGCGTCATCTCGCCCCAAGGTTGTCCTCAGTTTGGACTGAACCTTTGACGGAAGAAATTGCCGCCAGTCTTCCTACCCCAACTCTTGACAATGCTCTTCACGTTTCTCCTGAAGCAGCAGCTCCCCTGAGAAGCGAAAGGTATGACTCACAGGGCCTTCACACGGGATTTTCCTCCCAACTCCTGGTCTAAGAGTTATCCTAATTTGATGAGGAGAAGACCTGCATGGTCACATCAACAGCTGCAAAGAAGACAGTTGTATGAGACTTCGCAACCCCTGAAGTCACAACAAACATCAGTTGTACCGAGCTTTATATTTTGAGAAGCTGCAACACTACGACGTGGCCTCGAGTTCCTGAGCAGCTTTCAGAGAGTTACTCACGAGTCTTGGGCTATGTCTTTTCTCTCGCCAGCGCGAACATTTGCACTGAAGAGACACTGTGGTACAACAAGCACGTTGCTTGGTAGTGTCCACATCGGATCACAGAAGTAATTCACCGACTGCTTCTTTTTCCACCCTTCCTTTCTGAACGCACATTGCGTCTGCTGGTATATCTACTTATGGGTATGAATGCCTGTTCGAGCATCATTCCAACCCTCAAAGCTATCATCCTAGACAAGGCATATACCTTGGCATTGCCTTGGTTTACCTCTTTCTTCGCTCCCTCTCTCTCTTCCTGACTGAACCCTGTTCGGCCTCGTGCCATGAAAGGCGCGACCCCAAAGAGGTAAACCCGATGTATATACTTCTCATTCAGTGTTGAAGTTAATTCTCAATTCTCCGTTCGTCCGATGAGCTCTTGGGAGTGAAGACTTGTCTCTTCTTCTGTAAAATCACGGTATTCGCGTCATCGATCAACTATTAGACAACGAGCTCACGGCCGACTCAATAGCAACGGAAAAAAAAAAAAGAAAAAGAAAAAAGAAAGAAAAAATCATCAACAAAGTTCAGACTTTATACCACAAGATCATCAATCGCCAATGGTACGGCTATGGCTTGCCTAGATCTGCCGTCCCGGCCAGGCTTTTTATTGAATTCTCGGTCTGCCTAGTTCGCACAAGACAGCATTGTTGGGAAGACGTAAGGCATCAATAAATGCCTTGGGTATATTACTCTGAGGAATGCCTCTTGGCTGTATCGGGATTTGTCTCTGTATAGTCTAGTTACGCTTCTATCTTGCCCCTACGGGACAGGTGCGAAGGCGGAGGCATTCGTCGACATCTCGGCTGTGATCGAGGTCAACTTTGTTGATCCAATTCCGGCAAGTCGACTGAAAGCTTGGCAAATCAATTTGTGATTGCGATCTTTTCGGTCAAACAGAGGAGTGGTTGTTGATGTGATTGGGTAACCTCATTGGATTTCAAGCCACTCTATTGTTGATATCTCTTTGGCTTTGTTGGGACAGCGGATCTCTTTCTCTTCATTGTTGCACGGTGTTACCAGACCTGAAGAAAATGCCATGAGTGTTTTCAGGACAGCTTTTATCAACGCGAATGCAATTCAATAACGACCAGGACCCGGACGACCCTCATACAGCTATCAACGCCGGTCTCAACAGCCAGTTTTTTTCACCAGATGGTGTTGGAATGTCGACCAATAGAATGTTTCTTAAGGGTGTTAAAACCGGTACTCCTCTGTTGGCACCGGACAAAATGACTCTTAAAGATACTACAACCAGCACCTTTCTTGATTGTCGTTATTCAGCCATGGCGGACTCGCCGTGGTCGGTACTTTGGAGCTCATAAAGTCGCAGCGAACCTTACTATACACGACTAGCGTAGTAAATATGTACATAGCGATTATGCCAAAACAAAAAGCGTGATATAGCCTTTGTGTTAGTGATCCGTGACAAGGGCCTCAGAGGTCGTCTGTAGGAGTTGACTGTAACTTGGAATGACAATGCATAGCATGAGAATCCATATCAAGTTTAAGCGAGCTTCATGCAAGTCTAACACTGAGATCGAGGTAGTATGCCGTTCTTAGTTCCTCCCGTCCATATCTCCTCACTCTGATATATCCAAGCAGCATGTAAAACTCTTGATGTGACCTGTTTGTGCTGTTCAAACAAAGGCTCAAGACTGACCTGTGCCTGAGAACGAGACAGCATATGGCAAATTATTTCTGCCTTGCAAATATATAAGGACCGAGAAACTGACGGTCATTGGCCCCCCCTATTGTATTAGTACGTATGGCCTCGTTTCATCTGCTCTTGAAACAAGTTTCGAAACAAAAGCGCTTAAAATCATCGAGAAAGCTTATATCATCCACAACTTGAAGATAGCTCAAATAAGGTCGAAAACGGCGCACAAAATCCCTGCTCGTTTGTAAGAATCTCAGATCGGGTAGTGGTTGGCATCAATAAAATACTGCATTTGCTCGGCCGCTGATAGAGAATGCCTGGTAGCGATGACTGGATGAATATAAACCAGGTATTTCAAGTAAACGCTCTCCTTATTGAGATATATACATCAGCAGCCACTAGGATCTTGTTTACTTTTATATCTCAACAATCTTATGTTGAATGTGCCTTGCTACGTAAATCAGCTTGTTTCATGACGCTCTTCGCAGCCCTTCATTGGTAGCCTCATTTGCTGATATTGGATAAAACAGCACTGCCTCGAATGCGTTGTTGTATATAACTCCTTGCCTACGATCAACCTACTTGGCTCTTGCCATCCCTTGCTCATCATAATGCCAGAATCGATCATATTATGACTTCTTCGGCAGCTACCAACATGTCAACGACAAACGACCCGTGGACTGTACTTGTCCACTACAACAATACAGAAGATTTAGCAAAGCTCATTGCACCTTCTTGGGTGGGAACCGCTAATATTAGAAGCACTATGGGTATCCTCCAGAGTTGTGTCGTGGCGCTGTTTGCATGCATCTATACAGCGCTGCATCTTGACGTGCCAACCAAAACCGCCTGGCACACTGTACTACTATCGAAGCTGGGATGGGTTATGGTTACCCTCTTTGCGCCCGAAATCTCCGTATATATGGCTATTGATCATTTGTACCAAGCGCGGTATCTCAAATCTGATCTATGTGCCATACGTGATAAACATGGTGGACCGGACGTAGGGCTCCTCAACTCCAGCAAGTAACTGTTTCGCTAACTCAATCAAACAGTTTCCCATAAAACTCAGATACTGCTTCTTTATCGTAATGGGTGGTGTTTACGTTGATGTCGACGATATGCTGTCCACATCTGATCTCGATCAAGGAGTCTTCAACCATAAATCCAAACTCCGTCCATTTTCAGTACGAATAAACCCCAAGGCTGTTGTTCATCTTGCTGAGAGGGGCCATTGGATACCAATCTCAAGAACGAAGATCGACGACAAGAGTAAAGCCAATAATTTGCAAAAGATAATTGTTGTCGGGCAGGTATTGTGGGTGGTGCTGCAGTGTATCGCCAGAACAGCATATCATCTTCCGTTGAGTTTACTGGAGATTCATACTATGTTCCATGTAGCATGTGCTCTACTTTTATATATATGTTGGTTTAAAGTATGATTGTCTTGCTTGGGAATCTTGACATATGCTAATACCCTGTGACCTCATAGAAGCCGCTTGATATTCAGGACCCTAAAGTTGTTAATCCCCAGGAGTTCAAGGGAGAAATAGCGATACTTCTACAACGACAGTTCTACGCACAGTTTTCTCATCGATTAGCCCTCTTCCCACCCAAGGCGTCTGGACAACCTCTCCCTGATTCAATGCGCTGGGTTGAGTCAACTGCAGACTCAAAACTAATGAACGGAGACGTTCTACCCAATGGACTCGGACTTCTTTGGTATGATTGCTACTATAGCCCATCAATCACTTTGAAGAAGCAATTCCTTAGTCGATGGGAAGCTATCCTGACCGCATACCCATTTCAAAACCGAGTTGAACTCGCCCAATCAACTCAACCTCTGTCATGGCTCCCTTTTACATCGATAACGCAGCCTCTTTACCTTGCGCATCTGTAGGAGTTCTCGCCTTCCGATGCACACTTCTACCGTGACATGCCTTTTGGCGAGGGCAAGCGTAACATCGATATCAACTTTGGTGGACCGCATTCTTTGTACAAAAGCATTGTTACCACCTTTGAAACCATAATGATACAAACATTCTGGCTAGACTTCCCGGGATTATTGGCTCTTGCCATAGCTCTTCCTCTTGTCTATGGAGGGGTTCATGTCTTAGCTTAGAACTTCGAGTTCGCAAGTCTATAGAGGAAGTCTTGTGGAAGATTAGCTCTGTTTACATGGCGGCGATTTTCCCCGCGTACCTAGTTTTCGAACAAGCTCTGTTGATTATGAACTTTTATTTGGGTTCAGATCCTGAAGAACTACCGTTGCCCTTGCACTATACAAAAGTTGGCATCGCAGGAGTCGTCGTGGTGATCTACGTGGCTTCTAGGGTCTTCATCATTACGGAGGCATTTCTAAGTCTAAGGCATGTCCCTGTGGGGGTATACATATCGCCTTCTTGGATCCAATTAATTCCTCATCTCTAGGTAGTTCGGTGGTCTTGCCTAGCAGGAGTCTTATGTTTGAGAAGGTGTTCCATGTCTTGTACACGAGTGTGACGGGTGTTACTGTGACATCTTATTGAGGTCCTGGAGACCAGGTTTTCAGATTGATATGTCATGCTTACTCTTTCCTTGTTTAATGCTGTTTAATATGAGGAGTTTATAGAATCAACAATTTCGTACATTCTCAAGGCAGATAGATGAGTGGACTCATGAAAGCGCACACTCATGTAAAAGATCACTTAGACGCTTGATTTCAGCCACAGTCGTTGTGGCGCACACAGTGGCCGTGCAGCTCTAAGTGAGACATTACGTAGCTGGACGATCCAATGAGCTTGCAATCGCGTCGTGTCCTTTTTCCGGCCGAGCTGAGTTTCAAGATTCATGATCCTCAAGCTCCCTTGCCAATCCTCGAGCCATCAACACCAACCGTCACTCGGACGATCGATCTCAATTGAATTTGCACCCAACGCCTTTGACAGGTCGTCGCTCCCTTCACACTCGCTGCGGCCCCAGCAGCTATCTGCATCTTCTTCAACTTTCTTATCTTAGCTTGCGACAAGCACACCACCGCAATCATGCCTCTCAACGTGTTCCGAGTTGCCGGTACGTTTTCGACATACGGACTCGACAAACTCATCAAAAAACTTGCTAATATGTAAAATAGCGGATTTTTCGCATCTCGGCTCCATCTTCATCTTGCTACACAAGATGGTGCAGCTCAACGTTAGCCCTCCCTTGTCAACCTGAACAGATCAGCAATACTGACCAGACACCAGAGCTGCTCTGGTATCTCTTTCAAGTCCCAGACTCTTTACATGCTTGTCTACGTCACTCGTTATCTTGGTATGCACCACGCCAACACGTCCGTTGCTCTTTCTGACCAGTTCCAGATCTTTTCTCAACTGACAGCATCTACAACTTCATCTTCAAGATCCTCTTCCTTGGCTCTCAGGGCTACATCATCTACCTCATGACCAACGCTTACAAGCCGACCAACGATCCCAACGTCGATACCTTCCGAGTCCAGTACCTCCTCGCTGGAGCGGCTGTCCTGGCCGTCATCTTCCCCTATCACTATACCGTTTCAGAGATTATGTGGGCCTTCTCCATCTGGCTTGAGTCTGTAGCTATCCTTCCTCAGCTCTTCATGCTGCAGCGAACCGGCGAGGCTGAGACCATTACCACCCACTACCTCTTTGCTCTTGGCAGCTACCGCGCTCTTTACATTCCCAACTGGATCTACCGATACTTCTCCGAGACACACCACAAGGTCGACACTATTGCTATCGTTGCTGGTATTGTTCAGACTGTTCTGTACAGCGACTTCTTCTACATCTACTACACCAAGGTTATGAAGGGCAAGAAGTTCAAGCTCCCTGTCTAAGCTTTACAGCAAGACAACGAGATACCTGTACGGATAGGGCATCAAGCTCTCGCAACGCGTCCCGTGCGCGTTGATATTGTGGCAATGAAGTAGCCACAAGGCAAGACAAGACAAGAACACAGTTTTGGTCACGACAACTCCGGCTTCTGGAGATGCATGCACGGCGTTGGTTTGGGAGGTCAATCGGTAATTAATGGCGTCGCCGTTTGGCTTGGAGATTTTGAGGAAAAGGATTGATTTCAATGCTGTACCAAGTCAAGGTAGAGAGTAGTACATTTGCGTTGTACTGCTATAGTGTGATTCGTAAACACTTAATGTGTTGATGAATCAATAAGATAAAGCAGCTTATGAACAATTGAGATCGAGAACTTTAACGAGGAACCCCTGATGCTTGCTTTAGCTTTTGATTAGTCGCATTAAGCTCCTTGGCGCTTTTGCGGCTCATGAGCCAGCCAGAGCTACCATGACATCGAATCACGTGATGCAACCTTCCTCACGCGTTAATGATTACCCCAGCCTTCAACTCCAACATCGAAACCATCGCATTCATTCATCAAATCCGTCAATATGGCTAGTGATGCGCCCGAAAAGACAGAGCAGACTCCTCCTGCGCCAGAGGTTCCTTCTGATGAGGCACCTCCCGCGCCAGCCATTCCTGATTCGCGACTACCGACTCGCAAGGATGTCTCTCTTCGCGAGTTCTTGAATAAGATGGACGACTATGCGCCTATTGTACGCTCTTCACCCTTATCAATTGAACCGTCTAACACATTTTAGATTCCCGATGCAGTCACACACTACTATATGACCAAAGCTGGTCTTCCACCTCCTCCACAGACCGATCCCCGTCTTGCGCGACTGCTCGCCCTTGCGACTCAGAAGTTCATCGCGGATATCGCCGCAGATGCCTACCAGTACAGTCGCATTCGCGCATCGTCAAACACCAACAACCCAATGGGATCCCTGGGCGCCGCAGCCGGATTTCCTATTCCCGGACAACCAACTGGACCACCCGGAAGCAAGGATCAGACGAAGGGTGCGCCTCTGGGTATTCAGCGCCCGGGTTACGGAGGTGGTGGTCAGGGCGGCAGCCAGAACAGGACCGTCTTGACCATGGAGGATCTTGGAATGGCTGTTGGAGAGTACGGAGTAAACGTCAAGCGTAGCGAGTTCTACCGCTGAGGTGCGTATTTGGGATACATGGATACATGATTGCAAGGCGTTACGGTTCGGCGTTCACGGAAGATTTAGGCCCGTAATGATATCAACACCACCAGTAAAACCACAGCTGGTTCCAATAGATCGCCTTTATATGCGGATGAATCCTTTCGTTGAAATCATTGCTCTAGTGATGTTACATGTAGTTTTTTGTACATGGGTATTCCCAGATTCCAGCTGCTACTCAAACAAACTACCTCTTATCCCAAATGTTGGGCTTTCGTGTACTTCAATGTCGTCAGCATTTACCAATCGATTTTGACTTGAGCAGGAACTCACGGTGAAAACTCGCCAAGCTTGTGTCCAACCATATCTTCAGTGATGGTCACCTCATGGTAATCCTTGCCATTGTGCACCTCGAACTTGAGACCGACAAAGTTGGGAAGAATCGTAGCTGATCGGGCTTGTGTTCGCACAGGAGGCACCTTGTCACTAGTGGACTTGGGCCAGACAATGGGGAGGCTATCGCATGTTAGAACGGTCAGGTAATCGGTTCGGTCGACGGAGGCTTACGGCACCAAGTGTGGCCCTGTCAACAAAAGTTAGCAATTGGCGAGCTCACGAAACAGAACTGACGTACCCTTCCACACTGAACGCTTAAGAAGAACCCGTGTCGCGTGCATTATCGCTGGCACATGTCGTTCTCGAAATTTCAGGTCGGTATCACCAAGCCTCACCATGCGACGGATCCTAATCGCAGGGGTGTTTTTCCGGCCAGTTAGTCCGCCTTCGTGCACGTGACCACCTTGATGTGCACAACGGATCTCGGCACTTGTGGTTCATCAACCTCAGGCCTGAGATGGCCTCTGTGTAAACGGAGAATTAATCCCACCAACGAAACAGAACAGCTTGTTTCAACAAGAAACGATCTCATTAAAACATTGTACGACTAGTTGCGTCACCTGTTCCGTCCTTTCGAGAGGCAATCTCCGTGAGAGGAAATCTTGTCAATGCCATGCCAAGCCATGCCAAGCCAAGTGGTTCACGGCAGTCGTCGCCAGTCGTTGTTGGACACATGCTCGAACTGCTTACGATGAGAGGCTATATTATCCTGCTTTTTGGGTTCCAATACAGGTATTTCTTCTCGAAAATGCTTAATATCGGCAGTCACGGTCTTCAATGAAATATCAGGGGCCTTAGCTCCTGTTTCAGGCAAACTAACAAGGAACACATGTCCGTCCGAAATGGGCCATGCGGAAATGCTCTACTTTTCTACTCCAGACTTTGGATGAAACTTGGAACAACTCGATCCGAGTCGATCGAGGCCTTGGTCAATGTGGGCACACGGAGGAACCATTGCCAATGTGGAGGAAGATACCTTGTCGTATCCCGTCTTAATGAACCTGGCACCACCTTAGCAGGCATTGTGCCGGAAGTTGTACAGCGCATGACAGTGTATATAAGATCGTCGTGATGCCCAGCATTTTCTTGGCTCCATATGGCTCGTTGATCGATCATATTACAATCCTTTAAAACAATAAATCAACGTCCACTCACTCAAGCAAATATGCGTTTCACTGATCTCCTCCTCGCCAGCGCTGGCGCTACTCTTGCTCTGGCTGCCCCTTCCACCAAGCGGGCTACAGGCAAGTTCCTCTTCACTGGTGCCAATGAGTCCGGTGGTGAGTTCGGCGAGGGAAACCTTCCTGGGCAGCTCAACAAGGACTACATCTGGCCTACCACCGACTCCATCGATGTAAGAATACCAAGCATGAGACAAGTGAATGTTGGTACTGACTATGATAGACTCTTGCCAGCACTGGTATGAACACCTTCCGCGTGGGCTTCCGAATGGAGCGTGTCACTCCTAGCGGTATCAACGGCGCCATTGACGAGGCCTACTTCAAGGGTCTTGAGAATGTTGTCAAGCACATCACCAGCAAGTAAGTAGCTGTCACATAAATCCTAAAAAGCATATCTAACATATACAGGGGCAAATATGCCGTTCTTGACCCCCACAACTACGGCCGCTACAACGGCAACATCATGAAGAGTGCCGAGTTCGGCGCTTGGTGGTCCAAGTTTGCTAAGCGCTTCGCCAGCAACAAGTTCGTCATCTTCGACACTAACAACGAGTACCACGATATGGAGAACTCTGTCGTCGCTGCTCTCAACCAGGCTGCCATTGACGGCATCCGTAAGGCCGGCGCCACCTCTCAGTACATCTTTGTCGAGGGCAACTCCTACACCGGTGCCCACAGCTGGATCTCCAGCGGTAACGGCGACGCCCTCAAGAACCTTAAGGATCCTCAGGACAAGATCATCTACGAGATGCACCAGTACCTCGACTCCGACTACTCTGGCACCCACGACACTTGCGTCAGTGCCACTATTGGTGTAGACAGCCTGAAGGCCGCTACCAAGTGGCTGAAGGATAATAAGAAGAGGGGTATCATTGGTGAGACTGCCGGCGGTGCCAACTCTCAGTGTATCTCTGCTCTCAAGGGTGAGCTGCAGCACTTGCTTGACAACTCTGATGTCTGGACTGGCTGGCTCTACTGGGCTGCTGGCCCTTGGTGGGGTGATTACATGTTCAGCATGGAGCCCAAGGACGGTACTGCCTACAAGAAGATTCTCCCTGAGATCAAGAAGTACATCGGTGCTTAAGCTGTTAGTGATCGTTGGGCCAAGGAGCATCTGGACGGGACGAGCTTTGGACTCGTTATTCTTACACCGTAAATACTTATTATACATACATACTTTTTCAGTACAAATCCACACAGTAGTTCATTTCAATTGCAGTCATCGCGTTGTGTCATGTCTCATGATAAAGAGTATTGAGTTGTTTGCTGAATTGAATTTGAAATCGGCGTCATAATGCAATGGTTCATATCGTCCCGTGACCATTCGATCGGACATCCACCCGGTGGCATCGATCTTGAAGTGTCAATATGCAGTCGGCCAGGCTCTGGATGTCTTGCACCTGTTATTGACGGATATCTGCTGTGTCACAACTTATGATGTAGTGCATCTTCGTCCGTGTAAGTGATACAGGGTAGACTACTCAGCTAACAATTCTGGTGGGGTATCACGTGGGGTCGAGACTTGGAGATGTGACAGCGGGCGGCCCCAAGAGCAATTAGGGATTGTCCGATTGGCAAACACCAAATTTCTGGCATCCCCTTTACATCGCCATTTCAACCTCATTTCACCTACTTGTGTGATCATATGCGACTGGGCTATAGCTAGCACAGCCAAGACACACGGCTGCAAGCCTTTTCAATAAGGCCTTCACTTCCGGGCCCTTCGCAGCTCTTCCAAAGAAGCCACCTTCCCTCTTGGCGCAACTTGGACGAACAAAAAACCACCTTCATTCGCGAAATTCGACGTACGATTGACGACTCTTGCTTGATAATCCCCATCTACGCTTAGCGACGTTAGAAATACCAAAAAAATCCGATGCCGAGCGCAACGGCTTCCGGAGCGGATACGGGTGGTGCGGCTCGATCTCGCGATCATAAGCAGGGCAATCAAGGACGAACATTCACACCAGACCAAGAAGCAGCGGTCATCCGTATCCGAAAATGCGAAGCCACTGCGTTCTACGACATCCTAAATCTCGCAAGTGTCAAGGATACATGTACGGAGTCTGAGATCAAAAAGGCTTATCGAAAGCAATCGCTTCTGACCCATCCCGACAAGAATGGCCATCCTCATGCGGACGAGACCTTTAAGATGGTCAGCAGAGCTTTTGGAATTCTTGGCGATAAGGAGAAGAGGGAAAAGTTCGATAAGTTCGGCACAGATCCTGATAGTCGATTCGCCAGCGCCCAGGCGAATAACCCCTTCTTCAATCAACGAGCCGGTGGTGGTGGTATGGGCAGAGGTGGCCCGATGTTCCAAGATGACATGACTCCGGAGGAGATGTTTGCCCGTTTCTTTGGCGGAGGCGGCGGAGGCTTTGGTGGCGGTGGTGGTCCCTTCGGAGGTGAGCATAACCGGCTTTCCAAAATATGAGACTTATACTAATATCCCAGCTTTTGACACAGGCCCTCAATTTGTCTTCAATTTTGGTGGAGGCCCCGGAATCAGGGTACATCAGTTCGGCGGAGCAAGGCCAAGGACAAGACCCCGAGAGGCCGAAGGCGGTCGACAGAACGAAGGCAACGCTTTCCAAACCTTCTTAGGTCTACTACCTATTATCCTCTTCTTCATCCTGCCTATAATCACCTCGTTCTTCTCTGGCGAAACCTCAACGTCATCGGCAGCGAACCCTCGTATGGTCTACGACAACCCTCTACACCCTTATACTGAGCAGCGCACTACACCGAACTTGAATGTTAACTACTATGTGAACCCCGATGAGATTGCCCAATATACCGACAAAAAGCTCAACAAACTCGACCGTTCAGCCGAGCACCAACTTGTGAGGCATCTCAAGAGCGAATGTGAGAATGAGTTGAGGTACCGACGGAGGTTGGAGGAGGCTGCTCAGGGATGGTTCTACCAGGACCCTGAGAAGATGGCTCTTGCACAAACATACACGATGCCGTCTTGCGAAAGGTTGTCTCATCTCGGAGTGAAAGTATGAGGACATGTCTAGTCGAGCCACTGGGAATAAGTAGATATTGTGGCATTCTTGTATAGGAGTTGGCGTTGTGGCATTTCTGGGACTGCATGGCGATGAAGGAACTCGGATCTGACACGCAAGGGAGCACGATGCCCATAATCAAGTTATGTATCATTCAGCGTATAATGCTTAAGGGTGTATTTCCTAGGAGATATCGTTAAGATTGAACCCCAATCGCTACTTTGACTATTCAGCTATCGGCTTTGTTTGATCGACTATTGGACCCTTGGCGTCAAATAACCGTTTGGACTATGCGATGTTAGCGGATCTTGAAGAGTTGGAGCTAAGTTTTGCTTTGATCTGGTATGAGAATACGATGGCCGTATGAGCTATGCTGACTTAGATAACTACCTTGACTCTTCTCTGGCGCTCTTGTGCATGCATGTCTTGTTAAACTGGTTCATGGCGCTCCAATGCGGTGTAAGTCGCTCACGTTCATGTCTTAGATCGCTTCAGCGCTAGCTCAAGCGATCTTCCTCTGTCAGCCATTATTGACCGCAAGGCGAACACTTCAGAGGCCCCCCTAGTAACGAAAGTCCATATTGATTCTTATCATGCAAGCGGTGAGTCCAAGACAGGGACAGTCAGTATCTCTATATTGTGAATTTTGGTCAAAGCGACAGGTCCAGGTCCAGGTCCAGGCCCACGTCATCGTTCGCGGCCCGTGGCTGTTGTAAGCAAGTGGCGGGGCAGAAGCCTGTAACCAGTAACTTGTAACGCAGGCATCCGACCAAGACCCAAACTCTCAGCTCAGCTCCGCGCGTGCCAAACTTCCTTCTAAGTTCACTGTTTTAACCAGAATATTTCTTGTTAAATCCTTACCTTTCAAACACTTCACCTCCTTCATCACAGTAGCTTCTGTCCTCAGCAAATTGCCCTCTTTCACACTGCACCGCCACGTACAGAGCGGGACCCTGTGACGACACCTCTCCCCACAAGAGCTATCACTATCGCTGCGACGAGCTTCAAGAGCTGCAACATTGACCAGCCCGCGAGAAAGATATACTTTGCGATTGTCGCCGTATTGATCTGGCTCCAATATTCGCTCGATTTCATGCATAGAGGTTGCAGCACTTCTACAACTACCTTGCTCCGAATCACTTCCCCGCAGTCGTACGTCTGTGGATAGTGTATCGCATTAGGTCAAGCTACGAGCGTCAAAGTCCGATTCACTCACAGTTGGCTTGACATGTTACTTTGACGTTTGAATTCTACAAGCTCGAAACTACCTCGAACGCCAACTCTTGCTCAAAACGATGTCGAACAATCCTTGGGCCGAGGGAGGGAATGAAGGTGGATGGGAGGATGTAGGACCCCGCCGCGACGGACAGGCCGCTCCAACCAACAGGACAAATCCTCAATCAGTTCCTGCAGCTCTACGACCCGGAGGAGCTTTCGATAACGAAGATGAACAACATGCATGGGGTGAAGCGAGAACGCATCCAGGCGACCAGCAATATGCTCAAGAGACGCCTACGGTGTTAAAACCAGGCGGGGATAGGACTGGAACAAACCCCTTCTTACGAAACAAAGTTCCACAAAGCCAAGAAGCACCAACGACGGAATCCTTCTCAAGACTTGGACTAGATGAACCGAATACAAACCCATGGCAACCAGCGATAGACGCACAAATTGCACCACCACCCGCGCAACCCATTCCAAACTTCTTAGACGACCAACCTCCAAGAGGTGCATGGACGCCAACACCGGAACCACTCCCTGTTGGATCAGCAAGTATGGTCTCTCTTCCTTCTGGTGGAGAGTCTCCGGCTTGGGACGAAAGCCCTTTAGGCAGGAACGATAAACCCCCTGTGCCACCCATGAAGCTATCTGCTGAGGATACCGGAGACACGAATATCTGGGACGAAGCTGGTAGCGTTGATAAGGGAAAATCCAAGGCCACAGCGGACATGGGACCAGCATCCCTTGACGATTGGAATGTGGTAGAACCGGAACCTTCCACAAGCTTTGCCAAAGAACCTACATCCGAGAAACCCCCCTTACCACCTAGACAGCCAACGTTACCAGCAGAGTCATCAAGCTGGAGAGCTTCCAGAGACCCAATTGATGGAAAAACCGAGACCTATCAGATTAAGAACATACAATGGCACGACTCGAGCTCTCCTACGAACCCACGAACATCTCCGATTTTGATTCAAAATGCAAATGGCCCTTGTCCTCTTGTTGCTCTGGTTAATGCATTGACTTTGACAACACCTGCTGATGTTGAAGACACTGCGCTTGTGCAAACCCTTCGATCAAGAGAACAAGTCAGTCTGAATTTGCTTCTCGATGCCGTTTTTGACGAGCTTATGTCCCCACGAAGAACCAGCTCTGAAGATGCATTGCCCGATGTTGGTGATCTGTACGCCTTTTTACAAAGCTTGCATACCGGCATGAACGTTAACCCGCGGTTCATCCCGACTGAGAGCATGGTGAATGCGTACAAGCGTACATCGCTGACACATTTACATCCTGCTGAACGAGGAGACCTGATTCCAGGAACCTTTGAAAATACAGCTGAAATGGGGTTGTATGCCACGTTTTCGATTCCGTTGATCCACGGGTGGCTGCCACCAAAAAACGAACATGCGTATGAATCCCTAGAACGACAAGCTGCATCCTACGAAGACGCTCAAAATCTGCTTTTCCGAGAAGAGGAGCTTGAACAGAAGCTATCAGACTCCCAAGGTGGACTTACCGAACCTGAACAGCAGCTATACCAAGACATAATGATCATTAAAGAATTCCTGGACAATTCAGCCACTCAGCTCACACCTTGGGGCATCGAAGTTATTGGCAAAGCCATCAGACCGGGGACTTTTGCCATCCTCTTCCGGAATGACCATTTCAGCACTTTGTACTGCCATCCCCAATCGAAGCAGCTCATCACGTTGGTGACAGACGCAGGCTTCAAAACTCATGAGGAGATTGTATGGGAGACATTATCAGATGTCAATGGCGGAAACACTGAATATCTTTCAGGAGATTTCAGGGTTGTCAGCTCGGGCGGTGCTGCACCTTCAACGAGTGCAGGAAACTATTCCAGCAATGATAACGGACAATGGACAACGGTACAGAGTAGACATGGCAAAGCTCGAGGTGATGATGAAGTCCCCATGAGCCCAAGTGCTGAACAAGAAGATCGGGATCTAGCTCTTGCGTTACAATTACAGGAGGAAGAGGAGGAAAGGCACAGAGCAGAGGAAGCACGAAGACGAAGAGAGAGCATGCTTTCTGAGCAATTTATTGAGCAACAAGCTCTACAGCCAGAAAATTCAACACGTGGCAATCGAGGAGGTCGAGAAGGAGGCCAAACTGGACGAGGAGCTCCACGGGGTGGAGGCGTAACCAGAGGGGCTGCTGGTCTCGTTCCGGGTCGAAACAGTTCTGTCAGCGCGCCCACTACGAATACCACCAACGCGCAGTCGAGAGTACCCGCTCAAAGAGTGCGATCACTTATCCCACCTCAGCCACCGCGACCACCAGTGTCACGGCCGGCCGAAGAAGCAGGAGACGATGCGCCGCCAACCTACGAGCAGTCGGCCCACGATAGAACCTACCAGCCACCAGTAGGACACCCACAGCATGCTAGTAGCAGCCCTACAATATCAAGACAGACAACGGCAGCGAGTGTGAATTCGGGAATGCCTACGGGACAGCGACCGTTTGGTCAGTCTGCAGGCAGACGGCCGTCGGGCCCGGGGGTAGGGGTAAATGGCGGTGGGCAGAAGGAGAGGGATTGCATTGTGATGTGATGTGATGTAACGAGAATATGAGAGGACGCATTGTGGGATTGGGAGATAAGGTAGCTAGGAGTTTAATGGGATAATTTAGGCATGGGGGTTTTCAGCAGAATACAGAAGACATTTTGTCGTTAACTAGCACCTGAAAGTGTCTTGATTGATGGTCTCCTTTGTCTTGGAGTGGCCCATATTTGGATTGGGTCTGCATGTGTTGTCAACACTCCACTGCGAACCATCACTATGCATGCTGCAGGACTGGGATTCGTGCAGGTTGAACTTTCGTATAAATCAATTTACCATAACTTATCTATTTCCCTGGACTAGATATCTTTCTTATCTTGTTGAAGTCTATCAAACTGACTTTGACTATACTTAGTCAACACTCAAGTCGAACTACCGGCGTAAACTTTCCCCTTCAATCAGGAACTAGGTAATTTAGGAGTGATGTTCTGCAGCCAATCCAACGGATACTAGAAAGTTAATACGACTGTAACTGCTTTCAGGGGATGCGTACGAACGGCACATGCAATATGTCATCCAACAAGGCAGGCGGTAGAGAGTGTCAGAATAGTGGTTGCGCAGCTACCCGCTCTTTAGTTGACATCATGGACAACAAATTAACATTAATTTATTCGTAGCATTGGACAATTCTTTTCGCATCACAGATAAAATCGCTATTTCACCAAAGAATAACTCCAATTCAAACGTTGTCGCTGTTGGACTGTGTAGTTGCGGCACAGACGCCTAGTGCGCTGTCATCATGGCTATCATTGAAGGGTGGTTACCACCCACCCGGGAGAACTACAACCTCATTCTCACAGTCTGGCAGATTGCTTATCCAGTTGTAAGCAACTCCAAAAATCATACAAGTAAATCATAAAGTCTAATGTAATGCCTACAGATTGGCTCAATGCAATGGCTTACCAAGTGGTATGGCATGGGCAAAACTTCAGTCCCCAGCTATCTCAACCTGCCGGGCCGCATAGGCTGGTTGACCATGGAAGCACCGGGCTTCTTGATACTTATGTACCTGATGAGGGTTCTTCCTGAACAATATGGAATCGATGATCTGCCATGGCAGAATAAAGTTCTTGCGGGTCTCTTTGTAAGTCATCTCCGATATTGTCTCCCGGGTGTCTTGCCGTTGAGGGGATGTTTGCTACCGAGGTAGCGTCTCTGAGGAGTAAAGAAACTAACAACGGCGGTAATTAAGGTGATTCACTACTCTTACCGCGCGGTCATGTTCCCCTATCTCCAGCCATCTATGTCGCCACTGCATATTGCGGTGTGGCTGCTCGCCTTCAGCTTCCAGGTGGTCAACGCAACCTGTCTCGGATCATGGCTAGCGGCCTACGGTCCTACCACAGAAGAAGCGTGGTCTTCGCAGTCTTCCATTCTTCAGTTCTCCGCAGGTATACTGATCTTCTACATCGGTCTATCTGGCAACTTCTTCCACGATGAGGAGCTACGCGATATCCGGCGCCGGGAATTGCAGCGGCAAGAGCGCGCCAAGCTCGAGCAGAACGGAGGCGAGAGAAAGGGTGGCGTGGAGAAGCACTACCAGATCCCGCAGGCGGGCCTCTTCCGCTACGTGCTATTCCCGCACTACCTGTGCGAGTGGATAGAGTGGGCTGGGTTCTGGATGGCGGCGGGCTGGGGATGCGCGCCTGCGCGGGCATTCCTTGTGAACGAGCTGTTCGCCATGATACCGAGGGCCGTGAGGGGGAGGGAATGGTACCTGGAGAGGTTCGGAGAGGACAAGATTGGCAAGAGACGGGCGGTTATCCCGGGGGTTTGGTGAGCTAGGAAAGGAGGCGATGTGATGGGGGTTGTGTATGCCAGATAGACGAGCTGACTGAGCTGAGACTAGTCAGCTGTGTTGTGGTTAATGGTGTATATGGTTAACTGAGACTGTAAGATCAAGGTAACAATTCAAAATAGGGACTGTATGGAATAGATGTTAAGAACCGATGATAATAGCCGAAGAATATGTTGAGTGACGGAGTGGGTGAGATAGAGTTTGAGGATAATATATTCGTTACTTGGCCATGGACAGTATATCATTATGATGATGTTGTAGTCGGTACGAGTTATGGGTGATAAGTGTGGTAGAGCATGATAGACTCTTCAAACCAGGAGATATTCTCATTTACAGATATAGCTTGTGCTAATATAAATTGATCTCTATCCTAATTCATCCTAAGTCGTTCTATTCAAGATAATATCATCCCTTGTAATGGGTAAAATGTATTAATCAATGTAATGTAGTATCCTCCGTGGAGTGTATCCGTCTCCAACTCACAACCCTCCAAGTCTCCTGTTGCCGACTCCAACTGCCGACGTTTTTCTTGGCACGGACCAACCCTCCACACTCGGCATCAAAACGAACGCCTCGACCATTCAAACCAAGGAAACTTACCCCAGAAATCCGGGGTAATCTCGATAATTTGCTTTGCTTTGCATTGGTAATAGCTAAATCCTGTGGAGTGGAAACAAGATGGCCATGTGCAAGATCCGGGGAAAGTGAAATCGTAAGATTTTGGCAGAGGGCAAAACCTGGGGAAGCTTGACAGAGAGACGTGGTGGTTAAGAAGTACAGTATCCGTAGGTAGGGGTACATATTAATTAGCCACAGTTGGAGATTTATGCTTGTACTCTGCAGTATCCGTAGATGTGGACGCTTTTCCTGATATGTAACCTTTCTGAGGCATTGGTTGGATGTCCTTTCTTTATCCTCTCCACGTGGGATTTGTAGATTGTGACTGTGAGTTGTGAGTTAGTGTACGTACCGCCATAAAAGGCATTCATCATCCTTCTGTCATCCATCTCCAACACAACTGTCACAACCACAGTGAAAACGCTCGGTTACTGGTTTTTTAGCCACTCTTTCCCCGCATCCACGACTACTTCCCGAGACTTTTAGAGCTAACTTAGAGTAAAATAAGAGTAATAAACTTGTAAGCTAATAAGAAGCTCCGGCTTAGGGGGTCTAGTTCAGCGACAGTTGCCCGAGGAGCGGCCTTCTCTTATCAAGACAAGTATCATTTTCAATCAATCAATCTCAATCCGTCAATTGATGCATATTGACATCTTTTGGCAGCTCCATATTAGCCGACGCAGGCAAATCCCTCTTGAATCCTTTTCCGCCCCTTCCCTTATCCAAGTGCATTGCATATTGCATATTAAAACGACATGGGTTCCACGGCTGAAATGACTCCCTCCTCGGGAAGAAAAAGAGATAGATCGAATTTTGCGGGGGAGTTCTCCCCCAAACCTTGCCCTTGCCAAGCTAGATCCAGGTCTAGGCTAATAAAAAAAAGACTGCCACACACTCTCCCACTCGGTGAAAAGTACACGCTGCAACCACAACAGATCTGCAGTAGCTGCCGTTTCGTGAGGGGAAATATCCTTTCCCAGGGCCCCTAGAGTCTAAAAAACCACACACTCCTACTCTCTAGACACACACACGCACCCTCTCTATCAACAAGGGGAGAGGGGTTTGCTTGTCCCGACTTGGTAGCCCGAGGTGCTATTGTTTCCTTGGCTTTTGCTATATCAAGACCCTGCTTCCTACAGCTTCCTTTTTCTTTTAATCTTGTTCTTTAGGATCTACATCTAACAAGCACAAGCTTCTCTATTCTTTTTGCTTGTTTATATATTTCTTCATTCTACCTTTTTGGTCTCCCCCTTAGCATATAAGAGCTACTCTCTTGGGATTCTGTCAACTATGGCTACCGACCAGGAGAAGGGTTTCGACGAACAATCTGAGATGAAGGACGCCTCTCGTGGCACCGTCCACGAAGCTGCTGGCCATGGTCACTCTGCCACTGACGCGTGAGTAGCTCATCTCATCTCACTCATCTCACTTATCCAACTTCATACTAAACTCAACCTTCTCTTAGATACGGCAACTCTCTCGTCCAGTTCGACCCAGCTGCTGAGCGCCGATTACGATGGAAACTCGACTTGTACACTGTCCCAACTGTAGCAGTCCTCTATCTCTTCTGCTTCATCGATCGCGCCAACATTGGTGAGTCAACTCCCAAACCACCATCGCTCAATCTCACTCTAACATTGCTCCCCCCTAGGCAACGCTCGCATTGCTGGACTTACAGAGGATCTCAAACTCCAGAACTACGACTACAACAAGATTCTCTCCGTCTTCTACATCTCATACATCATCTTCGAGATCCCCGCCACCGTCGCCTGCAAATGGATGGGTCCCGGCTGGTTCCTCCCTGCTACCTCTCTGGCCTTCGGCATCGTCAGTATCGCCACCGCTTTCGTTCACTCCCAGGGCGCCATCTGTGGTGTCCGCTTCCTTCTCGGCATCTTCGAGGCCGGCATGCTGCCCGGTATCGCATACTACCTCTCCCGTTGGTACAAGCGCTCTGAGTTGACATTCCGCCTGTCTCTTTACATGGTCATGGCTCCTCTCGCCGGTGCCTTCGGTGGTCTCTTGGCCAGCGCCATCCTCACCCTCGACCACTTTGGCGGCCTCCACCACTGGCGAATGATCTTCGCCATCGAGGGTATCATCACTGTTGCCCTGAGTCTCATCGCCTTCGTCACCCTCACCGACCGACCCGAGACCGCCCGCTGGCTCACCCAGGAGGAGAAGGAGCTTTGCATCGCCCGAGTCAAGTCTGAGCGTCTTGCCCAGACCGAAGTCGTCGACGGCATCGACCGAACCAAGCTCTGGCGCGGTATCTCCAACCCCATCACCCTCCAGATCGCCTTCATCTTCCTCTTCAACAACATCACCGTCCAGGGCCTTGCCTTCTTCCTCCCCACCATCGTCGGCAGCATCTACCCTGAGTACAGCACCGTTCAGAAGCAGCTTCACAGTGTCCCGCCCTACGCCGTGGGTGCCGTTTTCGCCCTCATCTTCCCTGCCATCAGTTGGTGGGCCGACAAGCGACAGATCTTCATCATCTTGTCCGCCCCAACTGTCATCGCCGGCTACACCATGTTCCTCGCATCTGAAACACCAGAGGTTCTGTACGGCGCTTGCTTCATGATCGCCAGCACATGTATGGTTCTCGGTACCATGACGAACGCTCACATCAGCGCCAACGTTGTCAGTGATACCGCACGAAGCAGTGCCATTGGCCTTAACGTAAGTCTCTAACCCTCACACTCCTCATCGGCCTCTTACTCACATCTACTCACAGGTCATGTTTGGCAATATTGGTGGTCTCATCGCCACCTGGTCTTATCTCACCAAAGACGCCCCCCGCTTCCGCATTGGCAACAGTCTCAACCTCGCGGCAGGATGCCTTATTTTCCTCATCAGCATTGGTGGATATCTCTGGATGAAGTGGGACAACAGGCGACGCGATAGCAAGAACGTCGAGCAGGCGCTGGCAGGCTTGTCCCCCGAGGAGATTGCGAACCTCGATTGGAAGCATCCTGGCCATAGATGGCGCAACTAACATGTTTGCATATCAGCATGGCACGAATGGTTATTAGCGATGTGTTTTCCAGCTCCTTGTCCGATCTTTTGGTTACTAGCAATTTATAGTCAAAGAATGGAAACACAATTCTCCAATATACTCTACTCACACTCATATACGCTATCTACACCAAGCTCTAGACACTCACCCTTCAGGAGTTTGAAAATATCGTAACTATCGCTGAGGGATTAAGGAATATCTGACTTGACTCTTCTCCAATACTAAATAGCACGCATGCACCTGCCCTCGCTCTTTTAGCCCGTTTCTTGACCCTCCTAGAACCTCGAACCTGGGAGTAACAACCGAGCCAATTCATCTATGTCTTCCTCAGACCAGATTGGCTCCACTTCCTGCTCCTGAGTGCTATCATGTTGCTCTAAGGGATTCTGTTGGCTGTCGCTGTCTTGTTGATTAGAGTTACACTGTCGTTCGTAGCGGGCTACGATCTCTGGAAACATATCTAGGAGCTGGTTGATATTGGGCTCCGGGATGATCTTATCTTGCTGGTTGGACCGGTCTTGCCGGGTAAAGCCAATCTCGTCGCAGAAGCTCTGTAGTTGGTCGTAGATAATCTGCTGGTCAAAGCTGTCTATGTGCTGTCGAAACGTATCCGACGTTAGGGACTGGTTAAAACTATCCTGCTGGTTAAAGCCAACCTGCTGGATGGTGTTACCTTCTTGGTCGAAGCTATCCTGTTGGTTGATGATGTACTGCTGGTTGATGATGTACTGATGGTTGATGCTGTACTGCTGGTCAGATGGGAGGCTCTGTTGAAGCGTGGAACTTTGTCCCGGAAGTAAACTCTGCGATGTGAAGCCTTGCTGTCGGGAGCCATGTATTTGGGATGTGGAATCCTGCTGAAGTACGGGGCCCTCCTGAGACGTAAAGCTCTGCTGGGATGTGGAGGTCTCCTAAAAGGGGCTCGTCATCTGAAGGCCAGAATTTAGCTGGGTCGTGGGAGTTGTTGAGTTGCTGAAATTACCCGAAGAAGTATTTTGTGGTCGAGATGCAAATGGGAAAACTAAGATGAAGTTGGTAGGAGGAAGAGAAGAGAAGGATGAGATTACGAGCCCCTACTTCACAGCCTGAGAGGTTAAAGATTCTGGCAATCGCGGCTGAGCAGACTCTGAAGATGGCATCTCCTGCGCCATGGTGAGGAAGCAACCACCGTAATGCCAGGCTATAAGAAGGCATCAACTCACAAGAAAGAAGTGTTACTGACATCTTCTGAACTTTTCCTTCATGTTAAGTGCGAATGAATCAAAGTGCGAGTCCCTACCTCCTCTACTTATGACAATGCGAAAATAGGGGTCCAAACACTTAGGCAGAACATCACAGTAAAGCAACATTTCCTGGGCAGCAAGATGGAGAATAGGTAAGGAAACCCATATGGATCAGTTAAAGGCAAACAAAAACAAAAATGCAAAAGAATAACCTGCGTATCGCAGGTGGCTGGATCTCTCCCGCCGGGAATTGAACCCGGGTCTCAAGCGTGACAAGCTTGCATACTGACCACTATACTACGGAAGAATAATAGGGCTGAAAGCCTATTGTAGTGAGGGGGTTGTGATTGGGCAGGCTGATTTTAACTCTATATTGTTTTTAAATAAAAAAGATGGAGAACCTACAACAGAACACCAGAGATGTAAGTCTGCAATCTCATCTACATGTTATACCAAGTCGACCAGTACCCGCCACTACACTATCCTATATTTCAGTCTCAAGGGGTTTAAATAATCGACGTTTTATCGATCTTCCAAAGGTCTGAACAATAAGTCGTTTGATCTACAAAAGAAAGCTCCTGAGCCTCGGTTGTTTTTCTAAAACGGAACACCAGCCTCTTTCTTGGCGTTTGGCAAAAGGCAAGGAGACAGTGGAGCACTCGTGCGTAGCAATCTAAACTAAACACCATTCCCATGGGTATACCCGCGTCCTTGCCTCATCTGGAAATATTCGCGAACTGAGTATTAGGCTTGCGGAGAATAAATCAATCAGGATCAGCCAGTCGCAGTTGCGTTCCTAGACGGTGATCAATGAAAGTCTTTCAATTACCCATCGCCAATCCCCACAATGTATATGTGAGACTGGCTGAGCTGAGGACCTCGGCAATAACTGTGCTTTGATGTTTCTGATTTTATCTTTTGTTTCTTTTTGCTTTTGAGTTGATGTCAAAGACTCATGTAGATGGGACGGGGTAGCCGAGCACTGATGAGTGTTCTTGATGCGAGAAGTGTGCAGCCGAGAGGATATAAAAGACTGGATGGTGCTCTGCTTTGCTCTTGGAAATCCCAGCATCGACAGGATCGACATCATTCTTTTCTCCTACCAAATATTGCACATATCGTTTATTCACTATGAAGTTCTCTGCCTTGATTGCCGTCACCGGTGCGGTCTCGCCCGTCCTCGCCATTCCCCAGTATCTTTCCTCCCGCGAGTTTGTTCCTCAGAAGTGGATTGCCCCAGCTGAAGGAGCCTGTAAGTTCCCATGGTGGACACCAGTCCCAAGTATAAGTGCACTCTACATATGCTAACCGCTTGGTGAAGCTCGTGGTCCCTGTCCCGGCCTTAACACTTTGGCCAACCATGGCTACATCCCTCGCGATGGCAAGAACATCGACCTCAAGATCCTTGAGGACGGCATGCTTGCCGGTTACAACATCGAGCACATGGATGCTCTTATCCTCTTCACACAGGCTATCAAGACCAGCCCCAAGTATCCGCTCACTCGCAGTTTCGATTTGGCCGACCTTGGTCGTCACAACATCCTCGAGCATGACATTTCTTTAAGGTATGCCATGCCATTATCCTCTCCTAACCAGTGCTGACCCTTGCCACGCAGTCGATCTGACGCCTTCTTTGCCGACCCTAATCCGTTCAATGAGACGGTCTGGGCTGAGTCCCTCACCTACTTCCCCGACGACATAATCACAGTCGACCAAGTCGCCAAGGCGCGAATGGGCCGTCTAGCAACCTCTAAGAAGACCAACCCGGAGCACTCGCTGTCTAAGCTAGCCGACGGCTTCAGCTGGGGCGAGATGGCTTCCTTCTTCGAGATCATGGCTGACGGCACTACCGGCACGGTAGAGAAGAAGTTCATCGAGTACTGGCTGAGTAAGTTGCTTTTCTCTCACATCACGATGCCAATCCCTTCGGACAAGACTGACAACGACTTCTGATGTAGAGAACGAGCGCATGCCCACGGAGATTGGATGGCAGCGACGCAATACAACCATGCGAGGTATTGAGCGTATTGAGTTTACCAAGAAACTCATGGAGGCTGGTGGTGTTGCCCGCCGTGACATAAAGACTGATGCTTACGGTCGCGACCTGGTTCAGTAAAATGGCAGCGTTGCAGTGAATGCAAGAAATTCATATTGGTAGAAGAACGGATAGCTTCCCCTTGGCTCGGTGGATTCGGTTTGAACTTTTCATCTGGCAGGCCCAGGTTTCTCTGTATCTTGGTTGGCTGTACGGGATTCTCCCTGGCCTTGGTATATACGAACTATTATCTATGAGTAAATGAAGTTACTATAAAGAACCATGATATGAGTACCTATAAGTCGACTAATAAATATCTGAGGGGAACAATATCAGAAGCTGAACTTACTTCATACGAGGCAGCTCGCACGATCTTGTCATCTTCTAGGCTTCTTTCTATTCCTAAACATGATTTATATTATAAGAGTATTGTTACTCGAGATGTTTGATCCACTGGTGAATGTTGTAAGTATCATGTCTCTAACCTGGGACTGGCCAAGTGTGCAAACACAAGAGGAACAGGTCACTGTAATGTCCTTATAGAATGTCGTCTTTCTTGTCCGCAGATTTAACATAGAGATGAAATTATACTCAAAGCTATGAAGAAAAGTGATATTTTACCTCTTTCAAGTCATCCAACCTCTCCTTTATGACACCGATGGTACGGAGCAGTAAATCTACGATCCTGCAGGATCCAAAAGCCAGGAGTGTGCATATTTGGCAAGATGGATGCAACCACAAGCTAGGACTAGACTTTACGATAGTTTCATACATGATTATTAGTAAGGATACATCCAATCATTTTGATACCTTACTCTGCATCCCATGGAAAATGCAGGCA
Source organism: Fusarium tricinctum (assembly GCA_020744515.1). Lineage (NCBI taxonomy): Eukaryota > Fungi > Ascomycota > Sordariomycetes > Hypocreales > Nectriaceae > Fusarium > Fusarium tricinctum. The sequence goes on along the minus strand of JAGPXF010000002.1, from coordinate 5,719,439 downwards.
AACACCAAGCGCAAGCCTATATAGATACTATCACCAAGTCACCTGACATCGAACTCCGCTACAGTGACTGCTCACAGTCATCATCTTCCGTAGTATAGTGGTCAGTATGCAAGCTTGTCACGCTTGAGACCCGGGTTCAATTCCCGGCGGGAGAGTCGCCTCATGAGAACTACTCATGGATTCTTTTTTTGAGGTTTGGACTGTTTTTTTTGTACATAGTGTTGTTGTTGCTGCTGTTGTTACATGCAGCTGTTCCTGCGGATAGATCCTGGCTTAGCAGATAGTTACCGGCGATTCGCAGTGGTGCTAAGGCCGCATCGGAGCATTGATGACGACGCATTTAGGAGATTTTGACCATGCCGTTTGGGGCCACCGATCAGAAGCCGCTTGCTCCGTAGTGTGAGTGCCTGATACCTATCTTTAACAACTGGTGGCAGTAAGAGTCGGTGGCTGTGATCACTTGGTATGGGCTGTCAATGGCTATTGAACGGTACAGTTAACGGTGAGACTCTTAGCAAACTGGTTTTGTAGTGGGAAATAGGGCTTGGCCTCATCTCGTTGATGCTTGGCAACTCCATCATGATGATAAACGGTCGGATAACCAAGCAGGCCAGCACACGACCGCTTCCTCTGTGGGGCCTAGCGCCCACTAGACCCGAGAGTCCGCGTATTCTTAATCGCTGTGACCCTCTGTGGTATTTCTCGGCGCAGGTACGTTATTGCACAGCCAAGATAAACAGATTGTGATGTGCGTACGACGACTGGATGAGTTTGCGATGGCTCGGATGCGGGTTGCCGTGAAGCTGACGAATATGGCTGGAAAGCGGGTAGATCCTGGGTTTGAGGCGTTGGATAAGAGGTTCTAGGCTGGGGAAGAGGGATGAAGGGAGGAATGTGAATTACAGAAAAGGCAATTGAGGGAATAAAGTTTGATAATTGAAGAGATGCAGATAATCAGACTCATATGCTCACAGTGATCAAGTACTCTATAGATTGCAGTGGTTGTATTGGTTTAGTGGTTATAGTTGATGTCTTACATGTTTGTTGTAGTTGCACAACAGTAGCACTCCCACTCCTGCTCTGGGTAAGGAGGCGCGTGCTCTTCCCCCCTGGAACCGGATCTTGAAAGTGCATTCGCGGCGCCGCCCACCTACCGTCTTTAAATGCTTCCCCCCTGCTCGCGTCATCTTTTCGATTGGAGAAAATCCACATCTTCCGTCATTTATTTCAAGGAATAAACTGTCCGTCACTTCATTCTTTTATCTCTGTGCCTCCCGCTCCACATTTTAAACATGTGCCGATCTTGTCTGTGATTATAACTTCATAATACTCTCCCTCTCCTTTCCCGAACCATTGCCTCATTTCATTTCTTTTGGCCAAAAGCATTGATTTTTATTGCTATCCGTTCTCCTTTTGCATTGACCTCTTCTACTGTCTCAAACATAACTGCGACAAGCCCCTCCGGTACGCACCGTTTGCTTCCTGCTATACAGCAATCCTCGAACCTAAGCGCATCGATACTACGACTATCTTACTCTACACTCCTCGACACGGCCTGAACGCTCAACAGCACACATGCGCTCAGCAAAGGCCTTGCTCCTCTGGGGCCTTGCATCATTCTCTGCGCCGGTCGCCTCTCTCGCATTCCCTCCATTATTCCGCGAAACCCGAGACATCCAAGATACCTCATCGATCGAGAAGCGCGCAGACGACAAGCCGCCAGAAAAGACACCCAAATACTTCGTCGAAGCCGGTCGTAATATCGAGCTTGGCCACTACGATGGTCGTTATTTTGAGAACAAAGTCTCGTATGAAGAACACCGTTTTGTTCTTAGAGACTTGATCCGAAGTTATCTATTCACCATGAATAGCTTCGGCGTCGAAACTTGGATCGCTCACGGAACACTGCTTGGCTGGTGGTGGAACGGTCAGATTATGCCCTGGGACTACGACCTTGATGTCCAGGTCTCCAATAACACACTGCAATGGATAGGCGACAACCTCAACCGCACAGAGTACAGCTGGAACTATACAGAAACTTCTACAGGAAACTTTATCTCCAAGAAGTACCTCCTTGACATAAACCCCCACCACGTGGACATCGACCGCTCCGACGGAAGAAACATTATCGACGGCCGTTGGATCGATATGCAAAACGGCATGTACGTTGACATTACTGGTCTGCGCGAGCGTGAGGTGGACCGCCCGGGTGTCTGGAGCTGCAAGAATAAACATCGATACAAGAGCCAGGACTTGTGGCCAATGCGCATTACTGAGTTTGAGGGTGTCAAGGCCCGCGTGCCTTTCAACTTTAATAAGATTTTGGTTGACGAGTATGATACCAAGAGTTTGGTCACCGAGAGTTGGGCAGGGTACGTTATTATTCCTATTTCCCGTTGTGGTGATCCCGCCTCAACACTGCATAACGCCTGCATATACTAACTGAGTCAACAGACATCGATGGGATCACGATAACAAAATTTGGGTCAAGGAGAACGAAGAAGAAGCGAAGCAGCGCAAACTCGGGGCTGTTGATCGCCACTTGGCTGAGGCTGCCGCCAACCCTCCTCCTGAGGAAACAACGTCTACTGCAGCTGCTTAGAGACCCAATTCTTCACGCTCAACACGCTTGAGCTTCTCTCAACCTTTTTCAAGAACTCCAAATTCGCATACATGAGACACAGAACCAACAACATGAGTTACGACATTCCCCTATACTAATCATACCCTTTTCTCTTTACCCACGGACCATGCAGAGGTGGTAGACCTTTGCTGCACGCAAGGCGTTGGATGTGGAATACCGGCGTTGGAGAATGGTTTTCAGCATAACAATGGCCACGGTGGCCTGCGCCGGACTGGTGGCGTTGAGAGTAGATCCTCTTGTAATTTGCATTGCTCGATGCTTTGTTTGAGTTTGTAACCTGAATGTAACGATATCTAAGGGCTAATGCCTTTCAAAGCCTTTTATACTGAAAACTTCCTCTGGCATGGGTGGCCCATTTCTTTCATGTGAATGTTGTCCGGAAATATTAATTTGCGGCAAAATTTACGATGGTTTCATATACATCCTTGAAGTCAGGATCATGGTTGCCACATGAGCGAGTGATCAACTATTCTTAAGTCTCAATACTCTCTGTTTTCTCGTTTCTTCTTTTTATTCTCTTATTTACGGCTCTCCTTACTTCGATGTTGAATTCAGTGTAGAAATCGTATCAAGAGGAAAGTGTATAGAGTGCCAGGACATAAGGATACCAACCCAATTTTTATACCAAGAAAATCGGTGGAAGCTTTTTCTATGTGAATACTCCTCCCATGCTCCTGAACAGAGAAATACCTATCGAGTGTTTATTCATGATGGCATTTCGCTGGTAATTGAAAAAGACTACAGCGGTTTGTTCAATTTAATACATTGTGCAATGAACAGACTATCTATCACCTTTATTATAGAGAATATAAAATGATTTCATCCTGGGCATGATCTGGTACGATAGTTAAGGGCTCAAAATGGCCAATCTTGAATAGTAATGACCTTTCTGTAACACAGAGCATCGAGTTTATGGACACTTAAAACCCCGTCATGACTTCTGTATCCAGCTCTTCCATGATGGTTTTTTCTGCCGTTCCGTCTCTTGCCATCCGCCAAACTTTGCCCCTTTTCCAAGATCGATCAATGGTGCCATACTGGGCCGTCCATGGGCGCACTGAAAGGGGAATGAACAACGAGATAGGCGAGAGACAAGTTTCTCGCATTGTTCGACTGTAAGAACATCGTTAAACACGATTGCACCTAATAGGACCAAGTCAGCTGGGGATGTGCCAATGTGGATGAGTGTTATACTTCGACAGGCTCTGGAGTGCAACAACTCCAGAATGCCCCTTGGGCATCCGTTGAAACGTGATATCATGGGCTTATCGGGAGCGACAGTTAATGGTCGCACGAGTGGAGTACCACTATCGACGCTTCGCCAAACTTCCGTACGGAGAAGCTCAATGAGAAGTCGGGGTTCCAACCGGCAGCGTTCGATAATACTTGGCGGAAGGCCTGCTACTACAACTTTGTTTTGGTGGGAGGAGGGAGGTGTCTGGTACAAGATACCCCAAGTAGCAAAGTAATCATTATGTTGTTCCAAAAGAGACCACTCTTCTCTCGAAACTTCAAAAATGATGGGTCGATCGAGGAGTTCTATAGCAGGTGAGATTCGATCAGTCGACGGGTCGAGTGTAAAGTAGTCCGCCATGAGGCTTTCGAGTTGACATCTTTCATCAACCGCATGCTGATCAAGCATGACCAGAGATGAACTCTGCTTTTCTTCTGTGGAGTTCTGAGATGCTGCATTTTCCAGTGGCAGTTTTACCAGAATAAATTTGCGGTCAACTTGCGCTACAACAGTAGCACGAGAAAGCGCTTGGCGTGATATTCTCCCAGTGACACTCATGGTTCCAGTGTCCAACTCAACATTAATGCTGCCATACCCACCTCTACCGTAGGAGCGTGAATGGTCTGGCGCTGAGCAATCGATGTAAGGTATTGATGGTTGTACAGGCTGAAAGATTGGATTTTCCCATGAACTAACAACACCCTGGAGCCATTTGCTGTGGTGTTCATCTCGCTTCTGCGTACTTTGAAGGGGTACACCAACGGCTGTGTCTGAGTTACTTGTTTCATGGTCGGCTGTGCGCATAACAGAGTCAGAATTACTGTCGTCTGCAGACAAATTTATCTGGTAGTCTTCAGGCTCGGGTGATGGCTCATCAAAAGGTTTGCGCAGCAATCTTCCTCCCTCGCCAACAAGGCGGTCCATGGGTGTTTTCTCTCTCATCTTTGTACGAACGTCTACCGCTTTTGAGGTGGCGCTGTGTGGTGTGGCTCTTCCAACTTTGACTCGATGCCAACCTTCGAACGGACTATCTGTCCGTGGTCCGATGGAATTGGATCTGGACAAGGAAGTGACAGAGCTAGCTCCTGAACTGTTTGTTGATTTCGACTGCTTATTGGACGGTTTCTTTGGCCGGCCTAATATCTTTGCTGTCGATAGTAACGATTCATCAGGAGCCAGTTGGACCTTTCGCGGGCGAAAATGTTGCTTCTTGAGGAACCCGTAACAAGTAGCCTTCAACAGATCAAGTATCGTGGATAAAATCTGGCCTTGGCTGTCAAGTCGATCTGGGTCGATGCCGTCCGTGCTGGAAGTTGCAATTTTCAAGTAGAACATCGGCCATCGTTCAATTCCCTTCCGACTTCTCAGTTCACTTCCTGTAAACTCGTCAAGCTTTGGTGAGGCGTTGCGGTTTTCCTGGTCGCCATCAATCACACCAAAACTTGAGTTGCCAAAAGTTTTGTTGATCTCTTCGAAGAGAACATCAGTACCAAATTCGTTATTGACTGAGTGAATCCCCAGACTAATGAACTGAGAACGCCGCGTCGCAATAGGATTCGTACAAATACAGCCCTTCACGGAAACAGATCCACATGAAGCTGAGATTGGAACCCAAGCATCGGCATCACTCGAGTCGGCAAGACCCGCTTGTGTGAGCATTCGTGAGACTTTAGACACCATATCCGTCCTTTCTGATGGTCGGAGCCGTAGTTCACGAGCTGTTGCTACATTTTTGAGCGAGACAGAGATACCCGATGGCCAAGCGAGAAGTAAGCCTATAACAACTCGAATCAATTTTGACCACTCTTTGTCGACAGCAGATCTTTCGCTTAGTGTGGCTCTCTGCTTAACTCTGACTGGCATGGTTCCGAAGAGATCTCGGACGGTGGTACGCGTTCCATGATCGAAGTTGACAAGCCGTGATTCAGGGGGTGAGGGCAACTGTCTAGCCAGAACTTGGGAGTTATGAATCGAAACAGAGTTGTGTGAGACATGCCTGTGATGGCGAGAGGTAACAGTTAAAAGGGACAATGTAGCAAGAGATGCTAGGAAATCGCCTTGCTTGCCATGGACAGAGGGCCTCGAAGGGAATTTAGATGTATCTGCAAAGAAATAGATAAGTCACTGCATTGAACTCGAACTGTGTTACTCACGGTGGAGCTTCCCGAGACCTCCGCTATCTGTGAATTCTTCGGGAGGTATTCCGGATCCATTATCCTCAACGGTGCAATTTCCCCTGCTGTAGTCGATAGATATGTTGATCTTGGAGGCACCAGCATCCAAAGAGTTGGTGACAAGACCACAGACTACCCCATTCAGGGACGTGATGTTGACTGAGGATTTGATCTTGTCGACGACATCCTGAGGAAGTTGTCTAATGATCATACTTTGCGGAGGGTCATGCTTGTGTACAAAGTCAATTTCTGGCTGGGTATTGAAAGTGCAAAAGATTGGATTGAAGCTGGAAATGACGTCGAAGCGAGCTGAAGTTAAAGCTCCATAGGGGGGCACCTGGTATTTAGGGCGATCTATTTAAGGCACAGTGGGTATCGTCCCCAAATCCAGGGTCCACGTGGTGGAGGTGGCGCCAAGAACGATCCAGCGCCTAAGTGTCAGATTCAGCCAGGCAGGCCTGAAGCCACGGGAAACGTGAATAGAGCGCCTAATCTCCCAGGATGATAATGGGGATGATGGACAATTTCCACTTATTAACTACCTACTCATTCCAGTATAGTTGAACCACGAGATCGATAAACAGGAGTGCTAGTTAATTTAGCCCATGAATTCTCCGTCTTGTCATGCGCCATGTGCATCACGTGATCCTTAACATACATTTAGTACCATCATGCTTCGCCGCTTTCAGCCTTCGTACTGCAACATGCCGCCCATACCACACACTTCCAACAGCTGACGACGTCTTCTCCAGCCTCATCTCCTTAGTTAGTTTTCACCTTTGTTGTTCAACCTTTTATCGCAGATTGGTTCCCAATCTGTGTCTCTTCTTCTCCTAGCGAGCCTGTTTCTATCCTGTTGTCATTGTCTCCCCACCTCCGCCTGCTGCCCGACGCTGTGCTGCTAGTTTCGACCCTACCGCTTGACATCTATTCGGCCACTTCTTCTCAATTTGATGGCGACGACTGACTCGATACCTCCAGAGCATGGTGAGTTTTTGGGTTCATTTTCAGCACAGAGACATACTTGCGTCACGCGACATTGCCACCTTGCGACAGCCATTGACTGATACTAACACGATCAAGACCTCAAAGGTCAGCGCAGGAGACCCTTCTCGACCTGGGTAAAGAAACTCACCAACTTCAAGTCGTCCGATGGCGAGCGACAAAAAAGACAAAAGAAGCGCAGCCACAAGAAGAACAACCCATACCCAGAATCCGGTCAGGTCGGCAACGGTGTAACCAACGGAACGAGTGCCTGTACCTTCACCACTAGCCAGACAGGCACAACCAGTACCAGTGTGAACCAATCCGCCCGGACATCTCGAGAAGATCAAGCACCACCAACAATCGGAGGCAGGAGTTTGGCGGGCACAGTCTTGACAGATCATGAGGCTTCTCACTCATTAATGGCTCCCAGCCACAGGGCAAGCTCTGTAGCTGGAACAAGCCGTACCGTTGGTTGTGGTGTTGAATCTAGGAGGGGGGAAGACAGTACATTCTCAAGTCCAGCACCATCAGTGCGATCTTTGACAACAACCTTGACCACGATTCAATCCATGGCACCCAATGCCGGGCAAGCTCATCACCACGCCGCGCATAACCAAGGCAACACGCAGTCTATTCAGTTCAGTCAACCGTTCCCTTCAACAGGAGCACCAGCATCTGCAATCCCAGCTCATCTGGCACCCAGCGGCAATCCAACGACGTACACATCTGCAACGGCCAATAATCTCCTGACCGATAATGCATCTATCCTGACCTTGGCGTCGTCAAGTAAGCGTCGGCGCCGACGTTCTCTGGATACAGATGCATCCGTCCGTGCTCTTGCTCCTTCGTCCCTTTGGGGCGGTAGTCGCGAAAGTTTGCCACTTAGTGTCTTGAGTGCAAACATTGATCCAATGGGTATGCCACCCACTCCTGGTATGCACAGCAGCTCTCGGATTGGTGCAGAACGCACGAGTATCTACTCTGCCACGGGTGTCGGGCCTGCAATCTCTGGTGATCGCAATAGTTACTACGCGAAACAGGGAGACGCTGCAAGTGTTCGAAGCGGACTACTTGGTCATGGGCGAGCTGAAAGCGTGAGCGGCAGCATCGGTGGTCTGAGCAGTCCTCTGGTCACTCCACGAGAGGTTTTCAACGAGAATAATGAGAATGAGAAAGAGGAAAGGGGAAATATCCCCACAGCCCCAAGAACTAAGGAAGGATGAGCATGTCTATTTTTGCATGAATGATATATGCTTTGCTTTATTATCGGTTACTGGATTGGTTGGGTTTGGTCGGAATAGGAGCGTGTATGGTGTTCTGATTTGACATAGAGTTCTGTTCGGTACTTACTATAGCAGTCTAGGGCATGGTGTCCCTTAATATACCATCTATGATACCCTGAGATTGTTTTATAAACAAAAGATTAAACAGTGAGCCTTTTATTGTGCTATATATAAGTGATTTTTACGGTGAAGTGGTGTGTTGACGCTCGGCGTAGAGCAGCAGCCACAGTGGCGCTAGGCAAGCTCCTGTAGCTCCCCAGCTTCAGGGCGTCCCACCATCGTCATCGCGCCGCGGCCCATCTTCCCCAATTCAAGACAATCCCGAAGGCTTCAAGATGGCCATCTCAGTAAGAACGACCCTGTCACTGTGTGCGCATAGGCTTTGCTGGCCAAATTGCCTGTAAGAACTCAATATGCTAATACTCGGCCATAGTGGAAGTCGTTTGACTTCTTCGACGTCGCCCAAATCACGATCGCCGACGACGAAGCCCGACAGCTCTTCGAGGGCAACGAGATCTCGAGCGTTTGCGCAGGCTCCGATAGCCTCTTCCTTGGTTCATTCGATGGATATGTCAGCATCATCAATAAGTCATGGAAGATTGTCAAGCGCTTCCAGGCCTACGAGGCTGGGAGCATCACCCATATGCGCCAGGTCGAAGGAACAAGTCTTTTGTTGACAGTTGCGGTATGGCCAGTCAATTCGCGGTTGAGCTGCAGATGTACTGATATTCAGGACAGGAGGACATGAGCAGTGAACCTGTTCTCAAAGTATGGGCGTTGGACAAGCTTGTCAAGAAAACCAACACACCGACATGTCTGAGCACGGTCATGATCAACAATAATCGACGACAATTTCCTGTGAGTACTTGCAGGAGTATATTGATATACTAGAGACTGATGATCTTAAGATATCTGCGTTTGCGGCTACGGAAGACCTGACACAGATTGCTGTGGGATTCACCAACGGTGCGGTCACCGTGATTCGAGGCGAGCTGGTCCATGATCTTGGCACGAAGCAGCGCATTGTTTTCGAGTCGGAAGAGCCAGTCACCGGCGTTGAGCTCGCATGGGATGCGACACAAAAGCTCACCACTTTGTTCGTCTCCACGACTTCGCGCATCATAAAGCTAGGTCTGTCAAAGAAGGGACACGGATTGCCGCCTAAAACCGTTGAGGATGCTGGATGTGCAGTGGGCTGCATGACGCGTGATCAGAATACAGACGGTGTTATTATTGCTCGTGACGATGCCATCTACACTTATACGCAAGATGGTCGAGGGCCGCCTAAGGCTTATGAGTCGCCCAAGAGTAAGATTGACGTCTATCATGAGTATGTAGCGCTTGCGTGCCCACCAGCGAGCAGTACTGCGAAAGATTCCGAAGCAATGAGGCGACGCTTTGGTAGTACTACTACTAATTCTCTATTCAATGCGTCGTCTTTTGTGTTGTTGGACATGGATCTTCGAGTCATTGGTCACACAGAGACGCTGATGTCGCCTGTGGGACACTTCATTGACATATGGGATGATTTCTATACCATCCTTCAAGATGGCAAGGTACGTTAGTTCTACGAGAGCTAGACTTCGGTTGTTAACTTCTTCAGATTTACCGTTATCACGAGAAGAGCCTACAGCAACGCTTAGAAATGCTTTACCAAAGGAACATGTTCCCATTGGCTATCGAGCTGGCGCAGAAGTCAGGCATGGATAACGAACAGCAGAGTCTCATTTACCGCCGCTTCGGTGATCATTTATATCAGAAAGCAGATTATGACGGCGCTATGGTCCAGTACATTCGAGCCATTGATTCAACTGAACCGTCACAAGTCATCCGCAAGGTGGGTAGACTGATCTTATATATCTTCATTGCTAACATATTTAGTACCTTGACACACAACGCATACATAACCTGATTCAATATCTGGAGCAGCTACACGAGTCCCGAAAAGCGACTGCTGATCACACTACCCTTCTCCTCAACTGCTATGCCAAACTAAAGGACATCAACAAGCTTGAAAATTTCATCAAGTCTCCTGGTGACCTCAAGTTTGATCTTGACACAGCAATTGCCATGTGCCGTCAGGGCGGATACTACGAGCAAGCTGCATACCTAGCCAAGAAGCATGGCGAGACCGATCTTGTGGTGGATATCTTGATAGAAGACTCCAAGAACTACGCCGAAGCACTTGATTACATTTGGCGTCAGGACCCCGGTATCGTGCGTATTAACTGCTCCTGACGTTGATTCCTGCTAACATTCTCAGGCGTATCCTTGTCTACAAAAGTACGCACGAGTACTGATTGAGAACTGTCCTCAAGACGCAACAAAGTTATTCGTGGACTATTATACAGGCAATTACAGACCTCGACGTACTGTGACGGTGCAAAATGAGATTGACACACCTGCCAGTGGTGGTTTCGCCGCCGGAGCTGCAAGTGCTGTTCAGAACCTGTCTAATCTCCTTCCCTTGCCTTATATGAATACGTCTTCCGTCGCATCTCCTGGCACAGTTGGAAATACGCGAGCTGTTGTGAGCGATGGGACCATCATCATTGATAGTGACGATATTCCTGCACCAAAGTACACCCCTCCTCCACCGAGAACCGCATTCTCATCGTTTATCGATCACGCCGATGAGTTTATTATTTTCCTCGAAGCATGCCTGGAAGAGAAGGATCTCAAGTCGAGTGACCGGACAGATTTATATACGACCTTGTTCGAAATGTACCTGTACAAGGCAGGCGAGAAGAAAGGGCAGGATCACAAGGAGGAATGGGAGGCAAAGGCAAAGAAGCTTATTGAGGGCGAGCACGTACCCATGGAGAGCTCCAATGTGTTGCTCCTCTCACATCTCGCTGATTTCCATGACGGAACAGTTCTTGTGAAGGAACAGGCTAAACTTCTGTTTGACATCTTCAGATCCTATACATCAGCGAAGGACACTCGGGGTGCTATGAAAGCCCTCAGGAAATATGGTCCTGAGGAGCCGCAGTTGTACCCAGCTGCACTGGCATACCTTACCTCAGACCCAAAGGTGCTGGAGGAAGCCGGACCAGACGAATTGGCCAACATCCTCAACAAGATCGACAAAGATGGGCTCATGGCTCCTCTACAGGTTATCCAAACCCTTGTTGGTCAGTCTTCGGGAGGTGGTGTAGCTACCATGGGTATGATCAAGCCTTACCTTCACGAGACGATCACAAGGGAGCGCAAGGAAATTGCATCCAATCGGAATCGAATCAACACACTTCGTGGGGATACGGAGAAGCGCCGCGAGGAGCTTGCCGATCTGGGATCCAAGCCGGCTGTGTTCCAAGCAACTTGGTGTTCCGATTGCAGTCAACGACTAGACCTACCAGCTGTTCACTTTCTCTGCAAGCATAGTTTCCATCAGCGTTGCGTGCGCAATAGTGGCAACGACGGCGACGCGGAGTGTCCCAAGTGCGCTTCGGAGAACGACATGATCCGTAAGATGCGTGAAGGGCAGAGGGAGAGGGCGGGTAAGCACGAGCTGTTCAAGGGCGATTTAGAGAATAGTGATGATCGTTTCAGCACGTTGGCGGAATGGTTCTCGAGGGGTGTCATGGATGGGCAGAGTGCTGAGCAGATATAATGTATTAGGTGGGCGAGATGCATGGTGTCTAGAGGAGTTTGGGTTCGTTATTTAGTCTTGGTCATGGTTTTTCTTCTGCTGGACCTTGACATATACAATCAAGAAAGTCGAATATGTTTTTACACTTCGATTTTACACTGTTGGGTATTTTGATATTTGATGGCTTTATACGATGGTTTCGTCGATCCCCAAGTCCCCTGTTAGTTGCCCCACGTTCAACTCCTCATGCATCTGTTCAACTCACCTTTACTCTCACTCATGTAAACATCAGAACGTAATGAGCGTTAAATGTTCAACACCGTCCAATATGCCATCACTAGACCCCCGAACCCTTGTCTCGTCTTTCTCTCGTGCCCTCACATCCTTCCAATCGTCCTCAGACACATTCCGTATTCTCTGCACTCTACCCCACACCTCCAATGTCCCCGCGCCGCGCCGACCCGGCCAACCAGTCCGAGATCTCGTAATCCTGGACTCGAGCTTCAACCCGCCGACATTGGCGCACGCGAGCATGGCCCGGTCTGCTCTGAGTCCAGCGGGTCACCAGAGGCTTATGCTTCTTTTATCGGTTAACAACGCCGATAAGGCGCCTAAGCCGGCAAGCTTCCCTGTCAGATTGAGCATGATGGAGGCTATGGGACGGGAGCTGCTAGACGAAGGTGTGGAGATTGATGTGGCGGTTACTACAATGCCTTTCTTCCACGACAAGGCGAAGGCGATAACAGAGTCCAGGTTCTACACTACTGGGGATGGGGGGCAGCCAACGCAGACGTTCCTAGCGGGCTTTGACACGATAGTCCGCATCTTCAATCCGAAATACTACGACGAAGGTATCCAAAGCGCGCTGGGGCCGTTCTTTGAGAATTGCAAGGTGAGGGTTACGACGAGGCCTGACGAGGCGTGGGGAGGGGTCGACGAGCAGAGGGCGTGGTTAACGAAGGAGAGGGTGAAGGATGTCGGGGGTGATGATGGTTGGGTGGATAGAGTTGAGATGGTCAAGGGGAGGGAGGGAGATGAGGATGTGAGTAGTTCGCGGGTAAGAGAGGTTGTTAACAGTGGTGATGGGAGTTTGGATGGGTTGGTTGGGGAGGAGGTTAGAGGGTGGATTGAGAGAGAGGCTTTGTATAGAGATAGAGATACAAGTTTGTAGTGTTGTCATAATGGAGATTGTGTTGATTGTGATGTTAGGTAGTTGTCTCAAATGAACAGAAATTGTAAGGCACCATTGGCGTGCAACGTTAAAACCAGCAATAAAGAAAACATTAACAGTCGGGAAGAGTCAATAATTTGTTTGTATATACTAGCTTGTAACGATAAATAATAGGCTGTGATAGATTGAGGACGAATGAAATCATTCTGGAAAACATATCCTGCAGGGTAGCCTAATCACACTGGGGACAACTTGGATAACATCAAAAGTCAACACCCTATATGGTTGCAATAAGCCCATGCACAAAACAGCAGTATCTAAGTGCTACCTATGCAAACATGTACAACACACTAACAGAAGCATCAATTTCCATTTTCCGGCATCCGTGTCAAGCCACATGCCCAGGCTGCCAGGACAAACACGGCTTCAACTCGGAGGAATGATTCAAGATACTTCAGCACTTGACGTGTGACAGAATCTTTATCTCGGAGCAATCGGCAAACTTCACCGCCAGCCAATAATCTACTGCCAGGATGAGGCTGGACCTTGTCGCTGTGAAGAAAGAAATCGATAAAAAATCCACTTTGATAGGACGTCTTGACTCGGATACTAGCTCGTGGAAAGTGCCTTTTCGAATCAGGGACTTTCGAGGAGAATGCTTTCGACGTAGGATATCCCAAGATTATTTACAGTTTACAGCAAGTTGACATGATATCGCATGTATGGTGAAGTCGTAGTCATATTTGAATTCTCAAGTCGTAATCGAGACTCAGTTTTCTCGCCTGCAGCTGCAGCCAACTGCCAGTATGTATCACCTCAGGCAGATGCTAGCCAGGCACGGAAGTGAAGTCACTTGCAGTGGAGCTGCCTGCTCGGCGCCTCTGCCATTTAGCGCCTTTTGCCTCGCGCCCCACCAATCATTTTTTCTTGAGGCTCAAAAAAAAAAAACAGGCACCAAGAATTCTGCCGTAGAACTTTTAGGCGGTGAGATCTGAGTGATTGGCAGCCCCACATGTGCAGTATAAATATCCGTCGTCGCTCCCAGCTTTTGGACTTTTTTTTTCTTTTCTTCTTCATGTCGACAATACTTCAGAGAATCATTTCTATAGTATTCGACCTTCTCTTGGTTCCCTAAAAGAGCCACAGATCCCACCCTGGTTGATGAGTGCATATCCTCGACGCCCTAGAGTGAATACCTTGGTCCTCTCGATCTGTCCGCAAGGATGGCGGTGGTTGCCTTCGCGCAGCTGCTGTATAGAGAGTTGTTTTCCTCTTGATGATCTCGACCCTGATTGCGGTCTTGCCTTCGGGCGCGCGGTTGGGGTGGGTGTTGATGGACGTCTGACAGGCGTGTTTTTTCTTCTCTTTTTCGTTGCTTGCTGGGGCTTGCCCTGGGAGTGAGGAAGAAGTCCTTGCTTTGTGTTGATTTGTGCGGTTGCTATTGTGTTGAGCACGGTGTTTACAGGAGATGTAGTGCTCGATAATGACGGACAACAATGTTGATGTGCAGAAGTGATGTCGCTCGAGCGATGATGTCTATTCCCAAACAATATGATAAAAAGACCACAATGAAGCCTAACCAAGGTACGCCCCAATTCCCTATATAGTCGCCCTACATTACCGTACGCCTTGCCTGTGCCATCCAAACCACAACCGGTGTTGTGCATCACTCGAACTCGCGCTCATCATTCGTATTGGTCGTCGTCGCCCTATGGCTTCCGCCCATAGACGTAGCGCACCATCATGTAGCCATGAACCTTGCGGTTGTTAAGCGATTTATGCATGGCTGTGAGGAACTGAGGGTACTCTTCCCGTGGCCAGTTGAGAATGTTGTGCCAGAGATAAAATGTGTAGCCTGCCCAGGCTGGTTAGTATACACAGGCAAGAAATAGACGTGATAGAGACGTACCCTCAAGGTCGTTTTCCAAGGTTAACTTGACGTACTCGCCTACCTCGGCGAGCTTACGGTTGTTAGGCCAGCCTCCTACAGGTAGCTTTCGGCTGGTTAGCAAAACACCAAAACACTCTTGAACTTTTGAGCGAAGCAGCGCACCTTGTAGTCTAATATCTTGATATCTGTGAAACCAGCTTCTGTGATGCTCCTCTCCTGTATCGCCTCTCGCTGGAGAAAGAAGGGCTTTCCTGTCGTCACACCTCCACCCTCGTAAAGATCTCCCCACGTCTTGAAGCCAGGCTCCGTTTCTGCAGTCCCGTCATCAGAGTAGACATGCACGTCGGCTTCGCAGGACTGGACCCAGCCGCCGGAAGCGCAACAGCGGTAGGCTTCGTGGAAAAGCGCGGGCCAGTCTTGAATGGCGCCAAAGAGGTAGCGGATGTGGACAAAGTCAAAGTAGTTGTCCTTCCAAGGCCAGAGGAGGCTTGCATCTGCGATCTCGAAGTGCACATTTGGAGGGACCCATTCTGGCTGGCACGGTGAGAGGTCTGAGCCGATGACTTGGGCGCTGGGGTATGTGTCTGCAAAGTCTCTGAGAGAATTAGTTAGTGATGGGAGTGGAAGACGCGAGAGAGGGGGAGGGAGGGACTTGCATTGCCCATATTCCAGAGCCGGTACCGACGTCGAGGACTCTCTGGACGTGTGGCGATATGGGTGCCAAGAAGAGCTTGTTGTCGAGGAGGATGGTGAGATAGTGATGGCTGATGTCAACCGACTGCAGCTGCTGCTCGTCATTGGGTGTGAAGTACTCGGTAGCATGCCGATCACTGTGATATGTACGACCCTGAATGGTTCTGTATTCGAAGATGCTGGCCGTTATTGACTCGGGATATAGAAAGCTGGCACTGGATACGGGAGACGTGTGAGTTGAGATATGGGATCCATGAGAGGTAGTACAAGATAGAATGGAATGGAATAGAGTACGAATAATAACTCACGCGTCAGACCCTAGGGCCGAGTCGATGTCATAACGGTCATGATCGATAGTATCCTACAAGAGACAAGAAAAAAGGGACATAATGTTAACAATCAATGGGTTTATCTACGGAGGGTGGGGGTGGAATGCTGGATATGGGTTGTTGGTTGGTGTGGTGTTTTCTTTATGTATGACATACTTCAGGGTCCTCTGCGGGGATGAGCTGAGCTTGAGGCGCGGGGGATGATGGAGCAGCTTGGGCGGGGGCTGCGAGTGATGAAGCAGCAGTAGCAGACGCAGTAGCTGTGACAGTGGTAACAGTGGAAGCAGTGGGGGTGTCTTGACGTTGCGGGAGCTGTTGGTCCGTCATGATATATCGCAACGGTCCATAGGCGGCTGGTTGGCTTGGAGCTTGGAGCTTGGAGCTTGGGCTGTGCTAGGTAAGGTTGTGGTGGTGGACGGGTGTTGGTTGATGGGGGATGGGGATGTTTTGGAAGAGTGGAGATGCTCTGGATAATGTTATTGCTAGGGTCATAAAGGTAAGGTAGGGTAGGGGTACTAACGTTAGCAAATGACGATGTGGAATAGAAAGAAGAAAAAAAGAGGAGAGAAGGGGAGAGAGAGAGAGGAGAAGATGAGAGAAAGGAAGGGAGATTTGAGTTGAGATTGGTCTAGAAGTAGAACTAAAACCAGACCTGCACATTGAGCTAAGAGAGAAAAAGAGGTATAGCATATAGCAAGCAAACAAACTTGATTAACGAGGCCAATCAAGCAAGATAAGAGAGACATACTACGTACAGCAAGAGAGAGACGTACAGAGGCAAACTGAACTCAAACCGAACATTGCCCAACCTCCTCCCCCTCACTGTTTTGTTTCTCTGACAGCGCCGCATCGAGAATAGACGGTGTACAATCCAATATCAGTCAGTCAAACAATATCTTACTTTATCTTTCCATTAGATCCCGCCCTTCCCGGGCCATAGACTCTCCCGTCTGTTTAGCGGGGGCGGGTCGCTTTTAGTTTAGTGCTTCTTGCTCGGTAGTCGCTAATCCCAACTTAGATCTCCCACTGTCACCTTAATTCATTCATTCTTCAACACCATCACATCACGATAGGTTCAGCAACATTTATATCAAAGTCAATTCACAATCTAGGCAAAAAAAAAAAAAAAAAAAAAAAAAAAACCTGAGCCATTGTCTACTTACCCGGGCCCAAACAACACCTGAAATCAACCATCCCAACTTTCCCCATCTCTGGCTCATCTACAGTCCGTCATCTTCACCAGCCCTCAAAGAGTGACTCCCTGGGGCGTTCTTCATCAAGGCAATCCACTCGTCCAGACCGGCAGTGTACCAGGCGTGAAGTCGATCCCAGTTCATATGCTGGATAAAGAAATCAAAATCGTAGCTATCACGGCTCCTAATATCAGTCGACCTGATAGTCCCTCCTGCTAGCATCTTTCTGTAATGGAGTCTCGCATCGTGTCGCAGAAGCCACCGCCTCCATGGGTCCCAGCCTCTGCGAATGGCGAATCTGTGGATTCTTCCGGGCCCGTCGTTTCCTGGAGCTGTTAGCGGGTCTTGTACCAGATTGGGATCTTGGATAAAGGGTCGGACGGCGTCCCAGAGCATCTCCCAGGACATTTTGAAATGCTTATTGCTAAGGCCACCTGTTGCTCGCCCTATTGCTGCGATGCGGTAAAGAGCCGCCCCGATGCTACTGAGCAGTGCACGCTCTGAATTGTCGATCATCTTGTGCTTGATCATGATGTCGAGCTTCGCCCTGAAAATATCAGCAACTTCGCCTGAATACGACTCGCTCCATCTGGTCGTTTCATTGTGTAAGTCAGCATGGAGATTTCCCACAAGAATGTCAATGTAGCTGATCTCGACCCAACTTATAGACGAATCTGTGTCTGTTTGTCGAGTAGCAGACTGGACCAGGCTTGGTGGGCACTTGCTATGCCAGTCTCTCAATCGGAGACCTCGAGCCTCATACTCTTCCAACATCAAGTTTAGCAGAGACGGCGTGACATGCGATTTGAGAGCCAAGTCCAGCGGTGACGTCGTATGGTAGTCTCTCATTGTGCCTGTGCACCAAGCACCCGTTTCTATGCACGACCAGCCACCGACGGAGTCTTGGCGAGTTGGGTTCGAATAGCCATATCTACTTAGCATGCGGATCATGTTGAAAAGGACCTCGCTGCCGCGTTGGCTGGTGCCTACCTGGAACTGCATCAGCATCCTCGAGGACATGTGACCAGATGGCAGATGCAAGCCATTATAGCTCTCGTTGGCCATAGGAACTTCACCGTTGGCGCCTCTTTCGAGCAACCAGCCCAAGGCGTTGAAGACATTGTCACGCTCCCTATCTCGAAGAGCTGCGCGGTCGGCAGTGTCCCGGCGGGCAACCCCCTCGTCCACGTTCAGAAGAAGAAGGTCAACCGGCGTACAATGACGCAGATTGGCCTGTTCCACACGATGTTGACGGGCGCCGCACCGAAATACTCACAGCACTCCATCATAGCAATGTTGACGACCTTGACAGCATTGTAGAACTGCAGGAAGTTCTCAGCACGGTAGAAGTAAGGGCGGACGATGTGATACATACGAACGCAAGCCTGGCTGAGATGGTCGAGAGTGCGTCGGGAGCTGAGCTCGGCGATTTGAATGATAATCTCGGTGGGCAGAAGATCCAGCATGCTGTCTTGGGATACGGAAGGCCTGCCCCTGGGTAGAAATTGCGCGAAGGGTTGAAGAGAAGACATTGTTGTGTGTTGATACAAGTTTTGTCGAATGTTGTTGTAGATTGATTCAGATGAATCTGAGTTGAGGTTAGATTTGGTGAGTTATCTCGAAATGACCCGAAAGGTCGATTGATGGTTAATGCTTGATGGGCTGTCGGAATGGTGGGAGGAGTCTCTTTTTAAACTCCCACATTAGACTACACTCTCACAGCATTCTAATGATGGAATGCGAACAACAATTTCTGTTCAGAATGGACCGAGAGACTTGTTATTCAGGGGCTACAAAGGTCATTGTCGTCTATGCTTTGTTCTTTTCGTGTGTTCGTCTCGAGTAGCATCACCACTGTTCGAGTCTGAAGATTGGGATGCACGGCAAAGAACACCAACTAGACACAAGGCAGTATCAGATTGGGCGTCGCTTCTTTCTACATGCTGGGGATGTTCATCGTCCTCGTGGCAAAATAGTTCAAAGCATTATTCACGAGCTGCTTTTGAGTGTTTGGGAGTACACGATCTTGGGAGAAGATAGAGAGTATACGTGAGTAACAATGACCTGTCTTTGTTCCGTGAGTTCGTCCCGCAATATGCTGTAATGTGACAACCGTATTACTTGCTTCAAGTCCCGATTAAGCTTGACGGTGATGGTCACGATGGAGGTTGTAACAAGATTCCCTATTGTTACAGTCGTTGCCATTATAGACCCGCAGCATGACGTATATAAAATACTTTGATAGGTCTATGTCAGATCTTAGAGAAATTGATCGTGACCTTCCTATTGCATTCGATAATGTACCTTGGACCACAATGACCATTATACAGACTACATAACTGCCCTTGGAGCGAAATAGCTGTAGTGTGGGATATCTTCAGTGACACATGTCACTCGTTCGTTATCTTAGCTCAAGTGTCTTGTTCATGCTAAGTCAACCTGAGCTTAGGTTGTGAAACCATGTTCACGGATAGAAATTAAGCATGAGCCACTCGACAGCCCCGACCTCGTACCGCCCCTCAACAACGACTAGAAACCCCTTTCGCCTGAATTTCTAACAACACCTCACTAGATTCATCAAGACCGATGCACCGACTTCTTTTTTGCGAACCCGAGTATTCGGGAGTTTGCCGGCGTTGGTAAAGCGGCTCGTGGTGGGCCATAGGAGGAGTTTACTGAGTTGGTGGATATGTGATGTGGTGTTAATCTAATAGTATCAGGTCCTTCTGCTAACATTCATGTACTGCATGGTTGAAATCTTGAGTTTCCATCAAGACAGCCTACACTCCTATTCAAGATGTTGCTGTGCAGATGGTCCGAACTCCCACATGCAGGATAACGATAACAATGTGCTTTGACCTTTGAGACTAGGTTTCGAGAGAAGACATCTAGAACACTTGGCGGATAAGTGATATTCCTCCCTCTCACTCTATATCCGGTCCGAACCGCCTCATCGGGTCCGGAGTCCATCTGCCGAGCTCCATTCAACTCTGTACGCGGGTAAATCGTATTTAGCAAACAATCAGCCCACCCATGAAATGATAGATAACCTAGCCTTACCATTTACCTCCGATATGCTACCCCTACCTCTCCCATGGTAGAGAAGAAACCTGGAAATAATAATAAATCCACCAAGAAAGAAACGGTAGAAACGTGCAAATGTCCCTGTGATATTGGAAAGGGGGGCGTCTATACAGATAAACTCCACTGCGCCGAAACACGCACGGTTATCCCACGAATCAGAGACGGGCCGGTCGCCCAATGCGGAAACGGAGCCCGGAGGGCCCGTGGACTTGGTCGAGCTTCGGACGCCAAAATAAGGCTGTGGATTGTGCGAGATGGTGAGGAATCTGAGGATATCGTCGAACAGGGTGGCCGTGACTCCCGTTGCCAAGAGGAGGTGACCTGCATCCTTGCAAGACGCCATCCTCGGAGGATCCCTCGATAGTCTGGATGAAATTAGTGAGATTACGGAGTACATGAGTTTGTATATGAACTTCACGATACCTCACTTCTCAGCTGTTTCCTCTCTCTTGTTATTCTCTATTCACTCACTCACTCATTCATTCACTCATTCTTTCTTTCCAAAACACCAGTGGCTGGGTCTCTGGTTCATACTTCAACTTCAACTTACACATACACCTTCACACTCACTTTATACATACTACTACTACAGTCACCATGCCTTCTCTTTTCAAGACCCTCTTCGCGGTCGCCGCCCTGCTGCCCTCAGCTCTCTGCGCTCTACCTACCAAGGCCGAGGGCTTTGCCTCCGGTACCACCGGTGGAGGCAACGCCGCTGCCGTCTACCCCAAGAACGCCGCCGAGCTCGTCAAGTACCTCGGCGACTCGACCCCTCGCCGCATCTTCATCGACCGCACCATCAGCTTCCTCGGCACCGAGGGCACCGCCAGCGAGACCGGCTGTGCCCCCTGGGGAACCGGCGCCCAGTGCCAGCTCTCCATCAACCAGCACGGCTGGTGCGACAACTACCAGCCCAACGCCCCCAAGGTCAACGTCAAGTATGACAAGGCCGGTGTCCTGGGCATCCTTGTTGGCTCCAACAAGTCCCTGATTGGCGTTGGCTCCAAGGGTGTCATCCGCGGCAAGGGTCTCCGTATCGTCGGCGCCAAGAACGTCATCGTCCAGAACGTTCACATCACTGAACTCAACCCTCATGTTGTCTGGGGAGGAGATGCTATCACCCTCGACGACACCGACAACGTCTGGATCGACCATGTCACCACTTCTCTCATCGGCCGCCAGCACATTGTCCTCGGCAACAAGGCCTGCAACCGTGTCACCATCTCCAACAGCAAGATCGACGGCACCACCAACTGGTCCGCCAGCTGCAACACCTACCACTACTGGGGACTCTACTTCGCCGGCGCCAGCGACCTGGTCACCTTCAAGAACAACTACGTCTACCGCGTCTCCGGCCGTGGCCCCAAGGTCTCCGGCAACACTCTCCTCCACGCCGTCAACAACTTCTTCCACGACGTCCCCGACCACGCCTTCGAGATCGACTCTGGCAGCGTCCTTGCTGAGGGCAACATCTTCCAGAACGTCAAGTACCCCGTCAACTCCAAGGGTTACCAGGGCCAGCTCTTCGGTGTTCCCACCAACGGTGCTGCTTGCGCTTCCGCTCTCGGCCGCAACTGTGAGCTCAACGGCTTCGGCAGCTCTGGTACTCTCGGTGGCACCAGCACCGGCTTCCTCAGCAACTTCAAGGGCAAGACTGTTGCCAAGGCTGCTCCTTACGCCAACGTCAAGAGCGTCATGACCTCCGCTGGCTTCGGCATGGCCTAAATGTCTCCAACCTAATCCGAGATTAGAGTAAGAGCTTGATGCATAGTATCGTATCTGGCAGTATGTCCATTCATCGTATATAGTATTCTTTAGTCATCTGGTCATCATAATCGACCATTGTCAATACCAGCTGCACATATTCATTGTCTTATCGACAACTCATATTTTCTCTCTAGACATGCACTTGTGATATGGCTAGCAGTGGCTTGCAACAAAATGCCCTATTATAAGACATGATTGTATTGATCAACGCCTTCCAATGACTAAAGCTATAACACAATTCCATCGAGGCCATGCTAATCTAATACTTGAGTCCAAAGTCGATCAACCAACCACTCCTAACAAATGCGAACCCACACGATGCAAGCCCTCTTGGAATGGCCTACGCAAATATAGTATGTATCATGTATGTCCAGTATTAACAACAGTCGTAAATGCATACCCCCCTTCTTAACATGTAACCCGAACCCTTCTCATTAAACAATAACTCAAACCGGGTAAGCAATTCCCTTCATCGATCGGCCAATCGTCTTGTAGCTCTGGTATTGGCCATTTGCCCCCATCGTATCAAATCGCTGCATACCCATAGTATCAGACGTATAGCCACTAAAGTAGTAGCCAATGATAACAACCAGATAAGTCAGCATGAGAATGCTGCCCTTGAAGTAGTTACTCTTTCCTTCACCATACATATAGCTCAGTAGGAATACACACAGGATAACCGTGACAAGATCCCACTGAGGGAAAAGGAGAGAGAAGGTGTACAGTGCTGCATCACCACCCTCAGGAACACCTGGCCAGAAGGCCGAGTAAAAGACGAGCGCGGGAATCTGGAGCAGACACACTTGTAGCGCGTAAGCTGAACCAATCTCCATGGACAGTGCAATATTTCCGTTCATGGCGAAGGAGATGGCGTTCTATCTGTGGTTAGCGTTTACTACTCAAACAGGAAATAATAACTCTTACCAAAAACTCAGTCGTGTTGGGTACAAGGGCGAACAGGGTGATGCCAAGGAATTTTTGATCAATCGCAAAGTTCTCGAGAACAACATCCACAGTATCGACCAGAATTTCAGCAATAATGGCATACAGAATGGTGGCCCCGAGGAGAATGATAGCACTCTTGGCTCGGCTCCAGTTGGGCGCATCATGGCCACCGTGAGCTTGGTGAGCTTCGGTAGCGGCACCTTCGGTCTCGGCGCCGTCAACGTGTGTATGCGTACGACTTGCACTGGGGCGAGCGCCTGGAGCGTGTGCAGCAGGTAGAACAGAGGGCTTTCGCGCCATCCTTTCGCGTGACGCAATTGTAGCAGCAGCGGCAGCAATCTCTGCCACCTCACGAACCAGAATCTTGTTGTCTGCGTCACTGAGGCCAGGAACGCCGAGGACATTGCGAGATGGCTCGCCACCGCTAGATTTGGGAGGGACAACATGAGGAGTTGAAGCTGAGCCGTTAGGTGCGGGTGTTTGCCCAACTGTAGAACTTTGCCGGGAAAGTTCCCCAATCCCGGTCTGCTTCAGAGACTGGCCCAAAATACGCTTGTAAAGCTGAGAGTCCCGCACATCAGTACCACTGGTCTCGGCGGTTGCTGGCGGGTGGACATGCGTGTGAACCTGAGAGGTTCGGAGACTCGATGAATGCATGTGGTCCTCGTGTCGCTTCTCGTCAACCTCAGCGTTCCAAATGACGGCTGCGTGGGTTCGGAGAGTGAACCATAAACCGATCAAGTACGACAAGAACAACAAGCTAGCTGCCATATAGCAGTAGGGACGCACTGCTTCCAAGTAGAACCGGTCGTTAAGTGAAGGTGACTGACTAAAGAAGCACCGGCGGCAGTCTCTGTTTCCACCGGAGCTGTAGTCTTCACAATCCATACAGTTAAGCTCGTGACTTCCATAAATCTGGTAAAACAGAGTTGGGCCAAAGGCTCCAACTATAGCAAAAAGCAACATTGTTGATGTTACACCAGCGGATCGAGCATTGAAGCGCTGGGTCTTTCGCTTGATGGCACCAAAGCACATGGAAATGCCTGGCAAGAACAGAATACCAGCGAAGATACTGCCAACGATACTTCCCTCAACTAGCTGGCCTTTGCCCTCTTTGAGAGCGACACAGTAGAGGAACACCTCAACAACAGTTGCGAAAAAGGCGTTGATGGCAGCGCCCACGCCCATGGAAGACTGGGCCGAGATAGAGGCAACAGCTTGTCCAATGAAGTAGGCCAGGGGTATAATGGAGAGGAGCCCAGCGCAAAAGAGAAACGCAGGAGCTGTGAGGAAGCCTTCGAAGTGGAAAACACCCTCAAGCACGAGCCAGTCGATGATGACGAAGAAGACAACAACCATCAGGTTAATGAGGAAAATGTTGGTTCCGTCAACGGTATACTTCCAGTATCTGGATCCAACCGCACGGTATGTGCAAAGAAGAACAGACGAGCTTGGGCCACCATCTTCGCGGATATATCTAATATCGGACTCGAAAGACAATGCCAGAGGGTGTCGTCGGAGATGGTCGAACAGCAGGATCGTGGCCTTGCCCATGGGGATCCAGAAAACCAAGAACCAACAAATACCAGATACGAGTAGAAGAGAGGGCGATATCAGACAGTAGAAGAAGACGAAGAAGATAACACGGCCAACATTCCACTGGCCACGGCCGAATAGTCGTCTCTTGTTTTGAGGCAGCTCAGCGCTTTCGCCACGTCGGCCACGACCAAGAAGGCTCTCGGTCTCGCTGGGCTCTGAATCAATACTTCTTCTCGAGCGTCCAACAATTGAGCGGTTGCGATCAGGTCCAAAGAACAATCGGCCGTACTCCAAGTCTCCACTCTGCCATTGCTCATATTCCGAAATGCTGCGTCCCTCATCTTGATCCTCGTCCAGATAAGTCTCATCCTTCTCCAGGCGGACAAACTTGCCAAAGGGATAGAATAGATATCCCGCAAGGCCCCAAAGAACTCTGCCATATTCTCTCCCACTAGGAGCACCAGAAAAGAGAAGACAAACGATAGCGCCCAGAGCTGCGAATGTAGCCAACCACCAACCAAACAGAATTGTCCACAGTACATTGAAGAGGAGAAGCCAGCTGCTCACTCTACCGCCGGGTGCAGAGTGAATATCTGCTTGAGCAAACTTTTGGATTGAACGATCCTTCTTATACAAAGCTGGCTTCCACACACGAATACCGAAAGGGTGAGTCTGGTTGATTGCCTGTTGTCGATCTTTGAGGGTGAAGCTCTCTGCCTCACTGACATCGCTGTCCGAGCCGTCCTCATCTTCGATAGGAAGCTCCTCCTCATCATCCTCTTGATCTTCGACTGGGGTTTCGGTAGGCTCGTCGTTGTCATCATTAGTGTCGTCGTTCTCGTCTTCGTCGTCTGGATGCGATTGAACTCGGGAAAGCTGCGTCGGAAGCTGAGGTCTGCGGCGGTAGGACTGCTGGCGCTCCGCAGCATCGGCCTCTACTTCGTGCACATCGTCGTCGGCTGAGAAAATGCCACCGCGGAAGGGTGTATTCGACGATGGACGCCGAGGCATGGGTGGCTTTCGTAATCGAGTAGCAGATCGCATTCTTTCGGGGCCTCTTGAGGGACGCGACAGATGTGTAGGGCGAGAAGTGCCGCGCTCTTGGGATGTTTCTTTTGACTGTTGGGCAGAGCCAGAAGCACCGGGACCGCTTATCGAACCTAGAAGAAATAAAATTAATCCTGGACCCTCGCCAAGAAAAGTCGGCATGAAACCTACCATAACCATCGGGCATCCGCCGCACGGTGTCTGTTGACTGAAAGCTTTCTGTCAAGCTTGTGTCTTCTTGTCCAGCGGCAGATTCGGCCTGGGCAAGAGGATGACGCGTGTCGGCAGGAGATGTAGCGCCAGACGAGTCGCCAAGATGAGGCCCGGTCGACGAGCTCTCTCGTCTTGGGGGATCCATAGTGGAATAGTGGCACTGCAACTAACGGTCAAGAAATAGTACGCGATTTTGTGATAAAAAGTTATGACTGTTTGCTGAACAAACAAGAGAAATGTGAATAGAAGAGACAGGCTCAAAAATGCGACCAGACAAGAGCTGTGTCTGTATTTGTCCCTGACGTAGCTGGACAACACAATACAGAGGGAATGCCGAGCATGCCAATGTCACGATGCAGCGCCGAGAAAGTCGTACAGTCGATGCGACGCGATGATGGAAGAGGTCCAAGCGACTTGAAATCAAGATGAGACGATGAATTGGGCAGAGCGGGACTGCTTTGACTGCAGATTGGGCTTGAGCTGAATGCGCTCAGCTGAGACGAGTTGGTTCTCGTTTCCTGTTGTTCTTTTCTGCAGATGATAGGTAGATAAGAAATAAGGAAAAGAGGAATGGCGGCGACTCCGAGAATGGGTCTGGTTTATGTTACTCAAGCTGCAGAGAGCTTTCCGTAGAATATACCAGAGATAGTAGGAGGAAGGAAGGAAGAAGTGCAGCCAGGCAAAGTGATTAGGTACCAAAACAAACTTTGACGGGTTGACAATTAATTTCTGGTATCCGTACCTCAATACTTAATGCACAAGAGAGGAAGAACTCGATTGAAAAAAGGTACCCTTGGTCGAGCGCAAATAATTTTTGAGTACTATATCCAACTCAAAGCCATGACTCTCATGAATGGGCTCTGTCTATGTACATACACGATAAACAAGCGTAGTTTTGTAACATTGGGCATCTCATCGACATGGGCTCCTCTGGGCTCCTCTATCTGATCCACAATATAGCCAAGCTTGCAGCTCGTGATCATCCAACTTTCCCCATGACAGTCTAGGGTGTCTTGCTGCACCTTGCGCGTGTTCACACCCGTCCAATAGTCCAACGTCATTTTGCATCCTAGGGTCTTGGTTGGCAAGGCGGCTCTTTATTCTTTACATGAGATGCTATCACGGATATCTAACATTTAGAAGGATAACTGAATGGTGATATTCCCAATATTATATCAAGTATTTCGAAATATCTTTAAGCTAGAGCAATACTAGTCTTTACTTCTTATTATCCCAAAGTTATTCCGACCTTCTCATAGTATGCAGACAGTATCCGTACTTGTACCGCATCACAATCCACTTGGATGCTTGATCAACGGTGGGGTAATCGATTGCATTCGCTGCTATAGGAGAGTCTTCATGAAATGGCGGAAGCGGAAAACCCGAGCCTTGTAACGGTAATCCGCTGTAGCCGAGACGCTGATCAGTTCTTCTCTCGACGATATGTTCAACAGATAACAGTTGCTGTCAGCTTCAATGAGCCCTCGATCAATCAGCAAGACTGAAGCGGTTTAGCCTGTCTTAGCCTGGGTATCACGGCAGACAACGCCAACGCGGTGTGTAGTGGAGTAGCACAGCTGAGTGTCGCAGCTCGATTTCTGGCTACCCTAGACCTTATGTTGGTCGGACAACGGCATAACATAATGCCGACCTACCAGGACAGCTCCCACCTTGGTTGGCCTGTGCACTCGCCTTGGAGGATTACGAGACAAGCTGTAGCCTTGTCATCGAGCTTCAACCTCATCGCAAACCATCACCAACACTCCCAATTCCCGATAACCATCGCAACACCCGCCTCCGTTTCGAACCCGCAACTTGGGCAATTCGCGCAGCTCTTTCAGCATCTACCTACAAAACCACATTTATAAGCTCGTTTCCCTGACGTCAAGGGAGCTACGCCAACATGGCGCTCGACGAGTACTACCACAACAAGATCGAGGCGATGAAGCTCGAGATTCTCAAGGGGCAAGCCGCGCTTCGTCGCCTTGAAGCCCAGAGAAATGATTACAACTCCCGCGTGCGATTGTTGAGGGAAGAGCTCGGTCTGTTGCAACAGCCTGGATCATATGTTGGCGAGGTGGTCAAGGTTATGAGTACCAAGAAGATCCTCGTCAAGGTTCACCCTGAAGGCAAATACGGTATGATCACTCGCAGGATATTCTTCAAATACGGTTCACTAATAGTTCACCAGTTGTCGACGTGTCTGATAGCGTTGATATCGGCAAACTTACCCCCGGAAAGCGAGTCACCCTACTATCCGATAGCTACAAGCTCGAGAAGATGCTCCCATCTTCCGTCGATCCCCTCGTCTCTCTCATGATGGTTGAAAAGGTTCCCGACAGCACATACGACATGATTGGTGGTCTGGATCAGCAGATCAAGGAGATCAAGGAAGTTATTGAACTTGGTCTCAAGCACCCTGAGCTCTTTGAATCTCTTGGTATCGCACAACCCAAGGGTGTCTTGCTATACGGTCCTCCAGGTACTGGAAAGACACTACTGGCACGAGCTGTTGCTCATCACACTGCCTGTAAATTCATTCGAGTATCAGGTTCCGAGCTGGTCCAGAAGTATATCGGTGAGGGTAGTCGAATGGTCAGAGAACTCTTCGTCATGGCTCGAGAGCACGCCCCGTCTATCATCTTCATGGATGAGATCGACAGTATTGGTTCCTCGCGAGTTGAGGGCTCTTCAGGCGGAGACTCTGAAGTGCAGCGAACCATGCTTGAGTTGCTGAACCAGCTTGATGGTTTCGAACCCACCAAGAACATCAAGGTCATTATGGCCACCAACCGTCTCGATATTCTCGACCCTGCACTCCTGCGACCAGGACGTATCGACCGAAAAATCGAGTTCCCCCCACCCAGTGTCGAGGCCCGAGCCGATATTCTCCGCATTCACAGCCGCAAGATGAACTTGACCCGTGGTATCAACCTCAACAAGATCGCCGAGAAGATGAACGGATGCTCTGGTGCCGAGCTGAAGGGTGTGTGTACGGAAGCAGGCATGTACGCTCTCCGTGAGCGAAGAGTGCACGTCACACAAGAAGACTTCGAGCTCGCCACAGCAAAGATTCTCAACAAGCACGACGACAAGGAGGTGTCTCTTGGCAAGCTCTGGAAGTGAGAAAACTGCGACAAGGGGCGTTCTTCTATTTATCCATCTTTATTTCGTCTCGGCTGCCGGTACACCTGCTGGGTTCACAACAGAGCCTGGCTGTTCATAGATGGGTTGGGTCATGACAGCGGGAGAGGAGTTGTAAGGATAGTAAATTGTACCAATAATGGACACAATGATCCGAAGCTACAGAAGCCGTTATCTCTACAATATGCTATCTTACCATGTGATGCCTCGAACTACTATTTTGAGTCGGTATCATGGTCTATAACGAACATGTGACCACATCTCGTATTGAGCTTAGGTGTATAGGTTAAATGCTCTGTCCTAGTAAGTTCTCAAATCCGGCAAATTTGGAACTGCGTATAGAGTGTACAAACAGTAAAAACCAGCATGGAAATTCTTGACATGCATCAGCCGGTCCCTTGAGTCTTCCACAAGTTCCCAGCCCCAAGCCTCCATTGCTTCCCTCCTGCCGGAGCGACCACTCCGCTCGCATCTGAGACATGAACCGCGTGAAGTGTCAGCCAACGCACGATCTGAAAGAAGCTATTTCCTGTGAAATATCAGATAGCTAGCTCTTCGTGGACTCGAGGTCAACGAGTCATGCAAGAGGCGTGCGTAGAAAGAAGGCAGTTGCCGTAGACTTGGCTATAATGGACAGTCCAATATGTGATGTTTCTGATATAAATGCTCAGCACAAGGCATTGGTCGACACGACTTGCAGGTCAATAAGTAAGGGAAGTGGATGCTTTTGGTGGCTTGATCCTAACGTCCGAGAACTGTTATTGACGATTCATGCTGAGAGAAGTTCTGGTGTCCCTCTTATTGAACCGCCAACCTGTACACATATTGCTAGGTGAAACCGGGAGGTTTTTGAGAAGTTCAACAAGAAATCCGAACTCGTTGCAAGTGAGTTTACTTTCATGATAATGTGCCTTACTGTCTGCTTATGACCGTGTGGTTGTATTATAATCTTTGACTTACGACTTGCAAGTGTGATGTTCAGAAGAGCTATCATACTTTGACACCTCAGCTTTCCGTATCCTCGTGTCACTTAGAAGCTATGGCGCTCTCAATCCGCCAAACCAATGAACAGCTAGTATCGATATCTCATTTCGTCCCACAGCATACAGAAGCTTTATCTGACGCCGCTCGGGCACTCCGACGAGTTTCAAAACCTCGAATCGTGCGCTGCGCTAAACAAAACACAAACAGTCATGCTCAACAGCTAAGGAGAACAGTAGAAGCTTGTTTTTCCTTCGAAAAGAAAAGAAAAACAAGTATTCCCGATGCACGTGTATAAGTGCTTGGGTCAGCTGATTGCTCTACCGGTGAAGCCTTATACTTTTCTGTCCTGCGAGGTGCGCAGAGATGGCCGTTGGGCATTCTTAGAACGAGTTGATAAATCTGGCGGTGTACAAGGACCAGGGAAGTTGGTTTTGATCGTGGTTTTGATATCTAGATATGTTGATGATGTTCTTATGACGATTAGCTTGCGAGTCAGTCTGGTTGTGGTTTGTGACTTTGTGGGCCGAATAAGACTCGGTCTTGGTAGAATACTAGAGCGCACGTAAGAGAGTCCATGCTAAGATCGAAGCAGACATTGGTAAACATCACATAATACCAAAGCGTCCTTCTGAGTATCGTGGGGTTTAATTGGCGTGAGTGATATTAGGGACTGAGGCAGGTCACGGAAGAATCCGTATATTAGGAGATCTTATTGTTACGAAGAGAGATCTGTAATAACCGTAGTAATCTTATTGCAACAACCTATTCTTAAAAAATCTCCCGAATTATCCAGATGTCTTGGATCCCCCCCCGTAGCACTATCCTATTATCATATTGCGATTCTCATTGTTATGTCTCTATATCACACGTTACTACTACCCACTTGGTACAACAGAAGAACACTTAATTGAAGCGATGTAGGACCACATATTTTTGGCTCGATATAAAGCGTATTACACAGGTCAAATAAAAACAGTACATCAATTCGTCCCTCATTGAAGTCCAACGAACCTAAGCCTGTGTACTAACCATACCAAGGCCATACAGCCAGTCAGAGGCGGGTGTATTGTACTTCCACATCAGACCTGGCTTTCTAAATTAGGCATGGAATCAATTAAGAGTGCATCAATCTATCCTGCCTGCCTTATTCAGAAGACCAATTGTCTGCTTGCATGATCGACATGTCTGGACGCATCTACGACAGGGATTTCTGTTGTTGAGAGAACTACAACTGATATATTAGCACATTCTAGATAGCGAACGGGCTCAACTCGAGTCGACGATGTCATAGACAGTGTCTAGAACATATTGACTTATGCGTTGTCTCCAGCTGAAGCACAGCCTGAGCATCTAGAACGGTCCAGCATACGTCACTGAGGCCGCATAGACCTGTGCTGCCCAAGGCTCACAGGGCATTTGGGGACTTTGGAAGAGGTTTTCCGAGTCGATGTTTGATGCCATGTAGTTCGTTAGTAGAGCTTAGCCTTCCGCGTGTGGGGGGTGTTTCTGCAGGTTTGTTGAAGAGTCCGACCAGGTACGATGGCTGTGAAATACTAGACGAACAACCACTGGAAAAAAGAAGACAAACAGGCATCTCCTAGCCAGAAAGAAGAATCCCATGAACAACAGATGTTATTTGTCTCGTGCCCCTCCCGCTCAAGATGCCAAAGTCAGAATTTCCAGGGTCTGCCCTGCTTCAATAAGGCTAGGCCTTGTGTGAGGCGGCGCGTGGCACCAGCCCTCACCCAGGGCCTTGGCTGAATGCTGGAATCGGCGCCATCTTCTTGGTAACAACTAGCGGTAAGGGGATAGAGTTCTATTCCCCTCGAAGAGTTCCACTTTGAGTATTTCCATTTTCTATACCTGTTCAAGTTCGGTCATGCGCCAATACCCCTTCCTGTGCAGCAGCCAGCAGGGCAGACGAAACTCCTGCTTGACCACCAGATTGAGGCCATGCTGACTTTTCTCTCTCTCCATTTAGCTTAAGAGAGAAGAAGAAGTCCCTTGGGTTCTTTTGGTCCTTTGGATGAGCTTCGAAGAGCAAGCGCCGCTGATCGAAGGGGATGAGTTTTGCTGTATTACTCCGTACTCGCGTGCAACCTTAGTTGAGTGCCTGAGTACTTCATTTGATAATCTATCCGTCTTGGGGGGATGATCTCAGGGTCCAGGCCCTTCAATGTGGATGGGATGGACGTGACGGTGAGTAATGTGTGAGGCTTCCATCAGAGAGGGTGTGCCCTTAGTGTGCGCTCGGGGTTGTACCGTAAGGAACTGTGCACAAACGGTGGCCATGTCCAGACAAGGCTGCAACCTGGACTGGCTAGACTGGGAACCCCTTGAACGGGACAGGGCTGGCTGAGTCAATTATCGGCAACGGAGGGAACTTAGGATGCGGATTGCTAAGCTTTGGTAGGTGTCGCGGAATATCGACATCCTGGAAGCTGCAGCTTTGTTTGGGGACACAGACAGGGACCTGCTGAGACTTGACCTGGACAGATCCTCGCATAACTCAAATACCTTGCTCATATTACAGTTATATGCTTCTGGGATCAGTCGTCTTGTCAGGACAGTCATATCTAAAGCTCCCACTCAGTCTAGGGAGAGGTCTTTTGAGCTCATATCACGCCGGGATGCAGCATGAGCCACCCAGCCTTGAAACAAATTCATAGACATGCCAAAACGCTAGCAGAGGAGCAGCCGTTTTCTGATAACAGCCGACACCGGGATATGGTTCCGGTTCAGCTTTTTGACGGAGCCGATGGCTTTTCAGCTGAAACTCCGTTCAAACTATCGAGACGTTGCAGCAAAACGGTGAGCTCAATTGGGGAATGTACGTTTTATTGCCTACGTCATGCCGCAGGAGTAATTCCGTCAAGGCCTGGTCCAGACTCGATGTCCCGGGAGCAAGGTCATCCAGGCTGAGCACTTTATAGCCACATGAACACAGAAGATTTTGGTCTAGAATTGGAGAAAGCAGAACAAGTTCGTGGTTTGCACACGAGTTTTTTATTTTTAATTTTTAACGCGGCCGTTCTAGACCCTTAGGCGACCATATTAAGCGGAGGTTGGCAAATGGTTAGAATGGGCAGACCGTGGAAGGGAGGGGGGGATGTGATTTTGCCAAAAAGGCGGAGATATTGATTGTAGAAAAGATATTTGTGGAACCAGTGACGTTGACGGCGCCACGCGTATTTCCTGTTGGATGGAAGAGCAGAGCTAGAGAAACACAAACAGATGCACACTCCTCAGTCCCCTGCCGTGTCCGTCTCTCTTCTAGGTGGACCCTTGACGGGGCCATGACGATGTAGTCAGGGGGAGCGACGAGAGACGAGAGACGAAAGGCGAGAGACGGTGACAGCTTTGAGGAGGGAAGAAGAGCATCACCGTGGGGATTTTGAAGATGAAGGGCGTTTTGATGGGCGAGAAGCGAGAAGCGAGAAGATCATCCTCACCAGGGGAACAATGATGGCATTTGGAAGGCTCAATTGAACTTACGCTATTTTCTCGCAAGGGTATGTCAGAGGTGAGAGATAATTTGTCCAGTTGAGTTTTGAAAGCACGTAATAATAAGCTTCAATAATACATCTACTATCCGTACTCCGTACCGAATACTCCGTGCAGCACTTGTGTTCGTTCTATCGGGGCCGTCCATCCTTTGCTTTGATATCTGCCATCTTTACACTGCCTCACGAGCATTGGGTGATACATCCATTTAAAGCTTGTCAGCCTCAAGCTCATTTCCTATCCATTAGCTGCATTGCGCAGACTTGTATAGTAGGACAACCGCCGTCCACTACCGGACGAGCATCAATTCAATAGACCAACCATATCCCATACTACATCTCAACGATTTGCGATGGTGTGGATAAGAGCACAAACGATCGTCAAGGGGTCCTTTGTACAGCTGCACAGCTCAACCTGAAGAAGCATTGCAGAGCAAGCGTCCATTCGTTTGGATGATCTTTACTACACGCGAATACCACTAACTCCAACGACCGTTCTCACCGGGAGCTGCTTCTGCAACATTATCCAAATCGTCTTGCTTGCCCTTCCGTGTGCGGATACACCACCACCACCATTCTACACCCAAACATGTCACTATGTGATCGTCGGCTCAGCAAGAAACACGAGAGGGAAAAAACGGTCTCCTTCTGAGGGGCTGTTATTCGTCATTTCACAGAGTATGCACTTTGACGTGTGGGTGCAGCTATGATCGACTCAGACTAATGAGCGAGTCCGAAGGAGCTTAGGTTGGCGGTCGGATGTGATGTGACTCTTTCGAAAGGGCTGCAAACTTATTTTCTTTTCTCTTCTCTTGTGATAGAGTTTCAGGAGAAAAGATTGTCCAGCAAAGAGGTCCCTTCTTGCATTCAGCCCTTGTAAATCTTGTCAGAATCTGGTGATGACTTCCGTCAATCGGTTGAATCGAATGATTTTCGGCCAACCTCCAAGTTTCCAGGTTTTTAGCTCAATGACCCTGTTGCATCGCGCACTCACTGGCATTGGACCACCTTACTTGTTCTGTACCGTATCTGTAATGATTATCTCCCCACACAAACAACGCTCTCCACGCACAAAGGACAAAGCGACACCGATACGGTATACTACGTTACGTTACGGTGAGATCCAAACGTTTCGTGCAACGGGGGACCGTAATGAAATACGCCGCTGTTGGTTCCTGAATGATTACAAACATTGCTGGTTTCGGAGTTTGTCCACGCCGCTGATGAAAGTTGACGAGCGCCTATTGCTAATCTCTCTGCGCTGTTCCCGAGAATTCGGTCCTAGCTGTAGTGTTGCTATGTAATAAGAATTATCTAAGATGGCAAAAAGATAGAGATCATATAAATTTCTTTCTTCACTTCACCTACTGTATTTGGCTGTTGATTGCCTTTCTTTCTCCTCAGCACCCTTATTCTTTACTCCACCCCACGTCATCGACCGTCGGACGCCACCGTCGCCATCCCACTAGATCCGACGGTAACGGCGTTTTTTTGCCCATTGCCCCCTAAAGGATTGGATTCCATCATTGTTCATTCACTAAACTCGCTGCTACCGTTCATCACCATTTCGGGCACTCTGTAAATCGTCTCAACACCCATCTTTCTACCTGCACACCGAGTCTTCAATTGGACTGGGCTTTCTACTCTAGGCCCTTCTGTCTACTACTACTGTATGCTGGTATATGCTACCGTGTCAGCCCCGTCTTGTCAAGTCACGTCACAGGACTCAATCTGGCTACCGTCTATCCGTAACTCACTGTAATCAGTTACAGCCTCTCTCTAGCGGGCTGTCTAGACTCTAGGCTGTCCAACCTTAGACCTGGGTGCTGGGATAGGCTCTACGTTTTAGACCATCACGCCCCTGACCCCTACAGAACCCAAGTCAACGCCCCCTCACACCCCCTTCTTGGCTTGTTTCCAAGTCTTTCAGGGATTCAAGACCCCACCATCTGCCCGCTTCTTGACCCAGGCTTCGATTCTCCGTCTCCCATCTTTATCTGCATTGCAGTTCTTAATCTACCTACCGGCCACACTCGCACTCACACTCCTCGGTCCTAGGTTCTCTCGCACACCGAGACCCTTATACTTTACTTAAGCTTTGCTTTACAATCTTGCTTGAGCCTTTACTTCAAATAACAAACTTTTCTCGACACAGGTCCCTCTTCACACACTACTAATTTTCGACCTGTTCACCATGGCTTTATGAGCCTCGCTCAGCCTCTCTTACCCCTGCGTCTCTAGAGGATGACGTCGACTACCCCGACTACTACTTTCACCATGCATGATTCCAGGACCGGCGACCGGACGCCATTGCATTATACAATGAAGACTCCTGCACGACACTCTCCTGGCGGGCAGCCTCATTCTAATTCTATATCCCATTCTCGTTCAAATTCGTATAATCTCAACAACTCACACTCCCATTCTCACTCTCAGTCCCTTCGGCCAACTAAACAGCCAAAATCTTCGACTCCTCTCGCCTCGCCTCGAATGCCATTCCCAGTCGGCCAAAACCACCAGCAACCCACGCTTTCGCCTCGTGTGGTCCCCGATGCCAGATCACCAAGTCCCAATTACTTTGGTCTTCATGTCGAGTCGGGCACTGACCGGGGAGACTCCTCTGGAGTTCCCAAAGAAAACTGGAGTCCATCATCTTCTGTAAAATCGTTTCAGGCCGCCATCCCAAAGCAGGTTTCTCTTGATGCCAATCCCGACTACGAGGCGTTCAAGAGGCAGGCAGATTTTAACCGAGGCAAATCTTTTGCCCTATCAACTGGCCATTATGCTCAGCCTTCAGCGACGCCAAATAGCGCTGCACCTGCGCGTCCTCGAAATCCAAGATGGCACACTCATGGAAGCGATACTGGCGGATCATTTCCTTTTGCTCGTGGCCTTAGTTCTGCCAATGTTCGACCTGCGAGTCGGATGGATGTCGACCAAGATAGCATGCAGGACTCGGCTTATGTTTCATCAGACTCGAAGCGTAACTCCGAATCATCTGTATACAACCATGCTCCTCCGCTCAATTTCCCCCGATTCGAGTCTCCTTTACCTATGGACCCTCCTCAGAAACGCACAAATTTAACCCGATCTGAAGACCGTGATCCCCGGTTATCAGTGATGGAGCATCGGCCTGAGGCTCCCGATTCTGGAGAAAACAAGCGCTCAGCCACGGTACCAGCAACTCTCGAACCTGGACAGCCACACATGATTACAGGCCAGCAACTACGAGATATGCTTCAGGACGTACCGCAGGATCGGCTACTTATCATTGATATCCGATCCTCTCCGAACTACGCCCAATCCAGGATTCAAGGTGCTCTTAACCTTTGTATCCCCACAACCCTTCTGAAGCGCGCTACTTTCAACATTCAGAAGCTCAAACAGACTTTCCAAAGCAGTTCTGATTCGGATAAGTTCGACACTTGGCCAGATACGGATTTTATCGTTGTTTATGATGCCCATGCGTCTGATAAGCGCGACGCAGTCACCGCCCAGAATATGATCAAGAAGTTTACTAGTGAAGGGTATTCTGGTGGCACATGTATTCTCAAGGGCGGGTTCAACGCTTTCCAGCAAAACTTTTCGGACTTGGTCGATCGTCAATCGGCAACGGGTCCCCCTGGCAAGCCTAGTCTCGGCCCTGGAGGTATTGCACCCGTCATTGGTGGAGTCATGCTCCCAAATGCTGGCAATGATGTGAACCCGTTCTTCTCGAACATCAGGCAGAACATGGATCTTGCGGATGGTGTAGGTCAACTGGATGTTTCGCGACCCACTGCTCTGGACTCGCCTTCGTTGCCTCGATGGCTTCGGGATGCTGCTGCACAGCCTGACCATGGAAAGAAGGTTTCAGACAAGTTCTTACATATCGAAGTTGACGAACAGTCTCGAATGAAGGCGGCGTATGCAGCCTTTAACCCTCAGAACAAGGACAGGCAAAGCCAGGTGCAGCTATGTGGTGTTGAGAAGGGAGTCAAGAACAGATACAAAGATATCTTGCCCTTTGAACATGCTCGTGTCAAGCTGCAAGAGAAACCTGAAGGCTCATGTGATTATATCAATGCCAGTCATCTGAAAGCATCTCGAAGTAACAAGCAGTATATTGCTACACAGGGTCCCCTCCCCGCCACCTTCGAGGTATGTCGATCAATTCCCATACATTTAACTAAACTAACATTCTTTAGGACTTTTGGTCTGTTATCTGGCAGCAAGATGTGCGTGTGGTAGTCATGTTGACTGCTGAATCCGAGGGAGGCCAGCTCAAGTGCCATCCTTATTGGAAAGGTAGAGACTTTGGAGCTATCAGACTCAAACTTCTTTCCGAAAAGAAGGTATCCCTGGATATCGATAAGCATAGGTCCGAATCCAACCACACTTCATCTACCTCGGCCGGCGATCAGGGAAGGAAGCGTGCACAAACCACAACTACACTGGAGGCTTCGAACCCAGCGCCCAGGACAGCACAAGGCGCTCCTGCGGAAGCACCCTACGTGATTCTTCGCAAGTTTGCCCTTTCGCACGCGTCCCATCCATTTGCGCCAATTCGGGAAATCACGCACCTGCACTTCCCAGCGTGGCCTGACTTTGGCACACCTGCGCAGCCATCGCACTTGTTGGCGTTGGTTGAGCTGGCCAATGTCATGCAGCGTTCTGCCCTACCTGTCGAGACATCCTCAGTAGTGGGATCGAAACATTCGGCGATGGAGCCACCGCCTATTACCTGGTACGATGAGCCAGAGTCCGATTCTTGCGCGCGGCCCATGTTGGTGCATTGCTCTGCTGGATGTGGTCGCACTGGAACGTTCTGTACCGTTGACAGTGTCATTGATATGCTGAAGCGTCAGCGACAGGCCAAGATGAAATCGATACAGTCTCGCGATAACGACGGAGACGTTTCAATGGGCGATAACGGGGATACTTCTCCCAATTCTACGAAGCACTTCAACTTTTACACTCCTGGCCAGAGGTCGAACATGGAGAGGAAAGCGGCTCGAGGGGCTGCGAATATTGATGTCGACTGGTTACACGACGACAGCGTGGACCTGATCCAAAAGACAGTGGAGGATTTCCGAGAACAGAGACTCAGCATGGTACAAAGTCTGAGGCAGTATGTTCTCTGCTACGAGACAGTTCTTGAATGGGTAACGAGGATGAATGAGCGAGCGTCAAGCGCTCCTAACGGACGACTACGAAGTGGAAGCCTCCGTAACTGAGGTTAGGATGTATCACGAATTAAACAACGGGTATTACGGAGCACATTTGCATAGGCACATGGAATAATGCAACAAACGGAAACAGGTGGATGGGTCGGGTATAGGCGTTTAATGGTTCAGCCTCGTATCATTCTGATAAGGAGGCTAGCACAGCGAGCATGCGATGCTTACGAAGGAACATTATAAAAATGACGTTACATGGAAACCTAGGTTTGATACTTACTACGAGTGGGGTTGGTTCTTATGGTCTTCTGTATAGTAGAACAAAATGGGTTGGAAGGAGGAGGGGGGAAAGGGTTGGAGCAACCTTGAAATCATAAGACTTGCATAGTAGGATCAATAAAAGGTTCACTGCGTGCGCTTTTCCCACATCTTGGCTATTTGTCTGATTTATCGTGAGACGTGAAGTCGTGATTATTGATTTGTTTAGAAAAGAATTATCATAATAGAGATATACTAGTATGAAAAGATTACTTGAGTCAACTATAATTCCTAATATCCTACTCCATATCATTACATGTATGTAATTATATACACCCTGATTGGCATTTGCTTCTCTATGCTCAGAACATATCATAGCCTGCCGACAGTGGCTTGCTAGATGAATGACACAATAAGCAAAACGCATGGCACAAGAGGGGGGAAACACGCGTGATGACGTCGTAGCAAGGACGCATGAATCTAGGGGCTTTTGTTAGTCCAAAGATAGAAATGGCATGGCTGGTGCATGACCAGGGCAGAAGGGCCTCGTTTCACGGTCTTCGACTTACACCAGTCATGGGAGAAACGGATGAGGTTAGGTTGGTAGAGGATTTTCAAGTGATTGATAATCCGTGGAGACATAGTTTCTGGTGGGTTCTCTTGGATGGATAGAGCTCATTTTACGTGCGGGTAGTATTAGGTTGAGTTAGCTGTGTACCAAGGGTGTAGATTGAATATGGGATCTTTGCCTTCAATTGAGAGCAATATTATTATATCAAGTTAAGTAAATGTAGACTACCTAGTCATTACAAGCGGAAGCAGTTCAGACCATGCCTTATCACCAGGCACCCATTGTATGCACTCCCTTAATAATGAAGGGACTACGGAGCATACCCACTGTAACTTGTAAGCCATGAGCTGCATTAGGGGACTGGATCACTGTAACCGACTCCCCAGGATTCTGACACATGCCCTGTCAGTTCAGCCGGGGCGTTAAAGTTTCACAAGCTACCTACCCGTACCAAGACGATGGATGGTGTTCCAAGGAAAAAAACCCAAGTAAGAAAGGGATGGAAAACAATTAATGAATTTCGTCCATGCTCTGAAGTCCAAACTGACACTGGAACCTTCCTTTTCATGCCCCCACTTTGCTCCTTCTACGTCCTACCGTTGGTAACCCTTAAGGCAGTCGTGGCGGGCGTGTTGTGTTGTGCTGTGTAACTTCCAGTGCTGGTGCCTTCCTTCTGTCCATCATCAACAGTGTCGGTGTCGACCCCTCCACCAACTTTGAAGGCAAGTGCAAGTGCAGCGATAAGAGTTTACACTTTCTTGGCTTTGGGTCCCCCGCCTTCGCCTTCTCCCATCCCCAATTACCCAACCCTCCCGCTGTTTCTCTCCTCCAAAGTCCAAACTTCCATCGGACACATCCAAGACGCTCGCTCTTGTAAGCGTTAATAACGGCTCGTGCAATACTCTTATTCCATCTACTATCTTCCCCTCGTTTCTGCCTTGCCACATCCTTCTTATATACATTCTTTGCGACTCGTTTGCGCATTTTCACTCCAACTCTAATCCAGCGGGCGCGAGACTCCCTGTTTGAGCCTTTCTTCGCCGATTCAGAACCGTTCACGGATCACACTGCGCCACCTGCGCTGCCTTGACGAAACGGTCCAAGTC
The DNA here is from genome assembly GCA_020744515.1 of Fusarium tricinctum. NCBI lineage: Eukaryota > Fungi > Ascomycota > Sordariomycetes > Hypocreales > Nectriaceae > Fusarium > Fusarium tricinctum. The sequence goes on along the minus strand of JAGPXF010000002.1, from coordinate 5,678,928 downwards.
CCTTGACTTTACGCATTCAGCACCCACCCCGACCTCAAACCGGCCTCCCCTGTTTGGGCGTCGATAACCAGGCGAATCTCCCACCTTGGGATTGCTTTTACACCCACCACTGAACCATTATTTGGTAACTCGACAACATAATCCCACTATCGTGACAATGTCACAACTACCTTCAGCCGCTGGCACAATGCGCCGCCTCTCCCACGACCCCACAGAGCCCTCGCGCAATCTCGAAGAATCCCATGGCTCGCCCTCTGACCAAGAAATGGAAGACGGGCTCGATCTGTCTATGCCTCCACCTGAGAATGAAGACGATGACGAAGACGATCTCTTAGACGATGACACGAGAATCTATACACCACCTCCCCACATTGCCGCTCGATTCTATCGACCATCGCAGGCTCGTCGCAGAGATTCGGCTGCCTCGTCGCGCCGCAACTCGATTTCCTCCGCACATTCGCGATGCTCTTCCACTCAACCTTCGAGCCACCGCGGAGGTGAGCAGAGTAAGCATATCGCACAACACCTCCGTCGCGCCTCATTCCTTGAGGACCGAAGGGCCCGACTCGCCGACCGAGCTGCGCACGCCGAAAAGGTTCGCCTTCGAGCAGCTCTTGCAAAGGCGACTCACCGAGATATTTCACTCTCTGAAGAGCGTTCCATTGCGGCACAGCAAGCCAGGGAGCGCAATTTGGCAGAGATCGTCGCCAATTGCGCGGAAGAGGTCAAAAAGGCGAAGCAGGTTGCCGAGTTCATGAAAGAGAAACGAGAGCATGACATCGCCAAGATGAAGGCTCAGATCGAGGAGAGGATGGCCGAGGCAGAAAGGCGGAAAGAAGAGCTACGAACGAAGAAACTGACCAAGCGAAGTCGCGGGCAGAGTGTTATGACCAGGAAGCCCATGGACTCTTTGCCTGACATTGTTCAGCAAGAGAGACGCAAGCCGACGCAAGAGGAAGCAGCGATAAGCATCCAGTGGTGGTGGCGTGGTTATCTCCGTAAGAGAGCTATTGCCGAGTTCAACGATCTTGGCTTGACCGTGGACGGTATCAGGGATACACACTTCGATACTGTCGTAGAACTCCTTGCCCAGGAGAGGGTCCTTGTTATCACGGCACGGCTACTCCGACTATGTGGTCTTGAGGAAGGTGAGACGGGATCGGTTGGCGAGATGGCAGCTGTTCGTACGTTTCTCAGTGCTTTCTTAATCCTTGGTCATCCCAATCAAGTTCTTAGCAACAAGAACGACAGTGGTGAGAGAGAAGTCGTCGATGCACTTAACAATCACCGACTGCCCTCGACAGACCTTGCAAACCCTCAGCTGCAAGATTTGGTAGGCAAGGCACGGGACTTGCTGATCACTTACGAAAACATTCTCTCTCGCTTGACATCTGCGAATAAGTACACAATGCCCCCCGCTCTCAAGAACACGCTCCCTGAGGCATACGCTACCTTTCACAATGCCTTCATCGCATGGAAGTCTCGGGATTCAAATGCCTTGATCGAGGTGATGCTCATGCAGTTTGTTGAGCTCGACGCGATCTATCACACCGTTAAGGACACGACCGATGATGCTGCCACTGCCCTTTACAAGAAGAGTATCCAGGACAACCAGCTGATGCTCATTGTGCGTATCAAAAAGCTTGCCGGACCAGAAAAGGGCAAAAAATTGATATTCGACGCTGTATCCGAAGCTCGCAAAGCTCGTTCCGCCAAGAAGAAGACCGGTGATACAAAACCCCGTGTGGCTGAGAATGCGCCAGTTGAAGCTTCCGAGACAGCCAAAAGTCTGGTTTCGCCTGAGTCACAAACACTCACACCACCAGCAACTCCGGCCAGCAAAGCCCAGGAAAAGGCTCCTGCCCCTAAGACGGGTCTCAATGGCCTGCTTCCGAACAACAGAGTCGTGGTTCACGAGCTGGCCATCAACAAAGAATATCAGATCTCCACCGACGAGTACAAGGAACTGCAATCAGAACGCTCAGCGCCCATATACATGGAGATGCGGGCTACAGTGGACGATGATGACAGCCAGATCAACTTCCAGTTTTTCGCCCTGTTGGCTAGCAACATCAAGCAGAAGCTTCAACGCTTGCTAAAGCCAGGCAACTCGATGTATAACCTCATCGGCGAGATTCTGGACCCCGAGATGGCGGAGAGACAATTTGTCCTAGGCAACTTCTCGTACGAAAAGTTCTTCACTGCTATGGCATCGCTTCTTCCCAAGCTCTGTGCTCCTTTCCGTGACGAAGAGGTCAAGGAGCTGGTTCAGAACAAGTTGGCTGACGGTAACATTATCGATCGAGTTGAAGCACTTAATGGGTTCATCGATTTGATGCTTTGTGATTATATCAACTATTTGATGCGGATTGCTGCACCTCAATTGATCGAATCCGCAGCCCCATATGAGGCAAAGAGGTTTGCTGAGGATGTAGAAAAGGGCCAGCTTGGTCTTGCAGCAGCCGAAGCGACATGGAAAGCCTCGCGATCAAAGGTTCTAGCAGAGGTCCAGAAGAGAGATCCGGAGGGTATGAATCATCCGAGGTCGCGGCCTACAGCTGGACGCTTTTATGCACAGATGCTTGTTGACATCTTTACCAAGATCTCGCCGACTCCTGTCGAGGAGGTGCCTGAAATGCTTCGTTTGGATTATAGCCGCATCAGCCAAGTCTCCACGACTGTTCAGCGAATCATCACCGCTGGCGCAGTCCTGCTACAATGCAAGAATCTCCTCAAGAGAGACGTGCGGTCGTCATGGAAAATGGAGGCATCTCGTATCATGGCAGTTCTGGAAGCCAATCATCCTCTACAGGCTACTGTGGACGGTGTTATGGCTGCCCTCGAGTCTGGTCGATCGATGCCGACGGCGACCAAGGGTCACCTTCGTGCTCTTGTCACCAAAGTTCTGACTGCCAGTCGAGATATGGCAGAGAACGGGAGCGAGCCCAGGGAGCCTGTGCTACGACTTTTGCTCACCCGTCTACGAGGCAACATCCTTGCCCGTCTGGCTGCTGGATCAGCGAGCGAAAAGGTCAAGGCAGCAAACACGGCTGGCGAGAAGCTTGCAAGTCTTGGACTCTCAGAGTTTGTTGACCGAGTGAGGGAGATTTCCAACTTATTAGAGAAGATTGGAAATGTTGACAGAGCTGCCCATGGGCCTTGGTGGGATGCGGTAGCAACAAAGGTCGAGCAAGAAGAGATGCCGGCCTAAGTATAATGGGTTGGACTGTTTTGATAAGACGGATAGTGCATGACGAGCAATATGGATGCATGATACTGGAGGTTGGCTTTTGTCTTTTTTACTCGGGCAGGGATTGAATTTGCTGTTTATCGGGAAGCGTTTGAACTCGGGTCTTGCATGGCGTACTGGTATGGATAGCCGATATGGCTCACTTGGTGGGATTGGATCAAGCTTACCCCTTGCCCCTTAGAAGAGGCCATGGCAGCGCTGATGGGTTACTTACTTTGTGGATTTCAGCAACAACTTCTTGGTTGGAAGAGCGGGTAGAATGTCAATTCATTAACAGAGCTAGATACCATGTGTACTAATGCTTATACTATATTTGGTCGTTGAATTTGGTTCAAATCCTCTAGCCAGTTTCTCATTGTGAAGTGATTGTGTGCACAATTTGAACGCATTCCAAACCGTGGAAAGGGTCTTCATTCACAGCCCGCATATCATCAAATTATACATATTAATCAATTAAGTGACATAATAAATAATACACATAATAGAGAGTAAGAATGTCTTGAGGTACTTGCTTCAAGAAATGCGATAAATGCCTTGCTTGGTATCTTTCATCATAAGTGATTCCAAGATAGTCCTTCTCGGAATCGTCTGTCTTCCTGTTTGACTGACAACTGTACAACAAAGTTCGCAAGGATTGTGAAACCATTGATTAAGTCACGATTGATGACCTATCTATCAATCGTTGTTTCACCAGCCCATGTGACAAAAACAACCTCAACACCAAAAAGCAAACTTCATACGATTAGAAATCATCATCAAGGGAAAGAAAGGAAACCGGAAGAGCAAAAGAAAGGGTCTGGCCGGGGATTGAACCCGGGACCTCTCGCAAGCTATGCTGTAGGGTTTTCCCTAAGCGAGAATCATACCACTAGACCACCAGACCGATGAATGTTCTTGAGAACTTGTGGATTTGTTGGAGGTTGACTTCATAATTGGTAAATATATTGAGTGTCATTACCATCCGATACAGGCTGGTGTGGCATGGCAGATCACAAGAACTGCATGGTCGCTGGAGTGTGTTTCAACATGAGTAAATGGTCTTGAAAGGGTGTTTGAAGAATAAACATGTTGCTTCCACCTCAAACAATAGAGACAGACATGGTGTAAGTAGATGTTTTGTGTTTAGATACTGGAGACCTGTCGTAGGATGGATATCAATAGCACTTCATATGCTATCGGTCAACAAACTGTGATCTAGTTCTGGGGGATATATCAACTGGAAAACGAATTGCTGGTGATGAAAAAGAAATCCAGTTTTTTGTCAAGTTGTGACTTGTCGTGTTTAACTTTTATTACATACTATCTTGTTGGCAACACTATAATTTACTCAGTCAAGCATACCCGTGAGCGCTGAGCCACTCCTTGAGCTTCTCGGAGTCACGTTCACGGTAAGCAGCACGTCCGCGAATCTTGTCCTTGACAGTGCCAAGAGTACGGTTGAAGCTGCTGGTATCCTTGTCGGCCATGAACTTCTCAATGTCCTCGACAACGGCCACGTCAGTGAAGCGGCTCAGACTGAGGTTCATGTATCGGTCGACAACAACAGGGTTGCCGAGCTTAGTAATAACGGCATCCCAGTTGTCCTTCATGAACTGCCATTGCACAGGACGGCCAACGACGTTGTTAGCCACGGATCCACCGAGGACATGCATGTCTCCGGCAGGAACGGCGTTGGAAGGAGGAGACTGGTTAAAGTTGAAGGGAATGATGTCCTTGGAGAGCAGCTCGGCATCCTTGGCAGTACCAAGAACGCTAAGAGAAAGAAGCTTGCCGTCGATAGATTTGGTGTTGAACCACTCCTTCTTGAGAATTTCGACAGTGCGGGCCGGCTCCTTGATGATGGCGGCGCGCCAGACAGCAACACGGAGAGGAGCAGGGATGGGGTTAGCCTCAGGGTCCTCAACCCAAGCGTTGAAACGCTTGAGGGCCTCCTCAGTAACACTACATATGTTAGCACAGCCATATCATTGAATGGGAATTAACTTACGCAGGGTGACCGCTGGCAACAGCAACACCGATCATCTCCTTTCGCAGAATCCCAGTGAGGTAGTCCTCATCAGGATGGAACTCCCAACCAACCTCCTTGACCTTCTGGTCAATGAGCTTGAGGGTGAAGTTGTCCAAGGCCTTCTTGATCGACTCATCCTCTCCAAAGACGGACTTAACGCCACCAATGGAGTCGAGAACCTGGCGCCAAACAAGGGTGTGAGTCTCCTTGCCGAAACCCTCGAGGAAGGTCAGCAGAGCAGGAGTGGTACCGTTGCCTGCAAAGGCAAGGTCGGCAGTAGAACCGATGATAGAGATCTTGTCCTCAGTGCTAAGTTTGTCGAGCTGAGTGCTCAGCTTGGCAAGACGCTCAGGAGGGTAGTTGACACGGTAGAAGCCAGTGGCTCCACTGTTAAGCTTGTAGAAGTCCTCATCGACATCACGGATAGTATCCTCCTTGCTAGTAAGGGATAGAGAGGCAATACCGGCGTGATCCTTCTTACCCTCAAGGCCAAGGGGAACCCACCAAGTGGTGGTGTCATCCTCAGGCTTGACATCACCAGTCGACAGGAAGCGGGACTGCTTGATAGAGATTTGACCAGGCTCCTCGGCAACAGTGAGGACAGGGTGGCCGATCTTGGAGATCCAAGGGTGCATGAGCTCAGTGACGTTCTTGCCTGAAGCTTCACCAAGAGCGTTCCACAGGGCAGTGGTCTTGGCGTTTCCGTAGGCGTGAGCCTTCAGGTAGTTAGACACACCCTTGAGGAAAGTCTCAACACCGAGATGGTTGGCAAGCATGCGAATGGCGGAGCAACCCTTGAGATAGCTGATGGAGTCGAAAATCTGGTTAACATCGAGAGCATCGCGGACAGGGACGTGGATGGGATGACTGGCGCGGATACCATCAAGACGGAAAGCAGCCTCCATACCCTCGTTGACAAACTGAGCCCAGACCTGCCAGTCGGGGTGCAGGTGATCAACAGCGTGCCAGCCGACCCAGGTAGCGAAGCCCTCGTTGAGCCAGAGCTCATCCCACCAGTCCATAGTGACAAGGTTGCCAAACCACTGATGAGCCAACTCGTGGGCAACGACATAGGCAACGGCGTTCTTGAATCGAGGGTCTGAGGTCTTCTCATCGTAAAGAACCTGGGTAGTACGGTAGGTAACAAGACCCCAGTTCTCCATGGCGCCATGAGTGAACTCGTGGACGGCAATCAAATCAGACTTGGGCAGAGGGTAGTCGATGTCGAAGATCTCGGAGAAGAAGTCAATGATCTTAGGGGCGTGCTGGAGAGCCCATTGACCCTGCTCCTTCAGACCACGGGTGGTGTAGACACGGACGGGGATCTGCTTGCCGTTGTACTTGCGGTCAGTGAAAGCCTCGATGTACTCAAAGTCACCGACACACCAGGCCAAAAGGTAGGTGCTCATGATGGGAGAGGTCTCGAATGATACAATGTTCCAGCCATCCTTGGAAGGTCGAGTCTCCTTTACGGGCATGTTGCTCAGAGCAACCTGGTCGGAAGGAATCTCGATTTCGAAGTCGAAAGTCGCCTTGAGGTTGGGCTCGTCAAAGCAAGGGAATGCTCGACGAGCATCACAAGCCTCGAACTGGGTGCTGAACATGTAGTACGTTTCGCCATCGTTGGGGACCGAAGCAGCAGGAGTCGCAGCAGGCTTGTACTTGCTGCGGTAGAAACCAGCCATGTCATTGTTGATGATACCCTCGAATTCGATAGTGATGGCAGCCTTGGAAGAGACAGGGAGCTCCTCATCAAAGGTGATGGTAGAGCGTTGAGCCTTGGCGTCATAACTAAAGTTTGTGGATTCAACCGATTTGGAGTCGACGGAGACCTTGGCGTGAGAGAGCTTGAGTTCGAGAGTGTTTACAATGATTTCTTTGGTAGGCTTGGTGATTTCGGAGTCGATACTAGGGAGCTGTCAGAGCTGGTTGATGGATCATAGGTGAGGGGTAGAAACGTACGTGACAGTGCCCTTGTAGGTCCAGTTAGTGAACTCGAGGTCCTTCAAGGACAGCTGGTAGTGCTTGGGCTTGACATTGTCGGGGAGAACATCGCGGTCAGTCATTGTTTCGTTGCGGGCAAGTCTGGCGTGAGCGGAACAAGCTCGTTCAGAGATCTTGGGGACAAGACTATGCGACGTGGAGTTAGCAAGCTATAGCTTTGAGCTTCAGCTTAGCGAGAGAGACGAAAGATCCAGCTTCTTCTTGGGAAGATGGATACGGGAAAGCAAAGGGTATATATGAGGAGAAGACAGAGGATGGTTGAGATTGAAAAGAACAGAATGGGATGGAACAACAAAAGTGCAATAGATTAGACAACAGCGTGATGATGCGTGGCCGTGACGGGATGGGAAGGACCCCGCGGTGGGGTGTGGGCCGGTCCTCGATCCCATATCCCAGCAGTGACGACCGGGGAGGGGCACCTTCAGCGGGAAGGTACGGTTCGGTATGGAATAGCACAGGAGCAACGTACCTCCGGATCCCGATCGGCATAGGCCGTCCATTATCTCGGCGACTGTTTAACGGCTTTGTTTGACCGTTTACAAGTGAAGCAAGACCTCTTGAAAAGACGTTACCGTTGAAGATTCCCTGGGGAACAACCGCAGACACAGCTGGAGTTGCCGTTTGCCGTGTAATCACCGATAGTGGGCTACAGCTGCTCCACAGGCGCTGCTGCTGAGCGAGATGTCGCAAAAGGCCCTTGGAGGACGACATGTTTGGCCCGGATCGTCTCCCTTTTCAGGAGTGACGCGCCGTCGCAATTGGGCAGGTCGTTGATAGACTCTAATGGATGTCAATTTTATCCTCTTTTAGACACTGAGAGACGCCATTGATGGCACTTTTGTAGCTGCCCCCGTCTGTCAAATGTTGATGCGATGTCGAAATTTTCGGGTCAACGTGAGGCTCAAACCCCGTATTGCCGGTGACAAGCGAGATGATAGGGCCGTGTGCACTGGGTCATGGTGGTGATATGCACTGTGTATCGTGAGGATAGGGTAGATATCTTGATTGAAGAACAATCAATTGCTCTGAAAACCTAAGATCAACACTCAAGAGAGTAAGAACATGGACCGTGTCGATGTATCACATATAATTATACCCAAACTGGGATAACAAAAATGACATCCATTGATGCCTATAGCTTATACTTGTAGAGCATCCACATTACTTGTAATCCACTCATAGGAATCCGTTCTAAAGTCATCGTTCAGGATACCATTCCGATTCGCCGTCTCAAACCACATGAGCTTCTTGCTCTCCTTCCACTCAGGCCACTTAGCATACTTCGTAACACCCTCATTAGGATCAAGATTATACAGAAAGTTGAAATAGTACGTTCGAATGCTCCGCATGGCATTGTTGGGCCACAGACCATAGAACACCTGCAGGAGATCTGAGCCGTGCATTGTTCCGAGAATCGGCGTGCCGTAGTTGTAGCTCGCAAGATATGACCACGCTGGAACATCCGGGTTAACGTCTGTTGCTGTCTGGAGGAAGATGCGGCGCGTGAGGGAAAATACGAGATCGCCGAAGATGGCGGCGCGGCGCTTGAAGCCCGGGAAGACTTCGTTGAGAAGGGCGGTGCGGTAGGGACTGCCTGTGCTGAGAGTTATGGGATATGTGTTCACCAAAGCAGTCAACTGAGCCTTGGTGGCCTTGGAGAAGTATAGCTTCTGCAAGTAGTCGACAAACTTGGCTGTTGTGGTCAAGTTCGGCTGGAACAGTGCAAATAGAGTTCCCTCGTCCTCTTGGTTTCCGTTGATCATAGGAACAGCGTGGTAGCGTCCTGCCGCGATGAGTTCGTCAGGGCTAGCGGGAAGAACCTTGCCATCTGGTCGTGGAAGGTAAGAAAGAGCCAGCGAGCTGTAAGACAGCAGTCCTGGGACAGAGTTGGCAGCGTTCAGGAACTTGTCGTAACTTAGACCACGTAGACACGCAAGTGTATCCGAAGCTCCAGAACAGCCGCCTTCCTTCACGACAGCGTCGTAGATAGCTTGGCCCTTGGCACCATCCACAGGCTCGGCGGGAACGATACTGCCCGAGTTCATGATGGCGCCTCTGAAAAGTGGTTTACCCTTGTAATCAGCATCGCCACCGTACAGAACCATCTGATCAAGCACAGAGATGGCGCCAGCAGATTCTCCCCAGATGGTAACCTTTTCAGGATCACCTCCGAAGGATGCGATGTTGTCGGCAACCCACTCTAGGCCTAGACGCTGGTCAAGCAGACCCAAGTTGGAACTTCCATCCTTCTTGATCTCAGCGCCGGGCATGAAGCCGAAGCCAGCCACTCGGTAGTTGACAGCCACGTAGATAAAGGGCTGGTTCTGATCAATGGCGGTGCCAAGGAGACTAGTGCCGTCGTACATAGCGCTTGAGCCTAGTTCGAAGCCACCACCAAAGATCCAGAAGAGAACTGGAAGCTTGTCACCAGCCTTGGTACCTGCAGGTCGCTGGACAGTCATGGTGAGACAATCCTCCTGGCCGGTGATAGGTGTAAGGAAGGGGATGGCAAGGAAGTCTGAGAGAAACTCCGAGATGACATCCTGGCCTCCAGTGGAGATGAACATCTGAGGGCATGATGGGCCAGTAAGTCCAGATGCATCAAAGTTACCCAGAGGCTTGGATAACTTCCTCGGGGGTTTGAGACGCAGCGAACCTATTGGTGGATCTGCGAAGGGGATAGCTCTGAATGAATCAACCTTTCCAGAGCTAGATCCAATGACTGTACCAGAGGGAACGGCGACGGTCACCTTGGCTGCCCGTTCCTCAATGGCAGGTGAAGCGGGCGAGACAGGCTCCGGAGCAGCTATCGCATCCGGAGCAGGAAACGCAGCGGGGACTGCCAACACGGAAGTGAGAAGGCTGAAGCCTGAGAGTAGACCTTGAAACTTCATCGTAAAGCTCAAGAGTAGGCCAAGTGTGGTATAGAAACCTCAGAGCTGTAAATATAGGAACAATGGCAAGAAACAAATGCTGAACGAAGTTGCCAACTCAGACAGGACCGCCAGCAGTGAAGTATTCTGGGAAACACAAGACCAATGTGTTCTACTGATCCATTCTGAAAAAATTGGAGTGGGAAATGAGCTCAATTTGAACCTGACTTGGTCGTGCTTTGGTCCTTCATAGTTGTGTGCTTGGCCCCCTCTACTCCACCATCAGAATACCGCTCGGACATCGTCTATACTGGACAATGAGTTACTGGATCTGGGCGACGTCGATTCGAACCGCTTTGCTGTTCAGCTTCGAAATGCCTTCGGAGCACCTTGGCCTTTCAGAAGAGGAAGCCATCGCCGTATCTGCCGGAGGCCATCACAGCCTAGTTCATCCGTCGAATCCCAAAAGAGCTTCAATACCGACGCAAGGCCGTGGTCTCTTTGACCTCAGCCCCGCTTCCCCACGGGGAAATACACAAATACACATGGAAGAAAGGAATCAGCTGCCGGAGAGAGACTCTTTTCAACTGTAGAGCAGACAAGGCCGAGGCTGCGACCTGAGATATTCTTGATTTCGAGGACGGGAAGAGCACGTGGAGAATGATGGTGGGGGGATGGGAAAGCTCGTTACTCGCCGAGAGGGAGAAATGGATGGCTGAGGACCGATGATCAGCTGGACGATGAGTTATACTGGGTTGATGTGGTTGGTGGAGAGACAAGAAAAAGGTTTCATCGGAGGAAAAGATAGGCGGTAACTTAGATGCATGGTGGGGAAGTTGTTTAACAGTTGAGATGGCACTTGTACCCTTGACCCTGGCAGGTAAGATATAACAGAATCCCAGTATCAGAGAATCTCAACTCTTGAGAAGAACTTATTTCATCTTGTCTTGAATTATTTCTACTCAAAAGACCTCTGCTGTAGCTCATGGTGTATAATTATGAGAAGAGGCATCCTTTTTCTTACTTTTTCATGCTACCTTTCTATTGAGATCTTCAAAGAGATGCTTCTGTGACTTCTGAGTTTAATTGTAACCCCGCCTTCCGGACCCTGGTCTGCCGTGCATGCACATCGTCGGCCCCGGGGACCCGCAAAACTCCGGGACAGGACGAGTTTATACTGAAGATGCGGGGGTACCATTGAAGCTTAGAAATGTCGGTCTGGATAGAACGCACATATGTATTTCCATCTCGATATAGAGATTTTAACAAGGTAAGTCGTTTTATGACTACAGCAAGGATATGATTATCAATCAGTCCAGTGTAAACTCCAGCATTATCTTATCCCTGGTCTCTTCCAGATGCACTTCAAGAACGTCATCCCACATACAACCCCGGCCTTCCAAGTGACATATTCCAATCGAGCCGTACATACATGCAACCCTCTACTGCGGTGACAACGGTCAGATTTCCCAAACGGCGAATCTTGCAATTCAGCCTTACCCAAAGGCTTAGTAGGTAGCGAGCCTATTACCCAACTGGTAGCATTTATGATCTTGTTGTTTATCCGAATAGTTACGCTATCTTGAGATTTGCATACTTACTAATGATATCAAAAACCACCAGGGTAGCTGGATTGTCTTTTCATAGGGAAAGTGCCATACATAAAATCCTCCAGATCAAAGGTCCTCTTTCCTACATCTTCAGGCTTGCAGATGCGCAACCATTACCAGACACTACACAGGCTTTCATCCTATCACGGTGCCCTTCACATTATGTCCGCAGCCAGTCTGTTTTCTTCCGTTGTCCAAAATAGGAAACTGGTTCGCTATTATCACTAGAAGAAACTAGATATGCAATGTTATGCAGGTGCAGACAACTAGATCACGCTGCTGAACTCTACTATCTCCTCTTCCTACCCATAAGCAACATAAGAAGATGGTGTAGTCGTGCAGCATCCCGAGGTTCCCATAAAGTTTAGGAAGGCAACCGGAGGAGCAAAAAGACATGTGTCTCTCGAGACCAACTGCCCATGAGATCTGCTGCCGTGGTGGTAGGGCGTCAGTCAGTGGCTAAGGAATAATGTTCCGATATCTGTGGAAACCCGAGTCACGAATGTATCATAGGAGGCCATGTTCAAGCAATATGTTCATCAATTCGTCGTTAAGCTACTAGCCATATGCCTTTTCAGGCTCAAAAATCAACAAGAAAGTGATATCTACAAGCCATCAAGCTGCCCGATCAAAAGCGCTTGTCGTGATTAGTCCTGAAACCAAATGCTGCCGCTCATAACCCAGTAATCCTGATAACCGTTCGCGCCGTTGCCGTTGCCATATATGCCTGCGAGGCAGATAGAGTCTTAATGCAATTCCTTAGACCGCCCAACCAGTGTATGATATAGTGTATGCGTGTCCTGTTGCGTCCTAACACCAAACTTGGGTATATGCTACCAATTCCCCTCCTGGATCGACTGTAACCAATTGTTACATGACAACACCCACAGGTGTGCCTTCATTTAAACATCGTTTCTTCGAGACCACGGCGGGTTCTTCCTCTGACTCTTCTTCGAAGCTGCTGTTACTGCTGTTGACAACTTCTGTGAGAATCTCTCGCTTGCGCTTCTCGCCACCTTGTTTCTCAGGGTCTTTCTCCCATGTTTCTATCTCATCTGGGTTGAAAGCACCGACAACATCTTGACCCAAAGCTTTGCCAAGTCTCTCCCGTAGGCCTAAGATGGGCCAGATAGGAACTCTTGTGTATTCAATCTTGAGGCCAGAAACCATAGCCTCGTCGTCATCGGCTGGCGCCTTGAAGGGGTCGTGGAACTTTTTCAAAAACTCTTTTGTGATGTTTCCAGTGTAGACGATAAACTCAGACGTCTCGGTGTCATGTGTAAGAATCTTCAACTTGAGATCGTGAAAGTTTGGGCATGGTGGAATTCCTTGCTCTGGAGACATTCGGGAATCGCGCCTGCCGGTCATAGGTGGAGGAGGGTAAAAGTGTTTCTGCGCCATGCCGAGGAAAATGCCGACGAAGTGCGCATCATGATCCGAATTTGAAGGTATGAGCAAACGAGCGCGGAGTTGTTGTAGTCGGAACACGGGTTCGTTCCATGATCTTCCCGGTCCAGGTGCGACGCGGAATAGATTATTTCGGACTGACGCCAGCTGAGTTTTACCGATGTAGCAGATCATGGGTAGATTAGCGGGGCACTGAGTTGGGGATGACTGTGTCGAGACGTTGAAGGACTCGGCAGGTCGCGTTGAGATTGTCTTGAAGGAGGAATAAGACGACTTTGGTTCCTCGGCAGGGAAGTTCCACATTAGCTGTGCGCGCACAGCATCACGATAAACGCGACCGCCAAAGTATAGGTGAAGTTCAGGTAGGTATTGTGGCTTGCTGAAGGCTGTAGGCCATAGCGTCATCAAGACTGTCTTGACCGCATTGGAGGCAAGGATGGGGTGCATCGCATCGGGTAGGAGAATTTGGGTGAGCGCGTTGCTGAGAGTGATGATGGTGTTCGATGGACTTAGATGGCCTCGCGATGGTGGCGTGCCTGGCGATGCAGCAGGATGAGGTGTATCGCATGGTGGCAACTCGTCCCATTTCGCGCCGAGCAGTTGGGCATGTAAGTCGGTCCAGCAGATGGGGCGTACAAAGAGCGAGATGCCGGAGTGTTGCTGGAAGATGTCGTAGAGAGAGTTCTTTGTCGGTTGGTAGATGCGATGCGGGCGCCTCTTGCGTGGGGTAATAACGGGCGCCTGCGATGTGCAAGGCGTTGTGTCCGGCGAAGCAACGGTACCGCTGCCGTTGCGCGCCGGAGTCGTTATTGTGGTAGAAGGATGCGAAGTTGCCATGTCCACCAAACTGCGCAGCTGTCCGATGAAGCTGCCGTTTCCAAAGAAAGAACTGTCGCGCGGAGGTTGGATTAGCCACAGGTCAGGTAGGTCTGGGAAGCCCTCGCAAGGCTTGTGTTGAAGTTGTCGTTGATGTTAGAGGAAGAAAATTGGAGTCACGCAAACTTACTCAAATGCAAGCATTCAAGATTGATATGTATTTGCCCCTTGCGATGACTCTTGTTCAGTCTGATTCGGTTCGGTTGCCTGAACCCGGATCTTCCTGTCCTTGTTGCGACGCGCCCTGTGATTCCCTGTTTATCCCCAATGACAAGCTCTCACTAGCGGCTGGCACGAGCGTCTCCCTTGTCAAAGATTGACGAAAAAAGTAAAAAAAGGGGTGTTTGAGGCAAGCGTCCTTTCTAGCAGTGTCCAATGAGAAGCGAGCTGCAGTGAGAAGAAGGCAACTGGAAAACTGACGTCCTCTTGGGGAGGAAAAAAGGGAAGTGACAAGGACACGCAAGGTGAGGGGGAAAAGGGAAAAGAAGAAATATCGGTGACACTTGAATCGCACCGCTCTTAGGGCGGGCCGTCGTGCCTTTTCTTGTGGGAGCGTGAGCAAGACTTCTCTCTATTAGGCCGGACAGTGGATACCATAAAGAGGATATGAAATGTGTGTGCACGCGGTAGGAGGAAAAAGCGCGTTGCCACCGTGATTCGCCGCGGATCGAATCGGCGCGAATTAGTTGCGAGTTCACGTGAGATCGATCGGAAACAGTTTAGGCAGCCGTGGCGGTAAGCAAGCTGCGCCACATTGGCTATTGTGGCCTGACTCGAGATATACCCCAACTCAGGCATCAACTTTGGTCCTGCTGGCCCCACATCAATGGACAGCTTCGTGAGCAGCTCAATGCAGCCCCGCCGGTGACGAAGCGCAACTCAGCATCAGCCCGTAACTTGCGCCGATTTGTCTGTTCCCTTACAAAACAGCTTTGATATACTGGAATTGGTCTATTAGCTGCTGTTCAAGATGCCGGTATGTATTTGGCCTACAATGCTTCCACAATCAACTGCACAAATGCTCCACCGTCACTCCTATTGCATCACCACCGCCTCCATATCTCACGATATCAGTCCGCAGCAACCAAGCTAATCGTTCTTCCTTCTAGGCATACAACTCCGTCTTTAACTCGGACCCCAATGTCCCCCGTATAATCGGCAACTTCCCACTTCTTCCTCTCCGTACCAAGACCCGCGGACCGGCCTACACCCTGCCTGCCCCCTCGCCGCCTCTGCCGGCCAGCGAGTCACCCGATCCTGACAGCGACAGCTACGATATTCTCGATGAGGTTCTCGCTCTCTTCCGCGCCAACACATTCTTCCGCAACTTTGAGATCCAAGGCCCTGCCGACCGTCTGCTTGTGTATGGAATCTGGTTTGTCAGTGATTGTCTGACCAAGATCCGCCCTGGAGCTTCCCTGCGTGATGCTCAAAAGGATGTGAACAACCTGGCACTTGACCTTAACTTTGCTATTCCTGGCGACCCAGGATGGCCTCTTAACCAGGTGCGTAAGCGCCGAATTGGCAAACAAAAGCAGCAAACAGTAGTGGCCGAATTGCTAACCTTTGACACAGATGTACGAGCCCCCCAGGGACAGGCAAGAGGCAGAGCAGCTCAAGCAATACATGTCGCAGGTTCGACAAGAACTTGCTTCCCGACTACTCGCTAGGGTCTACGACGAGGATGAGACTAAGCCCAGCAAGTGGTGGTTGAGCTTCACCAAGAGAAAGTTCATGGGCAAGTCACTATAAAGTGTTGACGACAAGCGTTGAGGGACGTCTATTTTAGAAGATCATTAAGATAAAGGAGTCGAAAGCTGGCGCCATACAAAACATATTTTTCGTACCTACTCGAGGCACTCCATTCTTTGCTACGTCCATTCAGCAGTACCATTTCCTGGTGGCTGGGTTCTAGAAGTATGCTGGCCTTTGAGCGAAGACGACTTGGTCCTGCGCAACGTGATAACTTTATACTCAGACATGCTATTTGCCTCAAGTTCCACTGAGGCACTTTATATATTACCTGCTATGGAAACGGGATGCACTCAACTGGCGACAAACATATCTTTACGCGGAACAAAGTAGGGAGTCGACAGATAACTTATGTCATTGTTCAAGCAGTCCTTATTACACGATAGCCTCAGGTTTGTACTCACACTTCCTACGCATACAATACTACAGAAAGCCTTGGGCCCTGATACGTGAATGTTGAGTGAATTGTGTCAACAATCCGCATATTCCGATCAAGTTCGGACTACTTTTACCTTGTCGACTTCAAGTCGTGTAGACTATGTGGAGTTCTCTTGACGTTGGTCTCACAAGTCCACATCGTTTGAACCTCTTCCCAATAGTGGTATCGTGTAGTATTGAGGCAAATCCATTGGAAAGGAAACTCTGGATATATGATTTCAAATAGTTGATCTAATTGTACCGCTGGGACTGTTTATAAGAGTCTAATATACAACGCTGTTTGGTTCTTTCCATATCGACAAGCAAGAAGCCCCGAGGCTTGATGGACCTCATCGCATTAATCAACATATGATATTGGCCCAGTTTATCAGAAGAAAACCATCAGAACACCTCCATAGATGCCATCGATCCTCTGCCTCTGATCTGCCAGGATG
The DNA here is from genome assembly GCA_020744515.1 of Fusarium tricinctum. Lineage (NCBI taxonomy): Eukaryota > Fungi > Ascomycota > Sordariomycetes > Hypocreales > Nectriaceae > Fusarium > Fusarium tricinctum. The sequence goes on along the minus strand of JAGPXF010000002.1, from coordinate 5,662,276 downwards.
ACCTGTCACTCTTCATTGTCATCATGAAGCCAATTTCGAGTAAAGAAGGCCTCAGCCCACCAGATGTGACATGAGACGCTGAATCATCTGCAAAAGTAGAGGGAGATGATTTCCTACACTCCAATGCTCCCCGAAGAAGCGGAGGTATTCAACAATGTCTTCCAATCCATCAAACTGAGATGCCCCTTTCATCTGCAGTTCGATGATCCACTCTGCGACCAAATACATGTTTGACCGAACGAGTAACGCTGCAACTTTCGGGTCCATGACGAATGGCAGGGGCTCTCTCAGATTTGCATGATTCCCGAATGGCAATGCATTAGCTTGAGCGATCTCGATGCTGTTGACCAAGGCAGAAACTCTGTATTGAAGGGTTCCGATCCAGGGGTTGTCGTGGCGCTTGGATGATTGATTATTGAGAAGACGGAACGAAGTTGAGTTTGCAGGCCTTTCTGGAGGTTGCGGCGACTGAGGTTCATCATTGGCATCTCCGGACAGTGATGCAGTCTTTGGTGACTGGGGTTCGTTGTCGATATCTCCAGCCAGTGACTCAGCTTTTGGTGATTGAGGTCCTTTCAAGACATTGGCGTATGACACAGTTCTTGATGATGGGTGGTCTTCATTGATGTTTGCAGTCAACGCTTCAGATTTTGGTTTTTGAGGTTTGCAGTCTAAATACGAATCTGTAGACATCGAGGAAGCTCTTGATGGTCGAGTCTTGGCGATAAGCCGTCGCCTGCCTGTAGACATGATGAAAATGTAAGCTTTTGTGAAGAATGATAGAATAGAGATGGATAGACATTGAGAAGAGAAGAACAATGCCTTGTTGGATCTTTTTGACCATTCCTTGAAATGACCCAAGGAAGGGGAACTCTGACAGCGACTTCTCATAAGATCGAGGCATGTATATCTTCGGGAAGGCATCATCTTCACTCCTCCTAGACTTATAGCATAGGCAGTGAGTAAGTAAAGCCTCAGGATCGTTGTTTCTCCAAGGTATGGTTGTCGTCATGTTATTACCGTCCTAAAACACATCGAAGAAGTGACCGTAGGATAAAGTTGGATGGCAAGGCGTGATGCACTTACTGATTCAAACTACACAAACTAAAACTTCAAACCTGTCTGCATAAATAGTCTCTGCTTTGAGCATCTTCAGGTCGATTGCTGGCGGTTGTCATGGTTATCGCGAGTCAAACAACCAGGGCGCATTGCCTCATGAAGGGTCTGGTCTGATATCCTGGGTAGTAATCTTCCGAAGAAAACGCCAAAGACGACTCAATCTACCCATTGATAAGACAGTAAGATTCCTAACATACTGGAATAGCTTTGCTGGAATCTGGGATTCTGACCGTCTAACACAGTAGGCGTACAAAAGTTGTAGTAAATTTTTATAGGTCTTAAGAGTCTTGTGAAGACTATAGAATTATCTATTAGACTTAGCTAGATTGTGATAAATTTTGCATCAGGTCCATAGCTTTAGAAGAATTTAGTATATTCCGGTCATCGAAACCTTTACAGAACCACACCAAACCACAGTTAAGCAGCACGATGCAAGAGTGCATTGCAGTACAAGTATATAAAGCTTTCACTCAGGTCTTTTGCTACCATGATTGTATTCAGTTTGACTCATTACAACATGATGCTAGTATAATGCTGGTCCACTTAGACTATCAGTGTCATTTCAGTGAAAAGAAACAGCTGGGCTCCCTGTCTTGACTGAACGCGGTATCAAGGCATTCTTCCTACTTGTACACCTCCAACCTTGTTCGCAGAAAATAGTACAAGGCTTCATCCATCCTCCTGCTCCGTGATCTGAGGCGTGTATTCGTCGCAGATTGGTTTGTTGCCATTTTAGAAAAATTCCTTGGGAAAACCCACACTGAGACCCTTAGTATGAACTGTCTGATAGCGATTCGTCTGTTTACACGTGCAGTTAGTATGAGGAAACTCAGCCATCTGTTAAAGACGCATCGAAACACTCACCAGAGTCAGGGTCAGTCTCAGGCTCTGAGCTTTCGTCACAATCTGTGCCCTCAAGTAGCTTGGCTAACGACGACTTCCCAAAGACGAAGTCGATAACGTCTACCAGTCCCCTCATCTCAGGATAAAGGTCATACGGTACCAGCGTTGTGCGAAAAGTACGGAGCTTGATGGTAATGTAGGCAATCGCAGGTGCGTTAATCCCCTGTTCTTTGAACGTTGATGATGGAGAGCCAAAGCGACTCTAGTTTCCTACGCACGTCCACCATCGCAAAGAATTTGTCCTCGGAAAGTTCGTCTTCTTCGCGGAACGCCTCACATGTGTTGAGGCAGGATAGAAGCGCTTCGGTCCTCCATTTGATAGTGGTAGCGGTAGCATTGATGTCACCGGTTGAGCTGGATATAGGCCGTGAAGCGGTAGAATCCGCAGCTTCTGGGGATTCAGACATTTTGGAAGGTCGTTAGATATGAGGCAAAAGTGGATAGTAGGTGGGAGTTTGTGTAGATTTAAAAAGCGAAACTCTTGGAGCAAACGCAATCGAACGTTTTATGTAGATGATAGACGACTGATTTGGTCTGGTAAAGCCGAGGGCGGTGCAGCGGCACTGATGAGAGCCGACAGTATCACATATACATAATGAGGGACGCGGATTAAATCCTCCTCTTACTGCCCTTATCTTATTTATAGCAGCTCATTGTTCTCCTCATATCGTCTTCTACTTAGGCTGGGTGTGCGTACCCATCAATCTCAATGAAGCCAGTACCGCTATAGGCACACTTGTCAGATGGTATCCCCTTCTCGATAGATTTATACGGCGACTAAAGTACTGAAATATTGTATTCGTAATAAGAAAACTATACTCTGAGGAATCTGCGCTACTGACCTTCGAGTGTGATGTGCTGCTAGGTAAACTCGTGAAGTTTACAAGGTATAATGAATGGCCGTGCAAAAGTTTTGATGATTTGTTCTCTTCTAATTTTGTACAAGATTAAACAAATTCATCCTTAGATAATATAGAAAGAAATCCATCGTAGAATATTCAATGTATCTATTTTATTATATATATATATATATATATTCCTTATCGGGTCGGCGTAGGAACTTTTGCAAGGAACTGCAATGGCTACCATTCAAGATCGTGGAACGAATCACTACAACATGGGTTCTCTTTCAATACTAAGCTCGTGCCTAGCAGCATTACAGGGTAGAAATACTATAGAAGTATCGAAAGATCAATAACTCAGTCTGACCTAACCGGCATATCAGACTTGAAGGCAATGTGGATCGAGACCAAATCAATTGTGCTGTAAGTTGGACTAGGTGGGCGATGGTCAGCACTCCAGCAATCGTTTGGAGAAGGAAACAAGAAATTAGTTGTAAGTAGACCAGAATACGTCCAATAGAGCAAAATTAACAATGAGTCTATTGGGTTTCGAAGATCGTGACCAGGTAAAATAATTGATTCTCTGTAGGATAAGTTGACGAAGGGGAGATGTGCCCAGCCTCCCCCACAAACGATTGGCTCAAATGGAAAAGGTTAAGTGGTTCCCTCATGAATTGTTGATGCGGGGCGCATATCCACCTCATTCAGTCTAGCTACATAAAGGCAAAACACAAGATATGCTTCAACAACAACAGGGGATATGGTGTAGGGGTATCACGTTCGCTTTGCATCGATTCAGAAGCATGCGAAAGGTCTGGGGTTCAAATCCCTATGTCTCCATTTCTTTTGCCGTTTGTGACTGCGACACGGGTATCTTCTCTTTTTTGATCTCATCTTTATGCTGTTTGGATGGCCGTTATGTGTGGCCAAGTTTGTTATCCTTATAGCATAAACAATACTGTACTGAGCAACCATTGATAGCAGAGTTCTATACGAGGTCCTTAGACTCTATGCTCAGCCGACAGAACGGCTTCAGTGACTGGAAAAAGCATACCCTACAATACATCGATCCAATGAATGAGAATGCAATTAGCTTCTGTTACTGAGCATGTGATACTAAAATCTGCCAGGGGTGCTGCATTTGGAGAACCAAACACGTGCCATCCCAATCCATGAATCATGTGTCTCGCAAAGACAAAGCGATCCATTCCATCGCTTCCGGTTAATTCTTGAGCTTAGGGGGAACCGTTCACGTTCAGCTGACGCTCTCCCACGTTTGGAGTCGTGACGGGAGAGGCTTGAGACCTCGTGAGCAGCAAAACAGACGTGGCAGATTTTTTAATGATACCTTGTTACGTCCAGGGTATAATATGACTTGCTAAAGTTGTCTTCATTTTCCGCCAAAGAGATATATCAATGCTATTCCCGATCTATCTACGTCATGCTTGGTAGTCCCCCACAGCGCGCCCCCGCGTTTCCCCCGGAGTTTTTGGAGATGGGAGGACTTTCACATGCCAAGTTGGACTCGAACAAGATGGTATCCAATGCCAAAACATGTCACGAGTCACGGGTCGTCATCCTACTCGGCTCTTGAACCCAATTGAGATGGACAAGTTGAGCGTTGCCTCATTTATACAGCCTAAGTACTTTTATTCACAATGGCATTTGAGTTTTTGTCTAATTCTTTCTTTTCTTCTGTTCTTCTGTTCTTCTGCTTGTCCCTGGTTCAACGTTGAATACCTGAAACTGAACTCCATACGGCGTAACCGTTTTAACCAGTCCCTGGACGATAGATTACGACTTATACTGATCAACTCACGATAAGCCTTCCGTAACCCTGTCCTAGTCCCACCACCGAGGGTATTGAGTCGTGCGACGCGGTTGTCTTTCATGTGAAGGACCTTGATTTTACCCCAAAGACCGACGACACCATGTGTCTGGGCTCTAATTGATTTCCTTTGTCCCTTTGTCGACCTTGCACATATATTCCGTCGGCATTACTTCGAAAAATTGCACATTTGATATTTGATCAGGTCTGGTTATCATGATAGACCACGTCCTAGGACGGCCTTCGGTCAAGTCTCGACGTCTTCAAGTCCTCGCAGTCTTGACCTTCTGGTCTGCCTATCTAGTCAAGTAAACATTTCGCCTCTCAACCTTTCTCATCGAGTACTAACACACTCAGGGGCCACAAACATGGTCCTCCCGGCGCGCAGACATTCTCGAGACTCTTCTCCAAGCGTCTCACAGCCTGGCAAACCGTCGCAATCACCATGCTCTACCTATACGCCGCTCGCAACTTCAGTACCCTTGTCGGACTCGCCAGCCCAGAGCCCATGGCCAATATGTACGACGCCACCTATTACCGAGCCACATGGGTCTTGACTGCGCTGGACGCAGGTTTCTGGACGGCCATGAAGATCAAGACGAAGTGGCTGCGCGACATGGCGAGCATCGTCTTTTCGCTCTTCTACCTTGTTGCTGCTGAAAAGGCAGACGAGAAGGTTCGCAAGGTGAGGGGCATGGTCACTGTTGAGCATTTACGTGTCTCTTGGAATAAGGGCACGACGCCGTATTTGAGTTTCTTTCAAGGACTTATGCGACCTCGTTTTATGCGATGGCCCCCAAGGCAGATTCGGATTCCGCGACCCGCCGATAGCGACTACAAGGAACCTGTTCTCGCATGGCTGTACTACGATGGACCGTTATCAGATCTTGAGCGTCATGATAGGGTAATACTCGACATTCCGGGCGGTGGCTTCGTCGCGATGGACCCTCGCTGTAATGACGACAAACTATTTTCCTGGGCTGCCAAGTCAGGACTGCCTATTCTGAGTCTTGACTATAAAAAGGCACCCGAATTCCCGTATCCGTATGCGGTAAACGAGTGCTTTGATGTGTACAAGACCATCATCAACACCAAGGGCCGATGTATAGGCTTGCCGGGCACAGTTGTTCCTCGGGTGATTATCACAGGAGATAGCGCTGGCGGTAACCTCACGGTTGCAGCGACGTTGATGATTATGGAAACGAGACATGATGCTTTCCGAAGGCCAGGACAAACAGAGTTGCCTCCCCCTGACGGCCTTGTTTGCTTCTATCCAGCTTTGGATATGAACATCGGAAACTGGATGACTGACGAGCAGATGTCTCTGATAAAGGATCGTAAGGCGAGAAAAACGAATCGCAGAATTATGCGCCGCAAGAGCATGCAGTACAATGAGGTCTTGGGAACGCCTCATCACTCTGATGATGATGAAGATGGATCGCCACCACCGCATGCGAAACTAAATGGCTTAACGGCAAAGGAAGCACTGATTGCAGCATCTCAAGGACCCAAAAGCCCACACCCCGAATTCTCTCATGTTGGTCCTCGGTCTTTGAGCTTTCCCAAGGAGGTGCCAGAACCCAACGGAAAGGTAGCATCCCTCCATGTCGAACCGATGAAGACGCGACTAGCTACTTCATCAATGATCTCATACTTCAACGACCGAGTTCTCACACCAGAGATGATGAGGGCCATGATCATCTTATATATCGGCGCACACAACCGACCAGACTTCAGCCAAGACTACCTCCTCAGCCCTGTGCTGGCACCCGAGGCTTTACTCGTCGATTTCCCCAAAACATACTTCATGACAGGAGAACGAGATCCTCTGGTCGATGACACAGTCATATTTGCTGGACGACTTCGCCGCGCCAAAGAAGCTGCTTTCGTCCAGGATAAATCAGGACGACATAGTGGAGAGACTGAGTTCAACGATCGAGATGCAGCTGAAGTGATGCTGATCCCCGGTACATCCCACGGCTTCATGCAATTCCCGACGCTGTATCCTCCTGCTTGGAGGCATTTTGAACGATGCATCGACTGGTTCGACCAGCTCTTCGACCACGCAGAAGTCATGCGCGTGCGTAAAAGTCGACAAGCCAGGGCCGCAGACTCACAAACCAACGGCTTCGGAATCAACGGCGACGGCCGCCACCATCTACGCACCGAATCCAGCGGTGAGGAAGACAGGCCGCTCGAGATCAGTATGACAAAGATGAACCAACGTCGAAGCTCCAACCAGACAACGCCACAGCAGAACCCGGCATCGCCAGAAGTGAACGGGAGTGAAGACACGGCACCAGGGGTCCAAACTAATGGTGAGAAGAATACCAAGAGCGGGTCTCGACGGAAGAGCGTGGGCTTGAGCAAGAGCAAGAATAGAAACAAGAGCTTCGTCAAGCTCAAGAGTTCTGATGATTTGCTTGGACGACGTATGCAGGGACTTGCGAGCGGGTTGACGGGGATGGGTGAAGAGGATTGAGCGTAGTCTGAAGAGATGAGGTTTTGCATGGTTGGGGTGGTGATGCAAGGTATTAAGTTGGAAGCGAGGTGATGTGCATCTTGAGTGGCATTTGGTTGAGCATTCTGGAGTAAAAGATGTTGCATTGGATATTGAGCTGGAGTAAACGATGAAAGCATATGCTCATATGGTCTATTCTTACGAAGATATGATAGCTGTCTGTAGATAGATAAAGGACACCCTTATTAGAATGACCCGCATGGTTGACAAACTAAATGCCCGAATATAGAGGCAATCAGATATCGAAAGGCAACTGGCCTCACGCTCATGAGGCTTCTAGAAGACTTCTAAAGCCACCGGCTAACGTTGCATGAGTAGCTCCTAGGGATTACCGGCTGCAGCAAATCGCGGACATTGAAACCCGGCGGACCGTCGCGCTGTGGGCCAGTTCAAGTCAAGGCACGGTATTATTTATCTTGAGCCAATATTTAGAAAGGCCTGATGGAAAGACGGAATGATAGTAGCATTGCAAAGATGCATTGCCACTGGCTATGTACTATTTCTAAAAAGAAATGCATAAAACACCGTCATTGCTGGCAAGTTCTCTATGCTCCTTAAATATTGATCTTGACCATTAGAGCAGAGCAGAAGCCAACACCACTACCAAAGCCGCGACTCACAAAGTATCCATGGAAGCATCTACGCAAGGCCTCAAGAACAGAATCACATAGAGCATAAAAGGGGGCGGACGGACCGTATTTGCGTCAGAGCTCTTGTCCTCTCGGTGAGCCTAACAAAACACGCAACAAACAGAAAAAGACCGCCCGGGACCTGGGCCGATTGGATCGCAGCAAGGGTCTCACGGCCTCTGATCTGGGGGAGTCTGGGCTGGGTTGGGGGAACAACACGCCACTTGCATCAGGTCAGGTTATTCGGTGGATAAAGCACCTCACGGAGGAATGGTACAGTGCTGGAGCTTATGGGGGTTTTACTTGAGAGGTTAAGCGGTATAGTAAAGGTGTTTCATATACGCGTGCTTCGAAGAGAGTTTTCTTGAGCTGTTGGGCATTCGTAATATTAACCAGTAAAGGCCTTGTTTATACTGGGTCTCGATGGCCTCATGGAGGGATAAGCTCATATTGATGTAAATAGTAGATAGTCGCAAGGTGAGCCGAGGTGAACGAATCCAGCCTCTGGGTATCCTTGGAGCTGTGCCCAAAAGTTACCCTAGCCACATTCAGCTGAGCACTCTCTGAAGACGTAATGTTTGTTGTCTATTTCTAGCAGGTAATTTACCGTCATCTCAAACGTAACTGTCGATGGACCATTTATTACGGAAGACGGCCGTGGCTGTGGGTCTGGAAGTCCGACTTACCGGCCGGCAACCTCCGTGATTGGGCCGCGCATGTTGTCCGGGCTGCCGTCCGACATTTCCCTCTCAGCCCTGTAAATATCGATTCATCCAATATCCCACAATAGCCATAGTAAAGAGATTAACCATAGCAATGCTGTTCTCCGCCGTAGAGAGAATAGGAAGGTAGTAGAAGCCTTGAGGTTAAACCCTATTCTCGAATTTACCCGAGCAAGCCGTGACTTTCCATCATCGAGAAATACATTATTGATGCCCAAGTAAAGGTTACACACTATAATGTAAGTTGGTTCCAGAGCACTGGCAACACCATAACCGCTTCATGTTCCGCAGTATCAAGTCCCAGACGTGGCCAAAGTATGGGGGTGATGCAAAACATCATGAGATGCAAGATGTAGATGCGCCCACAATTAACACAGAAAGATGAAGAAGCAAGTTTGGGGGTTCGAGCGCCCGCAAAACGCTCTACTATACACGTAGAAAGATGGAAGCAGAAAACGTAACATAGCATTGTAGACAGGAACAGGACACACCGACTTTACCTGGGGAAATACTATGCTACGTTATGCATTGTTGCAAACAAAAGAGCGAAACCTAGCAAATAGGATCTCATCCCCTTGTAGCTGCACCCCAAAGAACAAGGGTATCTGTCCGATCCGACACGATTTCCTCATCTGCAAAAGACCTCACTCAGCCCCTCTGCTACGGGAGTCGGAGTGTTGTGTTTCGAAGAAAAGCGAGTAACAATGAAAAGATCGGATGCTTTTTCCTGCTTTGCTCGGAGACCAAAGCCCAATACCCGCGCGTTTCCTTTTCTTCGTCTTTTTTTGTCTAGGTAGAGAGATTTTGGGCAATCATATCCATCAAGACGTTCCATGCTCTGACCGAGTTACCCGAATAGGATATCAAGGGGCGTTGATGTTAGGGACCGTGCCAGGCAAGGTGAGGTGAGGTGAGCTGACCTTGAGGACAAGATCCGAGCTGCGGGTTTTCCTCAGCACGACGGTCCAGAGCGGGTATGGATGGATATTACTCTTTTCCCTCATTGAGACCGCGAGGCCGCCCACAGGCGGAATAAAGCATAAACAGATCTACAAGACTTTTTGTAATTTCCAGCGAGAATTCGCATAGATTCTATGAGGGATATACATCCAAAAAGTGCCAGAGCGCAGAAACGGTTAGGTGGTCGTGTCGGTGTAAGTCGAGGCCGCCAGTATCACCGAAGCGGGCTTGTTTTTGTTCAAACAAGGGGCTCCCCGTGAACAAAAGTCGTAATCGTCGTCATGGCGCCTTGTCTTTGAGCCAATTACGAAAAAGATGAGAAAAAAAGGAGAGAGAGGGAGAAAGCGGATGAAAACGGGGACCTTTTGTGCGGTTTAGTATAGATAGATGTCATGTAGTTATTAGGTATCTTTTGCGCGTGGAAGAAGCGGCACTGGTACAGCGTGTAATACGTTGGGAATGGAGAATGGAGAAGAAAAAACAGGGGCAGTGCTGATGAGCTGTACGTAGTAATTCAGGTACCGGGCCTCACAAAGAGACAGAAAGAGAAAGGATGGGCCCCAGTGAAAGCATCCAGTGCGTGAGGTGCCGGATTTCCATGCTCCCATTTCTGTAGGTAGTTATTTCTTCACTTCCTTTCTAGGGGGGCCCATAGCATACATAGGAGAATCATTTAAAAAGTCGGTGGCTCTGCCTCGTGGATGTTTTATTTGTTTTCCTCTTGATTTCATTCCCATCTCTCGCCTTGTATCGTATCACTCGTACAGACCCTCATCTATTCGTAAACTTCAAGAGACTACATCTACCTATATCCTCTTATCTTGTTTCTACCTCTTCTCACCCTCCTCCCCTCTCTTGTATTACACGTACTTTCTCAGTAGCTCAAACTTCTCAACACCAAACAACAACCTCCAACCCCATCGTATTGCCGTTCTTACCGTTCTACCCCTCCACTAAGCCAAACTCTCCATCACATCGTTCTGCGGCTTGCCGTCATCACCAGAGCTGCCAACCAACTAGAGAGCAACGCGACACTAACCGGCTGCTCCCGTTTCCTGTTTAGGCCTATCACATTTTTGGGAACAGCAATTCAAAATTCATAATTAACGTATAACGACGTAGCTACCTCTTTGCTACCCCTCTTCTCCCATCATGAGTCTCGTTCAAAACTCAGAGGCTGCCTCGCCTGTTCCCATCATCGAAACCGACGACAAAGGCCAGCCCGTAAAGACCACTACAGCAACAAGTACAAACGGATATTTCCCCCAGAGCCAGCTCCCCTCTTCTGCCAACGGAACAGTCACCCCCTCGCTCGTCGACAACATGGCTCATCTCTCTGTTGTTCGCGCCCACGACGACTCGGACGCTGCGTCGATCCGCTCCACGAGCTCTCGCACGTCGCGCAAGCCTCAGATGCAGCTGGCGAGCTACCAGGATGAGTTCACCACCAGCGTCTACGGCTCTCGCTTTGCGGGCATGGATCTCCCCAGGCATCGCATGCCCGAGTGCGAAATGCCCCGCGACATTGCCTATCGCATGATCAAGGATGACCTGAGTCTTGACAACAACCCCATGCTCAAGTAAGCTCTCTCCCCCCCCCCACTACATGACGTTTCAAACACGAAATCAGTTGCTAATTGTGATTTTGTTATCTAGTCTTGCTTCGTTTGTCACTACTTACATGGTACGTAATTCAAATTCCCACTGCTTCTTGTTCTGGTCAAGTCCACGCCAAGGAATCGTCCCCCGCCCCTAGCGGAGACGGACCATGTCTTGGCTCTGGGGATGACAGCTAGCTAACTAGCTTCATCAACACCAACCCAAGCGCCAAAATACCCCACTTCCACACGTCTGAATAGCTTCACTAACACCTCACTCCAGGAAGATGAAGCCGAAAAACTCATGGCAGAGTCCTTCTCCAAAAACTTCATCGACTACGAGGAGTACCCGCAGTCCGCCGACATCCAGAACCGCTGCGTCAACATGATCGGCGATCTCTTCCACGCTCCCCCCGGCGAATCCGTCGGTACCTCCACTGTCGGTTCATCAGAAGCCATCATGCTTGCTGTGCTGGCCATGAAGAAGCGCTGGAAGAACCGCAGACAGGCTGAGGGTAAGAGCACCGAGCACCCCAACATCGTCATGTCCTCTGCTGTGCAGGTCTGTTGGGAAAAGGCCACTCGCTACTTTGAGATTGACGAGAAGCTCGTCTACTGCACGCCTGATCGGTTCGTCATGGATCCCGATGAGGCTGTTGATCTGTGCGACGAGAACACCATCGGTATGTGCACTATTCTCGGAACTACCTACACCGGTGAGTACGAGGATATCAAGGCCATCAACGACCTCCTTGTTGAGCGTGATATCGATGTCCCTATTCATGTCGACGCCGCCAGCGGTGGTTTCGTCGCTCCTTTTGTCGTCCCCGATCTAGAGTGGGATTTCAGATGTGAAAAGGTCGTCTCCATCAATGTCTCGGGCCACAAGTACGGTCTTGTCTACCCTGGTGTTGGCTGGGTTATCTGGCGATCTCCCGAGTATCTTCCCCAAGAGCTCGTCTTCAACATCAACTACCTCGGCGCCGACCAATCTTCGTTCACCCTCAACTTCTCCAAGGGTGCATCGCAGGTCATCGGCCAGTACTACCAGCTCATCCGTCTCGGCAAGCACGGATACCGAGCCATCATGAGCAACCTCACACGTACCGCCGACTACCTAACAGAAACCCTTGAAAACCTGGGCTTCGTCATCATGTCGGAACGCTCGGGAGCCGGTCTCCCTCTCGTAGCCTTCCGCTTCAAGACCACCGATGAAGGCGGCGACCCTGATCGATACTACGACGAGTTCGCCCTGGCACATCATCTCCGTTCTCGAGGTTGGGTCGTCCCTGCTTACACCATGGCTCCCAACTCCGGCGTCAAGATGCTTCGAGTCGTTGTGCGAGAGGATTTCACAAAGAGTCGATGTGACCAGCTGATCTCCGACGTCAAGCTGTGCCACGGCCTCCTCAAGGAGACAGATCAGGAGTCGATCAAGAAGCGTGAGGAATACATCCGGAATCACATTTCTGCAATGGGCCGTGGAAAGCACGCCCATCCTGTTTACCAGGTAAGTTCTATGCACTCCGTATTTTCAGGTGTTCTATAACTAACCCACTTCCTAGGACGAGAAGCATTCTCTTCAGGGCAAGACTGGCAAGACGCATGCCATTTGCTAGATTAAACGCGATAGAAGGACTGGATTATATCATGATGTTCAGGCGTTGAGCGGTTCATGAGGAGTACTATTTATATCTGTATATACAACTCAGCAATTGATTAAATCAACACTTTATCACTAAAGATTCCTCGAATTGTCTTGTAGATCTAACGTCAAATCAACCTTACTGTTGCACTGCCATGCTTAACTGCCCAACCACATAAACCATTTCCACATAACATTTTATTCAAGGGTGTATATCTGAAGAACGAAATAACTGAAATCAGTATATGGTATCTAGTCTCTTATCTAGCTTCGCTCTTTTAAATCCACTTTTAACTTTATACACCATAAGCGTCATAAACCCATCTACAATTCTATAGCCCGTTATCGGGTGGCAGCAATAGCAGCCTCAACAATATCCAATCCCTGGTTAATCTCCTCATCCGTAATAGTCAAGCTGGGCACAAATCGCAATGTGTTGGTACCAGCAGTAATAATCAACAGCCCCCGCTCACGCGCAGCCTTGATAATAGGTGAAGGATCCTCAGACAGCTGCAGACCGAGAATCAGACCCCGGCCGCGGACCTCCTTGACAAGCTCCGGGTATTGGCTTTGCAGCTTGGTGAAGCGCTGCTTGAAGATCTCGGACTTGGCACGCACATCGGCTTGCAGCTTCTTGTCAGAGAGACGGCCGACGATGTAGTGTGCCAGGCGGCAGGCGAGGGGGTTTCCGCCAAAGGTGGTGCCGTGGTCGCCGACCTTCATCTTGTCGGCGACGTCCTTCGTCACCAGCACGGCGCCGATGGGGAAGCCGTTGCCAAGAGCCTTGGCTGTTGTGAGGATATCTGGGTGAGCCTCCTTGGGAAGGTTACCGTGGGCCCAGAATGTTCCTGTACGACCAAGACCGGACTGGATCTCATCGTAGACAAGAACAGCACCAACTTCACGGCATCGCTTAGCCAGCGTGACAAGGAACTCCTCTGTAGCAGGTGTAACGCCGCCCTCGCCCTGGATAGGCTCCACGAGAACACCGCACGTCTTCTCGGTAACCAGCGCATTGATGCCAGAAACGTCGTTGAAATCGCCCGTCTTGAAGCCAGGCAGCATGGGCGCAAAGGGCTTCTGGTACTTGGGGTTAGGCGTCGCGGACAAGCTGCCCATAGTTCGGCCGTGGAAGCCATTGTTGAACGAGACGATCTCGACCTTCTCGCCCGAGGGGTCGACGATCTTTCCAGATTTGCGGGCGAACTTTATAGCGGCTTCGTTGGCCTCGGAGCCAGAGTTGCACACGAATACCGAGGCGGCGTTGTGCATCGCCCCAGACTCGAGGGTCTTTTCGATGAGGAGCTTCGATAGGGCGCCGGTCCAAGGGTTGTAGTAGAGGTTTGAAGCGTGAACGAGAGTACTAGCCTGTAGACAATTACATTAGCGAACATCCTTCCATCGTGTAAGTGCGCGAGCGATTTACCTGCTCAGCCAATAGCCGAGTAAACTCAGGATCGCAATGACCGAGGCCATTGACAGCGATGCCGGCCGTAAAATCCAAGAACTTGCGATCCTCTACATCCCACAGCCACGAGCCCTTTCCCTTGACAAACACAGGCGGCGGGCGAGCATATGTAGCAACCATATAAGGAGCATGCTCGTTCACAATGGCAGCGCTCTTCGAGTCGGCCGCGACGTCGGCATTTGGCAGCGAAGCGAGGCCTCGGCGGGCGATCCGAGGACGGGCGACGGCGCAGGAGCTGGCCAATCGGGCTCGGAGGGGGAGTCGCAGAGCCATTGGGATTGTGAATTGTCCAATGGAATGAATTATTAAGAGAGGAAGAGAAGGAGAGGAGTGACCGCAAAGTATGGAGAATAGTTGAATTGTCTGGAGGGGTCGACGAGAGAATATTTGTGATGTCTTATCTTATCAATCGCCTCCGCTATCGCACCTTTATTGTGACACTAGTAACTTTATTTTTAGAAGTTACTCACCTTCTGGAGTCATTCAAGCCACTATACTGCATGGGTTTCTATTATGGAGACTCTATTGACTCCAATTATGGAATCATGCTCTGAAGTTTCCCTGCCCGAGTCTTCATCCTGGTCTAGTTGTCGCAGAAAAGTCATACAATCTTCTACACAGCCATGGTATCGCAGCGATCTTCTAACTTACGGACCAATTCTACTGAGTCACGGCATCGAGCATGTACTGAAAACCGCCAAGGGGCATGCTTGAGTTATGGAAAAGATGACTCCCCTCGAACTATGCATATGGCGGCCCCATTGGAGATCAATACCAAACCTCGTTCTGATAACGAAATGGGCTAAAGCAGAGAACTACACTCCATGACCACCCTGCAATTCGGTTTAACACTCCAAAGCAAGGGCGTAATAGAACATCAAAAGTACACAAATCAACCCAGCAAGGCGACTCCTTAATGCTGCCTAGTCGCATCGTAAATCTAAACACCTAATTACATGATAGAAAACCGAAAGCCCCAGGAATCCCAACATATGTATACAAACCAGCTAGATGCACTGCTAGCACGAGCGCCGTACCATTCTGCACACAGAGCCAGTCTTGAAAGACATGGCTGTTACCACGAACAAGCTGAAAACGATACACACGTCACAAAAACACCTTAGACTGCGCTGTATCCACCTCGACTGCCCGTACCTTGCACGGTGTTGAGCACCCGACGGATCCAGTCCTTGAATAGGTAGGGAATGTCGCGGATGGTGTCGCTGTGGGGGAGAAGGTCCCAGCCTCGGGCGCCGTAACGGGTGAAGTTGACCCACGACGAGAAGATGAGGTAGCCGGCGATGCCCAAGAAAGCGCTAGACACGTTAGAAACTATTGCAGAAGTAGGCAGGGTTGTACTCACATAAAAAAGACCCAGGTAAAGAATCCCCAGTGAGAGCTTGTGCTGTCTCCGTCGTCGTCACTACCACCGCCACTTTCCTCTCGCTTCTCGCAAGCATACTTTGTGTACCATGTCAGGCGCAAGACTCTAGCATCCTTCTCGTCCTCGAAGCCATCCCAGATAAGGGAAGCATTGTCGTGCTTAAGCTGGTGCTCGAGAGTAGACTCGCCCTCATCTTTATCATCACCATCCTTTTCCTTCTTATCGTCGTCCTTCTTGTCGTCGTCCTTCTTGTCGTCATCCTTCTCATCGGCTCGCTTGCTGGACTTCCCCTCCACTATCCACTCGCCTTCAGTTCCCTCCTTCTTGGGGTCGCAAATAAATTCGATGATAGCCTTTTGGTTCGTCCTCTCCTTGACGGGGCCTCCAAGGGGATCCTTGCCTCCTGTTAGAACCAATCGTACGCCCTCCTTCTGTTTATCGGAAGTAGATTCGCTTGTCTTGAGTCGCGTGGGAGTAACTTCGAATCGAGAACCACCAGCGTTTTCGAGGTTTCCTGCAATCGCGACAACTTTTGTGACCTTATCGCTGTCGTCGAGAAGATGTGTAATGGCGCAAACTGAAGCGTGTTAAATAGAGCTTCCCATCGTCATCAGCTCGGTACGTACCTCTTGTGCCGTTTGGACATTCTCCAGGCTTGTTATCACCGCTCTTTTTCAAGGGCTTGCAGATATCAAGCGTGTAAGTTGTGTTGTAGTGTTCCGGTGGGTTGGGTACGAACCGCGTCGTCACGACTGAATGCGGTCCACCAAGCTTGGAGAGGTCGAAAGTATGTCCATCAGCACGTATCTTTGCGCAGTCAAGTGTCTCTGCGGCATAGGCCGGCGCAGCCAGCAGAGGCAGTAAAAATGCCAGGAGGTCCGGCCGATACATCGAGAAGATTTCGGTGGAACAAGATAGAAATCGAGATAAGGGACGAGAGCTAAGCGATGATGCCGAGGCGATAAGTTTGCGGAGGAAAAGGAGATGCGTTAAGTGGCAGCGATTCTTGAACGAAGGAAAAGACTCGAACGAATAGATGATCTGGCGCGTGTCTAGAACAAGCTGCGTGATGAAATGGTCACGTTGCCTTGAGCTATCGCAATGTTTGCTAAGCGTCAACGATTGGATGAGGTAAACGATGAAGCTCCTGTCGTCTTGGCGGTTGTGTCATTCCGCGTCGCCAGTCACTGGCACGTGACAGCGCTGAGGGACCGAACTTCATGGTACCTGAAAAGGATTTGGACAGGCAGACAGAATTATCCCTAACTAAAAGTCCTCATTCATGCGATCGATTATGCTGGTTCGAAAAACTGGATTGCTAAACATGTCTCTACTATAACCCAATCCTTTTGCACGACAAGGTGAACTATCGCTATATTATCCAACACAAAACTGTCAGAAGCATCCATCCCTAATTGAAGAACAGCATTCTTCAACACCCTTGAACCGATTGAACGCTTTCCGCGGGGTATAAACCTGGCCAAAATCATAAACCATGTACAAATATCAATACCGGTCCAACCTTAACTCCATGATTGCCTACTGAAGCCTCAGACCTCGTGTCTGCCGTGACATTAATCCTTTCCATTATCTTATCGGGTCTTGTTTACGATCTCACATCCCCTGAGGACCACCCATCATCCCATTCATCCCCTGCATCTGTTGCTGCATTTGTTGTTGCTGTTGGATCTGCTGTTGCTGCATCTGCATCTGCTGCATTTGTGCTTGTTGCTGCTGTTGCAATAACATTTGTTGCTGTTGCTGTCGACGCTGCGTCAAGTTTTGTTGGACGAGAAGATGGCCCTGTTGTAGGCTGGATTGCTTCATCTTCTCCATCAGCTCTGGCGGGATTCTATCTGGAGATCCATGTTTTGAAACAGCCGCTGCGATCATCCTAGAGTATATCATCCTAGCTTGTTGCTGTATCTGCATCTGGACCGAGTTTTGTCCCCCTTGCTGCTGTTGCTGCTGCTGCTGCTGCTGCTGCTGTTGTTGTTGCTGCTGTTGCTGCTGTTGCTGCTGCTGTTGTTGTTGTTGCTGTTGCTGCTGCTGCTGTTGTTGTTGCTGCTGCTGTTGCTGCATCGCTTGGAGTGCTTGAAGGTTCATGTTATTACCATTCATCATCTGCCCGCTGACTTGACGTTGCATAGGGCTGTTGCCCATCTGACCATTTAATTGATTGGCGCGCATCATCTGTTGCAATTGTGCCTGCATTTGCGGCGGGAACTGTCGCATTTGATTGCCCGACATGTTTTGCATCTGTTGAGCATACTGCGCGGCAAGCTGTTGTTGCTGCTGTTGCTGTTGAGGACTCATCATATTGCCCTGCTGTTGAGCCTGTTGCTGCTGCTGAATCAACTGCCTCTGCATCATCTGCATCATTTGCTGTTGTTGCTGGGGAGTCATCTGGCCCATGTTGCCGTTGTTAGCAGCGTTTTGCATGGCCAGTTGCTGCTGATGCTGTTGCTGAAGAGCACGTTGCTGCGCCATTTGAGCTGCAACAAATTGCGGGTTTTGCATGTTCGCGCCTTGGCCATTCATCATCATGCCTTGACCATTCTGTGAATTTTGGGCCATCATGGCCGGTGGAGGGCTAGCCTGGGTCATGCGAGGAGTTGCCACCATGGCAGGCCGGTTGATAGGTGTGCCATGAGCCATATTGGGCGTTGAGTGAGGCATTCCTGGGGTACCAGAAGGATGGCTCTGTTGGCTACCCCTAGAAGACATATTGTGAGCCATTGGGACAGACATGGCTGCTGGATTTTGGACGACAGAAGATGGCCGTGGGGGGCTGTTTGCCATGCCAGAGTTGGTTTGTTGCATGGCAACGCTTCCAACCATGGGAGATGACATGTGTTGAGGGGTGCCTTGCCGGGCAACAGGAGAAGACGCCGGTGGCTGCGAAATCTGAGCTTGGAAACGTGGCTGTGCTTGTGGAGGCATGTTACTGGCCATTTGAGGAGTTCCCACGCCTGAGTTATTGACTCCGTTAGCAATGGCATTATTCTGAGGATGACCGTGCTGTGGTTGGTTTCCATTGGCTCTCGGAGCATTCTGGGCATTCTGATTGTTTTGGGCTGCAGCTTGGGCACGAGCTTGAGCTTGAGCTTGAGCTTGAGCTTGTGCTTGCGCTTGCGCTTGTGCTTGTGCTTGAGCTTGAGCTTGTGCTTGTCGCTGTTGTGCTTCGGCTTGTTGTCGTAACTGAGTTTCTCTCGCCGCCGCAGCCGAGCGAGCGCGGTCTTCGGCAGCTTGCTTCTGAGCCAGCGCGACTGCCTCTTGCTGCTGTTGTTGTCTTTGTTGCTGGAGCTTACGGTCATTCTCCAACTGCTTGAGCTTCTCCTGTTCCTTCTTCTCAGCATGCTCTCTCTTAATATCGGCGATGACTTTGAATCGCTCAAATCTAGGCTCAAATGTTGATGCACCACCCGAAGCATCACCATCAGCTGTACCGCCATTCTGAGCTCCGTTGGCGCTGGAGGCCAGACGCTCGTCTGCAACCAGCATGAAGCGTTCTGTCTCTGCAGCAGCGGCTTCGTCCGCGGCCATCTCAGCGACAGTTCTCTTACGAGTCTTAGGTTGAGGAGGAGATTCTGCGTGCTTGGGGTGAGACATTGCTTCAAGGAGTGCAATGGTTTCTTCGGACGTCTTGGTGGGCTCAAGCATTAGTGGTGCGTTTGTGGCTAGTAGAATCTGACCTTCCGCAGCATAGATGTTGCTCGCATCAAGCTCTGTCTTTCCGCGTTTCTGACGCTTTGCTGGTGGTGGCATGCTGCCTGCGGTAGGTGTTGGTGGAATTAGGGACATGGGTGTTGAGGGAGGTTGACCAGATGCATCGTTCACTCCTCGTGGAGTAGAAGCCTTAATCAATAAGTCCATCTGTAGGCTCTCCGGGGTCGGGTGCAACACGACAGTAACCACCCGGCGCTTTGTGACTTTCTCTTTTAGCTCCTCGGGAGCTGGCATGACAGATGCCTCTTCTTTCTCCACAGCATTGTTGGCCTTGGACTTCCCGTCACCATTAGATAGGGTATCCTTTGGAAAGGGTACATTAGGAGATGGTGTTAGGCATTGATTGTAGTTGTGAATTGAAGACGGCAAGACGGAGCCCTTCGCAGACGTGGGTCTAACAACATCCTTTGCTTGGACAGGCGACTTGTGGTCGTGAAGTTGAACAATAAGACATCCATCGTAAAATGGCACACCTCCGTCGTTCAAGTGGGCGAGAAGGTCATGGGGAACCGTTCGGCTTCTAACATGATCAAGGAAGGTTCGCATCGGTGACTTGTATTGGAACATGCCATCTTGGTTATCAAATCGGAAATGCGTTTGGTGCAGATGGACAATAAGGGAGGGAGGCCGGCCGGCGAACTTGTTCAAGATATAGGAGTCGGTGACAACTGCAAACATGGTTAGGCGCGCAGGGCAATATAGCGAGTCAGAATATGAACGTACCATATGGTCGAGGTTCAGTATCATGGGCTCCGTGATCCGCCGTCAAAGACGCAGATCGGATGCCAGCACTGTTCCTGGAGTGTCGACCTTGTAGTTGCAATGCTGTTTCTCGCCGGGATCGATTGACGGGTCGGACAGTTGATGCGGTAATGGCCCTGTCGCTGGCCGAATGCGGCGGCTGCTTCGCGCTCGGTGGAGGTTTCTTTGCCGACATTGATGGAGATGGTGATGATTTTGAGGAGATCATGGCGCCATTTGTTTGGATCCCAGGCGGGATCGGGCGCTTCACTTTGTTGGCGACATTTTGCTGGGTGATAGGTCCAACTGGCGCCATCGTGTTGTAGTCGCGCTGCGCCGCGAGGGGCTAGCGATTATGACGATATATCGGTCGCAGTAATCCGCTTGGTGTTGATGCGATGATTCGTTCAAGTCGCAAACATGGGCGTAACAGTCGCAGCAGAACTCGGTCAATTCCGACGTCGAGCTGTATTATATCGGTTCGTTGTTCGTCGCCTAGATGAGAGGTATGCGGAGTTGGCCGTGGTAATGCCAGGTTGGGACGCGAGTCATCCAAGGAAGCGCAAGTTAACAAAAAAGTGTGCGATCCATGGAAGTAAAAGTAATGCAATACGCCCGGTTACTATTCTGGAGATGCCGTAGCGTTATCTTGGAGTTGGGTATGGTTTCGATGATGTTGCACGCCTGGTCCCCCGTACAGTATGTATCACGGGTGTGGTTCCCTGGCGTGAGGTCGGATTACCGAACAGATCGGGTCACGTGAGTCAGCCCAGCAATGCGAAACCCAATAATGAAGAACACCAATTTTCCAGCGGAATTTGCTAGATCATATTCTCAGGAACAAAGTAATTTTAATAAAGATACGTGTTTGTTTCTGCAAATAACTCAAACGCAAACTATACTCAAAAGTCAAAAAATCCATGGTATCTCGTGCCAGATTTCGGAAGACGCGTGGGTCTTATTCGCGACCTTGAACTCGACGCGCCCAATCGTCATTCAGCCTTATACTATCAACAACCACAACTCCACGTCCTCGTCCAACTCTTTCGGGGCGCTGCCACCATTCTACATTCTTTCCAGCCCTCTCAGCCTCGGATTCACTATCAGCCAAACCACCAGAGCCACCATCTGCTCCGACGACGAGGATGACGTCATGTCGAAGCCAGGTCTGGATGGTAGTGATGATACTGCCATCTTGGCCAGAAAGGGCCTTTTGCAGGTAGATGACTTCCGGTTGAAGGTGTCGCAGAATGTGAACATGACCATTAGGCGTGGTAAAAGGGAGCACCATGGTCTCCTTTTCAACCAAGCCCAAAGCCTGTGAATAGATGGAATTGAAGGCAGGGCTTGCGGATTCGCTGGAACTTGTTAGCAACAGAACAAGGTAAGAATAAAAACAAAGCATACAGCTGGTTCTTTGATTCTTCAGCAGGAGTTTGAACTTGATCGTGTCCAATGTTAGAAAATGAAGAGCTGAGCGAAGTTGGCGGAAGGTTACTAGTAGCAGTATCCATAGAAGGTTCCTTAAGACCAGGAGCGTAAATCAAAACGAATAGCTTAACCTTGGAATGATCGATGTGTCGAGGGATGTGGGAGAGGATCGACTGTTTTCTGTTAGCGACTAAACCAAGCAATGTTGAGCATCTCAACTTACAGCGTGTTCGTGGTACGCATCCTCCTCTTCAGGCACGGCGCCCGTCTCGGCAGACACCACAATCGCAACCGTCTTGCGTCGCCTACTGCCGCCGATGAGTGGAGACGACGTATCGGCGGGCGCTCGTTCATTCTTAGCATCTGCTTCGTCTTGCCAGGGGTTGGTGTCGTCAAAGGGGTTCTTGTCTTCCTCTCGAATGGATGCCAAAGCCTTGCCCATAGCTGCACTCGCAGCCGCGACACCAGCCGCCACAGTCTTACCTGTCGAATCGAAGAACTGCTGCGGGCTCGGTGTTCGTCGCAGAGCGCCAGTAACCCGCGAGCCCCAGCCTCCGTTGGCCGCTTCTTCGTCCGCTAGCGCAATTCCATGGGTTTGATCTTCGGGTCGTGGTGGTTTCTCAGGTCCTTGAAGATCTCGCGAGCCGACATCGCGGGAGCCATGGGGTTGATTGTTGTCGCCTTCGTGAGCGTGATTGTCGTAGTCTAGGTGGCGGTCTTCGTCATCCTCATCTTTTCGCTGACTCCATACCCAAGCAGCGACGCCTACAGTAGCAACTGTAAGTGTAACTGCGAGAGGCACCCAGTGAGTCCAAACTCCTCGTCGCGACCGCGAGGATCCGTGATCGGGCGACATTTACGCAGCGCACTGTCGCATTGCTAGGTGGATCGGGTGGCGCCAACAGCTAGAGGTGCAAAGAGCCTTTTCGCAGAGTTCGAAGGTCAAGAAAGTGTTACGCTTAAGTAATTGCGTCAAATCGGGGCCGTTGTGCGGTAGCGAAGCCTTGAAACGAGATCCAATTCTTCGAGATTCGCGGTGGTTGGGGCAATCAACAACACGGACAGTGGAGCTGAGACCATCTATCTGATTACCCCAGTCCAAATAACAACGGGTTCGGGGGCCCGAGAGCCGCCGATAAAGAGCTCAGCTTTCAGGGGCTGATTGCGGGGGACCCATTAATCCGTACCGAGGTCGGGCTCATCCCGTCCACGTGAATTTGTTTTCGAAATGTGGCTGCTGTGTGGCTGTGTCGCACCGTCCAGCCACAGGCGGGACACCACCCCACGTACGTACTTTTTTGATATTGGCGATGAATTGAGTGACTCTTCGCTTCATATTGAATGCAAGCTGCCCAACAACAGCCTCTGGTGTGAACATTACGAACCGGCAATCTCCCAAAACCTCACAGAAGCGCTACACACATCCACACGCTTCATCTGAGGAAAGATATCCTCGTTATCACCAGTATAGCAGGGCACCCCGCGGCGTTATGCCCCACGCAGTCTCAATGCCTTCCACTGGGCTCCAAGCCCTTATCCTTTGCGGCCCTGGGTCGTCATTCCCGACTTTCACCTCCAACCCCGATGAGAGTCCAAAGGCCCTTCTACCTATCGCCAACCGACCTATGGTCTGGTATGCGCTCGACTTCTGCTACCGAACCGGTATCACAGGTCAGTCGAGTTATGGGCCCTGTTGACTCATTCAAGATTTGGATAGTCACAGGCAGCTTCTCACTCTGAACCATCTACGTTTATACTGATTCCTGCCAGATATAAACCTCGTCTGCCCTCCCACAGCGACTGATGCCATCAAAACCGCTCTGAACACTAACCCTCACCTCACGGCGCTGCCTTTGCCGCGGCCCGATATCCTCTCACCAGCCGATCTTGATCAGAACACAGGCACTGCCGAGATCTTGCGACTACCAGAAATTAAGTCAATCATCACAGGCGACTTCGTCATTCTTCCTTGCGACTTGGTCTGTGAGCTTGGCGGAGACAAACTTCTTCAGTCATGGATGGTCAAATCAGCTAGCCTGACAGACATGTTGGGAACTGCCAGACTATCTAACGGCCATCGTTCAGTTCACAGTGGAGGACTCGGTGTTTGGTACAACACAAAAGCAATTGCACCCGTCAAGAAGGAGGAGACCGATTTCATTGCAACAACACCCTTGCCCTCGTCTCCCATCACACCACCCAAGGGATCTCTCTTCTCAAACTTATCCAAGCTTGTGTACTCTATGCCAACCGACTCTTTGAAAGATTTGACAGAAGCCAAGAACTCTCTTCCAGTCCGTCACGGCTTGCTGCGTGCGCATTCCCGTGTGCGGATGTTCACCACACACCGAGATGCTCACATCTACATCTTCCCCCGATGGGTTCTTGATTTCATCATGGATAACGATCGATTTGAGAGTATTGGTGAAGATGTTATAGGCTGGTGGGCAAAGGCCGGCTGGCAGTCTGGTCTTGCCGAGAAACTCCATTTGGAGAATTCTTGTGCTCAAGGCCGAGTTGAGGAAACTCCTGAGAACGAGCAAGGAGATTCGTCATCGCCTAGAGACCACAGCCCAAACAACATGCCCAGCTTAGGCAACCCCGTCTTTGCGGATGATAGCCCTATTTCTACGACACCAAGCATAGCAATTGACGACAGGTCCTCATCTAAGAAGACGGCCAAATCTTTCGAGGTCCCGCCGATCGTCGCTTATGTCCACCCTGGCGATGCCTCTGCTCCTCTCATTCGCCGAGTCGACACTGCGCAACTACTGCTCGCTATCTCACTTCAGCTGGCTAAGCTACCGTCACTTGAGGAGACTGGCGGAGAGTCCGCGTCACCTTATGTCCATGCGAGAAAGATTGCCTATCCCGAAGGCGTCAAACCCCGTACCACCATTACCCAAAAGGACAGTCTCATTGCCGAGAACGTGACCGTTGAGGAAAAGACATCCATCAAAGAGACTGTGATCGGCGCGGGGTCACAGATCAACGAGGGGGCTAAGCTATCGCAGTGCCTACTAATGGAGGGCGTAGTTGTGGGCAGAGCCTGCAAGTTGACCCGTTGCATCATTGGAAAACGAGCTGTGATTGGAGACGGATCAGTTTTAACTGATTGCGAGGTCCAAGAGAACCTCCTCGTTGAAGCTCGAAGTAAGTTCCCGAGTCCCCGATATATGTGCTTACCAACACACTAACCACCAATCCCTGCACAGCTGAGGACAAGGACAACAGACTCATGAGCTCTGAAGGTTTGGAGGCTACACAAGCTGAAATGGATGAGGTGCTTCAAGATATGGAAGCAGAGGCTGAACTTGCAGTGATCGACTGAGTACAGCCCAAACTTGGAGAATTAGTAAAATAGAGTTCATTAACTTGTATCTCGCTTCGAGTGAACCGTTCCTTACATCAATGGGATGGCGATAGCAGGGTTACATCAAGCTATGGTGCTATGTGAGACTTCCAAGAGCTTTCCAGTCTGATTAAGTCGAGCGAGTTCTGCCAAGTTATGACTATGAGTCAGATTATGATGCAAAGGACGCTGCATAGCGGAATCCCGTATCGAGAACCCTGGGCAGAACCGCCTGACTGAGGACCCACGACGTCGCCAATCATGATACGGGCCGAACTCCCTAGAACCATCCAATAGCTTCCCTTGAGTCTTAGCGGGAGGGCTCTACGAGGTGCATAGTTTAAATCTTTATAATCGTATGATTTGACTGTCTATCATCATCACTAATGGCAAGACTATAAAACTTCTTCCTGTGTTGGGTGCTGCCCCGCTTGGAACGTTTGCAAGTGTTGGCTATAGACGCGATTGTCAAGGGACCTACCAACCGAAACTAATGCAATGCCATGCCATCCGCGTTACTACCTTAGGGCGTTTCCATATCAAGTCATTGCGCTTTGATGATGATAGTTCGCCTAGCTAGAAATAATAAATAGGTAGTATTATTGTACCTATCCCTGCGGTCCAAGCGTCGGTCCCACGAATTAGCTTAGCAATGGCACTGGGAGTTCTCACAGTGATATTCCGTACTTCCGTTCGTCCCATGGCCACGTTGTGGAATCCAATCTTTGAGGTAGGCTAGATGGCTGAGGTCGCTTATTTAGAGTTTCCTTAGCATTTGTTGCTGAGTTGTAAGACAGGCGCAATGGTGTATTCCGCGCTGGAGATCAAAGGGCATTGAACCAGTTGGGACGGCTGTGGAATTATACAGAGACAAGAGAGAACTCCTACACTTCAGGAGCCTATAATGTCCTGTCTCTCGAGTTTGTGCAGCTGCTTTTGTTTTAGGGCATTGTAGATGTACATAGGTTGGACCAACTTCCTAACTATGCCCATTCTAAGTGCAAATGTTGTTGTATTGAAAGCTTGCAGTTAGAAGGAATAGTCTATCCTCTTTAAAGTAGCATCAAACCTACCCTATATATCGGGAACGAGCATTATAATGATATAAAAATGTCGAGCCTTCGAAGTATAGGTAGCTAAGAGTACCACGCTTGACTGGGTGACACGCCTGCTCTTGTGTCAAGCCTGGTGATACATTGGCACATGAAGACTAATTCTTGCGTTCCTTTCCAAGTGTTCAACTCGATATGAGTCAGTGGTCTTCGGTGTAATTCGAGGATATCGCCAGAATCAAGTCTGATGCAAGCCCATGTTGAGCTAAAGTTGTTCGAAGAGGCCGAGACGCAATGGACTCTCGTAGTGTATTTCTCGTTGACTCGACGGGCGTTTCGACTCTTGATATCTCGACTATTCCGTGTAAGTTTCGATGTTCTTCCCTGCATGTGCTTCCATCTGTACAGGCTCCAAGCCGCCAAGACTCATAAAGGGTAAAGCTCTCAATAGAACCACCGGTGGAAGCGTGGCGCTTTGACAAACGGTCGAGTGTTTGCCGAGGTTTGATCTAGAAGAGACTTTTATGCTGTGGTTATCGTGTTTCGTCACAGATAATAGCTTGGTCGGGAGGCTACCCTGAAGCCATCAAACAGTTGATCGAACTTCAGATCGGCGATCCAAGCGAAGAGGATGCGCTATAGAACTTATACAAATTGACTAACTCAGCCCTTCGAGGCCTAGACAGTACAAATGATGCCCAAATGGTCAAATTTTGCAAATACCGCATTTTCTCTCCATAGGCATTTCCGCGGAAAGTCAGTATGCGATTCAGAGCTCTCGATTCATGGTGGTTAGTATACCAGCCACATTCGCATACATACACCAAACACTAAGGTAGTTAGTTCAGTTAGTAGTTACTCGGTAATTCATTAGGTGAACAGAAGCGTCATCAGCGCCGATGCACGCGAAACTCTAAAACTCCATAGCCCAGAAGCACCTACCATGGATAATAACTTTCCCAGACGGTAATCGGCAGTAGTGCAAAGATCTTCGATCACGTTAAGGCTGTCTTTACGGTTTAGTTTATACCAGCCATTAGCCGCCAGTCCGACGTTTCCAACGGCCAAAACGGTCGTATCAAGCATACATTCCGATACTATTGAAACGCGAATGTCATTACAGGTGACTTTTTGACAATGGGCAAAAAAGAGAAATAAAGGGAACATTCACTAGGCCATCTAACTGGTTGTCCCTGAACACCGGCTGACGCCCTCTTCATGATACTAATTGACAAAGAATATGTATTTATTTTGGGCGAATATTTTACCTAAGAGCGGAGATCATCAGTAATGATCGTCACTACCAAGCCCTACGCAAAGACCAACGCGGATGGCTAATACCCTACCCTATGCCGCAGCATTAATGGAGAAAGAAAAGGAAGGCAATTGTACGATTTGCCAAATGAAGTATTATGCATGTCTATTAAATCTGCAGATCTTGTGTCACGGAAAGAGTCCTCCGCACGTTCGTGACGTCTCAGTCTTTGTGCTGACTATCCATGCTGCAGATGAAAACATATGCAGATGACGCCCAGGTAAGGTTTCGGGAGGCTACTGGATCGAACAGGGACAGAAACAAGGGCAGGCAATCAAGAACCTTCGGACCCCTGACTATTCCCAGTCGGTGATCCCCATCGCACTGTCAGATCACGGGAGATTCACAGCGGATGTAACAGTGGCTGCGGTGTAACTTCGATCTGACGGAGCCCCAAAACTGCCAGATGTCAGTTTCATCATCAAGACATACGTGAATCGGCGATCTAAAGGTGTCAAATGGATTCGAAGATCATTGTACCGATGAGTCTGGAACTCCCTAAGGCTACTTAGATGGTGGGCCTACAACCACCCAAGTTTGAATGAATGTCATTCAAAGACCACATTGCTAATACGTACTCGCGAATTATACCCCAAATAGCTAAACAACATCCACGGAGACTAACAGCCCTGGGGATCACTGGCCCAGAAGCCGTAGACCCCGATTGAGCCCCGTCATTTCCCTGGTAGTGGGTAAAGCAAAGAGATGAAGAGTACATTGCACTTGGACGATGCCCTGTGTTGCCGTCGGCAAGCAGGATGGAATCTACTGATCATATCTCAATACGGCAACGAATGTTGGCGCTGTACTGGCAGTGCATCCACCTGTTGTATTGAACTATCGCAGTCTATCTTGTCACCTGCAAGTGAAAGCCACAACCAGAGCCTTAGATGTTCATACAAGAAGTGACCACTAGGTCATCTACGTTAATCTTCTTACAGACCTATGTAAAGTAGTGTGCATGGTAGGCTGTTATAATGGCGTATTGTAGTAGTCTCATATCCAGAACGATATAGAGGGAGAAGGAGAAGAATAGCGCATAATATCTGAACAGAGGGAGAAGAAGGCCCAATTGGCAATAGACATGAGCGCTGCCTTCTTAATGTGGGGTAAAGGGATGCGCGAAGGGACGTGGTGATGATAAAGTCAAATCAGCAACCTTTGTGCCTGTAACGATTTCTCCAGAGCCTCCTGGGCCACATCCTACACCAATTGGACATGGGGGAATGCTCATTTAGCACCTCGAAGCAGTCTTCATGGCCATCGGCAGCACTAGTACAGATGGGGACACGATAAAAAGCAAAAACGGTCTCGCAAGTACGTGGAGAAACTGTCAGAGACCTCTCTGTCTGATTAGACCCATCCATCGTCTGCCTGGAGCATGTACGTATGCTGTACTGGGAAGTGAGTGGACCCAAAACTATGACTTATCATAATTCCGAGTCTCAAAATCCAGCACAAGTCGACAGGTGTTGGCCTTGGCATCGGATGTGAGACGGAAGATGGGGAACGCGACTGAAAGAAACCAGTTGCGGACGAAAGGCCGGAGGTTCCGCAGGTGAGACTCTGTGGATTGACAAGGCTACAAGTTGCACATATGACTCTATGATGACACTATGGTTATTATCATGATAGACGGAGAAGAAATTCGGCAGGAGCCCTACTCCGGAACTATGAGACAGATGAAGCTGTAATAATATATTGATGTTGTTTTGCTTGAGCACTTGGCATCGCATAATACAAGATGGCCTGAGAGCCGGGCCGCAGATGGAATTGACGGGACCGGTGATTTCCGGTGAACGGTTTGAAGGCCGTGTCCGATAAGTGCAGCAGTAGGCGAAGTCATGGGGCCTCGACTCTCTACCATTGAGTCAGCGAGCGGGAGCAGGGCAGGAAAACCTGGTAGAGGACAGTTCAGGGCAGACAGAGGGCGACCAGGATGTTTAGAGTCGCGGGAAGTGGATATGATGGCAGTATTGGGGCCCTCCAGCTGGGGCCTATCCCATCGTCCACTTCCATTCAGCTTTGGCCTTTTGACACTCCAAAATTTAGAGGTACTCACTGTATGACGAGGGGCTGCAGATGACGGGCATGCAGTTGAATTACACTGGCCATGGCTCTATACTGTACTGTACTGTACTGTACTGCGCTGTGATGTGCTGTACATGCCTGAATTGCCGATACAGTGGGAGGCAATAAGTTTGAATCCAGGCTGAAGTACCAGCTCTTGTAATTTAGCTCCCGCACATAGCGCTTTAGCTTTATTTGGTAGTATCTCAGCCATATTAGGGAAAAGATACTACTGATTGGGAAATTAGTATGTTAGAACTTTACTCTCATTTGGGTTAGTCTGAAATCCTATACCTAAGTTCAGATTCAAACTTATTGCCCCCCACTGTATGGGATTGTCGCTCTGCACATAATCTGCAGGTGCCTTTCTATTCGCCGGAAAACGATGTTTGAGACGCAAATAGTTGAATGATGCTGAACACATTGTTTCTCAACTTGCAGAGACCAGATACTCCAAAGTTCAGTGCTCGGTCTCCCGCTGCAGGGGCCGAGACGAGACGGGACGAATAGCTAGCACCTACCTACCTACCCAACGTTTCCTTCCAGGCCTCGGCACCTTTGAATCTCTCTCTTGCCTGTTGGGGCCAGGGCATCGCGCTGTCCGTGAAGTCCTCCACTTACTCACAACATTCAACTCAGCCAGGTCAGCTCAACTCAGCTACTCCATACTTTTCGGATATACTCTCTCCAGTTCTATTGCACTTTGACAATAGAAACGACATGTCATCTCGAGAATTCTTTGCCCAGCCTATTTCAGCTATCCAGCGGGGGGGTGAATTGCTGAAAATACTACATACCCAAATTACCTACCACCTGCGAACTTGGTGGGGAACCAGATCTACAGTACGAACACCAACGCCCCCCCCTGTTCCTTGTCTTCGTTCCTAGATTTCTTGGAGGATCGCTGGGTCGCCCCCCGGAAGATCGCCCGGCACTAGACACTGACGGATGTCATTCGCAGGGTTACGATGAGCTGATAGTCTTATCTGTTTAGAAGAAGTCCGCGTTACCGTCCCGAGCCTCACGTTAGTGCACTCGCCTAATGCTTGCACAAGACACTAACGAGGTGTCCCTTTGTTATGACTTCAGTCACCCTTCAGCGCAAATGGACGCGTCCGCGTTCGCGTTCTCGAGGAGCAAGCAATTAACAGGGCAAGATGCGACAACCCCTCAGGTTCAACCCCTCCTTCGAATGCTCAAAGTTTAACGCTTATATAGGATAAGCTTGGAGACATTGGCAAACATGAGCACGCAGGAGATGAAGAACTCGAGGGCAATTGACACTATTGACAGGATCGCCTCTCCTTCAACAAGACGGTTCGTTTCGAGTTCGACACCAATTGAACAGTAAAGCATAGGACGATCACCTTTGTCATCCGGCTTTCAGCTGGAGCCCTAGTCTGTCAATGCCAGTGGCAGAAGTTCAAGACTTTGTCCTGCTGTCATAATAGGCACCGTGCGCGGTTATGGCTATTGTAACAGGGGCTTAATGTCCAAACTGGGCTGGTCTGACCTTGACCTGACCAGCACCCACCTGTCAATATGAACTTAATCCTATTATCAACCTTGTCCATTGTTTTTGCTCCGCTCCGCAGCACCATCCCGAAGGGCCTTGCTCTCATCTTTGAGTTCAGCGCGTTGCGCAGTTCCTTCTCTGTACCCAGCGCCCGGGACCTGACAATTGCCGACCACCCATGCCATCGATTGCCAATGTCGCTTTTACTGCCAAATGCTACCCTGCACTGCAACCTACATTGGCGCATCTTCCGAAGGAGGATGGATGTGTGGAAACAAAGGCCCGGCCGAATGCACTGTCCAATGACATCAGGTGAGGACACCTCTACGAAGACTTTTCGACAATGACTTTACCGTGTCGATGCCTAGCCGAAAACCCAACTCTCTGAGACTTTATCGGATCAGGGTCCAGTCCGGGTAGGCCCATGGGAGATTTTACTTTGTTATTTTGCAAATGAAAACCTCTTCACTAATAACCCGCTGCCAGGAACCCGCAGTTCTATTTCGTTTTGAGCGAGACCTGCACCACGCTGTAATTGCTTTTTGTGCATGGAGTCAGATCGCGGGCATTGCACTCCTTTGGCTGACCTTCCCATCGCTCCACATCTTCACCTTGGAGGATATCACACCATCCCGTTCTCTTGCGGCTAATAACACAAGGGAGTCTGATATGGAGTAGTAAAAGACATCCCGATGGGTTCTGTTTCCACCAAGAAGTTACACATCTAGGCACACTCAGGAACATGCAACTTCTTCGTCCCTCGACTGGAATAGCCCTGTCTCACTTCATGGTCTATCTCAGCGAGAATCCCACTTGCCCCATTCCAGGCCCAGCTCATTCCTAGAAGAGCTATCCATTGCAGTTGGAGGCAAGAAGGCTAAGCGAAGAGAAGGACCTATAGCAAATCTGGGGCACCCACTCGATTACGTCGTCTACCAGTGGCTGGTCTTTGAGATTGGGGATGTATCTGAGCGTGCTTGGCCATCTTGACAGGCCTAGTGGCATATGTACGAAATGGAGGGCTGGCGTCAGTCACAAAAGCCCACCCCGGGGTAGTGTTCATGCACCTTATGCAGGGACCGATCTTGTCGCTGGATACGCCTCGAGTCTCTCCAACACTCGCGAATTGGTGTTAATGTATACCCACTACACCCCCTCTTGGGATCCGTAGCATGTTCGGGGCCACAAGGGTCCTTGTCAAGGTGTGGCTCAAAGTGGGAAACCGTGCAAGAGTCAGGGACGTGGTTTAAACACACCCCATTTCTGGTCTATATGCCGATACTATGTCAAGCATAGCCAACTGTCACGATGGTATACCTGCCTTTGTTCTTATGTGTACTTTGTTCTATTCTCCGACGACCGCTACGCCCAAGAGTGGCTTGAGCTTTGATCAATTGCCTCACGGATGATTGCTCGGATCAAGTGCCAAGTCTGTCATGGTCCCTTTGCCGTCTTTCGTTTTGCTGTATAACTAGTAGCAACTAGTCCAGCTGAGGGCGCTGGGGGCCGAGCGAAACATCCCCAGGGACGGTTGATCACAACTGACACAACCCCATCCTGAACATTGCTTCTCTCTATGCGAGCAATAAATCCACTCAACCTATAGTGAGTGGATCGCGCCTCTCCCGCCCTGCTTGACCAGAGAGAAATAGGATAATCTCGATCTCACTTCACCAGGCCCCTCGACCTTAGTTCGCATTCTTGCCCTGGGTGTGTACTGGATCATAGTTTTGTCTCGCGGGTTCCTTGCTAGCTGCACCGGCTCTACACAAGGATCTACGACTGGTTGAGTTACAGCTTAGATGTCTCAGGTCCGCAAGTCGATACAGCGTACCTCATTCCACCTCATCTCTATATCTTCGAGGGCATCCGTCCTCAAAGATCAAAAAGCATTCCCGACAGGATTCATCAAACAATTGAACTCACCTTAGACTCGATTGTTCTGTACCCTTGAAAAGAACTTTAAACACTTTCACCCTTCTCTCAAGGCAACGCAAGACATACTCACATACATCCCTCTCCATTCTTCTTTACCCCTTCCTCTCTACCAAGATGCAGTTCGAGTCGGAATTCCGGTTCGACATGGACGACAGCTTCAGCCTGTGCAGCCAGTCTATGTCCTGCCCTTCCACCACAACAAGCTTCTCTTCCGCCTCATCAGCTTACGACCCTTTCACTCCCACATCTCGACGATCAACTCCTCATGAATTCGGCAACATGGACTTTGATGGTCCTTACAGCTCTGCCTCTCATCGGGCAGAGCTGACCCCCCCGTCGTCAGCGATGGGCAAATACATGTTCCATCCCATCAAGACTGAGCAGGAGCATATGCCATACTCCGACACTCTTCCCAACACTCCCATGAAGCGAGAATCTCTCGGCTTCGAATATGAGCAAATCATGGACATGAACATGGCACACCACGGTTCAATGGGGTCGTTAACACCTTCAAACTCATTCGGCATGTATGGGTACTCCCCAGATGCTTCTATGGGACCTGCTTCCTTCATGATGACACCAACTCAGAGCATTTCCGGCTCTGAGGCTGCCGAGACTGGCTCATCATGGTCTTGTGCCAACGACAGCCCCATCTCGTTTTTCCCCAACAAGCAGCTCTCAAGTGAATATGAGAGTTTCGACATGGATCGGCACTCTCAGTCACCTCTAAGTTATCTGCACGACCCTAACTCACCCAACCGCATGCGAGCTCAGAGAAAAATGATGGTGCACGAAATTCAGCAAAAGACCACAGAACTTCAACGAGCTCAAATTCGATCATCAAGGAAGCGATCCATGAAGCCTGATCCTTCACAGGTTGACGTGGTCCGAAGAGCCATGTGCAAGTGTGATTACCCAGGTTGCCATAAGGCTTTCCGACGAAATGAGCATCTCAAGCGCCACAAGCAGACGTAAGTTTCACTTAAGTCGTCCTATCGAGTTTAATCACTGACACGAAGCAGTTTTCACGGCGAGGGACCTAATCGCTTCTCATGCGAGTTTTGCGGAAAGGACCAGTTCAACCGACAAGACAACCTTAACAACCACCGCAAGCTGCATGCACGACCCAACAGCCGCAACCGCGGTGTCGAGTTCATCCCTGCTGCAGTCCCAGTTATCGAGCAGGAGGAGCGAAGCAGGAAGCGACGTGCACCTTCAAAGTCCAAGATCGCTGATAAGCGGGGATCGGAGTATTGAGAGTGGCTGACGGGCCTATCTTGGCCGGGTACCTTGCTTGAAGGACTTTGCCAGTCGCCACCAAAAAGAAAAGGGAAGAGTCAAGAGCGCCACTCGGATAAGACATACAGTACACGACCCACTCTCTCCAAGATTGGGAAGACACATAAAGGCACACCACTTACATATCTACGCCACGACATACAAAAGCGGAGCTGGAAAAAGAAAGGATTCGCAGTATCCTGCAGCCCAGTCGTCATGTTCGAAGCCGTCTCAAAGGAGACCAAGACAAGAGTACTATTTCGGAGAAACATACAGGAAAAAGAGATTAGAGGAGAGCTAAAGGTGTAATGGCCTGTATGATTATATGTGAGAAGAGTGAAAAAGGATTCATTGGGATGGCAGTTTTGCATGATTTTGTTGTTTCCACACAACCAAGGCCACCAGACGGTGTCAGGGCGTTTACATGGGTTTTACTTTTACTTGGCGTTGAGGAATTTTGTTGAATTCGTTGATTATTTCTTTTCTTCGCTGGGCTTCCACATTCTTGAAGGAATTGCTGGGGCATTTGGTGGACATAGGATTCAGTAGCAGATAATGAAACATGAATTTTACAAGAATATCTACATCTAGAATTTACGCTTTTGAACTGAGTTGTAAGCATATGTGGTAAGTCAGTCAGTGTAGCCAGCAGCCATCTTTCCATCGAAATAGGCCAGGCACATTCATCCATCGTGGTCAGGTTTGAATGGTGTATTTGGTGGAGAGACAAGATAGATAGAGATGGAGATTGCATAACGCAGTGTAGCTAGCACAAGGGTCGAAAGACGCTCGAGTGTTGTATGATTGGATTGGGACATGTAGCTGTGCTAACTTGGAGAATAGCCAAGTTGAGTTGATGAGAGATATCAGAAATGACGAATTGACTTCCAAGGAAGCAAAGTTCAGCTTTGGAGTAGCCAAGGCTAGTCGTGGACGTCTTCTGCGACTTGGATGAATTTCACCGGCTGGCTAAACTGGTAGACTGGCAGCAAGCCAGGGTGGAGAGCAGGCTAAGGAAGACCCATAGATAAATGTCTTAGATCTCGGGGTAGGGAAGCCTGCCGATCCGCGAATACAGCTAACTTTGGCTTAAGTTAGCAGGGGCATAATTAATGTAGATAATACATGTGTAATCCACGGATACCTAACCTACTAACCTAGCAAAAACCGAGGTGCAGTGCCCAGAAACACCCTGGCCCCGACCCGCAAAAGCACACAATTGCTTGCTTCTGCAAGATTCAGCGTAGCATCTTCCACTGCGCCGGGACTGCCTAACTGTTTTGTGCTACTCACCTGGAAGGGGGATCCCCCCTCGGGAGGGCGCCCCGATAGGCTTCGGATATGATATGTGACGGGAAGAGGCTTGAACGGCAGTGGCTGAGAATGTTCCGAGGGTGTGATTGGAGGTTGTAGATTATCAGTTACAACAGGGGAGAGAAATGAGACAGCACTGGGGGGTGTGTGTCCGTACAGATCTGGCCTTTTGGGTTTAGTGTTTGGCGTCAAAAGATGGGGATTGCGGGAGGGAAGTTAGACACATGTTCAACGGTCTCTGATGCGATAGGAGAGTCGAGAGAACCCAGCGGAGGGGAATGCCAACGGTCTTTGCCTCCTGCTCGAGGAATGCTGTGGTTGATTGCCTGTAAGCAAGAATTGAATTCTCCATCGTCCACGATGCGAAGCGGAGCCATTGTACGTAATCTACTAAGTTAACTATACTCAGCAGGCCAAGGAACAACTTCCCGATATGGAAAAGACCTCTCTTAGGATCCAACTGAGCTATTCTAGGTATGTCTAGTTCGCTGCGGGCCGTGATGGAGAAAAGAGAGCCCAGGGCAGAGAATTCCTAGGAGTGCAAGGCCTAACATGGGACGCATGTGCGAGGAACGAAACGCCCGCCCCGGACGAGTTATCTAAACTTTCAGAGTGTCAGAGCGAATGTATTGTTCGGATGTAGGGCCATGCATAAATAGTGTCAAACAAAAATTGGATTAGGGTTAATACAGGGAGAGGTATGCAGCCCGTTTCATGATAGCGTCCTGGGAACCAACAGTTTACGGCTTGGATACTTTGGTGAGGACTTCCTTTCTGGGGAGGAAACAAGGCTGCTGCAGCTTGGGATGAGATGCGTTAGGAGGAGAAAGGTACAGACAGCTGCATCGCTGAACGCCACGGTGGCATGGGCAGAGACCTTTCCGTGTAGAGAAACGATGATATGATCTGATGGGTGCCGATCTTTATGGGGCGGAACCGGATCGAGTCGACTGTACCTGATAGTCTAAACCAAACCTCCAATGTTGAGTGAGGCGTTTAGGGGTCGTTTTGGTTCGTGTTATGATTCACCATTGAGCCGTTTCGTAAAGTACATTGGTCGATCGTGGGAGAAGATGTTGGTTCTGGACCTGGATGAGGAGATAAAGGCTGACACAAAACCCTTGGACCCTACTTTTGCCTCTTCTCTTGTGTCTGTGTGTCTGTGTGCATGTTTTGCAGCGTCGGATAAGAACTCCCAGAGCTTGCACAAGCCTCTGGGCTTTCCCATGTGGATGAGACTGGACGCTCAGTGCTTGGAATGGATTGGGATGAGACTCAGATGTGCAACACGGTACGAGTGTCCGTACATCGGATCAGAGAGGGGAGGAAACGAAGCTACTAGAACATGACACGGCATGTTCGACTCAAGGGGTACAGGAAACGCCATTCGCTTTTCCCGCTTTTTAATACGGAGGGGCCGGGGCAGTCTTGTCTATGGTGGTTGTTATCAGGTCCGGGAATCTATGAGGTGCTACTGACGCTATTCACATGAGTCCGACCGCATGAAGAGGGGAGGAAAAACTTGACAGGTTACATGCTATCTAGAGTGTATGATACTACTGGACCATTCCATCTCTTGTCGTGTGTCCTTAGTCTGGAGGTCGAAACAAGGAACGCACGACGACGGGGATATTGGATGTCATCTATTGGAAGAACACTAACCTAACAACTTAGTTGAGGTTACTGCCGGGAATAATCAGGATATACAAATATTGGAGTTAGCCAGCACGCCAGTGCCCAGGCTAGTTAATTTGGGATGAGGAGCCAGTCAGCCAGGGGCAGGGGGGCCAGAGGGATGATGGAGATGGTCAATGCTATTGAGTTACGGGAATGGCTTGACTGTAATTCCTAGGGGTCCTTTTGGGCGGCGCCAATTGCGTTGTGTCCCGGCGCTTGTCAAAGAGAGTTCAGGCGGATTGTCGGGGTCACTATTGGCTAAGGGTTATTGTTGGTTGAACAGCTATGTACTATGCATATACCTTGATAAGTAAGTAAGAAATTCCTCTATCGGCGAGGCAGTTGAAGCAATGGCTTCATGAAGCTGTATCAAGTGAAATGAGTAACAAATGAGTGCCGGTGTGGTAGATCCAGTACATAGGTACCTTCACTGCAAATGAAATGTGATAGGGTATTATACTGTACAGTGTACTGATCTACGCCCGGGTTCTGTACCCCCTTGAGAGCGGAATAGTGATATATCTAATATAACATGCATTTTAGGCTTGCATGAGACCAAAGCCATGGCTCGTCATATTTCCCCCAATACTTTCTTTTGCGGTTGTCCCAGGAGTGTCAACATTCTCATACTACTCCGTACACAGTAGAACAAGGCAGAGCAGGATACCGAGTCCAATGACACAATAGACAGGGGGTGTCACTTAAAGAGGAAGGATTTTAAGCCACGTATAATTTGTACAGGCATCAAGGGTTGGTAGAGACTAGAGAGTTGAGTTGGCCGATCTCGTGCACGCGCTGCATACTATACATGCATATCCACCATCCTTACTGTACGTACGTACATTAGAGTCGTTGAAGCTGCACCTGTGCTGTAGATTCCAGAACTTCGGAGGTGGGATATACATCCCCGATGATTTAGCTTACCAGACTCGTTGGACGTACAGTAGAAATAGGGAGTTTTTCGGTTTTGCGATATGTGATAGATCGCGGGGGAAGAATGTATTGACATGGTTGGGTCAAGTGATCAATCCTGTGAGACAGGCCAGCCTCAGTTTATTACCTGCATTTTTCTTCTATGGGGAAGCCCAAAATACAGGGCACCTGGGCCTGGCTCTGGGGCCAAAATGAATGCCTGCTGGTAATCACTGCAATGCAATGCTGGAGTGTAATGCAAGATTGGGAGGGAAATGTGAGAAACGGATAGTGACAGCTCTGTTACCAAGAAACTTGTAGCTATCAGTGCCAATGTCAGTGTCAGTGTCAGTGTCAGTGTCAGTGTCAGTGTCAAACTTGCATGGCTAACTTACAGTTACATCGCCTGTGATTATGACAGCTGATGAAGTGGTCGAGCCTCTTCATGAAGAAATAGTGCCCAACTACTAAACTTAGAAAGTGGTTGCACTCTGACGCTATCCGTACGGCATCAGCCCCTCAGCTTAGGTACCTACAGTCCCCTGCGGGATCTACCTACCCTGTTGTTGGCACTTTCCTTCTTGGCACGACACCGTTTTTTTCCAGGCTGTCGCTATGAAGCTCTCCCGCCTGGGTCCAGTGGTGCCTGCCGGCGTAACGTTCTTTGACCTCGGTGACTCAGCCAATCAGCAACCACCAGCTATCGGAGACTCTCCGTCCAACAATCGTATCATGAGTTCCCACTTCCATTCTACTAAACCAACTATACTCACCTGCTGCAGTAATCAGCTGAGGAACGGAGTTTCACCACCATATTTTTTTGTTCTATTGAATTGCTGCTCACTTCTGCCTTGATATTTGTCGGGTACCTGTTATCCCCGGCGGCACCGACGCAAACCTTATCCCGATGCTGACTTAGACGACCCGCGATAGCTGTGATGGCTTCGCTTCCATCTTACCAAGACGCTATATCCACGGACTGGCTCTGTCTAGTGGCCCCGTACATCCTCCCCCACGACTATCCAAGCTTGTGTCGTGTTGGTAGTCGCTTCTGGCAGGTATTTGCCCCACGCCTGTGGGCTCGTTTACCGGGTTCCACCAGAGCTTCCGGCCGTGGTGAGTCTGCTACTACGTTACGAAGAGGACTAAGCAGTTGTTTGGTGTACGCTATCAAGACTCAGGAACTAATGAACTCTCTTGTCAGATTTGGAATGGCTGTTTGGCTCGGTATTGAAACAGCTGAGTTTGACAAGACCTGAAACGAGAAGCCTCGTTCGAGTTCTTGATGTTCGCTATGTCAGGGGCGCGTATTCACTTGGTATGACCAACACTTTCAGTACCAAGTTGAGAAATGCTATACAGTACTTGCCCAACTTAAGCTATGTTCTTGTCGATGGCCATGATGATCTTGACCCTTCCGAATTCCTCTCCAAGGCTGGCCATGTTCTCTTACTCAGTATGGCTGATTGTGCCGTGTCGTTGACCCAAAGGTTTGCTGCCTCTCTCCGAGGGGTGGTGTATCTCGACCTCTCTCGTGCTATAGGCTCACTCCGTCCCCTACTTCAACGCGGCGAGCTTCCCGAGTTACGTGTGCTTAAACTTCAAAGCAAGGAGATTGACAATACGACGGCTGAAATCCTAACCACTCATTTTGGAACTCGGCTATGGAGCTTAGACATGAGCAACAACAAACTAACAGACGGGTCCCTTGAGATTATACGTACTCATTGCTTGTGCGCAGTTGATCTGCGGTCGGATGCCAACTTTGATGTTGAGGGTAAGCTGGAATTCGGAAGCGCTTCCCCTGGACTCCGAACATGGGTTCGTGTAGTTGAGTCTGAATGGAGTGGTTCCTTCAGTCATCCAAACCGACATCTTGTCGACGCGCCGTTGTATGATCTTCATGATACGTTGTCCCAAGAGTTTGTACATAAACGATTAGACGGCAAGTTCCGCGTCAAGTCAGATGGAGCAGAAGCCGTTTGCCGGGGCCTCCAAGGCGAGGACCCCTTTTTCCCGCCGGCCAGCTTCCAAGCTTCACAAGGGCTGACGCATCTGAATGTATCTGACAACCAGATATCATCCCTTGGAATTAGCGACTTACTGACGCTCGGTCGGGGACATCTGCAGGAGTTCAGCTGTAACTCTATGCTACTAGTTCCACCATCCAGGGCGTCCATGACTGTGTGGCCCAAGACGGCCAGACTATATGGATTCTATGCTACGCATACTCTAAGACCAGTCTTGTCGTCCAACCTGCGGGCGTTAAAGCTGCACCATTCAGTTGTTACTCAAATTCCCACATTGGAGATAGATGGGTTCTCAACTACGGCCCGCCTCTACATCGCTGAGAAACTAATACTGCCGCGGGCTAAGGAGGCTTTCCCCGAAGCTTTCGTGCCTGACATGAATCCACGCATCATATCACTGACCCTCACATGCATCCCTCGCCGCTCAAGCGGCCCACTGATCCACAAACTCATATCATTCTTGCAACTTCTCGCTGTCCAGGAGCGTGCAATATTTGACAAGTCATCTCGAAGAGGTCCTAACGTCTTGGCTGGTCTCCGACATTTCCGGCTTGAGTTCGAGCCAGACCCCTATCAGGAAGATGATCCTATTGTGGAAGACATAGATGCAGAGGAGCTGTTGAACTCTGGCGATACAGGGTTTAGCTTCTTTGACAACAGACCAGGAGAGCCACAGCAACAGACTGTTAAAGGACTAGCTGAAGCTATTCAGAAGCCAGGTTCAGAAGCTTCTACCCCTTCCCAGATGGAGACGGACCTGCATGATCATGAATACTTGGAAATGGAGATCTGGGCGGATGGTAGACTCACCAAGACCCAAGTATGGATTGGCCTGAAGGACAGCGGCAACTCCCTGCTTCAGAACTACCGAACTATAGCGCTACACCACAAAGTGCGTGATCATATTGGGCCGGCCTCCCCTGCTCAGATACGCGCTGGCGTCCCCTCGTCGGCATTAGTCTTCCACACAGCGTGGTGTATGACAATCATGCCACCTGAAATCCAAGGCCCTTCGCGGGCTGAGCTCCAGGGCATGGCCATGAAGGACGTGCTCGCCGAGCTAAAACAATTTCGTTTGGAGGGGAGAGCAAAATACCTTAGCTTGCAGATGGAGTTTGCCGGCAGAATAGTGCCACCTGGTCCACCCCATGGCTTCTGGTGTGGGAAGCTCGAAGTTTCAACCCGGCGGACGGCGTCGTAGGGGGTAGTAGCGAAGTATCAGCGATAGCTGCGAAAGAATACGCCGACGGCAGCTTCTGACGCTTAGGCTTCGGGATTACCTGTCGGGGAGTTTCTTCGCTGGAGGTATGTGATGTGCAGGAATCGGATCAATACTCTCGTTTGGTAACAAACTGGAGCGAAGGTCTACCGTTTAGCCTTCACGACATTAACTGTTCGGCAATCAGATAAGAATGTTAGCATTGGGAGCTGTGATAACAGCACCCTGTATAGTTGTTGGCCATGAATCTATTGCGTCAATAGCCCGTCCGTGGTGGCGAATATGTCTCATTGAAAAGCGAAGCTTGCAGGTATACAGCTTGCACCCCTTGTCAAGTAGCTCACCTAGATGCTGACGGTGATGATACATCATACTCAGGACTTTCGCGCTTTGATGCGGTTTGGGGCGAGTTATTGCCTCATACTCTGCAGTAAGCATGTTTAATTCGGTAGATTGTTCGGATACTACATTCCAAGTGGGAACGAACCTGTTGTTTGCTTGCTAGGCGAGGTACGGGTTCTGAGACACAGGCAATTCAGCAAGATTTTGAATTGTTTACAGCATCGCGTCAACTCATATCCCAGGTCGCCGCCGATACTTCCCAGGAAGATTCTCCTCCCCCCCCCCAGCTAGCGGCTCTGTCATTGCGTTGAGTGCCTAGACCCTCGGACTCTGTCAGCTGAACCAAAGTTGGCCGACCGTAGACTACTAGACTACTACACTTGGACCCTTTTTTTGAGGGGGTTTTCATATTATTTTTCTTGTTTTAATACTTGCAATGTCTTGAATTGAGTTACATGGACATAATGGATAGAGTTCGTGGCACTTGCTAGTTTGGCACGGCACAGAGTTAATCAGGTCCCAAAGGGGTATTCAAAAATGAATTAGAGCGTACTAAATAGGTCCCCTAAGCTAACTGAGACGGCCAAAACTTTGCTCGAAGTATTCGTAGAGTTCATCGAGTCCGGCACATGTCTGGTAGCTCCACGCTATTTTACATGAATAGTGTGGAGTGAATGCGTCCTCTACGAGCGGCGAGGTAGAGGCACGCGCCCAGCGCCCAGCGCTAGCAAGCGACCCGAGCCGTTAGCTCTTCAATAGAAACGGTTTTGTGATGGCTGAATAACTGTAAAGGGGTGAATTGCCGAGTTGGGGAGAGGGACTTTTCCCAACCAATTACTCTGGGTTTTCGGCTAAATATCCGCTGAGACAGTTCAGGGCCTGGATTCACAGCGCTTCGGACAACTACAGACGGTTAGGTGGATATGTCAACTATCCATGCTATGTCAGCTTTCGGCCTTGCCGCGGCACAACAGCTCTCCAGACTCCATGCACGAAATAGCCATGCCCCCTGTTGTACCGCAACTATTCCGCGGCATATGGCCGAGAGCAAGAGTTGGCGAATCATGACGAGTTCTCCCCCTGTTTTGTTGGTATGGTTCTGCTTTGTTACCAAGACTTTGGGACAGAAAAACGGACACTCCCGTTCCTTGCATGGGCTTGCGTTTTAAGATTCTTTAGTGAGCCGAACGCCCGGGTCGTCGGCAGAGAATACTGGTTATCGCTTAGTTTTTGTTTTCCTCTCCTACATACTTGTCACTAATCATTATTTGTTTGACCCAATATCGCATGTTTATGTGTCAAGTTGAACTTCCCCCCTGCTCGTCCTGGAACCCAGTATTTAATGCATAGGTGGTTAAGCTTGTGAAAAACCGCCCTGCAGGTTCGGGGAGAGCGAGGGAAGCAGGATTTTCTTGTGCGCTGGTGGAAAAGAACTGGAGCTGGTGTCAGGCCTTTTCCCTTGGCAAAGATTGGTAGGAAGTAGTAGTTTTGTCGGCGAATGGCTCAGCGCTTACGATGGGTATGTCAAGATGTGACATAGACTTAGTGCAATAGAATACACAGGCACTGCCGTCTATCGCCTGTTCAACTCCCATGACTTTGCTATCAGAGGCAGCGACCTTGGTAAATAAGACAAGAAGCAATTGCTTTTTACTCTAATAAGGACGTCTAATAGGGTAGTTTATCTACTAGGCATCCGTACAATCAGAACCATTCCCCATGACAGAGCATGTAATTCTTATTCAAGTGGAACAAAACGTAAAAGGAACCATTATAAGAAATGGCGTGGTCTAGGTACAGACATTTTAATAACTCAAGCCCCGATAATCGCGGCTATGCCCCCCGATCTGGGTGGAGACTCGGCCATGGATCCCGACCGTGGATCCCGGCGGACTCCCGGCCCCGAACGGAGCCGAACAGATAGAGCGACGACAGCATCTTGATACCATAACTTCGATTATTGTGGCTCACATAATGGGCGTCTGCATTCGTTGTTTAGCATAGGAGCAAAATAATAATCCTTTAAGTGTGATTCCGTGAATATTCGCAAAACTTTATATACCATCTCCAAATCAACTATCTCTTAAGCATGTGTATATCGTATAAATCTAAGTTAAAACCCGACGTGCCTCGTAGAACTGCGTTGTATCTCTTCTATAGTTGATTCCTATATAATTCCTCAGCTGTGTTAAGTATATTTGTATGAGTACTTGGCCTCTAGGCTAAGCATTTCTCCATGAGATAATGACAATACTCAACTCACGCTTCAAATCTATGTTTGTTGAATATTTATCCCAGCGAGGCGTGTCTAACAGCCTCAGCCATAAGACCAGGGTATTATATGGTGTATTCTTGAATTGAGTCTCCTTTGGGTTGCTCGAGGAGTTTTGCATAATACCCTTTCATATCTATGCCAGTCGGCGACTATATCCTAAGCTCGCCTGAACGTAGTCCACG
The DNA here is from genome assembly GCA_020744515.1 of Fusarium tricinctum. Classification (NCBI taxonomy): domain Eukaryota; kingdom Fungi; phylum Ascomycota; class Sordariomycetes; order Hypocreales; family Nectriaceae; genus Fusarium; species Fusarium tricinctum. The sequence continues at coordinate 5,618,284 of JAGPXF010000002.1, read as the reverse complement.
GAGCGAAGTCCGACTTCCCTCGCACCATGCTGTCTATTGACTGTGTAAGCTCACCAGTATAAAGGCAGTATTGCCATACCTAGCCTGCCATTCCATGGCTTTATTGTCAACACGTCTACATCGGAGGAGCATAACCCTAGCCACGGGTACGAATGGGAGACTCCGCCACTACAGTATCTCGGGTCCTTCGCCGTTCAAAGTACCCTTAACCGTGTTTACGTTGAATGTCCTATTGGTGCCTTGATCTTGAGGAGTACTGACTTCCTCTGCCATATATCAAGCCTGGCAGAAGCGCCAAGCCAAGAGATAAGTGGTGGACACTTAGAGGTATAGGCTCAGATTGTAGCCGAAACAGGGCAGCTATGAAGCTTATCGCAGCATGAGGGCTTCTTTTGAACCTTTGGGTTCGGCATAAATGTTAAACAGGATGAAAATGAGAGGATAACCCCAATTCAGCCAACGCCGGAGAAATTGTTGTTTATAGACGTGGTGGAGTCTTGATTGCAATTGGAACGGGAAACAACCAAGTCATTTATTTTCGAAGATGATTTCAATGACTGGAATCTTAGTTTATCATACCTACATATGTTTATATCGTATATCTAAAACATTCCCTGGTCATCCTTCCCAATCTTGACATCAACAATGTTCCCAAAGTCGTGTAGGTATACGCATACCCTAGACCGCGAACCTGATCGCAACGCTGACGATTACACCTCGACTCTCGAATAAATTCTTAGTGCCATTAAAGAGAGGGTTCTATGGAAACTGGAAAATCGCAAAATGTTGGAAGGGAGATCCCAGGCTCGGAATGCTGAATCATCACGCAGTAACAGTGGCATCTCGAGGTGACCAAAATCAAGTTCAAGGCGCGACGAGGAAGCATTCTGACTTATCTGACTGTCTCTGTGCATAGTACTGACAAATGAGTCTCCTCAGACCGGACAGGATAAGCTGCTCCATTGAGATCTATCTTTCGCAACACAAACCATTGTGCTGTGGTTGGCACATTACCAGCCTATAAAGCCAAACACCACCCTCAGGTTCCTTGGCAGACATCATAAAGATGATTTGTCCATCAGCACTAAACCTATATTTCGTGGGTAAAATAATACCTACAACGGTTAAAAGAAACTCTCGGATATCTGTCTGAAACTGTATTGGGAGCTTTTCACTACAGTAAGCATGTAGGCTGACTGTGTCAGCTCAGCTTATCACTTCCACCGCCATATCAAGCTTCGTGAAAATGGAAACGAAGGTGCTGACGCTGACGCGACTTGATCATGGTCGGGAATCTTACATATCACGACAGCATTTAGATGGGCTGTCGCCCACCATGGCGGTTTTCTCGATTTCATCACGAATGTTGGTCGTGGCACAGAGTCATGATGTCCTTGTTTAGAGCGGTGCAGGATATGCGAGAGCAGTTTTGGGCTGAGGTATTCAGCCTTGGCAGCGATGAGGATTATAATACGCAGATGGACTCGACGGGAGATGCGAAGAGTGTCAAGAAGACACCATCTCCGTATATTCACAAGACCTCACAGCCTGATTCTCAACATCCTATAGCGAATATCGACAATCGTATACTGCGACTCCCGACAGAACTACAACTTATGATACTTCAGCACCTCACATTCGGCGAAGTCGAGTCCCTGCGACGAACATGCCGACCTTTACGAAACAGGATCAATAAACCCTTCATCCGCGAGGTCTTCCCATGCTTAAAATTCCAGCTGCTATCAACATGTTTCCGCTGTCTTCGCTACGATCCAGTGAGAGACAATCTCATCCACGCCGGCGAATCCGATGCGCGATATCCGCTTGCCAACGAATGTCTCGACTGCGTCTCTTCAAGAGGAGGTTTCGTCGTAGGTCGCACGTACACGCTCGGGACGTTCGCAACGGTTTGCGTGTGTCGATACTGTGGATTTCCTGTTACGAACGATGCTGCGTGGAAGGAGTATGACTTCCATCGTATGTGCTACAGGAGATATCGCGTTATACTCCTTTACTATTTTCTTGTCGGGTGTGCGCAGTGTACGATTACTATCGTGGCTGCGGCGTTGTGTTGGAGGTACTACAAGGGGAGCCGACAGGTTATTGTGCCTTCAATAGTAAGTGGACTGATTTAAATAGAGTGTGACATGCTGATAACTCTAGGTAAACTTCCTCATGGCGTGTTGGGTGTTTTGCTTGAATATGGTAAGGGGCACGGAGTTAAGGACGTATCACTGGGCTCTGCTCCTTGAGCTGGGTATCCTAGGACTTTGGATTCCTCCCCTACTCGCCATTCTCAACATAATGGAGCAAAGGCCAGAGGGTCCTGAGAAAAAAGATACTGCAACAGTGTTCTTCATCGCTTGTAACATGTAAGTCCACGATCCCGGTATGGAAAACAGCGTACCAACCAAAGCAGAATATTCCGCTTCATAAACATCCTGGGAAACATCCTCCTTGCAGCCGAGTACAAGCTCTGGCGCCGTTTCAAACCCGGTCAATCGATACCGCGTCGAGCTCTCAACAAAGTAACGGCATTCCTGATCTTCTGGACGTATCCACCGAGTATTGAGCAGAAGTATCCGGGGAAATGGTGGCTTGAGAAAGGATCTGCCAAGACAGCCGGTGTTTAGCAAAGCAAATTGTGGTTCTTGCTCAATACGAAAGGAAATGAGTGAGCGGATGGGGAATGGATCGCGGGTGACGGGATTTGGCGTCTGGGGTTGAACCGGAGACATGGAGAGGGCTGGCTGTGGTAGACTCGATTGGCCATTTGTGCAGTTGGCTCTTTTTGAACGCTTACATGGGATTGGATATACTTTCTCTGCGTACAGTTATATGAAACGGCTGGATTGTAGTGGAACCTGATCCTGTAGGTTTTGCAAGCTTTGAGTTCCCAAAAGAGATCTTGTTTACTGTACCACTGTGAGTGACACTGAGTATAAGTCCTTGCTTTTACAATTCAGTAAGAAATTTGTAGGACACAAGTTACATAACTTTTCTTTTGGTTCAAAATCTTTAGTCAAAGCAGCAGGCCTTAGTTTGAGAGTAACCTCTTCTATCACCACCCCTTCCACAAGCCAACATCAGCTCAACAACTACAGCTTAACTCAACCATGCGCCCACAGGAGATTGATCTCCGTCCCCATGCACGACATATATTTGCCTAGCCCTGTAACACCGAGCCAACCTCTTCCTTTCATAGAGACTAATAGCAGCACCCTTGATCACAGGAAATTATGTCAACAACTCGTAAGAAGAACCATTGGCCGTTTTTGGTTTTACAAACTCCGCTATCGTAACTGACTTGGTACAACGCCTTAAGCTCTCCATCATTCATTAGTTGGGACCCTTCTTGGTCGGTGTTTCGGTGTGATTGCTCGCAACCCTGGTATCACGGAACCCTTGGCTTTGCGCACCCTTCTCAGCAACATCGCCTCCTCCCTGTCCAAAGGCGCCCTGGAGTGACTGCCCGACTGACTGATCACTGCTACCACTGTCACCACCGCTTTTGCCCTTGCTACTGCTGTCGCCGCCGCCGCCGCCGCCAGATTTGCTCACTCTCGGCTGTTGTTGGTCGTGGTGCGTCGAGTCCTTCTTGGTAGGCGTGCCGTCGTAGTTGCTAGCCACACGCGTATCCTTAGGCTCCTGACCCTTTCCGTTGTCAGTGCTGGATCCCCCAGTGCCGAACAGACTGCTTAGCATACCACTACCGGAGGAGCTGCTGGAAGTGCCGGGCTGCTTCTTGGAGGTCATCTCGACCGAGGTGCGCACGTTGGAGCCGCCGCCGCCCACTCCGCCGCCCACGCCGCCGCTGGGGAGCTTCTCGAGGGGCGCCGGGGAGCCCTCGCTGCGGCGGGAATTGGCGTGGCTCAGCTCGTGGCCGCCCGTAACGGCATTCTGGCCAATGCCTGCGCCGCCGAGACCTTCTGCCTTCTTCGCATCTGCGCGGCCCTTGCGGTCTTGCTCAGGTGTGGTGTCGGGTTTGGATCTGCCCATGTAGAAGACGCCTGCGCCTATGGCTGCGATGCCTGCGGTGACGGGGACGAAGAGGGATCCCTGCTGACCAGCTCCGAATACGTGCTTTGGCATTGTGGTTGGTTTTGGTTGGTGTTTTTATGTAAGTGATTAGGTGAGTCTGTAGATGTCACGAATTGGTCAATTGGGCTGTTGTTGAATGTACAAACAAAGATTCTACTCCTTCTGATTATTTTCTAACTGTACGGGTCACATCATGTCTGTGACGTCGTTGATAAAGTCATGACGGATTGTCTACTCATGATGACAGCATCGATGTAAGACATTACCAAAAACAGAAAGACGTCAGGAACCGGAACAAAGCTAAAGCCGCTTCCGTGTTGAAGCCTGTGAGCTTTCCCTGTTGTATAAACGCATAAACAAGCCATTGGCTTTCCCTGGTTACGATGAGGTTATAGAATTGCGATTGAATAGGACCATTGTGACGATGGCGTCGAGTTGTGGGCCGAAGCTTGTCTTCTTGTCGATGACGGCTCGAGTTGAAGGGCATTCTTTAATTATCGAGGAGCCAATCACAAGTTTGACGACGGTGTTTTATTATTCCGTCCTCCGGTGTAGACCCTGGCTAGGCTGGTCTTCAAGTACCGATCACCAACGCTGCAACTCCCTGTTAGCACAGGGCTAAAAGGCGGAGCCGCGATTTGGTAACAAACTAAGAAAAGGGTCGGAGCCGCAGTCAACATCAACATGCTTTCCCCTCATTTCAGGTGTTGGCAGGGGGTGTAGGGGACCTTGGGGGCAATGATAATCGATAATCTGGGGAAAGGGACTGGGGAAAGGACACTTTGAGTGTGTCCTGTCTTGTCCCGAGAGTTTGTCTAGAGAGTAGAAAAAATTGATCAAGTTTTATGCTTTAGATCAGCAAAATAATGTCTTGCTAAGTTGCAATACTCGTATTTGCTGCTCGCGGCATACACGGCATATTAGAGGTCGAGTTGGAGAATGGGGTTGCATTTTCATCGACTCAGCATGAGCCGTCCTTGGCAAGGTATTACAAGACAGCATCAACATGGGAATAAGGTACTCTCTTAACAGCTATTACAGACTGGCATGTATTGTTATCGACTGATCAACATGGCTATTATGTTAAACATGGATATGCTGCCACGTTGTATTGCAGCAGCATACACAATGGTCTAACCCATCGTTATACAGTACTCCGTACTCAAAGTACCTACACACATCTCATGATATATCCACTCTCATCTGGCAGCGGATCCGAAGTTGTGCTTCTGCTGCACGGAAATAGTTACGAGTCCGGGGCCCCGGTGATGTTCCTGTGCTTGATACGCCTGCATTTGCTTTCCCCAGACTGGGCGTTTTGTACCAAAATGTCACCTGCTCTGCTATGTCCTTTTCCCCCTCACGCCAAATGCCAACGCTCGGCTAGCCGGAGAATAAAAAACCAAGAGTTAGCCATCTGCCTCTCCATTGCTAGTCTGTGCTGGATCATCAATCGATGGGCTAATACCTCCCCCAAGTAACGTAAATCCCCAACAGGAAAAACGCAGATGCCACGTGCCTGCGCATTGATATCAACGGTGAGGCTCCCCCCGGGCGAAGGGATCGTGTGGAGAGAAGAGAAAGCATCTCAGTGAACCCCAACTCTGGCCTTAGCGCTGCATATCTAATTCCTTCCCCCGCAACGCAGCGTAACACGGGGGCTGGGGTAAACTGTAGAGTATTTCAGCTGGGTATGAGTGGTCAGAGCTACAGAGTCAATAATATGCTTTGTCGAATTAGAGAGAGGTGGTGTTGGTACCGTACTGAAGCTAGGACGTTACCCGTTCCACCGTTGCAACTCAACTTACGTTGGCCATTTCTCCAATCCTTGGCCCCTACCGCTGGTCGCCCTTTGATTTGATGAATCTCAGACAATTCAATTCTGGGCTTGGGTTCGCCCCCGGATGGACGGGGGTGCTGATCGTCTAGCCCACGGACTAACTTACACACAGAAACACGGCACTTTGACGCTCCTGTTACCCTAGCGGTGGAGATCTATAGACCTGGGGTAAAGAGAAAAGCCAAGAGAGAGAGAACGAACATGGGCGTGCCGGGTCAAAGGGTGGCGCCCCGTGTTCCTTGCCAATCCGGGGGAGCTCTGAGCTTATTGCTTTTGAGCAGCTCTGGCTGTAGTTATATAGGAGCTGTGGCCTGATATAAGTCTGGGCCCTGTCCATGTCTATCCTCAACCAGTCCTTCTTCATTTCATAATATACCCAGTTCTGTCTATCTATTTCCTTTTACCTTGGAATCATCCTCAGCAAAGTCACACTTTCCACCCTGGACGAAATCACCACAATGGCTGCTACCACCGAGCACAGCGAGCAGTACAGCGAGAAGCACGATGGCCTCAATGGCAACTTCGACCCCGAGGCCCAGCGCCTCGAAACCCTCAACAAGTTCCGCTCAGCGGCCAGTGTGCAGATGAGCCCTGAACTGTTCGAGAAGCTGTACCTCTCGCCTATGAACAAGGTCAAGGGAGATCTTCGACAGACATTTGGAAACCCAACACCAATGTACGCCAGCTCCCTTTCTATTGATGAGCGAACCTGTACTAACATCGTGTTACAGTGCTCTTGTTGGCTTCCTACTCGCCTTCACACCCCTGACCTGTGATCTCATGGGCTGGCGAGGTGCTGGTGGTAGCGGTGCTGCGTCAAAGTATGTCTCCTACGCGTAATAACCCCCCTATAGCCAAAGCTAACCCTCTTCTCAGCGCTGTCTACATGTTCATGGGCGGTCTCCTCATGATAATCGGCGGTGTTCTCGAATGGGTCCTCGGCAACAGTTTCCCAGCCTGTGTCTTCTGCTCCTTCGGCGGTTTCTGGTTCTCGTACGGTGGAAGTCTTATCCCTGCTTTTGCTGCCTACGCCTCGTATGCTCCCGCCGATGCGACATCCGCTGCTGAAGGTCTTACCACACGAGGCTTCAATGCTAGTTTTGGTAAGCTATCAAAGTTGATCATTGTGCTATGAAAGAGTCTCACTAATACGTCCTTGCAGCGTTCTGGTTGCTCTTCATGGGAGTTCTGTCCTTCATCTTCTTCCTATGCGCCCTTCGAACAAACGTCGTCTTCGTAATGATCTTCTTCAGCCTGACATTCTGCTTCTTGATGATCACTGCTGCTTTCTGGGCTCTTGCCGATGACTACACCGGCAATGCTGTTCTCGCAGGAAAGCTCCTCACTGTATGTTCTACTCTGCTGCCAGCAACCAAGCATTTTACTAACATTGGAATAGGCCGGTGGTGCTTTTGGATTCGTCACATGCATGTCTGGCTGGTACATTCTCATCGCAGTTCTCTTCGCCATCGTGGATTTCCCCATTCAAATCCCTGTCGGCGACTTGTCAACTGTTATCAAGGGGCACAGCGAGAAGGCTCGACGCGACTAATTTGGTGCATTATTGAATGTTGGAGAATGGAGCTATGAAGATGGCATGAACAGTTTACGTATCTCCCTTTGGCGTTGGTGATGGCGTTGAGTCAATCAACAATTGGTATGGGTGGCTTCTTGTTGGATGTTCGAACTCTTGAGAGTCGGACTTCATTTACTTGTTAGTTTGCCCGACTGGAGTATGAGAACTTTAGCGGAAAAAGGGTTAGTTTATCCAAGTAATATTCTTTGAATTCTTCGTCTTGATTCAATTTCTCCCATGGTGAAGAACTGCCGACAAGCGTGCAAAAGTAGACTCATTGCTGTAGTATTACTTGTAGTTAGACTAAAAGTTCAAGGTCGTGATCGAGGCTATCTAGCAAGCATAATCCCAGTACGAACCACACCATGTGGTCAGAGCTGTGGTTCGTGTCACATATTACCCGCATATAAGTCTTTGTCTTGCGTGGGGATTTTGTATTTGCAGTAATTGGTGATTCAAGCTGTAGTTTAAAGTTTGGAACAACCCTGGGATATGACTGAACTCAAGATCTTCATATAGATCGTTCCGAACTCAAACAGCGCGACACATGGCCAGACCAAACGAAAGGTTCGAGAAAAAGAAGAAATAGAAAGAGAAAGATACTCAAATAACCATTGTACTCATGTTCTCAGTCACACTCATCTCATTTACTCAAACCTCCCAGTTCATCTCCAAATTTCACCTATGCAACACCCTTCCTCTTGAGCAAAACCCTAACATCATCCCCATACCTCTCAAACCCAACATTGAACCCGCCACGCAGAGTAGGTACCCGAAACTCCTCACCAGGAGCAGCCTCAATGTCAAAAGTACGAAGCATAGTCGCAATCACGGAAAAGATAATGTCAGTGCCAAACACTCGACCAGGACACATGTTACCCGCCACTCCAAAGGCTCTGACCTTGCGGACGGCGCTGCCCGAGACTTCGCCTGCTTTGTCGATGAAGCGAGAGGCTTTGAAGGTTGCGGCATCGGGTCCCCAGTTCTCGACGTCTAGGTTGGACGCACACATTGGTAGCATAAAGATCTCACCCTGGGGCACGGCGATGGGTTCCGAGTCGGGTAGGTTGAGCATAAAGTCGTGACGCGCGATCCTTGCTACGCCTGTCATGTGAAGATGGAGAGTCTCGTACCAAGACGCCATAAGCCAAGGGCACTCAGCTCTAACATTGGCAAAGTCGAGACGGGGTCTTTCCTCTCCCTCAACCTGCTTGAGTTGCTGTACCTCCTTGAGGATAACCTGCAACAACTCAGGATCTGTCAGGAGATGGCGTGTAAGCCAAACAGCAAGGGTGCTTGTCGTGCCAAGGAGGCCCAGTGCTGAGACCATCTCGATATGATAGTAGTCTGGGTTGGTCTCCCAGTTGGGATCGCTGTGGGCTATCACGTTGATGCTGTGAGCGGTGGTTTGTACTCGGGCTTCGCGGTGTTGTAAGTGAAATTCTCGCAGTCTAGTGAGGCAGAACTTGCGAGATTTCCAGGCTGATTGGGCTGTGAGCCAAGCAAAGGGTCTTCCGAGTGTATCGAACGTCTCGCTCAATTTCCTTTACAAAGTCAGTATATATAACGAGGATAAGTAGAACATGACTTACATGAATTCGTTGGAAAACTCCTGATCCATGCTCCAGGGGTTTGCAACTCCCCAGACTGCACTCGCCGTAGCAGAAACCGTCATTTCAAATACCCAGCGCCCAATAAGAACTTCATTTACGTCGGCCATGTCCCTGACACGATCTGAGGTATTCTTACTAGAGCGTTGATTCAAAGAAACGATATTCTCCGCGTGGCCAAACTTCTGCTTGTGCAGGGGGTGTGGATTATACTCAAAGACAGCCTTGATAGTATCCTCCTTTAGACCAAAGAGACGAGGCCCAACGTATACGAGCACTTGGGCAAGACCAGTATCGTTAACATGGCGTGAAAGAACTCGATCCATGCTAGGATGACACACGGTGATGCGGGCAAAGGGGATGTTGATGGTGAAGATTGGAGCAGTGGTTGATGCGATGAGACGGTTGATGTACCGGGTGCTGTCAATGGTTAGGCCAAAGAGATGGCCCAGCCAGGGGACTACACCGGATAGACGAGGGAGGTTGGAGATGGATGGGGCACCATGGGTGTAAGACTTTTCGTGGAAAGAGTTGGGAGAGGAGAGGAAGTGAAGGAGACGACGGGTCAGAGCTGGGAGGACGTAGATGGCGAGAGAGAAGATGATCAAGGTGGATAGGAGGTGGTAGGAGAGGAGAGGGAGGTGGTCAAAGACCTGGGTCTGGTGGATCTTGGAGGACATTTTGAGCTAGGGGTTATAGAACCAGCACTGATCAACAAGATATGAAGATGGATACGATGCTAAGAAGTATGGGATATAGTAGAGTAGTGAATATCTAGTTTCCTTTGAAGAGGATCGTGTTACAGCAGGCTGTAACTCACAACTTATACAACTTCCACAACAGTATCCCTTCACTTCATCACTCCAACCGGCGAGTCTCGATTTCCTTTTACGACGCCCACATAGACACAGAAGATCCGGAAGAGCATCGTGCAGTAAGCTTGTTGAGTCCCGAACTCAGAAGCCCCTCTCATCACCAACAATCGCCCATCTCCAGTCATCCCAGGCCATTTTCCTGCGAATTCTCAAGCCACTGTCACCGAAACATCCGCAGTGCATCCAATCAACTACAAATTCTCTCGTGTTTGTCGTCGTACAAGTCTAAGAGGGTGAGGTCTTGGGATATGCAGTTGGTTCTTTGCTTCACCAGAGAGATATGGGGAGGGTGTATTGGGCGATGCCTTCACTTGTCGGTTGCAGGGCCTGCCTTGGAAAAATGGTTACCTTACCGGATCAGATCGAAGTGGTGAGTTACTCAGGGTGTCTTATCTTTGGACGAGACTCTCGTGAGACAATCAAGTTGGTGGCGTATGTGTTTGGAGGCTGGACATGGTCGATGCTGAGCACATGGTGATGTGTTACGAGAGTGTCGTGTGAAACGACATGATTAGCTGCTAGTATTACACAGATTATCTCGAATTTGGACAACATCAAGTGTGTACTCCTAAGATAATGGTCAGATATCAAGTCTCTCTTCAACTCTATATCAGACTATATTACAGCAGATATAACTTAACTCAAATCAACTCAAGTATATCTCCGTACATGACTCAAAAAACCAATAAAACACTCCCTGGAGTCTTTCCGAACATCTCCTGTCACCATATCTCTTTCTCCTATGTTGGTCCAAGCATGCAAGTTGCAGAGCCTCAAAACCCGTCTAATTGGACCTTGGAACTCTTTGTTCACCCTGCAGCATATCGCCGCCCAACACGTAGGTCTTGGGAATCGTACAAACCGCATTGCATGCTGAGGCTAGTATCTCATTGAGAGAGCTTGAGCCACAACGTTGTTGATGCCGTTGAGCTGATTTGGTAGTCGCCAAGTGCTGTTGGTTACCGATTCAACGCTTTGCTAGACTATTGATCTAGCTAGACATTGTTCTGCAACTCGCACGGTTCGTACATAGGCAATGCGCTTTTGAATCAGAATAGCTTTAAATAGGAAGTCTTTCACAGTGCGTTGCAGGCTTAGAGCAACACCTAGACTGGCAATTGATACGGTTAGATATGGATGTAAATAGACAAGACACAAACCTTAATCACTTCTCATATAAGCCAGCATGGTCTCGAGAGTCTAGGAATACCAAACATAAATGCGGTGAGCTTTTCAAGAATATTGACCTAACCTCTTTCTGAGGCTTTGATGCAGACAACTCGTCGGAGATCGTCAACGGTGCCACTTGAGGACCAACAACCAACAGTGGCGTTTAGTCTCGACTCTTCCGGTGCACGATCCGACAACCAAATATTAGTGCCAATGCCGCTTTATTCCCTCGCTAGCATGGAACGTGGAACATGGAACATTGATGACTTCATAATTGGGAGACATCTAATTGGATAGCCTAGTAACGTTAGATGCTAACGGTTGTTACTATCATGATGCATGGCCTAGCATGGGTAAGATTACGGACAGGTCTGACGCCCTTGCATTTGGTTGGTGCCAAGCAATCTGGTTAATTCGGTATGTCACTATACAATCGAATTTTCCAAGTACATATCCTCATTGTGTGGCTGAGTCTCTTTGAGTGAAGACTGTTATTTGTCTTTGAGTAGTACTTGCTTGAGTTGATAGTCCATCCACGTTCACTGACCCTGAAGGTATGGATCTCTCGGCATGGAGACCAACCCCGCCAGATTACCTAGTAGCTATTTGTGCTTTTGCTCAAATTGGAGATGAAGCGGTATTGGATATTACTTCGAGATTCCGATGCCATACGCGACTAAAACTGTGAACTGTGTCCTAATATCAGAGAATTAAAAACACTCAGGCAACGATTACGACTCGTTAGTACGAGTGTTATAAACTGGTGTCTCACTAGCCCTTCAGCATCGAGCGTTGCAGGCTGTGCTTCCGGGTATTAACAATGGCCGTGACCTTGTTGTAGATAGCCTTTCTAGAGGTAATACCCATGCCGGGAATTGGGGATATAAGGAGACATGGACAATTCAAATAATCTTTGTAACGCCAATTCTTAAAATAAAAACGCATCGAAAGTTGATCCAGCGTGTTATCATCCATCTACTTAGCTCAAGGTCACAATCGAAAAGGTGCTCTTGTTATTCATTACCATTACCATCTGGACATACTCTCATCCTGTGCCACTCATTTCCTCCCAGCTATCCTCTGTATACACATTACCGCTCAGCAGTCTCAACATATCTGAAGACTCACATACATGGCTCGAAATCAACCAGTTCATCGAATAGGAAGTGTCAAACTCCCACGTCCACCGCGTCCACCGCGTCCACCCCGACCACTTTGACCACCACGTCCAACGCCGACATAGCCTCCTCCAGCGAGGATATCCATCTTCGCAACCAGGCTGTTGAGTTCTTTTATCAGGCAACATGCCGCAACAATTCGAAAACTTTCCAGCTCGCCGGTGCCATGATACACAAACGGCGCCTTCTCCTTCTTGATACACCCAACTGCTACACACGCCCAGCACAACTCTATCACGTCTTCTCTCCATCGCGAAGATCCTTCGTCCACCCCAGTCGCCGTGCTTAGGGTATTTGCGTCGTCACTTACACCTCGGTCGCGGATCTGCTTGACAATCCATGTCATAATACGATCGGTCTCTTCTTTGAGTTTGATGGACGAATCGCCTTGGCGTCGGGTTTGAGCACCACGCTTGTTGAGAATAAATCCACAAAATACTTCAACTTCGGTTAGGCTTGACCGTGCGTTTTCGGAAAAGTGCCACATCTTGTCGGTTATAGATGACTCGTACCTTCGATCAATCAGCATCTTGAAACATCAGGGAGCTCAATCGAAACTTACAGGCCTCGAATCTTCCAAGCTTCCTCAGAGCTACGGGTCCAATCAACATCAAGCTTATATCTAACGATCTCAGTCTCCACAATGGTCAGCAGCTGGTCCCAAACCGACGGCCCAGCTGTGTTGATGCTGCGGTGGATATCCTCATCCCAAATCTTCTTCTCATCAACGTTTCGATACAGATGACCAAGCATCTTCTCTGAAGGGTAATACTTCGTTTTGTAGCGAGCCATACCATCATCCGCGTTGTCGTCTTCCTCTTCGTCCACAATATGCACCAGCTGTCCCTTTTCATAAAGCTTCAGTGGAGGTGCCAATGCAAGACTGGAAATATGTTAGTACCAAGACATAAACGTTGAAAAGGATTCACTTACAAATCAGGACGAAACGGAGGGTTCTTGGGCAAGGATCTAAAATCGACGGGAATACCTGTCTTGGAGAAGTCGACAGCAGTGGAGTGCAATTCAGCCAACTCAATGCAGTCAGGATGAGTTGTACCCTCTGGGTGATAGTCCGCCAAGATTACGTGTCGAGTCGCAATCATCCCCAGAATGTCGGTACGCATAAAGTCGATAAAGAAGTCTGCAATATCCTGGGAATTAACCTGACGATCCAAAGGTTGCGGTGTAACTCTCGGGTAGTCTGCAGGATCGAAGTACCTTTCGGGTATTGCTTCTTCGTCCCATATGATATTGTAAATATCTCCGTCTAGATCTCCCCCGCTCAGCATGCTTGGTAAGTCGCGCTCTCCTTTCTGGCTAAAGACAATGCAGTTTTGTAGGTTTCTCAATGGGTGTCCCTGCGGAGGAGTAGTCTGGTGGACGATCTGGATGTCTCCTGGATGAAGAGCTGGCGACCGAGTGACTATGACTCGACCATCCTTCAGAGTGGAATTGATACGTCGACCATGGTACAATCCATGTGTCTTGTCATAGGTAACGTAGACCTGATTAGGTTCAAGAAAACCTGTTTCATCCATAACGCCAAATAGTGTAAGTCCTTTATCAACAGGAATTCGAGCTTTATGTTTCAAGAGTCGCAGTTCCCTCAAGACGACATGCTCAACGGCTGACCTCATGAAGCTATCTCGACGATAGTCAATTCCCATTTTCTCCAGCTGCTTGACTAGCTTGGGCAGACCCAAGCTCACACCAATTGACTGGTACTCCAAGAACAAACTCGTGTTGGTGGCATTAGTAGTGACGTTGCGTAGGATATTGAGTGCATTATTCTGCAGCTTCAAGAACCAGTCAGCAGAAGTCCCCATATCCTCTAGAATCTTGATCATCTGGCGGTTCAACATAAGCCGCAGAGGTTTGGATGATGCGTCACAAATACCAAGCTCCTCAATATCAATGCTTGGGAACTTCATCATGGATTCCTTGCGAATGCAAAACACTTTACCCTTCAGTCTGGTGTCCAAAGAAAGCATACCCTTACAACCGGCCCATCGAATCTGGAGGCATGTTGGCTTTGCAGCTTGCATTGACATATAAGGCCAAATTTCTTCCAGGGCTTCTTTAGAGATTGTACCAACACCATCGCTGAAGACACGAGATCTGTCATTTGACTTCACATCAGGAATATACCTTTGTGTGATACCGGCCTTAAATATTGGGACAGCATGTGGGGTTTCCGAGAAGGCTTGACCAATTCGTGCTGCGCACTTTGCTGGGACTCGGATTTTACTGAAGTCTCCTAGGGACTTTAAAATAGCCTCAGGCACTTGTCGTCGGAAATCCAAGTCGGTAAAGGGCGCAGAGAACCATGCAGAGTGAGATCGGAGGGAGGAGTGTGAGAATCCGAGGAAGTGGTATTTCCTCCCTGCGATAAGGATGCCCTCATCCATGACACGTCGGAAATGGGAATATATTCGCTCGTTGTCGACCTTCGGATGAAAGCTAAGGTCTTGCCCGTCTTCTTCGCAGAAGAGGACCCGCAAGAAGTAGTCATTGTAGCCAGAATGTTTGCGTAATACTTTGTTCATGCTTTCTGGATCGGGGCCAGTGAGGAGCACACGGGTTGGGGTCACCAAGGCTTTGAAGATCCAGATTTGATTCTCTGGAATCTTAGATCCATATATTCTGTCTCTTTCAGGGTTTTCCACACGAGCCTCAGATTCAGATTTCATGATATCGGACATGATTGTCACAACGTCCAACTCATCGGGGTCGGTGCCAGGGCAAGGGTACGGGATCTTCTGAAACAGTACCTTCATGGCATCAGTTGTGATAGGTGCCGCGACCTTTTTCTCTTTCGCATGCCGGATAACTCCGTCTATAAGGTCTAAGAGCCCGATACCACTGGCGGGGTTTATGAAGTTGTTCCATACGAGAGCCTGGACCTGGAACAAAAATGCGAAATGTACAGTGCCCAAGGAGAGAAGGCGCTTAGCCTTCTCCATAAACTGCTGCCGCCCGAGGAAATGGTTGTTCCCAGGTTCCAAATACCTCCAGGGAACTGAAGGCAGATCGTAGTTGGTGATGGCAAGGATGTCTCGGCTTTTCAGAGACTGCAAGACTTCATCGAAGGCAGATACACCATGAAAGTAGATGCGGTAGACAAGGCAAGATGATGAGTAGTCACGGATCAAACCCCAGTTGGCCAAGCCTTGTTCTCGTTTCCATTGCTGACTTGAATTCTCCGATCTGTATGGCGTATACATCTTTGGGGGTTCAGTCAAGACCAAGGTGAGGGACGCATCGCCACGACTGGCAATAAGGTCTTGGATAGTCTCGTTATGGAAGTCCATACGATTTCCAGCTTCATTCTGTACGCTCAACCACTGAGGCGTGAATTTGCCAATAACACCCCTGGGGAGAACCAATCGGTTGTGTTCAACGAATGTGATGGCTTGATCGGGATCGTAGAAGGTATTGCCACCGCAGCTGATGTCTAAGATGTTAAAAGCTTTCGCCTGAGTTTGGCGATCCTTGGCCGCGGCAGGCTTTTTTTGCTTCTTATCGCGTTCGTGCTTGAGATGTGCAATCGCAAATTTGTCAACAGGTCGAATGCTTTCCTCCACGTAGACAGCCGCCTTGAGAATAAAAAGTCGCGGAATTTGCTTGGGTTTGGTGTATAGTTTGAAGGGATATTGTGGATTAAAGTTCTCCTTTCTGTAGTCTCCTTGGTGTGCTTGCTTGCCATGTCTGTCGAGAAATGCTTGGCCATCACTGGGTTCGAGAAACTTGATCCACGCGTGGGGTTTTCTTTTGGGCTTTTCGCAATAGAAATCTGAGATTCTCAAGGACATCATCAAAGGAAGAAGTTCGCGTTTTAAGCTGTCTTCCGATAAATCCTGAGGGACATTTCGACAAAAGACCTCCATGGTTGCGAGTGAGCAATGCCACGACCCTGGAGTGATTTAAGAGCCTTGTCTCAGTTAGGTGAACGAAATAAAAACAATTATAGCATAAATGTTTGGGTTCAGTGGAAGTTCTAAAATCTGTTAGTCCAGACAATATGGCTTATGTGGCTGTTAACTCTCAGATATTTATTTCAACTTGCTGCTGCAGCTCCAGATGCGGGGGCCAAGATCATGCGCGAGAACAAACAAATCTCAACTCTTGGCTGTAACTTAATATGGAAAAGAGCAGATTGTGATATTGGCTGTCGTCACTGGATTGGGCAAGAGAGAAGCTTCATGCGGGAGGCCGGCTGCAGTGAAACAGACGGGTATGTACGTAGTATGGTTGAGAATCCCGAAGGACGAAATAACTAGAAACATCGGTCAATGGAAGAGGGTCTTCATGAAGAACAAAATCATGGTAAGTTTTAAAGAGATGATGGAGAAGGAAAGCAGCGGAGGGAAGATGATTGGAAAACCCAAGTTCAGTCCTTAGTAAACGTGATGAACAACGCCCGTCCAGGCACTCCTTATGAAGTCGTAATTTAAGTCCAAAACGCAATCTTTACCCTGTTTTTAATGGCTACATGCAGTTATTCAGCCAATTTGAAAAATCAAAACGAGTCTTTCTTTGCTTTTTTTATACTTGAACCGCAACTTCAATTAAATTGTTAGAAGCGTTGCTCCTTAGCACTTGCAGCTGCGATGTGGACCTGTCAGCGGCCCCTTCCCCGGTTGCTGGTGCCTTTTCGGTGTGTCCCGGCAGCTGTCGGTGTGTGCTACTGTCTCGGTGAGCTTCGGTGAGTGGCGGGGTAAACATTTACACCTCCCGCATTCCAGCGCTCCCGATTGTATCTGCCGAGCCGGATCACGACTCCCGCTCCACCTGCCATCATGTTATTTATTCTTCCGGAATGCCTGGGGGCGTTTTGTAATAAACTGTTGAGCCCTCACTGAGCTATTGTCTCCAATTTGAACTATTCACATCCTCCTCGCCGTCATCATGTCTATGCCTGGTAGCCTCTACGTCACGATGCAGCCCAAGCCTGGGCTGTCTCTAGACCAATTCCACGAGTGGTATAATAACGAGCACGGCCCGACCCGGTTGCGTCTCCCGCAGATCTTCTCCAATGGTCTTCGATACAGAGCGACCGACGGCCAGGAACCTGAATACCTCGCTGCTTACGACGTGACGTCCATGTCGCAGCTCGAAACCGAGACATACCTGACGTTGCGCGCAAACCGATCTACTCGAGAAGCCGAGACAATTGGACAAGTAGACGTTAAGCGGTATTTCTGGGACTTGGTCCACTCGAAAGAGGCTCCGAGCTTCACGCCGTTAGAGAAGCTGACCGATAACGAGGCTGAGGGTATCCAGACTACTGCCGTCACAATTGAGCTCAAGGACGCTGAGGGAGCGCAAGAGGAATATCAAAAGTGGTTGATTGAAGAACATATCCCCATGTTGGCCAAGGTCCCTGGCTGGTTGCGCTCACGCGCCTACAAAACCTCGTACCTAGAGGGCCAGGGCAAGACCACTTTCCTTGCGCTGCACGACTATGCCAAAGAGAATGGTCAGGGTGGTGAAGAGCACAAAGCTTCCATGGATACGCCTTGGCGAACTCAAGTCTTCGACAAATATGTCGCTTCCAAGGGCCGAAGGACATATTCTCTGTTTTACGTCTTTGGTCCGGCTCCTCGAGAGCTGTCATCGCTGTCAAAGCTCCCATCCACAGCTGCCTTTACCTCTCCCGACTCTAAGCAATCGACCACTCCGGGCCCCAATGCTGCCATTAACTCCTTCATCACGACCTCAGACTCTCTGAACATCCCATATCGATTGGAGGGTAATCCAGACCCCAAGGCTCCTACGGTGGCATTCTGCAATTCGTTGTTGACTTCGCTTCACATGTGGGATCCTTTTGTGGATATTCTCAAGCGAGAGCGCCCCGACTTGCGTATTCTGCGATACGATACTCGTGGCCGACACTCTGTACCCCAACCTCCCGTAGCTGCCACTGTGGATCAATTGGCCGACGATCTTGTAACAGTACTCGATGCTCTCAGGATTGCCAAGCTGCATACCCTGATTGGCGTTTCCATGGGCGGTGTTACAACCCTCAACTTCGCCATCAAATACCCTGAACGACTCGAGCAGTTCATTGCCTGCGATTTCAACCCTACATCAAGCGCTGCAAACACACAAGCATGGAAGGATCGTACAGCTATGGCCGAGGAAGATAACGGCAACGGTATCAAGAAGCTTGCTGGAGAAACCGTTAAGCGATGGTTCCATCCTTCTACAAATGCTGAGACAGTCAAGTGGATGACAGAGATCGTAGCTACGAATAATGTCGAGGGGTTCAAGTACAGCAACACAGCCCTTTGGGATTACGATCTTAAGCCTAAGATGGGTGACTGCAAAGTGCGCGGGTTGTTCGTTGTCGGAGACGAGGATGCCAAGGGTGCTCTTGTCAAAGCCATGGATGCAAGCAAGGGACTACTTGGCGACAAGGGTGCGGAGTTGAAGATTGTTCCCCAGACAGGCCATCTTCCTATGTCCGAAAACCCTCAGGCGTTTTGGGAAGCCATTCGAGATTTCTTGTAACTAGATGGGAGATTAGAATTATAGTACAAAAAGCCTCCGTTGGGCTATACCAAAAACAACAAAGTTAGATCTTTCCATCTCCTACTCTTTTTGATTCAGCTTGTCTGGCGATTTCTCTTCCAGTCCATACTGTGTATCTAGCTCTTTGCGTAGGGGTATGTCCTTCTCGAATAGCGACAACAGAAACGCAAACCCACCAAATGCGACGGAGATGATGTAGACTTTTCGCAGCGACAGCATAAAAACATGTCGGATCTGACCTTGTACTGCTTCCTCAAACTGCTGAACGAATGCACGGGTCGCGCTCTGGTACGAGTCTCCCAAGGTCAAAGCCTTTCTAGCCACCTCATTATCAACCATATGCGCGTATTGCTTCGTGTACGAGTTGAAGACACTTCCCGCAATAGCTACACCCCAAACTGCGCCAAATGATCGTATGAAAGCCCAAGCTGCCGTCGCAGCAGCTTGGTCGATCTCATCTGCCGATGCCTGAAAAGCCGGGAGAAGTGTATTCAGCAACAGGCCAGAGCCTATCGCTGGTATGAACTGGAGGAGAATCCAAGCTGCTGGCGAGCTGTTTTCGTCGAGAAGACCCAGCATACCAACGCCCACGGTCATGATGAAGAATCCTGATATATGGAGCATCTTGTACTTTCCCCATCGTGAGAGGATTATGGCAGCTACTGCGGCGCCGGGAATGGCGATGAGTGCTATGGGAAGCATTTGGACTCCTGACCTGGGAGGGGATGATAGCTGGACGGATTGGAAATACAAAGGGAAAAAGAAGTAGCACCAGTTGATCAAGAGGACGTTGAGGAATGTGTTGGCGTAGATGATGTAAGAAGTTGGCCCCGGGAATAATCTGATGGGCATGACAGGCTCAGATGGGATACCGGAACCTTCGTAGATGACAAAGCCGACGAGGCCAAGAATACCTATGATTAGAGGAGCCAGTATTCGAGCATCAGACCAAGGGTACACGGGACCAGCCCATGTGAGAGCGAGGAGGATCGAGACGCTGGACCCAATAAGTATAGCGTTGCCGATATAGTCAATACGACGAAGCTTTTCCATTGTAGATTGTGTTTTGTTGTACTGCAGGTTGAGGAAGAAGTATGTGACGACAATGGCAGCACCTCCGATGGGAAGATTCAGATAGAAAACCTGAATTGGGTCAGTGTAAGTCAGCAGACCCTCTATGGTAGACTTACCCATCTCCAAGTCGTTTTCTCCACGATAATACCACCAAGAAAAGGCCCAATCGCGAACCCAATAGTCGCGACTAGGAGCAGTATCGCGATGTAATTGCCTCTGTATCGAAGCGGCACAAGGTCAGAGATGATCACATCGTTGATCATGGTAACTCCACCACTGCCAACACCTTGGATAGCACGTCCAGTGATCAGCATAGCGCCCCCGTTTGCACCGCCTGCAATACCACTTCCGAGTGTGTATATAGCAAAGATAAACATCATGACCCTTTTGCGGCCCCAGAGGTTACAGAGCTGACCAAAGAGCGGCTGAACACAGGCTCTGTAGAAATGTTAAATATCTTTCTAGGGTCGCTATTGGGATGGATGGCTTACGTTGTTAAGAAGAAGACGTTGGTTACCCAGATATAACTACTTCCGAGTTTCAGATTTTCGACGATAGTGGGAAGAGACGTTATGACCACTGTTGCTTCGAGAGACGCAAGGAGTGTAGCGAGGATTAGAGTAAACATGATCATCCAGAAGCGGTAATCTCTGTTGAAGGGTGGTTGTTTTCCTTTTGATTCAACCGTTTCGGCTTGAGCTTCTTCATCTCCTGTGGCTGTTTGTGTTTGATCAGATAAATCGACGGAAGTTAGCAGCGAAGGCGTTTGAACGGACAGCCCAGCCGTGTCAATTGTTTTCTTTCCGTTCATTTCTGTAGAAGCCATTTTGAAACGTATATTATTTTCCCATTGCTTTCTCGTAGAACAAGGGAAGGCAGTCAGGTTTAAATGAAGCGGGCACAATGGGCGCTTCGTAGGCCATCAACGACTGGCTGACTGCATGCATGCATCGGAGGATTTCAATACGACCTAGGAGGATAATTCGGGTATTACGTTGCCATAATTGATATGCTTGATGGGATGACTGCATGGCTGCAAGGGTCTAATGTCCGTATATTAACCTGTTTGTCCGTTGGGTGAATCCTCCAGATCCTTCGATTAAATCCCTGATAGGAGGCTTACAAAACCCGCATGTGCGCCACATAAAGGCTTCACAGTTTGCATTCCTATTCAAACTTAAGAACCCATGGGATGAGTTTCTACGAGTTGACTACTATATGATCTAGACTAAAATGAAATGTGGCAGAGTGAAAGCATCCGTGAGCGGAGGGTTTACTAGTCATCTTTCATAGTTATGATACCCAGCCGGACAAATAACCAACCGATTGATACGACGCTGACTCACCTCAAATCATACTCACAAAAATGAAAGGCACTTCAAGTGAGATGGCGTATGTATGTATGTACGCATATGTATAAATGGAAAAGAAAAGGTCAAAAATACCAATCGACGCAGGCCTGATTCGAACAGACGCCTCCGAGGAGAATAGATTTCTAGTCTATCGCATTAGACCACTCTGCCACTGCGCCTTCTTATTGGATATGTTAAGCGAGCGGCTTATTTATCAATAGGATGATAGACATCAAAATTGCTTGCTAAATGCTCATCGATATATACGGTTCTCAAATTATTGACTGTTTTGAAAACAATTAGAAAGCTTTACTTCGTTGTTGATTCAATTTTCCTAGCCAATAGTATATCTCACAAGTTGGCACATGAAGATCTGCAAGGATACAATGAATATTTCCTACATGTCTTTCTGTAATCTTTGTATTATATGAAAGTTTCAAGTCTGATGAAATCCCTCTTACTACGCGACCGCAAAATCTAGCAGCAGTTCATGCTCTGACTGCTAAAGTCAATCCAGTAGCGATAGGTCCGTCTTATTAATGAGACTCTGTAGCTTAGAAGGCAATGCTTCATCACCTCGATCTCTTTCGCGATGATGATAGCTATGGCTGCTCTTTGATCCACGCCTTCGAGATCCCAGCCACTTTCATGTTGTCTTTCAGAGGTTTGGCCTCCACCTTATCGCTAATTCCACGTATCCTGATGTAAACCCTCAAGATGGGGGTTATATCGTTGATGACAGGAGGCTCAACACTTATCAGCCTGTCTTACAGGCCAGCAGCGTTTGCTACCCAGTAGCCTCTTTGAACACCAAGACCGCATCATTTGGACCAAGCTCTTGTCTCGGGTTTCGCTACATATACTCTTTGAATCTGCCCTAGTTATATGATCGATGTTCTTGAAGACTGTCGCCGCTTATCGCTTTGTCTTTAAGCAATGCCGATTAGAGGTTGATGTAGGTTCGCGTCTTAATTTCGTCTTTGTCCTCTGCCGTCTCAGTGGTATTCGGGATATATTATAGAAGTATCGTGAGCCAATCTGCCTTATTGATATCTAGACCATGACGCTTGCTTCTTCCATGACTTGGTTTGGCATCAGCGTCGATATAAAGCGGTCGCGCCGACCTATTCATCCCTACTCGAGAGTTGGGACCATGGATCCCCGCCAGGTAGGTGAGATATTGTGAACAGAAACACCAAAACTTCATGTGACTAGGCCAGAGAAAAGTAACCGCTCGATGTACTTACACATACACACATCGGGAGAAGGACAGATTCAAGTTTTGAGATGACAGAATAGGTCTGGTTGATCTGGCAAACAAATGGCTCGATTGGTGTTTCTGGAACGTGGAAATTGAAGTCTTCCTAGTTTCTCACGAGGAAAGAAAGACCTAGATGTATTCGCGAATAACTGAAAGGCTAGGCATGTCTCAAATACCTTTATGAACTCCACAAGGGTTGTGGTGATAAACTGGCGGGCAATGGGCGTCCATTCGGACGATAACGTGGTTGAATATAGACGTGGTTGAATATAGACGTGAATGGTGCAAGGGCTAGATAGGCTAAGGCATGAGAAACACACTGTAAGAAACAACCAAAACAAACACTAAAGTCCAAGTTCCTGGTTGGCCGAATGCTATGGCAGCTTGGCAGTCAGCGCACTCGCATAGGTTGTCCAGTTACTGCTATCATAGCTGGAGTTACCTCGTACCATGAAGACCATGGTAGAGGTTCTTTGCCGGCCACGTTCTAGGGCTGTAGAGGACGGTACTGAGTTCTTCAACCAAGGGGCGATTTTCTCAGTAGATATGAGGTCATACTGTCTACAACGGCAGAAATGGAGCTGTAGTGAGATGCTGACAGGAAGACTCAATCGTAGGCGAGTCCTTCGACCGCACAGCGCGAAGGAAAATCAGCCATTGTCGAGGAAACGAAATTTGCTGTTGGCCAGGTAAACTTGATGCTTCTCGACCTTTATGGACTAGAATGTTTTGTGGAATTATTTGCGTGGTGAAGGGTCGGAAACTACGAGAGCAAGGCAGTCTTCGAACACTCCAACATATCCCCATATTTCGATCATAGGCATGAGGAGTAACGCGGCCGCCCTTCAATTCTTTTTTCTGTCCTTCTAAAGCTTGGGAGACCCTTAGCCTGTTATGTGATCAAGAGAAGTGAGGGAACCGAGGCATTTTAGCTTGGGAATATAGATTCGGTGGAGTGTATCTAGGCCCCGTCAGGCTTCCTTCATATAGGGGCTACTGCAGCGGCTTCAAGCTCTTGTTGTTCCTCCGACTCTGATGTTCGGACATGGCCCTGTCGTGACGTGTACAGCCACAGGAGGTAAGAGGGCTGAGGCATAGTTCAAAAGACTTGGTCCAATGTTCACGTCTCGCGCGTGGATCGGGATCAACTTTTACTTAGTATTGCGATATCTCGGTAATAAGTGACGGCAGAGTGTACCACTGCCAATAAACGAATGGTAGGGGTAGTTAAGGTACCCAATTGCTCTGAGTCACTTGTGATATTTGAATAATGTGCAGCATTTTCCATCGTGTCTTGAGTGAAACCAGCGAAGGCCATGACAATGCGTTGAACGGTCCCAAGGAGCGTCGAGACTACCCTTTGGGAAGTGTATACAGGGTGCTTAGCTTTATGCTTTGGAAAGACGGGAAGACCCAGTAGATGTTCATCGGACGGTTCCTGACGGATAGATACAATAACCTGCAGACGTCTTTTAAATTTGAGGAGGATAACAGGTTTTAAGATCCTATCTTTCATATCAGTACCACGCCTGCAAAAGCTACCGTTTACCTCGTTACGTCCACAGTTATAGGTGCACATTCTCGCAGGCGGAGCACGACCATGTACCATATATCATGGTCTCTGGTCTTTGACGGCAGCGCAGTAGATGTACGATGACACAGGATCCAGTACAAATTGCGTAGTTCTGTTCCTGTGGCGGCAAACTTGTGACTGTGTCTTGCAAGACGAAGTTTCGATCCCCGATGGGTTCGCATTGATCAGCTCCTCCTAATATATGACATTCCTCTGTGAGTTGAGCAAGTCATTGGAAGAGATGGAGCCGGAAGTATCTCTACTGGTCCTGGTTGCCAGGTTGGATGGGTGTGCTGTTTGTGATACCGTATTCTCAATTTTCTTATAGGCTCGAGAAGCTGGTTGGCGATGGATAACGCTAGTTATGGGTCCAAGCGTCGAGACGATACATCATCCTCCCGAGAAGTTTTTCTCAGCAGAACACTATATGTAGATGCTTTAAAAGAATGATGATTAGCGTTAAGGGCGGCTTGTTGGATGTTATGGCTTGACTCCCAGAGGTTTCTTTACCCCCTGCTGACTTCAGCCTTCATCCGAAATGTCGACAGCGTTCTCAGCGATTGGCGCATGCGTGGCCTTGGCAGAGCCTTCGCTGATTGTATCAAAAGCCATACGGTGAGGTATTCTTGTTGTGAGCTGCTTCATGCGCGTGTTGATAGCCTTTCCAGCATCGGCCATGTCTTGGTGTTTGGCGAAGCGGTAAGCTTCAGGTCATTCAAGATCCTGCAAAGCTTTGTAAATGATAGAGGGTCATTCTTTTTGGTTGGGGCTGCACCACAGTTAATGGTAGAGAAGTCATGGCATGAATATGGGCTTTGCTATCAGTGTATATAGTGATCGACCTTGTGAGTGACTCGCCGACTTCTTTGGAGAAACTTATATGGTCGAACCTTTTTTTCTTCCACCACCATTGTTGATTGATGGTACTCCGCTTCTGTTGTAGACATAGCTTCGTACTTCATTGTCGCCTTCTTTTGCATATAGACAAAACCATGTGCAGAAATCTCGTCAATCTGCAAGCGGCCTATCACATCAAGTTTTGAACCTCTTCTGACCGCCGTATGGTCAGTTCTCTTCGATATTCGTATTGATAATCGTTAGAGTGCTCGCTAGGAATGTCTATGTGATTGAGTCGGATTATCTCATCGCCATTGATAAGATGCCCCTCGGCAGTTACGAAGTCCTATTATAAAGTGTTAGAAGACTCTTTTGCAGGCTTGGAACTATGTAACGTACTGTAAATCCTGCACTGCAGCCGATTTGAAGGTTCACAGAGGAAGAATCGCGTGTAGAAAGCATCTCTATTCCTCGATAGATAGAAACGCTCGAGCTGCAACGTCTCCTAAGCTATATAAAATATGGTGTGGACAGCAATCATCGGGATGGTGCACCCAGGTATTTGTAAATTGATTCGTTAATCTCGGGGTCAGGCTCGGGATGGCTCTCCTACACAAGTAGTAACATCCCGCGAAATCTCTAGGGTTGCGATTCGATGTTCTAAGAAGCCAGACTCTGTCGGGAAACTGGCCTGATTTGTTTTTCTTCGTGAGTGGAGGTCATTATCCAGATAGAAACAACTGACAGTCGCAGTATGTACCATTCCAAGATAAGACAAACTCAAACTGGGGTGGCTGCCCTAGCCGGATTGTTACCTGTCACTCACAGGCCTTGCTGTCGCACTTGGTTATAATATGATCTTGAAATGCGAGAAGTCCAATGTTGTCGTATTGCCCTTCTCTATCAACTCAAGTGCCAGGAGTCATAATCAGCGATGTTGCACCCAGCCCAGCACTCTATGTGTACGGTGCACAGTGTTGGTTTTGACTTATTTCAGCTGAGGTCTATAGGCATTCCTCTTGAACCCACCGCCTGCTTACATACCGATAGTTTAGGCAGCTTACGGTTGTTCTTTTGCTTGTCCCGCGGCTTGACATATTGACGATGTGCATGGGGACACCAGCCAAAAGAAGAAGTATACTCCACCTGAGATCAGCTTCCGCGCAGGAACCCACCTTTGGCTTTATAACCAATTGAAGTGATAGGTCTACTATAAGCTGTTCGTAGTACTCCTAGCCTCGAAAGACGGCTTCCATGGTGTCCCTAATGTAACCATATTCCTCTGGTTTCAGTTTTCTCTCGACGGCGTCGTCGATCTCCTGCGTTGTCGAACAGCTGTCAGCCAGTTGAAGGGATGTCGGGGGTATCGTCAAAATCAAGGTCCAGGACCATCAACTGAGACTCTTTGTTCAGGCTTTGTTCATTCGGTGCATCTCGAGGCTGTACTCCATGATCACCTAGCGTTCGATATCATCCCAAAGATAGTGCACGTTGGTGGTCAAGGGTTATTGCACCAGTTCTGAAGGTTATACGCCACCGAACATGATCATACTCGGTAAAGGAATGCTAGAGACAGACAGTAGTTTGGGTAAACCGATTGTTAGTGTGTGAAGGAGAAGTAAGATGACCCAGAGCTAAGAATTCATCTGTCGTGGCAGATGACATGCCATCCTGCTTCAGCTATCACAAGTATGTGTGAGCTCATAACTGCAGAGGGCGTTACTGATGAAGTCTCGACATGTGATGCTACCTTTTGTGTCTGCTGGCAATCTACCCAAGCTTGGTGGTTACGTACACGTAAATCACTGTCTGGAAACATGACGGGAAATACGATCTCCAGCTTCAACGGGAAGCTCATGTTCCGAAGTTCTTGGAGTAAATAGGATCCACGGCGTAACACTATTAGTATGCGAAGCATTCGATGCGATGCGTAAGAGCGTGCAGATACCTGAACAGTCTGTACCAATAAGTAATTGGGTATTCTCTACAAGATTTTGAGCTTGTGTGGATGCGCCGTGCGAGTGATAATGAACTCCCAGATCTGCCAGTACTTGAGATACTCAACTATCCTCTCGATTGCCTCACATTAGTCTTCTTTCTGCTTTGTGAAACGAGCCTAGAGCCAGTTGGTAGACACAATTCAGTTCGCCTTCGGATCGACAAGTAATTCTATTCATCCACGAAGCGCACGAAAGGCCGTTAATGTGAGGCTTAAGCAGAACTTGTAATCTCCTTGCTCCAGGGTATACACCCGCTTCCAAGGGTGCGATGCTGGAGGGGCGCTGTTAGTTGACTTGTAACGCGTTCGCATCCTCTTCCAAAAGCAGGGCAGTTTTCCTTCTCGGCCTTTCGTCAAAAGCCTTAGCACACGCATCTTGATGGTTTTACCGTTTGGTAACCTGTGTACAAGACTAATGTTGAAGTCCTTGTTTGCGCCGAGCCAGAAAAGGAAAAGAAGACATACTTGTCCGAATGTATGGCCACATGCTACTAAAGCAAGCTCGATAGGTAGTATGCTTCATTCCAGATATCGTGAGAAGGTATGCTTGAATACCACTTGAAGCGAGAAACACCACTGGTACGGACATAGTACGGAAGCTCCAGTAACTCAATGGTCGACTTCTTGAATGTTCTCGATGCGAAAGTCCTCATGTAGGGTATAGATCTCTGTGTAGATCAACTTCACAGTAGAGGCAGGCAGCTCTCTTGTTGGGATGATTGCCCCTCGTGCCTTGTCAACTTTTGGTACGGTCACACGCTGTCTACCTTCTCTCGGGATTGGCGACTTGCCTGTCGAAGCTTGAACACCGAGCGCATGCCGTAGAGTAGTACAATGTCCTGGAAGTGTGAATGGAAAACTCTCTAAATGATTTGCGTCACTATCATAAGATGTTATCGTAAAAATGATCTCGAAAGACACCATGATTCGGGCGTTTTGAAAGTATTGAACGCAGGAGACTGTGGGTAAACTTGGGCATGTCTCGGACAGGTTGGAAGATCTGTCCAAGTCTCGAATACGCCATGGTGCTGAGATGGGAATATCTCCTTGGTATACCATCTTAATAGTCTGGTAGGTATACAGTTTCCCTTCAAGTTCTCTCAAGCCTTCCTCTGGTCACCGAAGTAACAGCTTTTTGACCCCGCTGTGTCAAAAACAGTGGTCTCGACTAGTTGGCGGCTTTCAGGTCATCTTGGCCTATACCTCCGGTTTGACACAGCTCGCTCTCATGAAGGCTGGTCTTCGCAGGGTTCGCCGATAACATTGCCCATGGAACTACTGGTAGCTGGACGGGCAGGTATGGGTTCGGTAACACGATGAGCTGGCTTTACATTTTGGTTCGCAGTGGTCTGGGAGTTCATCCTATGAGTTCTTCTTTCTTGTTGGTGTCTTTCATGGGTTGAACGGTGTCGTGGGTGCAGGGTCTGAAGGTCGTGGAGCAATTGGACTATGAGATGACAATATGACTCTTGGACTGGGTTCTCCTCAATGATCCGCAGCGTGAATAGATAGTCTCATATATTCATTCGCAATGACATTGACATGATCCTGAACAGGTTGATCCCGAGCTGATGTCTGTAGGAAGTCAGTCTAGCTATGACAAGCTGGTATGCGAGAAGTTTAACGTACCGCGTTCATAATATTCACTTCGTGAACGGCTGTCCTGCCGCCGAGCGTGAAATCTTCTGCGGGATGTTCTACGGATGTATCCGGTAGGCTCATAAGAATCTCGTTGAACAAGTCCCGTGCTTTGAGCAGGTACTCCCGCTCATCGCAACCCGCCATAGGCGACCTCGTCAAAGCAGTCTCGCGATGGCAAGACGTTGATCGGCACCTGACCCTAACCCTCGAGTTTGGGGAAATCAAGTACCGCACTCGGCGCCGCAGGTAAGATGGTGCAAGGGTTGGATCTCGAAAACACCACGCGGCATGTTCTTGGGATCCCGTGAGATAGGAGCGAAGTGAATGTCGGCTCTGTGTTCCTTTCTCAACCGTCGTGAAGATATCGCTTCCGAGGCATATCCTGTTATATACATAACCCGAAAGAGAGCACGCAAACCGGCGGCGGATCGAAAAACATACAGCTTTTGGCTGGGCTGACTACTCTCCATCTTCAAGGTGCAGATATAAACCTCGTCCGCATTTGGCTCCTATTCGTATGAACTCAGCTGCTTCGCTCGACGTCATACTTTCGGACGCTATGACAACAAAAAGGGTCGTTGGTCAATGTATCCAACGCGATATACTTTGATTTGCTAGAGATGATGCCGTCCAAATGGATATACTGAGCGTGGCCTTTTGCAGCGAACGTTGGATAGTTAGACGAGAGCAGGAAAGTCAATAAGCGGAAAGAGAGAGAGCTTTGTTTGTGCGCGTGTGTGCTTGCGTGTTGAAAGAAGAACCGGCTGCTTGGCTCTTGTCTGAGGGTTCGGCCTCCAAGATCGAATGTAAACAGAACACGGGAGAAGTGGGATACTGCGATAACACTTCGCATACTCTTGATCGTATCCTGGATCATCCGGCACAATACAAGGATTCTTGGGGCTTTCGCTCGTTCCGCTTGAACCATAAAGCCACCATTGGCATGGATCTTATCCGGGAGTGTGTATTGAGGGTCAAGCTGACCTGTTTCTCTCATGGTCACTCTACATGCTCGTCTTCCGACAGACAAGAATGAAGCGGTCTGACCTATCGCTTCTGGCGTCGACGGCGTTACCGCGATACGTCCCTCGATATGGATAAGAAATGGACCCATTTCTCGTCTTGTGAGATGTCTTGGACTGCCAACCTTGTCAGAACGTATTGGAAGGTCCTGATATAACGAGATGGTAGTTCCAAGCTCTGCTGATGAAGTCCCCAGAAGTCGTTCACGGGTGGGCATAGTTATATAGCAGCGACTAGTGCTCGAAACGTTCACGCCGTGTTTGTCGCTACTTTTTCAAGGCTTTGTTCCTTCAACCGCCCAAAGTCATGAGTGTCTCCATGACCAAGCAGTGGCTTACAGATTGCCCAAGGCTGTATATATAGTCAGCTCCGGTACAAGAGATTGTTCAATGAGGCTATTATGCTTACTCTGCAGTCCCCAGTGTCTTGCTTTCATTCACGCGATCTCATACCCTGCTAGGAATGGCGTTTGACAGGAAGCGAAGCCACCGTCGGATGTGTCTCGGTGAGCCCTGGTGGTGTAATTGCCAAGTATGGGAAATCCGCGTTTCGATTGTACCTCGATAATCCCGATCGTCAAGAACCTTGACTTTTTTAAGGCGCTGTACGTGGCATGCAATAAGATGCTCAACATCCCAGTTACTAGCAGACTGACATATCGACTTCTCCTAAATCCATGCCGCCAAGCTCTGGGTACATGTACACAAGATCCAATGAAGCGCCAGGAGCTTGTCACACCAGCATCGAGTCCATCTAGGTAGGCCTTGGACTACAAGAAGGACTCAATGATGACCTCGGGCATCATGAATAAACTGATAATAGCTTCATAATGAATCATTTTGTTGTTGCAGTAAAGGGATGATGCAAAGATTTGTCGCTACTAGTAAACATATATTAGCTAATGCATTCGTAAGCAATAGGGGAAGCTTTACCAGCGAGTCGCTCACCCCAGGCTCCGCAGATGTCTTACTGACAAGTTACCACTTGATGGTTCGTCACCGCAAATCCAAGACTTACGATATAATCTTCGAGGGGAGTACAACCGTCCACACGAGTACGAGAAACTCAATCCAGGTCTTGATCTTGATTCTCTGTGTGCCAATCATGGTGTGCTATATCAAGCGATTTCTCATACCAGGAGTCTTCAACTATACCGAGAAACATCAGGAATTAGTGATGGAGTACGAAAAGAGGTATTCCTGCCAAATTGAAGGGACGTGAAAGAATCCAAAAGACCTGAGAGACTTACTAGGAAACACTCGAGTGCGTTGTCTGTTGAGAACTCAACATCCATATAAGCCGTAGTTTTGGGCAAACCAAACCCTACTCCATAGATCATCTCGGGGCTATGTCTCAACATTTCTTTCTTGCTCGTGTATTCATCATACACCAGCCTACCTCCCATCTCTTTTGACGCAGTATTTGAATTTTCCGTGTAACTCGACTTGAGAACTTCGAGTTTTGCGTATTCAAGAATGATAAAAACATGTTACCAGATTCGAATATACATCAATCATCATGATATGTCAAAAGACGGCGATTACCAATGTCAATATAGGACGGCCGGGCAATATGATATACCTTGAGATAATGTGTGGGGTGATGTTTCAATATACGTGTTGGGTGGATGGTTTATATCCAGGCGTCTCTCGGCCAGGCTATGTATCCAGCACCCATATAAAGCTCGTGGGGTTTTTAGACACATTGAGTCTGTTGTTGGCAGGTTTCGTTATAATCGATGCCTTTGTGCTATATCCTGCTTAAAAGTGTCGTCTTTCGGCCCGATGCAAAGTCGAGGGAAAAGCTGTTTCATGCTCTGACTTCCCCAAATCAACAGCATTCCCTGCTTGGCTTCCGGCGAAAGACCAGCTGGAATGTTTTCGTAAATCGATTCCGTCTATCTCTGTCTCCCAGCTTACCAAAGTGGATATCATCCCATCTGGACCTAAGATGGTAGCTGATACCTTGCTCTCTATCGGGGCAGAAGTAGACTAGGAGGTTGGGCTCCAGAAGCCAACTATTGCAGTTATATAATCGAACTCCCAAAAGGCTTTCGGGATCGAGTAAGGCCGGATCCGTAAACTCCCATTATAGGGTTCCAGACGAAGTAGTTATCAGGGTGACTCCGCGTTTCGAGGACCTGACTTCCTACATCAAGAACATGTGAGAAATCCAACCACCATACAAAGTTGTTTCAAGTTTAATGACCTACCTTGTGTATCTCGGAGCGTGTGCTTGATTGAAAGCCGAAAGCCTAAGTCGAAACGATCATCGCATCCCACGGATCGTCCTGCAGTATGACGGTCCTACGGATAGGAGGCTGTGGGGAAAGGCCTAGAAGGCTTAGTTGGAAGCAGTGTGAAATCCGATCAGAGTGTCACTGTAATGCCTCTCGAACCTGAGGGACCTGTTGGTCAGACAATGTGTATATAATAGAAGCCCCAGCACTTTCCATCAGGAAGCCTAGGGCGAAATAATGTGAAGAACAAGAACCAGGGTCGGGGAGGATGAGCTTTGTTATACACCGAGAGGAATTGATCTGGTTGACTTCTAATTACATCATCTTCCAAGCCGCAGAGACACAAGAGGAAACATGTCTAGTTTTCTCATGATCATCTCAGCACAAAGCCATAGCACAATGCAGAATCCCGACCTCAAACATAACTACATACATCCAATCCTACATACAAATAAACACCCGTCCAGCGTTTCCTTTCAAACATTTAGCAAATGCCCCCTGAATTCCCACCCAAACAAAAGACCCACCCATCTCCCGTCCTCAAACCCCCGGTCCCCCGCATCCCCTCCCGCGCCGGACCACTCCCCACTCCAAAAACCCTCCGACTCGCCCCACAAAACCCTCCGCTCCGTCTCCCGTCCTTCCTCCCGCATGCCAAATCCCACAACCAACAATCTCTCTCTCTATCACCAACAAAAAAAGAGAAAACAAAAAAGAAGAAAAACATGCACTCTCCCTCACCACATCCAAACCAAATCCGCTCCGCCTGCGAGCGTTGTCGCCGCCATAAACACCGCTGCAGCCGCCCCGTCGGCCCCTCCGCCTCGTGCGCGCGCTGCTCCCGTCTCGGCCTGACGTGTCAGCCCGGGCTGCAGCGTCGCGTCGGGAGACCGCCCAGGAAGGACGCCGTGGAAGTTGTACTTCACAGCAAACACAACGATGCAGTGCGCTCTCCCGAGGATGTGCAGTTTATTCAGGGCCTGCTGGATGATTCTGCTGCGTGGGATCTTGATCCGTTCTGCATGTACACGCCGGAAGGTCTCCCGTTTCCGATGGATGCGTGGCCTGCTGTCCAGCAGCTTGATCCGTTGGAAGTTGAGCAAAAGGTTATCCTGCCGAGCCCACAGTTGTTCGACACGCTGTGCAGGCTTAACGGTGATTTTTACCGGGGCTGGGAGTTTGTGACGCAACTTGCCAATTCGTTCCGCCTGGGGTCATTTGTTTGCGAGGACCATAATATGAAGAACGGATACGAGAACATCCAACTAGTCCTCAAGATTGCGCAAGAGTTCCTGGTAGTGCTGAAATCACTACATCGGCAGTTAGGCACCCGTACAGTCTCATGCCAAGGCCGCAAGCCGCATACAAACAAGATGGTATGGGCGTTAACGGCCAACACGGTATCTGAATCGGCATCTCCTTCATCAGAGGGTACGACACCAACATCCGAAAGCGCAACTCCCCAGCCGCCTCCCGTTTTTGACTCACCAACGATGTTTCTTGTCATATCATGCTACGTGCAACTTATCAAGCATCTCGAGTTTGTGTTCAAGATCACATTCAATTCGCTATCAGACCCAAACCAGGATCTTCTCGAATCAGCCCCCATGGCTTTTGCGGATGTGCCGCTCGTTGAACCGTCGACCCAATTTATGCTCTTCTCCGAGTTAATTCGACACATCATGAGTCAGATCAACCTCATCATAGGTTTCCCTAGTCCCTGGTCAAGTAAAAGTGCTTGGACAGGTCTGATGACGTGTCAGCGATATAAGGATATGCTGAATGTGGAGTTGGGATCTGTCGAGGACGGGTGGACGACCCGGCCCAATAAGCTAATGGAATTAAACAGAATCACAAAGTTAATGCTTGATGAGTTTTCAATGATGGGGATATACTGAGTAAATATGAGATGGCATCCGTCACAACATCGCTACGGCATTGCAAGTAGCATTTCAGCAGTGTCGACTGAGACGTATGGTACTAGGACCTAGGTATGGGGTATCTGGGTGATGGTGTGAATGTATACTCTAATCTATTCTAATCTTCTATAGCAATACTACTAAAAACTGACAGTTCTGGGCGCATGGTCTGTCGGCAGCCTGTTCAAACTCAAAGGTCCTTGCTGTTGTGGCCCAAACTCCAATATCCGTGCTTAACTCCTCTCAAATAACAGACCAAATACATTCAGAGTCATTATAGGGGCATCGAAAAGGTAAACTCAAACTTGTTACTGCCGCCCGCGTCAAAAACAAATGGGTATTGGGCCGTCAAAGAATACGGCAGGCGTTCGGTAACGGAACCTGTTCCCCTCCGAATCGACAACCGCCTGGCTCTGGACAAAGGACGCTCCTCGCTATGGGCTCTCTTGTTCCGGCCCTTCTTTATTGGCATTGCTGGAGCCTTTTTTGGTTCTGTGGGTGGTTCGACGTTCCATTCGCATGCCAAGACACCGAACTTGACCTTTTCTGGGTTCTTGTGCTTGCTCAGTTTACTTGTCTTGGCGTATTTGACAAATTGTTCTTGTAACCACGAATTGACCTTAAATACTCGGGAATTGACGTTCCAGTCTTGTGCATCCGCTTCGAAGTAGCTTCTGTTTCCACCCTCGAATCTACATGTCCCGGGCTTGGCTATTGTATAGTTAGCAATTTAGTAATGCCCGGACTCTTATCCCAACCTACCCACTACGTTCTTGGAAAATTCTTTGCTTTCCTCTAGAGTCTGCTCTTCGATTCCCGGAGACTTGCGCAGAATGAGGTAATCGACGAAGTAAAACTGCTCCAAATTGGGAAGATACTGTGCTAAGAACCGATATAGGTGTCTGGGGTATCTCATTCCAGCTGGAACATTATGGATTTGGCCGCAATTTGGACAGCGCCTTGATAATTGTCGCTCATACCACTTATGACAGTACCTCACGGCAACCTTTCGGACCTGATCGAGTCCTGGACAACTCAAAGCTTTGGAGAAGCGTATGTTATCTTCGTAGATATCAGGAGGGACGTATTCAAGATAGATGACATCGGAGGAAGTATTGAGGCTGACAATTCTACCGCTATCCAAGCGGAACGTAGTAGGCCGGTCAGTGAGGCTTCGAGAAATTGTCGCCGACTCATTGCATGTGACCGAGAGCTTAGCGAGTTGCTGGTGTAGGTTGGTGTAGTAGGAGATATCGGCTTGCGGAGTGGGGTAGAGAGGCTTCAGTGTAGCGTGCACCTTTGAGGTCGGGCGTATTTCCCTTTTGACTTCAAGCGCAATAGGGTCGATGTTCTCGCCTTCTTCATCAAGAATATTATGAAGAAGATGCGATTCTTTGATCCACCACCTTCCAATTCCTGTCGCTGGGTGCCAATCGGTATCGATTTTGAGAAAATGCATGCCGGGAGTATCTAGGGTACTTTGCCATATCTGTGCCCGAATCTCAGGTGGCAGACGGGCAAAAGGTGCAAAGGTGCGGCAATCATGGGGAATTTCGAATTTCACTGGAGGTTCTGTTGTTTCTATTAAAGTTTCTGAGGAGGAGCTTGTTTGTTTTGGCGAGAGAAGCTGCTGGTCAGGCACGCCAGCTTGGGCATCGCTATCAAGGTTGGGGGCGCTCATGATAGCCACGCCGTGGGTCATGATCTTATCGGTATCTCGCGATCATGAAGGAGGGGTAAAGACGAACAAGACAGAAACGACGACGAATCCAGGTATGACCACTGAAGCCTTTGCGGAATCAAGAGAGTGTGAAAATGTGAAGATATAAAGTAGCGATGGTGTTGAAAGAGTAAAAGATGAGCGAGTGAAGTTGGAGAAGTAAGGAGCCTCATGACAGTGACGGGATTGGAGGGGGAGCCCTGGAGCGCTCAATGGGCAGGCAGGCAGTGAACCGCTCCAGGTCTGTTGGGGAAAGAACCACTGTAGCGTGCAACCTGCCGCCGCCAAACAGGCACCTCAGCGCCACAGTGCAGTCACTATCCGCTCTGTGTATGGGTGCCCGAGGTTCAGGTCGAGCATTAACTACAACTCGCGAAGCATTTGATTACATTGCTTAGTATTCAATTTGTTGCTCATACGACGTGTAAATTCATCCAAATAACGAGTTGGGTCGATTTGGCTGCTGACTTTGCATTGCAGCTGTTGTCAGTATTTAACCTTAGTCTAGAATCGTGAATGGCTTCACCGCAATAACCTCACCCAATTAACGTTGCAAGCGTCTGCTTAGAAACATACTGCGGGCCAAACACATCACGCTCAGTTGTCAAGTGACTCATTCATAAAGCTAAGTTTCTTCCAAACCCCGTTTTGCAGTACGTCCTTATGACAAAGCGGTATATAACTCGTCATTTACAGCGAGTGCAGGGTAGCAAGGTGAATGCCAACCGGTCGGGAAAGTGACAGCAAAACCCGAGATCGGACACCTCAAACAGTTTGGCGTTGATATTGCATTTGAACACATTGCCATCAGTGATATTATGGACCGAATAAAGCATTATACGAAAATTGGTATACTTCTGGATTGAAATTGGGAATCCTCCTCCATACATGCACTAATATTCCACGTCTGCGATAATCTGGATTGAGTCCTTGCAAAGTTACATAGCTATGAAGAACATGAATAAATGAAGAACATGGTTCTACTTTTAGCGCCGTGTTCCTACTGATCAACATTTCTTATAAGAATGCGACTGTACTTAATACAATGCAAGAGAACACTGTAACTTATATTAATTCGTCTACATGCGCGTCGGCATCAACTTCACCGAAACGACTTGCCGGATTTATAGCCAGCCAAATAATCCTCCCAAAAGTCCCATGCAATGACTGTGTGTTGCAATTTCAGTGTACGGATACCATGTCTATCAACCTCATGTGAACGACGGAGTAGTGAGCCAGAGTCCGTTCCAACCTCGTAGTCAGTCGGAGCCCGTCAACGTTAACTTGTGCGCTTCCTCCGACAACCCAGGATAATAAACTCACGATAACATGATACCATCCTTCTTATTCGGCCGTATACACAACTAATATGATGATGGGAATCCTGTTAACCCCGCGTCAAAGACCAGCTGTGCCCTTCCTAATCAATCTATGCAGCCAAAGTCCGATGATGCAAGCGTCAGCATTCCTCCCACCCCTGCAACGCCGAATTGGCTGACGCCAGCCGCCATGTACTGTGCCTCTCGCACACCATTTACTCCTGTAAAGTAAAGCATCTTGAGCTTCATTGCGAAAATCCATGTTCGGCGTTTACAATATGGCGTGGACTATAAAATCTGTGGGATCTTCCCACTTGGATTTATCTCATATCATCACCACTCACAGCAATTCAGAACAACTACTCTCACACTCTTCAACAAATACATTACAATAATTTCACCTCTTAATATCTGGTTAATCACTGATTATCATTATCATCATGTCTCCTCACTCCGCTTCAACAACTATCAACGATCTCGTCACCGAGTACGCCGACATCATCAAGGGCAAAACCATTCTCACCACAGGCGTCACACCCAACAGTCTAGGCGCAACCTTCATCCTAGAAACCGCCTCCAAGTCCCCAGAGCTCCTGATCCTCGCCGGCCGCAACGCCTCCAAGCTCCAAGAGCTTTCTGAAACCATTATCAAAGCCTATCCTGATGTCAAGACGCGCTCGCTTGTTGTAGATCTCAGCTCTTTGGCGTCGGTGCGCAAGGCTGCTGAAGAGGTCAACGGCTGGAGCGACGTGCCCAACATTGATGTTGTTGTTAACAATGCTGGCGTTATGGCTATTCCGTTTACACCTAGCACGGATGGTTATGAGATGCAGTTCGCCATCGGTCATCTTGGTCACTTTCTTCTGACTAACTTGATTATGGATAAGATCCTGGTTTCCAAGTCACCACGCGTTGTGAACATCTCAAGCAATGGCCACAGTCTTAGTCCTATTCGCTTTGCCGACCCTCACTTCAGTGTAAGTCACCATCTGCCTTTCCCCTTGAAGCATACTAACTCGCATAGAACGGCGAAACTTACGATGAGTGGAGTGCCTATGGTCAATCCAAGACGGCAAACATGCTCTTCTCAGTATCTCTAGCCCAGAAGCTCGGAAGTCGAGGTCTTCAGTCTTACAGCGTCCATCCTGGTCTCATCCTGTCGACTGGTCTAGGCACACACCTAGACTTTGCCAACATGGACGCCGACCTGGGAGCTTTCAGTAAGTTATTTTTGAACTCTTCCTCCAATGATCCACAGCTAATCATTTATCCAGTCAAGTCTCATCGTGCACGAGGCAACGACGAAGGGTGGAACTTCATTGATCCCGTTCCTGTGGAGGTCGGTGCAGCGACACACGCATTTGCTGCTTTTGACCCCAACATCAAAGGTAAGATAGCATCTGCATTGCAGTATAATTCGATACTAATACTTCACAGCAAGCAATGGTGCTTATCTCATGGAAGCAAGGGTCTCTGATCCTTATACCGACACCGTCAAGTCTTGGGCACGAGACCCTGTTGAAGCTGAGAAGCTGTGGAGATTGAGCGAGAAGCTTGTTGGACAGAAATTTGGGTATTAGACGGCTGCGATGACTTGTGTTCCTTGAATCGACGTAACCTTTAAGCTATAGTTTGTAATATTTAGACCATATTTATCTCAGCACTCTTCATAATGTGTCATCAACTCTTGTTCAGCCACCGACCCAGTCGGTTTTTGTCATGGACACGAGACATGAGCGCTAAGAAGTCGCTTCTATCCATTTGTTCACCACCTTTAATGATATCACTTATCGTGCGAACTGTATGAGAACCACATCTCAATGAAGAGTTTGTGTCAATACTATTGAAAACACCTAGTCTATACCAGAATTTTGTTCTAAAACACATGGGTATCCAACCATCTATAAGCCGAACGCCAAAAATCAATCAAACAAGCCTATATATAAATACATCTATCCGTAGCAATTCAATACTTCATCGGCCGTCGTCCAAAGCAGTCCCCCACTCCTGCAACACTGTCGGCTTCTGAACTGCATGTCCCGAAGTCCCACTTAACCACGCCCGACAAGCCTCAAGGTGCGCGTACTCAGCAGCATCCTGTCCCCTGAGACTCTCCATCTTGACGTCTGCCACTTCCAAAACGCTCCTGCCTGCTGCGTCGCGCGCATGGACACTAGCGCCGCTCTCGACGAGTTGTTTGGCGGCGAGTTTGTGGCCGCAGCGGACTGCGATGTGTAGCGCTGTCTCGCCTGCTCTGTTGCGCGCGTTGACTTGTGCTCCGGAGTTGACGAGCGCTTCAATGATCTCGGGGCCGAGTCTGTAATCGTCGTCTTCGGGGAGTTGGGCGGCGAAAGCCATGAGGGGCGTATTGCCGTGGATGTCGTAGTGGTTTGGGTCGACTCCTGCCCCGAGGAGCCTTTCTAGGAGCAAAAAGCGGAGTTTTAATCGGTAGGTGCTTGAGTCTGAATCCTTCGTGATCTTATCCCTTCTTCGCTTGAGGTCGGTTGGCTCTCCGTTCTCGTCAAGATGGTACTTTTGCGTGATGGTTGAAGTGCTCAATGTGGCTGCTGCGAGACAATGCAATCCATTGCGGCCCTCTGAATCTTCGAATCGGGGGTTCTTCTCGGCCTCGCTGATGGATATCAGGAGACTTGTCTCCTGGCTGATATCATGTATATGATATGGATCTGCGCTGCTATCTTGTTGAGACATCGGTGCGGGCGGATCCAGGTCCATGGCTTGTGTGTACGCCCTGTTGATACCGAATGAAGGCTCGGGGATGACTGCATATGTAGGCGTTACATTGAAAGCGTCCCTTTTCTGGTAGTCTGTAGCTTTGCATAACTGGAGCAGATGGTTTCGTAGTTCGGCTGAGGCGTCTTTGAGAAGAAGGATATGTGAGAATGATCTTCCGTAATAATCGCGAGCACTGAAATCGAATCCCTTCTGAGCCAGAATATCCAGTAATTGCTGCAAGAGAAACTGATTATGAGGTTGGAACCAGGAGGTGTGCAATACGTGCAGGAGCGTTTGGCCAGCTGTATTCTGTGCGTTGAGAATATGGATGTCTTGATCTGACAGAATCGTCTGGAAAAGATGATCCCGCATGAATCGTGCCGCCATGAGATGGAGAAGTGTGTGGCCAAATTGATCGCGCTGTTCAAACAAGCCACTCCCTAGAGCGAACGATAACGCATTGTCGCCGGCATGTGAAAAGCCTTGTGCTGTTATCCAGGCTGGTTCCACAATCTCTTCCACAGGGCGACAGAAGCATGACAGCTTCATGTGCTCCTCGGTCTCTGGGAAACACGTATGTCGTTGAGCAAGTTCGTCGATACATAGAAAGTCGCCGGGTAGATAGTGAGGTCTGTTAGGCAGCCAACCTGGTGCGTCGCGATCATTGAGCCACGAAGCCACGCTTGGTTCCTCATCCGATATTGGCGAGAGACTGGATCCTCGGCGGTTGAGAGGTGCTGTGTATCGTTTGATAAGTCGCTTTACAGTCTTGACATATGGGTGAGGATATTCATGCAATAAGCGATGCAGAGTCCCAGTGGTGCAGTCTGTTGAAGTAGTCATGAATGTTGGTCGTTGTAAAAAGTTTCGAAATGTGCTGCTCTCTTCTTGGCGCTGTTCCATCTGTCTATGAGCAGCTGATCTGTTCACGGCGGGTTGTTGAGGTTGAGGGTATTGATTAAAGGGCGGCACTTCTAGCGAAACTCTAGTATCGGCATGCCGCACAAGATGCGGCGTTGGAATAGCATTGAGAGCAGGAATTGGCCCCGCACCCAACGGAGGAGACACAACAGAATTATTCGTTGAACTGGTTCGTGTAGGAGACAGAGCCAGTTCTTCTAGTCGTCGAACCATGTCATCTTCTGTTTTTGGGTGAAGCCATCGCGGTTGCTTGTTGAGCATGGCATTGAGTGTCTTGTGAGCGGAATCTTTCCTGTACACATGATGAGCATCAACCCCAAGTGTAGAGTAACGGGGACGACTTACCCAGGTGCTGGAGTATCTGGAGATTTGGCGTGCACGACAGCCATGATCTTCTCCAGAGGCAGCGTAGTGTAAAGATAGAGCCGAGAGACTTTGCGTCGCGATGATGGCGTCCATAGCGGTGGTCTGCCCGTTGTGGTGTTGTTTGATCCGCTGGGCGAGGCGGACGATACAGGCACCTGAAGCCCGTACGGCGACGCAGCGTTGTTGTTCATAACGCCGGAGACTGATTGTCAATATCAATTGAAGGCAAACGACTGTGGATATAAGGCAACGGATTTAATGCTGATCAATCGGAGAATAGGTAGCTAATGCAGCCTCTTAAAGCACAGGTCTCCATCATGTACTGTCAGACGGGAAGTGCAAACTTATAAATCAGCTCCCTCGTACCC
This sequence comes from Fusarium tricinctum, assembly GCA_020744515.1. Taxonomy (NCBI): domain Eukaryota; kingdom Fungi; phylum Ascomycota; class Sordariomycetes; order Hypocreales; family Nectriaceae; genus Fusarium; species Fusarium tricinctum. Next base: position 5,577,112 of record JAGPXF010000002.1, on the reverse strand, counting down.
TCTTGTTGAACGGGTCACGATGTAGGTCGCTAGAGGCAGTGAGAGCAAAAGTCTGTGGTGGATGGTAAAAGTGCAATGCGGCCCCAAAACAGGCCGGATGGGTCCCAATGACACAAATATCCTGGTGTGAGGTGTTGGTAGGGGAGCAGAATGCCATCATTCTCCAGGTATACTGATACTGAGGGCTGAGTTGCTACACTGGAATGGGGTTGCTGCGCCTCACGGGCTGGTAGGGCGGGAGCTGGAGGCCTGTTAGAGTGCCACAAATGGTAGATTGTGTGAGACAGCTTGTGCTGTAACTGGATAATTTGAGGAGTCAAGGCCGTAGGATATTGCGTGCCGCATTCCGATTGCATTGCGTGCTGTGGCTTGATTGAAGTCAAGGAGTGGATGTCAAGATGCGATAATCTAATCTGTATTTAATGGTTGTTGTGGGCAGTAGTGATTTATAGTGGAGGAGTAGTCACGAAGCAGCTGTAACCACCCAATACCTAGATTTACCCACTTCAATATACACGAGTTTAAACACAACTACTACAACTCTCTCAATAACTGAATATTCAAGTCTAAATCCTTAACTCTCGTCATTTTCCATTCGCAATCGCATTCTTTTCCAACTCAAACAGCCCGACTCTTGGTCTCGACTCTTGCCTGACATCAGTGGAACCAAGATAGAGGCGCAGCCCAGGTGCTGGGCTGTGCAGCCGTGGGCTCCAGGCACAAAAGCCTTGAGCCACACCAACAAGGCTTTTCGGCGACACCATCATGCCAAGTCCCTACTGCATAGTATTCAATAGTCAACTTCAGTTTCGTTGTTCTTCTTTTCTCTTTTCTCGTTTCTCGTTGATAGAATCCACAGCTTATGACGTGGCTTCATCGAGGTGTCCTCATTAACAGGAATACTTCAGACTGGAGGTAAGGAAGAGAGGTACTGACTGAGCAACTGTCTAAAGATACCAATACCTAACTCCGGCAAATGCTCAAACAATTCACGCCGTAAATCTCAATAACAATATTCGCGATTTTCTTGGCATCCTTCATCCTTCATCCTTCACACACATCTCACCCGACAAGCGCCATGTATGTCATCAGCCCTTGCATACCAAGCGAAACAGCCGCGCCCAAGCCGTTGTGGTGCATACAACGGCCACTCAAAGTTGACAGCCACGACGATAAGTCATCCGATCTTCTTCAATACAGAGGATACGTAACGGCGGTGAAAAATAGAAAATAGTCAGCATCTCACAATTGCGACACTATCTTCCAAGTCTTGAGCTTTGAAAGCTTGATGCCATCGACGGCACCACACCCACCCTCGTGATATATGTACGTACCTCACTGTGTCATCGTCCGAAGTATCACGGATGGACCACGCGGGGCCAAGAAGGGATATTGGATCGACGAAACAAACTAATACAGAACCCGTAGGGCGTTGAGTTTTCCCTTTGTTTCGATCTAAAGAGCCAATCAACGCTATGCCAATACTTCCCCATGCCATCCCTGCAAAGTCTATGTTCTTTGACATATTTGACAGTGATACTAAGACCTAGCAAACTACTAACGCACATGAGTTGACACTTCTTTATTCCAACATGAAGTTTTCTTTGTGAAACAACTTTCCTACGGTTTCACTCACCGATACTTGGTCCACACCGCAAGTAGAGCCACAAACACGCCATCTTCTGGAACCCTCCTGATAGTGTAAGACACGCCCTCGTCCCGCATTCCAGTCAACGGTCACAAGCCGTTTGTTTGGCTTTGTCTCTCCCGAACGCCCCCAGAGTTTCCAAGAACCCGGATAAAACGGTCTCTTAGGTTTGTGTCTTATTCACCCCCTTGTTCTAGCGTTGTTCCATTGATTGAAACGGACGATGGAGGAGATAAAGTTTCGATCGGTTGTCGCATGGAGGCGCTAGAGACTTATAGGGATATGTGAGGATGCACGTGATATATACAGCTTCTATTCATTGTGACTTACAGTCGAAGCTTCCAGCCTTAGCCAAAGAACATATGTTTACAAGGTGATGACTACAAAGCGCCAAGGTTGAGATTAAAAGTATTTAGAATTAATGAAATGGTATCTTCAATAACAGCGGATTACACAGAATATATATCCAAAAATCGTAACTATTCTTTCTACTACTCGGCAAAGGCCAAAGTCGTCTATATCATACTATGTACATAGTGAAGCTTATTATGTGTGAAAAAGATAAATACCAAAAGGAAAGTTTTTACGTTCCATGATGCATTTACAGAAGAACGGCAAAGATACCAGCGGCAGCGACGGCCATCTCGACACCGAAGCGAGAAGCACCGGCAGTGACCTCGACAGCAGGGGCAGTGCCGGTAGGCTTGGGGTAGGGGAGAGTAGCTGAAGGCTGGCTGGGAGAAGGAGCCTTGTAGTTGCCCTCGGTCTCCTTGGCAGGAGGAGCGGAGTAAGGCTTCTCGGGCTGGGCAGGCTGCTCAGGCTTGGAGGGGTGCTCAGGAGCAGGGTAGACAGGCTTAGCAGGAGACTCGGGGTGCTCAGGCTGAGCGGGGTGCTCGGGCTTGGCGGGAGTCTCGGGGTGCTCAGGAGTCTCAGGGTGCTGAGGAGCAGGGTACTCGGGCTTAGCAGGAGTCTCGGGGTGCTCAGGCTGAGCGGGGTGCTCGGGCTTGGCGGGAGTCTCGGGGTGCTCAGGAGTCTCAGGGTGCTGAGGAGCAGGGTACTCGGGCTTAGCAGGAGTCTCGGGGTGCTCAGGCTTGGAAGGCTGCTCAGGGTGTCCAGGGACAACGACGGTAGGGTAAGAAGGAATCTCCTTGGTACCGGTGGCGTAGACAGTGGTGTGAGGGACAGTCTCGGTGGTGACGGAACCGTAAGGGCAGTTAGGGACCTCAGGACCACACTGGGTGACGGTGTAAACCTTGGTGGAGTAGACAGTCTTGGTGGTGTAGAGAGTGCTGTGGCTGGGAGGAGCGTAGCCGGTAGGCTTGGAGGGGTGACCCTCAGTGACGGGAGCGTAACCGGTAGGCTTGGAGGGGTGCTCCTCGGTGACGGGGCAGACGGTGGTAGAGACGGGGACGGTCTTGGTGGTGACAGAGCCGTAAGGGCAGTCCTTGACGGAGGGAGGGCACTTGGTGACGGTGTAGACGGCGGTGCTGTAGATGGTCTTGGTGGTGTACTTCTCGGGAGAGTAACCAGTAGGCTTGGAGGGGTGCTCCTCGGTCACAGGGCAGACAGTGGTGGAAACAGCAACGGTCTCGGTGACGGTGTAAGGACCGTGAGGGCCGTTGGGGCAGTCCTTGACGTAAGGAGGGCACTTGGTGTAGGTGTGGACAGCAGTGGTGTAGACAGTCTTGGTGGTGTAAGGGACGGAAGCCTCAGTGGTCTTGTGGCCGTGAGAGCCCTCAGTCTCGGTGCAAGTGGTAGAGACGCCAGCGGGGTAGGTCTTGGTCTTGGTGTTGACGGGAGCAGACTCGGTACCAGTCTTGGTCTTGGTGTTGACAGGGGCGGTCTCAGTCTCGGTGTTAACGGGAGCAGTCTCAGTGCCGGTAGGGACAGAGTCAGTGCTGGTCTTGGTCTTGGTGTTAACAGGAGCAGTCTCGGTCTCAGTGTTAACGGGAGCGGTCTCAGTCTCGGTGTTGACAGGAGCAGTCTCAGTCTCAGTGTTAACGGGGGCGGTCTCGGTGCCAGTGTTAACAGGAGCAGTCTCGGTCTCAGTGTTAACGGGAGCAGTCTCAGTCTCGGTGTTGACAGGAGCAGTCTCAGTCTCAGTGTTGACGGGAGCAGTCTCAGTCTCAGTGTTGACAGGGGCGGTCTCAGTGCCGGTAGGGGCAGTCTCGGTGCCGGTGACAACAGGGACGGAGGCAGAGTCGGTGGCAGAGCCGGTGACCTCCTCGGTGGTGGTGTCACAGTCCTCCTCCTCGGTAGTGGTGTTGGTCTCAACGGCCTCAGTGCCGGTGGTAACAGCATCAGTGCCGGTGGTGGCAGCCTTGGTGGTCACGCCAGTCTCAGTCTCGGTGTTAACGGGAGCAGACTCGGTGCCAGTGGCAGCGGTCTCAGTCTCGGTGCCGGTAGGGACAGTCTCGACTCCGGTGCTGACAGTCTCGGCGGAGGTGGCAACGGAGATGACAGTGGTGGCGGCCTCGGTCTCGGTGCTGACTGTCTCAGCGGAAGTGGCAGCCTCAGTAGTAGAGGCGATTCCGGCGGTGGTGGTAGAGATTGCGCAAGTGCAGGCTTCCTGAATGGCCTCACGATCGGCGCAAGCATCAGGAATTTCACAATTCGTGATATCGCCGCAGATGTTTGAGGATAACTGGACAGCCTGGACAGCCTGGTAGCAGGCGTCCTCGGTATCACACTCGCAAGGCTCGGTGTCGGGGCCGAGACTATAGGCGGAGGCAGTAGCCAGGCCAAAGGCCATGGCGATGTAGGTTGCGCTCTTCATGGTGAGAAAGAATGTACGATTCTGTTATTAACGAATGGACTGCGGTGGAACTCAAAAGAGATCACTTATATTCCGCGAAGATGATTGTAGAAGAGGGTGACAAGAAAAGAAGTGAGAGGTATGGCCATGGAGGTCGGATACTGCTGTTTATATGCAAGAACCGCCTGACTACCGATGGCTCATCCATCCCCTGCTTTTCCCCCCATTCTACACCCGCTCTTCTCTCATCTTCGCAGGCGTGGACCTGTTGTCGAGGGCGTGCTCTGAGGACCCATAGCCAGATATGATAGTGTGCCTGAGCTTGCGTTAGTCCCAGGCGCTATTGAGAACACCCATGTGAGAGATGAGCAGACTTGGGCAGATGGACCTAGTCCAGAAGAAGACCAGGTCAGTGCAGTGAAAGAATGGGCTATTGGTGCCGTTACGCCGGGCTTGGGCGCCATCGCCAGTTTGAATCCGCAGCGTTGGAAAAGCAACAATTCGTGCGGGTCTGGACGATAGAAAGTCGTTAGCCACTACGCGCTGAGCTGTACTCCACAGGGGGGGTCCCCTGACCCCTGACTAAATCGTGGTTTGCCTAACCGCTTCTGGTAGTGAACTTTGCGCGCTAGCGGGGTCGCTAGGGGAGGCTATCGCCGGAGCTGCGGTGGAGCGATACTGAGCTTGCTGGGATTCAGCACACAACTTGCTCCCGGGGAGATGTTTACAAACACTTTTTTACCTTGCGAGAGCTATCTGCCGCTGTCAAGTGAGTATGAATCGCTGAGAAAATAGTCTTTTCTCGGCTGTCGCACCAGGAGAGTCCGGTTCTCTAGAAGCTGCATGTTATCCACTATCAGCTGATGGCTGGACCAGATAGTAAACGATAACTTAGATACGAATAACCAGGAGAACGATGGTGGCCAGCTGAACTCGTTTGCGATGCTCTAGCCGCTGTCGACATAGGGGCAGTAGCGGTGCATTTCCACTGTAGAATTCATCAATGCTTGTGCAATGCAATCTCTTGACCGTTAACTATTCACTACTACTCGTATTGCGTTTATCTGCCCCATCGCCTTTATCATTTATCTTCGATCAAGAGTCAGTAGTGGGTTGTTTATTTTTAGTGGTGCGTCTTTCATGAGAGATCAAGACATCCATATCGTTGTTCTTAGTGAGTGAGCGAAAAGCGGCATAGTTACCCTATGAAGCAACAATCGACAGAAACCACCACCACCCGCAGCTCTAGCATCTAAGAATGATTGATCGTCACAATGACTTCTTTATTTCTCTTCGAATCTCATCGATCGTAAACATAGTTGCAGAACCGTTGGTATCGGTAGCCAAGACCCGAAGAAGCCGCTTTAGGGTGAATTGTTTCCTTGATTTGTTTGAAAGAAATCACTCGTGTTGGTTGGCTCTCCACCAACTTACATGTATCTTACGTATTGTATGTCTGAGTTTGTTCTTCACCTTTGTCTGTAGGGTATGGAATTGGCCAATATTGTTCTTCTTGGGATGTTCAGTTCCTTTCTCGGTTATTTCAATTGCCATTCATGACATTGCACAGCCTTCATCCGACACTTTGGGAACAATTGTGCTCACCAACACCCAAATACGTCTTTCACGGTGCCCCAAAACTGGCCACTCCGAGATCAACAATGAAAGTTCGGGTACCTGACAGCATGCAGCTTTTAGCGTCCGCAATCTCCAAAGCGTGTGACGGACCCTTTTCACAAAGGAAACGCCGGTGCATCACTCCCACCCAACCCGATGGTGTCCCGCGTCATTGACATGCGTATAACAGAAAAAAGGCGGCGGCTTGCATTAAACCAAGGGGGAGATTAAAACAAGGACGAACCCAGTTGCCACCAAAAAAACGGCCATCCAAAGAGAAAATAGCTTGCGTTTTGGGCACTTAGAAGAATGGGAAGCGCTAGAGCGTGCAATTTGCATCATTCGCGCTGTGGCGTCTTCTAGAGCCCAATTGGCGTTCTTGGTTTGCCCACTTGGTTCAAGCCATCCGCCTCCACATCTGGGGGCTTTTTTTTTTTCTGAGATGGTGTGTTTTATGCATATGCACAATTGAGTCGTGCTATAAGGGGTAAAAGGGGAGGGGATAGAGTTGAGCAGGTGAAGGCATCCCTGGCGGGTGGCTTTGGTGGCACTCGGCAGTCATCGTTGTCACCAAAGTGACTCTGTGATGATCTACGGATATGGAAACTCCATCAGCCAGCATCAGTAAGCTGACAGGACCCTTCATGGAAACGTCACACTTTAACATCATCCCGTTGTTTGGATGAAACTTCTCAGAATAAACAGTCAGTGCTTCGGATCTGTTGCGCCGAGGTGATTTGCGAACTCTCCACAGAGATGCCTTTGGACCTAGTATCCCTGCATCTGAGTTATGCTTCCCTGTTCATATTTCTTCAACATCACCCAACATATTAATGCAAGGTACCAGTCTGCCAAGCAGGAGTGACCTTACAACGGCACCATTCCGGCGTTCAGGTCGAGAAAGCGGGAGGGATTCACGAAGATCTGAAATCCTTGCTCGTTACCACGAGGTTGCCAGGAATGATCAGCTTGCAAGTCATGATATCCACCAATGTATTTCCTCCCAACTCGAGTTGATTCAAAGACCTTCAGCCTTAAGGGTAACGACGCGAGTCACTCCCGCTCTGAGACGAGACAAATGAGACTCCCGCATTCCTCTGCAAAATAAACAATCGTGACTATTTCCCATCTTAATTATTCCTGTGTATTGTCATATCCACTTCTCGTCAAATGTCACCCTTGTCACCGGAGCCGGATCGTCCTAGCGCATAGGGCTAACGTTGATAGTCCCATGCAGGCCTGTCACTCTCAAACCGCCCATTTTGAATGTGCTTTTTCCCTTTCTGGGCGAGTCGCTTTGCTGGTTCTTTGTTGCGTTGTATTGCAGCAAAAGGGGGAGATAGCATGTGATCTCATGGAGAAAAATCAATACTCAGAGAGCATTCCTGGCCAGTACATGCTGTTCTCGCTTCCTCCCACTCAAGTTGAGTTTTCATCAATCTTAGCAGTCTCTTAGCTCAGACCCCATCGTATAGTAGTAAGAAGCAATATCCTTCTCGCTATTAATGCTCTCGCTTGCTCCGGTACTTTGCCACAACTGGAGCCGATGCTCAAGCTTCCTCACTGTCGTCCCGCAGGCCAAATACCCTCCCATCTGCCTCCGCGCTCAGACATCATGGGTTGTCTAGGGGAGTTGCATCCGCTTAATCATCCCCTGTCGAGATGAACAGGCCCAGGCCCAGTTGAGGCAGAGCTGAAGGTAGGGATGCTGGAAGCTATCGAGCTTGGTATCAATAGCCTTTCCGACTACTAATCTTGGACAAGCTGAGGTCTATTTTCGCTCTTTGCTTTGCGCTTCTGGTGCACTATCGCCTTATTTGGGGAAATGAGGCTGTAAGATGTAATCCTTTGCTTCATGCGAAGCATGCAGTCTTAGATAAGGTGCGTGAGTGAGATTTTGAATAAAAGGACCAGCCAGACCCACGAAGTTGGTTGATGGTTGTTGCCTGTTTGTTGTTATAGCCATTGTCTGGTTTTCCACAGATTGCTGACAGCCTCCACTCCAACTACTATATCTGCTATCGTTGTCGACCGACGAGGCCCGTGTCTCTTTTCTTTGATGTTTTACTCTGTTGGCACTGATGTCTAATCAGTACGCTCCAGTGATCACTGTGAACACTTTTAGGCATTCGATAGTAACACAAATCTGATGCTGTGTTTGTCAAATAGCATAGCATCTTCCCAGGCATCTTTGCCTGCTGTTCGCATCGTGTCAAGCGACTATCTCCATATCCACCACGTACTCGGGTGTCTCTCATCGGACTTTTGATCCTTTGGGCTGCCAGTGAGAAATATTAACTGTGAAAGTGGAATTAACACTGATATTCCGCATCATATATAATCGCATTCAGTCTAGGATACATCCTTCTTGGCTGCTGTTGGCTATTCTGGATTCGTGCAAAGCTACTGTAGGGGTCTATCTCTCTTTCTAGCGCACGACGATATCAAGCGTGTTGCCAGCCCATAGAGTCAACCGGTCTATATAACAATGAATATAAGAGCTCGATCTACGGGTCACGAAATATAGGCTCTACATTCACTGTACTGAAGTTTGTTATCAACTGGACAATTACGTCTCGACATATCCTTAACTCCAAGTCTTTGGCATCAAATACTATCTCAATATATTAACTTGACTCCGAGTGATCCCATTCAACCACTTTTCTCGGAAATATTCAACTTCTTTCGAATGCACCGACGTTGAAAGTGGATGATTTATGAACTGTAAGTCTCGGTACTTTTAATGGGGCTGTTTACCATTGGAATGTTGGCTTTTGACTGCCGAGACGCTGGAATGTTGTGGGAGATGGCGGGTCCAAAGCTTCTGTATGGCAACAAGAGTGCAAGCGTCTTCGAGAACACTTCCGGGAGCTGACTACTTCGGAATCGATATTGTAATTCGCTTAGCTGTAGGTTTGAAAATGCCCACAACTGTTTCGTCAAATATGTCTTGTCTATCACGAGCGGCGACGGGTTTTCCGAGTTTTCTATATATGTAAAGCGGTAATATAATGATCAGCGCCGTGTATTAAAGATAATATAGACTGAATTCAATTGCTACTTTCCCTCTTCATCCCTTGTTATGAGGGAGTAATTCTTGTCCGTGTTGCGACTGTAGTCAACCACCAGCTTTTGTTATTGAAACTGGTGTGAGGTATAGGGTAGCATCCCATGTATGGTTAATGTCCTGGATGTTTTGAGAAGTGAACGGAATAGCCCCACAGATCTATCTAGTGTTAGAAGTATTCCTTCTGTGCGCTTGTATATGGTTAAGATGTGGTTTAAGTTTATTTCTCATTGAATTTGTTCGTGAAGTTCATGCTATCGACCTCGCCTCGTGCCACTCACGCTACACTCTACATCACGAAACTAGTATTGCGGCTTAAAAGATTGCACACCCATCAGAGCAGTGCTTATATAATTAAATCTTTACAAGAATAACATCAAGGCTCCTCGGCTCGGGTCTTCTTGTTGAACTTGAGTTCAATCTGCTAGGATCGGTTACCTCCCGAGGGTTACCACAGAGTAAGCAAATCTGCGAACCATGGTCAGACAATTTTGCGTTTATCATCAGGGCGGTGATCATAGTAGTTTAATATGGAATACCAGGCACTTGTACCTATAATGCGGCAAATAACAAGAAAGCAGAAAGATACAAAGCTTTGTTGATCACGAGTCGAGCCTTATCTGCTTCATGGCGGCCGTCGTGAAGCTGCGGTTGTCATCATGAGTGTGGGGCTCTAGTGAGCATCATGATAAATAACCTTCCATCATAGCCTATATGTTTTAGCAATATCGCCCTGAAACCTGCAGCGAAAATGTTTTACAAGGCCTCCAGTGAGATAAACAGACCGGGGATCACAGGGAAGGGTTATCTTGATTGGCCAATTCGGTTAACTGTCATGATGGCCATCTTGAAGACGTGGCGCAGCTTACACTATCTCTTCCCCGGACATAGCCATCTGTATGTAGAATTGCTTCAAGGGCACGCAATTTAGGCCTGTATATCACCTGACGATACAATGTAACACTGAAATCTCTTCAAAGTCCCATATTGTGAACAACATATAACAGTAAAGGCACTCATGATACTTGGTACTTGATGTTTTTGGGGGCCGGCTGAGCCACCCCTGGCTCCCTCTGTGGCTGGTACTGTATGACAGGGATGACTCCAAAGTCCAATCCTTAGTTTTGCGCGATTGCGGGAAGCGTGGAAGGCAGAAGGCTACCTTTCCCGCCGACGTAGTTATTCGACTTCAGGAAACGGATGAACCCATTTTGTCCAACGCTAACTATCTTGTCTTGCCCGGCGGCGCAGTTCCCCCGTTTCAGTTTTCGCCACCATCCAATTGAAGTGCTTACGGCGGTGTTAATGGCCTAGTATTGACTTTGCAGTCAGTCCCTCGCTTTGCTGTTTTGCGCAGGCTGTATTTGTTCTGCCGTGGCGGCGAAATGGTTGTTCTAATCCCCGTTCGCGCGAGATTATGGGGGCCGTTTTTTTGCTCGCGGATACTTGGTTTGAGATACTCCATGGTGGTGTTTTTACATTTCTAGGCAGTTCAATGTCCCTTCTGCGAATTTGCGGAGGGCAGAGGCTGAACAAGCCGAGTTAAATAGAACAATATTTCCTCTTCGTGAATCGAGTCTTTTGATACCATCATCAGTATTCAACTGTTTGTGAACTATTTGCAGCTATCCCAACCAAGCAACTGCTTCAAGCAACTCAAGTCCAGAACCAACCAATCATACCTTCAACCAACATCTTTACTTTGAAGCCAATAAACTCTACAAACATGTCTTCACCAGCTACCAACCAGTAAGTTCACCATGAACCAACTCATCATAACTTATCCACTGACAGTCATTCCCCAGGTCTTACAGCTACGGCCACAGCAACAACTCCAGTGGTTCGACTTACACGGGCGGCCAGGGCACTTCTAGCGGCACCACTCTTAGCCAGTGGGCTAGCACCCCAGACCAAACCGAACGTTTCTATGCCACGGGCCAAAGGACCAACCGGGGCGTCATGCAAGCAATGGACAAGACCCTTGAGTTTGATAGGGCTTTCAGCGGAAGAACTTGAGTTTAGCGAGCGTTGGCCTTATTAGAGAGCGATGGGTGTAGATGATAGATGGGGGCTGTGAACTTTTAGCGTGGCGTCAGGGATAGAATTGGAGACCTCTTTGGGATGTTACCATCTGGGCATTGTACAACAGGGCTGACACAACTTCCTTTTTGGGATGGAGATCCATCTTATGTATCTAAATGCTATCTCATTGTTTTACAAGAATAATCTGTTGAATTCGTCTATTTCATGAAGTCGAGTCTTGTTAAGTGATCCAATGGAGGAGCCGACCCGACCTATACTTTCCTCTAATGGCTGCCTCATTCATATCAACCAGTTCCCACGACTTGGGATGGTTATCGATCATTTATCAATATTAACTCACGTGAATGTGGTATATCGATCTTTGCAGATTTATATGATTATGCTTATATGAGTTGACCAACTATAATCCCTCGAAAGCAGTGAGTATCACAAGCATTTTGCACCCCATCTTAAGGGCGTTAGAGAATAATTAAAGACTTTGTAAGACTACAGTGGGTGGGCTCAAATTCTGATAACTTCCTCTCTTCTAGACTTTATATAAGATAACATAAACTATAATAAACTCCCTTATTCTATATAACCTTATCTAATCCCATCCTAAGACTATTTATAAGATATTCTGATTATTATATATACTTACGATTATATGTATCCCTAATTAGGTCGTTATCAGAATTTTTGCACGGGACTGTATCACAACTGCCATGATGGTCCGCAATACGACCTACCATGGAAAAAGGAGCGCCAGCTTCAGGACGTAACTAACAGACCACCTCTCAGCTTGGACAAGTATACACTTGTATGATCCAAGAGCTGCTTGAAGGTCAGGTATCTTTGAAGAAACACACGCCGACATACTTCCATGAGCGACGCATGCCACCCGCTCTCTCCGGCTCGAAGCGTATGCTGTCGCTAACTGATATGCGTAAACCGGAAGGTAAAAATGGAATCGCTCGCCCATCGAACTCCTTTTCCAGAAGCCAATGAGTTCACTTCAGAAAATACTACACGGGATAACTGGACGAATGTTTATATCGAAGTGATTGATACATTTCACATCGAGGACTAAGTTACTTCGATGCTGGATATGCATTTGGCTGCATTTTGCGACCACGAAGTATAATTGATTAAGCTGGTCGGTGGATGAATGGCTTGAACCCCGGCAACAAGCAAGCGGTGTTAGAAATAGATTATTGTTTGTCAGAACAATATTATGCCAGTTGTTGAAAGATAGCCGAGTTCGTACTCTTACCGCCGTTGGAAGCTGGAGTGGATGGAAACCTAACCTTCAGTACCTTACGAGATACACGATGTAGTGAGATATCCTTGTTCTGCGACGTTACTCCAAACTCGGAAAGATTGCAAGATCGTGACTGTCGCATAAGTGGTTCTCCTATGTCCGGTGCCAAAGGCATGATTGCGGCTGGCTTCAAAGTTGAAGACACAAACGGGCATTATGGTAAGCCTTTGTCGCAGCCTGAGCCTAGACTTTTCGGTTTCATGAAGTCCCACGATATAATGTGGCCGAGGAGGCTTGCTTGCCACTGGGGTAGATACTGAATCATACCGCAACTAGTTCCCAGGGGAGCGAACTTGGAGGCTCCAGACAACAAAGAGCAGACCTATTCTATATTACTTCGCGGAATGGGGCCCATTCCGTACTGCAGCAGTAAATGGATTCCGGATCCCTTAAGACAAAGAGTCGCGTTATATTCATGATAATTTAATATTTGTTTGATGTGTAGTTGTGCGTGAACCATTTAAAGGCGTAGGCTTCTGCAAGCCCCATGCTTGATTTAGATCGTCTTGACCTTGAGTTTCGAGACAAATCCGGAGAGTGACCTCTCCTGACTGCTTGTCAATGAGAATGGGGACGCATGTACCCAGGTGATAAACTAGCTCTGTAACTGCTGCTTAAGCAGGGGTTCATATGGTCGGAGTAATTATATCAGGAATGATATGAATCACGGTCCAGAATGTACAATTCCGAACAAAGCGAGGTTGATGGCGCTCAATCTCTACATCGTTGCACCCGCTATCATAGGGCAACCTGATGCCAATGGATATAGCCCTCTCGAACACGGTCTGGTGAGGTTGATGGTAAGGAAGTATGACCAGCATAATATGAATGGCCGGCTTGCATCATCTACCATGCACAGATTCGCTTGCTTCATACGCTCCGGGAACAGCGTACTTCACTACGATGCCTGTGGGATCTTCCAAGATGCTTTGGTCAACTCAGGCGGAAATGGCAAGAAACATGAAGGGAGCAGATTTAGAGTTGCCCGATCTACGGATAGCATGTACTGTAAATAGCCTCATCTACGTCACCAGTGAGCTGGGACCAATCGGCGTGTGTGAATATCCAAAAAAGGAAACTTTTCATCTTTGGATTGGTCTGAGGAAGGAACGACGGGGATTTAAGGTTCATGTGAGTCGACTACATCTCATGCTTTGGTCGTGAGATACACCATAGTTAAATAACAGTTGCTGACTGAAACAACGTGAATTACAGGTAGCAGTTTGATAGATCATCGGAGATAAGAGACTGCAAGGTTATGGTTGCTTGGCTGACCAGGATTTTTATGGGCCACAGGTGGCTTCTGTGTCTTGAAATCGGCGATTGATCTGAGATGTACCTATAAACTGCATGTCGCAGACTGACTGCGCGCTGAGGTGGCTGCCAGGTAAATAATTGATCAAAACAGAATTACAAGTTACTCGCCCGGTATCAAAATCTTAAAAATACGTCTAGGAATGAATTCTTCGATGTGTTCACCTATCCAATCGTTAATTCATGGTATGACGTCGACCAAAAAACACTGTCAACTTGTTTAACCTCCGCCTCCGAGACCGAGTCAAACAAGCCAGAAGAGAATTTAAGGCTAGTAATTGCTTATCGCGCAATATCTATTGGCTGCGCCGGTAATAGCACAAACAAAAAGACAAGCACGCAACGAAGGGGGAAAACCTTGCCTTGTCTTATCCAACCAATGCCGTGGACACGTTGGCGAGCAACGGTTAGTTACTGGTGGGTCCGGCCGAGGAATTCTCGGACATGCCCAGTGTGTGAGAATGAAAGGACCTGGCATTTTGAAGGAGGAAGTAAGATTGGTGACTTCTACTCTAACTCAGGTTTGTGGAAGTGACTGATGAGATGTCTTGGCGAAGAATCAGCAATATCAGGGAGTTGTCAGGTATGATAGTGTAGTTTTCTATCTGGATAGCCAGTCAGAGTCTCTGGAGAGCGTCGAAAGAGCGGTCTTCTCATGGAAGGATAACGTCACAGCTCGTTGCGGCTAACAAGGTTGATCTCCAATTCTTGCTTTACCCCGGGTCCTCGCAAAGATCCGCCTGTGGCCGTGTCAGCCAGTGGATATCAGAATTGGGCCCCGTAGCCAGCTGCTCCAGTGGATATCAGGCACTGTAAAAGCCTGTAAATGGCCTGTAAAACTGTGTGAGTTACCGGTTTGTTACCTAACGGACACACATTGCGTAGCATCTTCCTCCCCCCCTTAGCCCGGTCTGTGCGGATGCCGGCCCCAATTATCCGAGTCTTCCCGAGCTCAGAAATCCAAAGGAGGCATTATTTTCCCCCAGCCGCCCGCCGGAAGAAAAAAAAAAAGAGCTCAAACGTCAAACAACCAAAAAGGCCTTTTTCCCTTTTTCCCTTCCCTTTTGTTTTCTCCTCCACCCAACCTCCAAACCACATCTCCCCTCAGTCTTTTGTCTGAACACCACCATTATTCACAATGGCTGCCTCTACCGGATCCACCAAGGTCGACGCTGTCGTCCAGAGCATCAAGGCTGAGACTCCCGAGAAGAAGTCTGGCTTCGCCCTCTACTCCCGATTCGCCCTTGCCGGTGCTGTCTGCTGTTCCGTCACCCACGGTGGTCTTACCCCCGTTGATGTGTATGTTCCAATCGCCTCTGCGCTGAGTGCTTCGTCGTCAATTGCTTTCGGAGGTTGTTGCGGTGCGTGGTTTTGTCGGGGCACAATTGAACCGAGACGGCCACATATTCCTGCAGCAAACCTTGAAAGCAATATACGAGAAACAAAAGTGCACTGAAATCAGCAAAGAAAAACAGAAATAACTAACTGTGAAATTTACAGCGTCAAGACCCGTATCCAGCTCGACCCCGCTACCTACAACCGTGGTCTCATCGGTGGCTTCCGCCAGGTTGTCAAGAATGAGGGTGCTGCCGCTCTCCTCACTGGTGTCGGTCCTACCTTCGCTGGTTACTTCCTCCAGGGTGCTCTGAAGTTCGGAGGTTACGAGTTCTTCAAGCAGAAGTGGATCGATGCCCTCGGCTACGAGACTGCTTCTCAGAACCGAACTGCTGTCTACCTGGCCTCTTCCGCCACTGCTGAGTTCTTCGCCGATATCGCCCTGTGCCCTCTCGAGGCCACCCGTATCCGTCTCGTCTCCCAGCCCACCTACGCCAGCGGTCTCGTTTCTGGCTTCGGCAAGATTGTCAAGAACGAGGGCTTCGGTGCTCTCTACGCCGGTTTCGGTCCCATTCTGTTCAAGCAGTGAGTTTCCCCGCTGCTTTCCCGCTCAATTGAAGCACTAGTGTACTGATATCCCGCCCTAGGATCCCTTACACCATGGCCAAGTTCGTCGTCTTCGAGAAGGTCTCTGAGGCTGTCTTTCACAAGTTCCCCAAGAAGGACATGTCCGATGGTATGCAGACTGTTGCCAACCTTGGCTCTGGTCTGATGGCCGGTTTCGCTGCCGCCATTGTTTCTCAGCCCGCCGACACCATGCTTTCCAAGATCAACAAGACCCAGGGTCTCCCCGGTGAGGGAACTGTCTCTCGCCTGATCAAGATCGGTAAGGAGCTCGGTATCCGTGGCTCTTACTCCGGTATCGGTGCCCGTCTCTTCATGGTCGGTACCCTCACTGCCGGACAATTTGCCATCTATGGCGACTTGAAGAAGGCATTGGGAGCGACCGGCGGTGTAGAAATCGCTGCTTAAACGACTTGTATCGTATTTCGAACGATCCGGGGAGTGGGAGAAGTGATGTGAGAAGTCTGGGGTTCGTGGCCCAAGTATTGCCCAAGAGCTGGGCCTACTTGGAACAACAGCTGTTTTATGCCAAAAGCAGCTAAGCAGAGCTCTGGAGAAGGTCCAGATTGCTTGCTGTTGCTGTCTGGGAAAACAAAAAGTGATCTTTTGGTCAAGGGGAGTGCTCGTGTTAGACTCAATGGTTGCCTGTGATACCTTCGCATTTAATGGGCAGCAGACGGGTAATACCCTGCCGAAGGGTTGTATAATAGTCTTTTTTAAACGCTGAATCATAGACTGGGAGTTTGTGGACTCATATATCATTCTTTTTTACTGTTGTGACATGTGATGCTATTCGCACATCAACCCCGACGTGGTAAATATTGACTGAAAGGTGTCGGCGACTTCCACGCTATCCAAACTTACAGTTCTGTGCAAAAGTTCCGACAACGAGCAAACAAGAGATACTTATATTAGGACAGATGATATCAAATACATCATACTAAGAACACTATACAGAGGTAGCCCTCAAAAGTCCTTACTCAAGAGAACTCTACCTAAATACCTTAACCAGCCACAATACTTTCATAGCAGAATAAGCCGCTAATCATCATCTCGCTATAAAGACAAAGCCACTATAATATACTGGCCAGAAACTTCCAAGGCTATAGGGCTTATAGAAAGGCACCTCTCTATAGGTCTTTCAGAGCTCCTTATACCTTAAAGTATCTAACTACTAGGGTAATCAATTATGGTGTAAATTCTCTTAAGTAAGGACTTTAAGGGCTGCCTCCGTTTATAATCTTAGAATAGGATTATACAAAATTATATAAATTAAGAAGAGCTTATATTAATTTACATAATCTCAATAAGACTTTATATTAATATACATAATCTTAAGAAGAGCTTATATTAATTTACATTATCTTATATAAAATCTACAACGGAGGAAATTGTCGGAACTTTTGCACGCCCACTGTACAAGATGCCCAAGCTTGACAGCATCAGCGCATGCTGCGATTACCTGGAGGCGCGTATCAAGGAAATGAAAGTTGAAGAGTCAGTTTCGAGGCCGCCTATTGATGCCCTGATTTCTCACTTTGATGTCGGCCTTGGGTGGGTTGATAGCGCACAAGCCGCGCTGGTTGACGACGTGCTGCAGCTCAACGATGAGATGGACGCCGACAACGGCGATAATCAGCATTTAGACGATGAGTACCTCCCGCGAGACGATGGAAGCGAGAGTGAGTGCGATGATGAAGAGTTTGATGGTTCGTTCGACGATCTGCACGTCAGCGACTATCTCCAGAAACTCCATCCTAAGATCGTGAGTGTCATTCCTAAAGGATGATATCGAATTGTCGAATTGTCTTTATCTGATCATACTTTATGATAGTTGGGGAAATTGCATGCCACGGTAGTTTATGCTGTTCTGGGACTACAGCCAGATAAGAGGCTTCAGGATCACCAAGCACTCGCAGCTGGTGCAGCTGTGCTGGCATCGAAGTCGAGATTCAAGGGCATGATTCTGGCTGACTCGCCTGGCCTTGGGAAAACATTGACGGCACTGGCAGTAGCCTCTCTTAGAGGCGGTAGATCAATCATCGTCGCTCCCCCATTATGTGTCCCTCAATGGAAACAGGAAGTCCATAGGTTCTTTGGCGTAAGTCCTTTCCGAATTAACCAATGCGTCGCTCAGCGCAATTTGCAATCGCTCACATCATTGTTACAGAACTGCATATCCTGACACCAGTCCAACTCCACCAATACCGGATCGTCATCACGTCGTACCACCAGATCGCGAACGAACTTGGTCGGAAAGAGAAGGACTTGGCAGCCGTGACAGACCACAAGACTCAAGAGTCAGGATCAAACAATCTCCAGCCAAGCGACCGTCACTTACCATCCTGTCGGGTATATTTGAGCAGAAAGTGGCGCGCACGATCATATCTGATGAGGTCCAGGGCTGTCGAGTCCTCCTTGCAAGCCGGGGAACTGGCGGCCAGGGGCTCAAACTTCAATGTGCCAACGTAATGATTCGCTGTGGTCCTTGGTGGAAGGTGGCCTGGGAGGAACAAGCTGATGGAAGAATCGTTCGCCCAGGCCAGGACAAGCCCACGTTTGTCTACGAAATCCAAGACAATGGCTTTAAGGAAGGGAGCATCTATAAAAGACATGGGCAGTAGCCATATGAGGCTGGAATCGGGGTTTTATTTTGTCACGGGGAAACTACCTACTACAGATGTCAATTTGGTGCCGAACATGGGAATGGGAATGTACCACGGAGGTTTACCAATACTCAAATATACTTAGGCCCAACAAAGAAGCAATAATGTTTAGGTGACGTCCATCTACTCAAACTCGCAGTATTATACCACTGTGTTCAGTAATCTCATGGAAAGTGAGATTTGACGTTAATTATGTGAAACTCCTTGATAAAGGGGGTTCCTACGTGACCAACCTTGTGTGTTTAACAAATATATCCAACCGGTATTCTACTGTAAACACATCACTGATAGCCATTCCTGTCATGCTGATAAACACTTGGCCTTTTTCTATTTTCCAATTACGATTTACTTATACCAGTAATTTACAGATATACAAATTCCCTATTCTTAACGATAAATTTAAGTATTCGTCGAGTTATCCACGGCATGATATTTACCTCACTCTGGTATTATAGTTACAGTGTAGTTGAGAACCTGTCCAATGACCTATATATTTCCTTATTTTCCCATATGATATTTCTTTTCTTTCACATACCTCACACCCAGTCGCTTTTCTCTACAAGCCCAAGTCTGACTTACCAACGGGTCTGGGGAAGAATCCTACGAGCCGCACGGCGGAACCAACGTCCGTTTCCTACCTGATAACTCAGTATACTACAAATCCTACAATCTGCGCCCCGGAACCACCGAACCGCACGCCGAAACAGACAGCTACTTCGACCTCCCGACAGGGCGCACGTCGAATCCGACAAACCAAGAGAAGCTTGCATAGTTGATCGCCAAGTCCTACCGCACCAGCGTAGGAGTCAGCTCATAACATGAGTAACGCATCGCCCCCTGCCGAAGTTATTGGGCAAAACCCCTATGGGATCTCGGATATTGCCTCCTTTATCGACGAAAACAGCGAGGTATGGAAAGCAGTCCCAGGGGAAGAGGATTGGGCGAAAATCCGATTTGGAGGAAACCGGAAAAAGACCTGGCCTATGAATATAGCTATTGAAGTGGCTTTCCGCGAGTTTGAAGCAGCCGGAGCCGATGTGAACGCCCAAACCCGCGAGATTCTCGCCCAAACGAAGCTGACCACCTTGCTGGTCGAAGTCCTCGACATCATTGCTAAACACTACGATGGTCTCGCATCTGAACCCCAATACGGCGAAAATTGTAAGATTGTCGGCAAGTCGAGACTTATCCGTACCACTAAGGACGCCGCAAAGCACGCAGTAACTGCCTTCTTTAACGGAGGAACTTACGGTGAGAGAGAAACACACTATACGACGTTTTTACCGCGCCATGCAAAGGTGCTTGCCTGTCGTTTTGTTACTGCCCATGGTTCTATCGACGGATCGATCGCAGGTTGGCTTGCAGCTTGCTCCCAGGCTCACCTTTGCCAGGTCTAGAACGACTCGATGGCCAACATGACTGGAGGAATGATCGCACCAGTAGCAGGCATAGCAGGATCCAACGCGAATGCAGCCGCCATGGCTCAAGGAGCCCTTAACTCCGTCGTTATTGTACAGTCGGATGTCGCGAAACTCCACGAGGCAATCGCAGATGCTCTGGCTCATAAGCAGTCGGCCCCTACCACCAAGCTGCAACAGAAGATGAGAGCAACAACACCAGTAAAGCGACGAGCGACGAGCCCGGCGTCTGAACCGCAGTCGACTCCCAAGAGACGCTATGGTTCGACGCCCCAACTGATCAAACGCGAAGGAAATCTCTGGGATGATAACTGACCTTGACTACCGTCGGGTTTGCCGAAGGGAATGCAGGATAGAGAGTTGATTGCGAGAAAAACTGGGGAAAAGGTTCGAGGAGAAAGTGGCTATGGACTTGACCAACGGATGCTGGAAAACAGCTAGTATATCACAGGACTAGCTAGCTCCCTTCAAGAAGGAGGTTCCTACGGTGTGGGTAGAGGAATTGACAACCTTTACCACAATGAACAGACTACTAATTAATGCATGTGTTTCCAAAATAAAATGCAAATAAGTTTTATCTATACGTAAGCCAAATGCGGGGGTGATTTTGTAGAATCCGACCTTATTCAAATCTCCCTGCGTCTTCTTATAGCATGGTTTATCATAACACACTACCTAATCGCCGAAAGCGACACTGTCTAAAATTAAACATTATTATTGTGTTCTTTATCAGTGCTTGCCAGTGATGTACAGTGCCAAGGTCCTAACCTGACTATGAACTGATCATAAGGAATCAACAGGCCACTATAAATGAGTAACTTGAGAAAAATAATTCTTCTCTTTTCTTCTCCTTCCCTTACGTACAACCCCCACCCACCCTATCGCATATTTTCTTTCTCTCGCTTTATTTATAAATCGGAGGCGGCAATCGGAATATCAAGAGTCGTCCAGGACGTATCTGGGGGAACACCGGAACGGCCCGTTTAGCCGCTAGACTTTAAGTTACGGTAGTTTGTAACGCAGGAACGGCAATGGCATAAGCATGTAAATAGGTCGCATAACGAGCTGCAGCCTCAGTACATCCTCCTAAGAAACTCTTGCTCATCCCATCAACTGACTGGTATTGCCTAGAATACTTCTGACCATTGTCTGATAAGATAGAAGCTTGTAATCGAAAAAGATTCGTGGCAGTGGCTGCTGTGTGCCGTTGGCCGCCGTCTACACGTGGTTGCGTGACATATCGGGAGCTCGCCTGTGACTGGGTCAGGCGACTATTGTAGTGGGCGCAATCCAGGAACGCCGCCTATAATAGGCCCCCCTCTCCGAAAGCCCGATCGTTTTTAGCCAGTGGGGCGCTAAACAGATTCGGCACAGTCTTTGGCACAGTCTTTGGCGCAGGAAATGAACTACAACGGTGCAAACGGCTTTGAATTCGGGGCGGGCAATACCAATATTGACCCAGCTGTGTTAAGGGGTAAGCTACAAACCCTTGGAGAACTCACAAGATCGTCTTCATATTGACTGCCTTCCAAGAACTACCGGAGGGATGCAAGGTCATATCTATCGAGAACCATGGCGTAAGCTTCTGGGCGAAGACGGGTCGCATCGATATCTTGCTCAACGATGGTACACAGCAGTCCTTTTTCATAAAGGTCATTTCGAAAGAACTGGGAATGAGTATGACAAGGGGGGAATTCCATTCCATGAGCGCTATACATAACGTTCTGCCAGAAATGGTCCCACGCCCCATCGCTTGCGGCACCTACCAGACAATACCAGACGCCCACTTCTTCCTCTGCGAGTTTCGAGAAATGACTGAGGATATGCCTGACCCTCACAATTTTGCCGCTCTTCTGTCAAGACTGCACCAGAAAAGTGTATCGCCTACTGGCAAGTTCGGGTTCCACATCACCACCTACGCAGGAAACCTACCCCAGTTCGTGGCATGGGAAGATAGGTGGGAGACATTCTTCGCCAAGTCCATGAGACAGGCGCTCGACCTAGAGATTGAAAGGAAAGGGCCTAGCGAGGAACTCGAGATTCTCTCACGGGTTCTGTTCGAAAAGGTCATCCCGAGGCTTCTGAGGCCTCTCGAGAGTGGCGGCCGAACAGTGAAACCTTCACTTGTTCATGGAGACCTTTGGTACGCAAATTCAGGGATTGATGTCGACAACGACCAGCCTCTTGTCTTCGATGCGTGCTGCTTTTTTGCGCACAATGAATGTACGTTCCCCCATTAAACACTTGCGGTTGTCCCTGCTAACTAGCTCGAATTTGAAGATGAGTTTGGCCAGTGGCGACCAGCTTGCAATAGGTTTGGGGATGAGTATGTTGCTGCCTACAACACATTCGCCCAAATTTCGCCGCCTGAAGAGGATTTTGAAGGCCGCCTAGACCTATATAGGCTGTGAGACACCCAGAAACCGTTTTCCTTCTTCCTGATCTACATTACTAATATCAAGCTAGGAGGTTTGACACACATGTATCAGCCCTTTTTGTTAATAACGAGACACTTCGCACACAGTGAGGCTATTCTCAGTCTACCGTCTAGTTTGGTGTCTAATGAGCTTAATAGGGTCCTTGACGTTATGAGAGATTTGGTCCAGAGATATGGTTAGTGATAGCAGCAATCATACTATACTCCTTTTTTAGCCTATAGTTCTAGGAATTTACAAAATACCATATCGTATGCATATGCTTTATTCTCCATCTAATACTAATTTCACTATGCGTTGTCGGCTGAGCATTGAGCCAAGGAATATTCAAGACCTTTTCATGGCTTCCTCGTCCTCAGGAGGTGGAGGCAGGAAAATGATGCGCAGGTGAACTTCTATGGCGCCGAGAATGCGGATCGCCAGGCCGATGAATACCCACAGGAGAACGACCCAGCCATCACCAGGAGCAAAGGTAAAAAATGACTCTTGTGCTAAGGTGGTGTGCCACCTCGGCGACTTTGGTTGCTGGTGGTTGAGAGGAGAAGTCAGCACACCCCGAAAGAAACAACCTGGTTCCAAAGCTGATGCCAACGGTGCGACAATGGAGGAGGCAATGGACAATCTCTGGCGGCAAGCCCTACGAGCAAACCGCGAGTTCATCTGCGAGTACCTGCGACTCCCGCAGCGCTCCGCCTAATGAAGCAGATCGACGACACCATCGAGAGGAAACTGAAACCAGAGGAATGTGGTTACATTAAGGACACCATGGAAGTTATCTTTCGAGGCTAGAAGTACTACAAAGAGCTTATGGTAGACCTATCACTTCAATGGGTTACAAAGCCAAAGGTGGGTTCCAGCGCGGAAGCTGAACCTGACAGCAATACGAAGAAGACGGACAAGGATTTGAACGAGGTCGAACATAAGGACTCTGGTAAGTATCTGGCAACAATAGCAATAGGACAGGATCTTAGTGAACTAACTGTGTACAACTAGACAAGGAGGTTGATGATCGCAAGAAACACATGGGAACACGTGGGGAGGAGCACCATCAATGGCTCAGTGTTGATGAGCTTCTTGCAGGATTCGCTGCCTCAGGCGATGAGGATGGCTAGGAAGAGGACGTGCAGGACGATGATGGCGAGGCTTATGGGCCAGAAGTGGAGGGTCATTGATGAATGGAGGACGTCCAACAAGAAGCTTATGTGCCAGGGTCAGAGGTGACGGGTAGTTAAGCCACCCAGGAGAGATGCATATACGAAAGATCATGGCTGAGATGCATCGGACAGTATGGAATTAGGAACCGACCCAGAGGAAGTTCGCTCAAGTCACGAACTTAAATTAGTCCAGTTGCTTACGCAATAAGAGAATATGAAGTCAGAAGGACATATAGTGATTGCCAATGTGTTGATCATGGACAGTGTCCATATCTAGCCTCATCCTGCAACTTGAATCTGAAGCATGAGTTCGATTGGCAACTTGGTGGAAGATCGCTTGATGCACGGTAAAAGTGATGGTCAAAAGGCCTGTTTCTTATATTTTGAGGGGAAAGCCGCACAGAGTAATGTGTTCGCCCCGGGTAACAAGAGCAAATTGTCAAGATCCAAGACGACTCAGGACGTTAAAATACAATGCTCACAGGTGAGGAAAGAGGGAGGCGAGACGAAACTGCTTCATCATATAGCTAACGCCATAGATAACAATGCATTTCACCACTCATGTTACCTGAAGTCTAGGATTGTCAGCTATAAACAAGATATGTATCAACAGATCCCAGCTTCTCCTACTGAGGACAAATCACGGCTGAATACTGCTGTCTGATCTTCTAACAACTAAATGTGAACTACAGTCCTGTGCAAAAGTTCTGAAAACGAGCTAACTATAAATATATCTTATATAAGATTATCTTAATGTTATCCTAATATTATATAAGATTATATAAGATAGAAGAGTTTAGTATTATTTATATCATCTTAGATAAAGTCTAAAAGAGAGAAAGTTATTAGAACTTTTGCATACCTACTATAGGAGTACAGATGTTATGAACTTGAAGATAATGGGGGGGGGAGAACCTTGGGAGATTGTATATACAGACACCAGTTCAAACATTATCAGCCGAGATGTAGTAACGGTAGAAGGAAACCTACGGATATTGATATATATGAGCAAATTGGATATGATTACGACAATGGAAATACATTTTGGATACCATTGCACCTAAAGATTGGAAATAACTTGACTGCCTAAGCAAACTTGACAGGATCTCTTCTAAACTTATGATGACTACCTAGCTGCAGCCTTCTACTTGACCGTGATTCACTGTCAACCACGAACATCGGTCATTCATGTGAGGTATAAATAGCTCCTTTCCCCCCTCTTTCCATCTTGAATTCTTTTCCTCCTCCACATCTTAACCTTGCGATATTCATTCCGTTGCGCTTAGCCCACATTGATAGCCTGCAAACTGTTCTCCACGGAATTGACACCATTTGGGGCAAAGCCTGCGTTGTTCGACAACAGAGAAGATGGCTGGATCCAAGATACAAATTACTTCCATTGTAATCATATGGCACTAACGAAGTTGGACAGCGTCCACGCAAGGGACAGAAAGACGAGCCACGCAAAAGAAAGCCATTACCTGCTACGATTATGAACAACATATTCGTTTGGAGCTTGCAAGTGGAGGCAAATGACCTTGAACCAGGGATGGTCGAAGCGGTTGCTGGAGAGGACAAGGACCGATTCCACATCAGAGAGGGCGGTTTCTCTATCTTCAACCACCCTATCGCCCAGATGGACGACCTTTCCCATCAGTTCGTCACCGCAGTTCTAGCGGAATTCACATGGGTTTTTGAGACATCCTTCGAATTTCACATGTTCGTGGACAAGGCCAGGCCTTTCTTTCCTCGTCAAGAGACAGGCAAATTCAGTCTCAAGATGGAGCTGGCAATTTTCAGTGGCGCGGCAGTAGCCTCGAGAGAGCCATGGCTAGTAACAAGAAGCGACATGCCACATGGATGGAACCAAGGGATGACCAAAAAACTTATGGTTTGGATGGAGGCTGCCGAAGTGCTCCAACAGATTTCAAACAACCTTCACATCAAGATGATCCTACATCAACCTTATCGGGATTTTAGCATGCTTCGTGTAGCCACCCAGACACTCCGAAGCACGAACGTCACCTTGAAGCTGGAGCTCGTCGAAGAGAATTGGGACAAGAGTCAAAATGCAGAGTTTTACAAAGCAATGGCTGCATTCGCCATTACTGGTATGGAAATGGACGATGTCCATGAGCAGCGTCGAAAGCAGATGACAGATGCTCAGCTAACCTGGCATATCAATCGTGGATGTAGAGGCATCAGATATTTGGCTATATTGATTCCGAAGCCGGACAACCGCGAAGCCGAAACAAGTCCCGAAGGATAAACGAAGATTGTCTAGGGGAAGAAGCTACTCAGACGTTGATGGCTATAGACAGTAGTATATATCATCTGCGACTTGGATGGTATATACGAGGCCAGGGAGTTGAGCTTTTGGTGAATGGGAATGACTACAGAACTGTCGCTTGCTGGGAAGGTCATATGAACGAATTGGAGAAAGGAAAGGATTGCTTCACAGTTTTGGACGGCGTCCATGAGATAACATATATGGGCGACGATCTGAGCTATCATGGTGAATGAGAAAAGGGGAGTTGGGGATTTGACGCACGAGATTAGCGATAGACGCAGCGCTTGCTAAAGAAGTTACCGCTAGGTATAGGACAAAAAGTTAATATTGAGGTCTCAGAAGCAGAAGTCTCATGACTGTGGTGCTCCATATCCGGCTTCGTCCATATCCTTGTCGGATGCTCTAAGACGATTGTTAACCATGATCGAATATGTCCAGCACTAACAATCATCATATAATGTGACCATATTTGACTGGTCTTTGTAACTTTCTTTGTCTGTCATAGAATCAACTTGTGTACACCATTGGTATGTATTTAACATCCAACAGGTACAGTTTAAAACTTAAAGATTTATAAGTCAAAAATAAGATGTGATTGGTTCTTATTATCGTACATAGATGTCTTAATTGATGCCAAGCTTTGGACTCTAGGCCAGAATCGCGGCTGAATTCCGCGTGTGGAGAGCTTATCTTATCGGCAAGAAAATGTCCCAAATTTTCTTTCTGTTTGCCAAAGTTCAAAGGGACCATCCCCCACCCTCCCGCCAAACATCAACAAGTCAACAGCAAAGACCTCGTCGCAATGAAACGCAAGGTCGCTGCTCTCGAGAAGATCGATGCTGATTTGTATGTCAATTGCGAAACTGTTCCGCGTCTTTTTGACCATCAGCTAATTGTTTCTACAGCGCGAGTCTTCAGCAGAAAATCCGCCGCGATCCCAAGTACGTCGCCTAAATTCCTCGACAACGCCGTCAATCGCTAATACCAACCTGCTAGATCATACAAGGAAGAGTTTCTAAAGCAATGGGAACAGTATGAGGCGCAGCGCGAGATCTTTCTCGTGTCTCCCTCCACGGCGACCGCTGACTCGGTTGTGTCTTTCCACAACATTATCGACCTGATTGCTCACGTTGCCGATTGCTACAAGGAGGAGACAGCGACCTTCCCTGACGACCTCAAGACCATTCTCACACAGCATCATGTTGTTCTTCACCCCGAGTTGCGGGAGAAGATTGTTGGAAGTCTGGTCCTGCTCCGCCGAAAAGAAGTCATCGACTCGACCAGCGTCCTCACCACGCTTTTCCCCATCCTCGTATCGTCGCCGAGCAAAACTCTACGTGAAACGTTATTCTCAAAGATCCTCAGCGACCTGAGAAACTCCAACACAAAGTCGATTAACCATCCCCTCAACCGCACAGTCCAAACCGTCCTCTACAATCTCATCACCGCCGACCGATCCTCCCCGCGAGCCATCTGGGCCATCAAGCTTACCCGCGAGATGTGGAAGCGACAGTTCTGGACCGATGCTAAGCCTGTGGATGTGATGAAGGAGGCGTGTCTTTCTGACAACGAGAAGGTCGTTGTTGGTGCTGTTCGTTTCTTCCTTGGAGGAGATAAGGAGCGTGAGGAAATGGAAGACGAGAGCAGTGACGAGGAGGTTGATCTGAGCCAGGTTAAGCATCAGATGGGCATCAACAAGAAGACCAAGAAGTCAAAGAAGGCTTACGACAGAGCTGTTGAGAAGGTGAAGCGCAATGAGCGTAAGAAGACCAAGCCTCATCCTCTCAACTTCTCTGCTCTGCATCTCCTCCACGACCCTCAGAACTTCGCCGAACAGCTCTTCTCAAAACATCTACAAAACACCAAGGCGAAGCTGTCCCTCGAAACCAAGCTATTAGTGACTCAGTTGGTTACTCGACTTGTTGGTCTGCACAAGTTGACCATCGTGGCACTTTACTCCTGGTTCATCAAGTTCCTTACTCCCCGACAACAGTCCGTCACATCTTTCCTGGCTTCCTTGGCACAGGCTGTGCACAACTTGGTGCCTCCTGATGTGCTTGAGCCCTTGATCCAGAAGATTGCCAACGAGTTCGTCTCAGAAGCTTCGGCCGCTGAGGTTGCTGCTGCTGGTTTGAACTCCATTCGTGAGATCTGTGCCCGTCAACCTCTAGCTATGACCGACACACTGCTGCAGGATTTGGTTCAATACCGCAAGAGTAAGGATAAGGGTGTCATGATGGCTGCCAAGGGTCTTCTCTCGCTGTACCGAGAGGTCGGTGCAGAGCTTCTTAAGAAGCGAGACCGTGGTAAGAGCGCCACTATCAACATGAGAGCTGGCATCCAGGCCCAGCGCAAGTTTGGTGAGCAGGACGCTGGTGGTATTGAGGGTCTGGAGCTCCTCGAGAAGTGGAAGGAGGACGAAAAGAAGAAGAGACGACTTGCGAAGGGTCTTCCCGAGGACGCTGGCAGTGATGAAGAGGAGGATGAGGGCAACAAGTCTGATGAGTGGGAGGTTGACTCCGATGACAGCAGCGACTCTGGCGAATGGATCAACGTCCACCACTCTTCCGATGAGGAGGATGATGACGAGGAGCCTGCATCAAAGAAGCAAAAGACAGAAGCAGATATCGTTGCGGATGAAAAGGCCAAGAAGGACCAGGAGGAGAAGGAGGCCGAAATCGACCGCATCTCTCTGCTCGCCACCACAACCATCCTCACACCCGCCGATCTCGCCAAACTCCAAGAACTGCGCATGTCCGCGTCGGTCGACAAAGCACTAGGCAAGCACCGCAAGCGCCAGCAGGAGCTCGAGAACCGCCACCGTGACGACGGTCTCACGGCGGAGGAGATCGAGGCGCCGGCGCGCCTGCGCAAGATGACCAAGGAGGAGCGCAAGGAGCTCGCGCTGGAGGGCAAGCCGGACCGCGACGAGCACAAGAGCACGCAGGCGATCCGCAAGTCCAAGATGCAGGCGTCGGGCAAGAGCACGAGCAACAGGGAGAAGCAGCGCAACAAGAACATCTTCATGACCATGGGCAAGGCCAAGAGCAAGCACAAGAGGAGTTTGGTCGAGACGAGAAAGGTGCTCACAAGACACGTTACCAGGAGTACCAGAGGTGGAAGAAGAGCGAACGGTACATAAGGGGGGAGTCACGGAGGGGGTTCATAGAGATAGAATCACTTGTGCTATTGACACAGCGTGCATGAAAAGAAAGACTTTATTTTTTTCGTTTACAATACTTATTTGGTCTGGAACTCGGTCTTAGTGATACTTACAGTGTGTCGTTCCGTCGTGCTTCAATGATGACTTATACTTTCCTACTTGGCCCAGCTTGGTTCCGTGGCCCTACTTGTTGTTCATGCGAGCGAGGCAGCTTTCACAAGAGATGGAGTTAGCAGTTGTCTTGTTGGTGCATCCAGGGGAATTGCATCGTGGCTCCTGAGCAGTGGTATTCAAGGACGTGGCCTGGAGCATCTCAGCAGCCTTTGCTGGTTCGACAGTGCCCAGGGACATGGCCTTGAAAATTTCCGTAACATTCTCTGTCTCAGTGGTGTCCGAAGGCATAGATGTTAACATCTTAGTGATATCTCTAGCGTCAACGTTACCCAAGGACATAGATTGGAACATCTCGGCGACATCTTCTGTCCGAGCGGTGCCCAAGGACAAAGCCTGGAGCATTTCAGCAAGACCTGCTGCCTTGGCGGCGGAAGAGTCTTTCTCTTGGGTGGAAGGCATCGTGATGTGGGAGTTTACTTACCTCTCGGGTTCTGGAAGATAGGATGGGTAGCAAAACTGATGGTATAGAGTTGTTGAAGGAAGGGTCATGGTGGGTTATTCGGTGGGTTATATAGGCTGGAGATTTGGTGATATTGGTTTGTCCAAGATTTGTATGTGCTCAAGTTCATACGGGGTGATTTCTTGTTCGAGTTTGACATACTTGATGGACTCATGAGGTCGGTAGCTGGTGTTGTAGAACAGTTGCATCTGTCAGATGAGCTGTTCTAGGGCTTACCTTTGATCTAATACGCAAGTACTTGATGGGCGACTACCTGAACTGCTCAAGGGGATGCAGAGAGTTGTTTTGATTGATGAATATGTGCAGCTTCATCTTAAACATATGCGACTTCAGCCCATAAGATATCATACGAGGCGAAGCTCTTGGGCTGTTTTCAACGTCCTCACCTTTAAGGTGCAACCTAAACGGAAAAATAAAGAATGAAACCTCTCGGAGTATCTTAGACCTGAGGGTGTATTAGTCGAATGAAGATTTGGACTGGCAGAACTCTAATGTTTTTCGTACACTATCGTGTTCGAGGGCCGCATCTCATTATCCATGCTCTTCCCCTTTCTCTTCATGACTCAGTCAGAGCCGACTCCTTCACCGTTGTCTTAAACGACGAACAAAGCCACAAAGTTAATAAGATTATGCTGTTGGTTTTATGTTCATCAACACACAAGACCCCCCCAATCCCCATCTGCTCTTAGTCGCCAGGAGTAGATAGCAGTGTAACATGCCATTGGGCATGGATCGCCCGGTTAAATGAAACACCACATGATAGTCTGATGATAGACACAGAAATAACCCAAACAAGCAGGCGACTATGCACGTAATTGAGGAGAAATAATCCTACGACGTATCATGGCCGGGATTTAATTGCTTGAGCTTAGGTTAGGTTTGGGCCGTGGTTTCAATTGCCTTCGTGTGTTCTGGAAATGCAGGGAGGAAAGTTAGTTTTCATTTGCCGAGGTGGATTGCCGATTGGCGTTATTCGAGGCTTGGTTGGTGATTTGAAACTGCCATGAATCCCTCATCTTGAAGATGTAGGCTGTGAAGGTTGTTGACTTCTAGATAGCTTCTTCCACCAGTAACAGCAACATGTACCAAATCACCAGATATTGAATCTCACTGCATGGTTCTACCAACTGTAAGCTCTGCAGTTACGCATACACTCCTGTAACCTAGATGCCCTCCCACTCGGTCTATCATTGCAACGATTATTCCAAAAGCCTGATTCATGACCCATGGTGATCGGCATTGACCCAACCCGCATCCGGTCTCCTCCCCCGCAATCCCCAGGTTTTCTACTTTCTACTTTCTCCAACCTCCAAACACCACTCAAGAGCCTTTTCCCCATGGGGTTACAGCGCAGCCTGCGATGCGACCTCCGTTCAAGGTAGCTTCAGGATGGCTCTTTCTATGACGGAAGCCCAAGTGTGACCCCTTGTTCGGGTCTACACCGGCCGAGGGTGATCAAATAACAACCTGTTCCCCTCTCCTTCTTCTTCGGAACTTTTACTTTTCTTGCTTCCTGCTGGTGAAACGTCGTATGCTACTTACACTATACACTTAAATCGTTCATCATGGGCGTCAAGAAGTTCTTCAAGGATCGCTCTCTGAAAGTGTCGGACAAAAAGGTCACCAAAGCAGCTGAGCTCTCGCTGCGGGAATCAATCTGGCCCATTGCGCTTGTCACGGTGCTCTTCTTCCTCTGGGGCTTTAGTTATGGCCTCCTCGATACTCTGAACAAGCACTTCCAGAAAGTGCTTGACATTGACCGTGCTCGATCGGCCGGACTGCAGGCTGCGTACTTTGGGTATGGAGATACTATCGCTGCTTTTCTCATCAGGACTAATAATGCTTCAGTGCTTACCCTTTGGCGTCTTTGGGACACGCCGCGTGGATTCTGCGTCACTATTCGTACAAAGCCGTTTTTATCTGGGGTCTTTGCTTGTATGCTGTTGGTGCATTGATTGCTATCCCGTGTATCAAGGCAAAGTCTTTTGCGGGCTTTTGCATGTCCATCTTCATCATTGGAAATGGTCTTGGTTCGCTGGAGACAGCTGCGAACCCATTCATCACCGGTATGCCATGATGTTCGCGAGTATATACACATCTCTGACATGTATAGTTTGCGGCCCCCCTCGATATTCGGAAATCCGCATCAATATCTCCCAAGCCTTTAACGGTATTGGCACAGTCATTGCTCCAGTACTCGGCTCATATGTCTTTTTCAACAACCTCGACGACAATGCTGCATTGGCTAATGTGCAATGGGTCTACCTCTCCATCGCCGTCTTTGTCTTGATCCTAGCTTGTTTATTCTACATTTCCAAAATTCCTGAAATCACCGATGCTGGTATGTTTATGTTCCATGGGTCTATATCATTTTACTAACAGATCCCAGATATGGCCTTTCAAGCTCAAGAGACACACTCAGAAGCCGATGATAAGCCCTTTTGGAAGCAGTACAAGCTATTCCACGCATCGTTTGCTCAGTTCTGCTACACGGGTGCACAAGTTGCCATTGCGAGTTTCTTCATCAACTACGCTACCGAGATGCGCCGGAATACATCAGACTCGACAGGTGCCAAGCTCTTTGCCGGTGCGCAAGCGGCATTCACAGTTGGTCGCTTCTTCGGAGTTCTTCTCATGAAGTTCTGCAGGCCGCGAAAGGTCTTTCTGGTTTTCCTGACCATGTGTATCGTCTTCATCGGACCGCCCATCGTCCACCACGGAGACGCCGGCGTCGCTTGTCTCTACATGGTCCTCTTCTTCGAGTCGATCTGCTTCCCCACTATTGTCGCCCTGGGCATGAGAGGTCTTGGGCGTCACACCAAGCGAGGAAGCGGTTTCATCGTTGCTGGTGTTGTGGGCGGTGCTTGTGTGCCCCCGTTGACGGGAGCTGTTGCAGACATGCACAATGTGGGCGTGGCCATGGTTGTTCCCATGATGTTCTTTGTAGCGGCTTGGTCTTACCCCCTCGCGGTGAACTTTGCTCCGTCCTACAAGAAGGTCGTGGATGTTTTCTACGAGACAGAGATTGGTCTGCAGGGACGCACTCTTGATGAGGAGAAGATCCAGGGTTCTAGAATGGAGGAGAAGGAGACTGCTGCGACAGCTGTTTAATGTATATATGTCTCGTCTTAGGAGGGCGTTAGTGTCAAGAACATATTTATGAAACAATACGTTAGTTAAAGAGTTACGAGACCCTGGAGTGTATGTTTATTTCGTACGGTTGACGCGATTCATCGTCTGCTTTGCAATCCTGGAACCGCTTTCTTTGTTATCAAGGACGTCGACCAGGACATACCTTGGTTCTACAACATTGACTTATTGATCTTTGACCATATAACGAATCAGTCTCGCTTTCTAACCCCAACAACAGCCTTCCCGCACAATAACAATCTCGCTTGATCAAGTTCAAGGTCACGATACAATGCCGAAGACTCCTGGACGAATTGAACAAGTAACCCTCTTTGTCCTTCCTAGCGAGGACGTATCGTGTATCTGTGTCCTCTTCCGGCCACCAATTGCTGTGAAGCGTGAGCTATGGAAGAGTTATCCTTCGAGCGACCACACTTGGAGACCACGCCTCCGTGAACCTAGGCCTTACTTAATGATTTATTTACAGCTAAATTTATCAGTTTTAGTTTAGCCATGACAAACTCCTACTACTTTGAGGGAACGATACCCCAACTCATGATCCTATCCTCTAAAGTTAGAGACCACACTAGTATTAGACAGTCTCTACCTACAATACAAGGCTCCGAAATAGACATTGGTCATTCCTCTGCCGGGTAGAGCACTCTATCCTGGTGTGAAACACAAAGCCTCACTTTAAGTCAGTTAAGCTTCGCACATCCCCGCACCAGACGTTCGGCATTGGCCTTATCCTGCTCAACGGAAACCATACAAAGCTTACCCTAAAGAAACGCAGCTAGTATAGCATATATTGTAATTGTTTCATGTCCGATAAGATCTTCAGCAGCCGTAGAAGCCGTGCCGTGTTTACTTGCTAAATGTTTCATGTTATTTATATCTCCGACTCAAAGTGACGATCCTACCCTATGTCTCAGCTCTGGCCTCAACTGCCGGCATATCATTCCTTTGATGATTACCCCGTGTCTGAGTTTGAACAGAAACTCTCAGCAGCGGGATTCGTTTGGTGTCTACGGATGTACCGTCGGGACAAACTATCCGTAGATTCGATACGCATGTCCGACGTAGTAAATACGAAGAACGTTGACTAATCTCAACTCTGTCGACACAATGGCCCATGTCTTTTCTCCGAGTCTTGACAATACTACCTTAAACTTCTGAGTATACTTGCTTCCGTGGCGACTGACAGTGGGTCGCAAATGGCGACTTCTTTTCCCTTGGAGCATTGATTAACACGGAGGCGTGGCATAGCACAAGATCCTGGATAACACATCGATTTCGCCATCAATGGAAAAGGTCAATCCTTCTATAATGCCAAGTCATTTCTGTGGAACAGCACAATTATATTCAAAGCAATTGTGTCAAATCCCAGTCTCAGACCATAATAAAACCCGGAATGTACTCTACTTGGTTACCGAACAAGTCATCCGAGAATAACCCCCAAGTCTGTTCCTTGACGTCCACATAAAGCCCGTCTCCAGTAGCCAATCTTGCATTTACATCTCACACGTGTAATGTTTCTGGTTTGTTATTGGCTGTCGTACCCGCATCTTTAATGCTTAAACCTGCAGATCTATAACAAAAGTGGACAAGCCTCTTGGCCTTATCCACGATAAAGTTGGTCTGAGGCGTAACTTATGGAGTACAGGGATTATTTCTTCGGTGGAACATCTTCCTCGTTTTGGTGCACCGACGACTGATCGCATGGTGCCTGTTTGATTGGTTCTTTTTTTGAAGACTCGTTTCGAGGGTTGGAGGCTATGGCTGAATCGAGATATGAGTCGCGTGTGTGTTCTTTTGACGATTCTCACGTGAATGTGCCTTTGTCTATGTTTGCTCAGGATACTCGAGATGTTCCCTCCGTAGTGGTTGAATCATAGACCTCGTATTCAACCATAACAGTAGTCCATCTGTGCAATTGGCCCTCAATAGACAGAAGAAGAAGGCAAATACATTGCTAAACTCGGTATCTATCCGCCCTCTTATTCCCATCCAGGATCCTTCAAGCATGCCCTCGCTTGAGATCTTGGCATACAGCACCAAAGTCCAACCCCCCCACTAGCATCAACAATCTTTAGCTTCAACTTCAGCTACCTCGGTGACGCTTTAGGAATTGTGTCGTGTGCCTCCCAAACCCGAGTGCGTATTCCCATGCTGTGTCGCGTGAGTTATTTCCTCAAACTGCGACGCCTATCACTTCAGAAACAAAAAAAAAGAAGAAGAAAGATAGACACAGATCGACAGTTACAGACTGGGACAGTGAAAGCAAGGTTACCATACAAGCTTAATTCTGTTGTTTCGAGGGAGATCCGCTGTGGAGTGTGTCCCCGGTTTCTCTTTTTCCAACGCTTGGTATTGACACATGAGCTGGACGTATAACGCTGTTGAGACGGGATATACATCGATATAGGCTTCGTCAACAATAAGACAAACCGTTGCTGGATACTATCCATGCCGCAGAATCTGTTTTGCCATTCCCAATCCCTTGTCCACTGAGACGCTTCATTAGCTCACACTTGTTGATCTTGCTCTTGGCATTCACTCTGGAAAAAAGGTCCGTGGCGAGCCTTGACATCCGGGATGGAGAAAGGCCTTTTTTTTCTCTTCTCCCTCGTCGTCTTGGCGATATCTCTTCTTGGCGGTTTTGAGGGGGCGTGCAAGTAAACCCTCAGCCCACGTACGTTCCCACGTTTTTCGTTGCGGAACAGATATTTCTCTCTTTTAGTTCTCCACTGGCAAGATGTATGTATATATAATATGGTATCTCTGCTAGACAAGTTCTCTCTTGATTCTTCAGCTCTCTCACACATCTTCTCCCTCTACTCCTAGACTCTTCTCTCTTCTTTTCACCTGCAAAAAACTGCAACCGCAGCAATGGCAGTCTTCTCTCAGTATGACTACCTATTCGCGGTAGGCACAATCTTCGCCTTCCTCGACGCCTGGAACATCGGCGCCAACGATGTCGCCAACTCATGGGCGTCGTCCGTGTCGTCTCGCTCCATCAGCTACTTCCAGGCCATGATCGGTGCCAGTATCATGGAGTTCACCGGTGCGCTTGGTGTGGGCGGTCGTGTTGCGGATACTATCCGAACAAAGATCGTTGATGTCGGTGCCTTTGATGATAGCCCTGCTCTTCTTATGTTGGGTATGGTCTGCGCTGTTATCGCCTCTGCTAGTTATCTTACCTTTGCTACGCGCTTTGGTTTCCCCGTGTCTACTACTCACTCTATCCTTGGTGGTGTTTTGGGCATGGGTGTTGGTGCTCTTGGTGGTAACGGTATCACCTGGGTTGGTTACCATGAAGATGGTTCTCTTGATATCCAGCAAGGTGTCGTCCAGGTTAGTATCTCACATCCTCCATATTCTTCTCAAACAGATTCACTAACATATATCCCTTCAGGTCTTCCTCGCCTGGATCATTGCCCCTATGCTTTCCGGCATCTTCGGTGCCGCAATCTTCCTCTTCACTAAGTACGGTGTCCTCCTCCGCAAGAGCCCTGCCATCAAGGGTCTCATCCTCGTCCCCTTCTACTTCTGGGCCACCGCCTCTCTCATCGTCATGCTTCTGATCTGGAAGGGTGGCTCTTACGAGGTCAACCTCACTGAGGAGCAGATCCCTGGTGTTATTGTTGCTGCTGGTGCTGGCTGGGGTCTTCTCATGGCTATCTTCCTCGTCCCCTGGCTGTACCGCGTTGTCATCAAGGAGGATTGGCAGATCAAGGCCTACCACATCTTCCTCGGCCCTCTCCTCCTCCGCCGTGGTCCCGTCCCTCCTACCCCCGACAACTTCCAGGGCGTTGTCCGCAACTTCTACGAGGGCCACCTTACCCGTGAGGAGCTTGAGGAGCGCCGTGCTCAGCGCGCTGCTGCCCTTGGAGAGGATCTCGAGACCGGCCATGACAAGAAGACCGCTACCGACTCCGCTACTGATGAGCCCGCCCCTACCGGTTACCCTGAGCACAAGTCCATGATTGGCCCCAAGCCTGATAGTCCTTGGTACTCTGGTGCTTTCATCTGGTGGGCCATCAAGTTCGCCATCCTCCACGGTGTCGACAAGGATATCGTTGGTTCTCAAAGCGAGAAGTCTGTCGTTGCCGGTGACGTTGAGGAGATCCATGCTCGTGCCACTCACTTCGACAACCGCACTGAGTTCCTCTATACATTCCTCCAGGTCATGACTGCTGCATCCGCCTCCTTCGTCCACGGTGCCAATGACGTTGCCAACGCTGTTGGACCTTATGCCACCATCTACCAGATTTGGAACTCTGGGGAGGTCCCTGGAAGCAAGGCCCAAGTCCCTCTCTGGGTTCTCGGTTTCGGTGGTGCTGGTATTGTCCTCGGTCTTTGGACATACGGCTACAACATCATGCGCAACTTGGGTAACCGTGTCACTCTTATGTCTCCTGCCCGTGGCTTCTCCATGGAACTTGGATCTGTCATCACCATCATTCTGGCCACTCGTCTTAGTAAGTTCTCTCGAATATCATTCATCGTTTTGTGTTTAATCCAATACTAACCAACTCTTCAGAGCTCCCTGTGTCTACCACTCAGTGTATCACTGGTGCCATCGTTGGTGTCGGTCTTTGCAATGGCGACTGGCGATCTATCAACTGGCGCATGGTCGGCTGGATTTACCTTGGATGGTTCATTACCGTGCCTGCTGCTGGTATTATTTCCGGTTGTCTGATGGCATTTATCACCTACGCTCCCAACTGGAACTAGAGTAAGAGTTACGAACTTATGTGCATTGCGACAGAACTGTTATGATTTTATGTTAAAAGGCGATTGGGAAACATGATAGAGATATACCAAATACAAATTTGTCCCATCATATAATCGAACATTGAGCCCAAATATCTTTGTGATTAGCGTACTTCTCCTCTACTCACCAGAGAACTAAGGCACTTCACCAAGAGAGATCATATACAGAAGACATGATTCTTCAGAAAGATGAGTCGTATAAGAGACAGGCAAATTTATTGAATGAATGGCTATCTATAACGATTGAATCATTGTACCTAATCTCTCCTCAACCCATGATGAGACGCTGTCCACAGGACTGCATCTTTACTAATACCCGGGTCAAGTGTCTGTCTTTCTCAATGGAATCTTCCACCGGGCCGGACAGCCTAAAACATTTCGCTTTTACTCCTTGCTGTCGCAGATGTCGACAACAATGGCAATGTTGTAGTGGCCTCCGTGACACATGTACTTGTCAGGGATGGCAAAGTCGAACTCGTTGAGTCCCTTCTCGGCAACGGTGAGGTAGGGGTATGTCTTCTCAACACAGATGTTCTCCTTACCGGGGTGTTCGTGGCTACCATCGCAGCCGACGAAGACCTTGGCCTCGGTGGCATCGTACTTGTGCTTGTCGTTGACGTCCAGAGAGATGACAATGTCGTCGTGGTAACCGTGGGGGTTCTTGACAATCTCGATAAAATAGTTACCATACTTTTGGCCAGCGCCGCCAGCCTCAGAGAGCTTGCCGTACACGGTATTCTTGAGCTCGTGGTGAGTGTACTTGAGGTAGTCCCCGCTGAGCAGGTGACAAGTGTTGGGGTGCGTGGTGGCGGCCAATTCCTTCAGGGCGCGAGAGTTCTGGCCATCGACACCGTATGCCTTGATGGTCTTTCCCTTGCACTCAGGGACGTATCCGTTGTAAAATCGGCCGTCTCTCTTGGCGCGTTTGGACTGACGGATACTCCTGGGCTTCTTATCTGTATTTCCAACAAGCTTAGCGGCGTCACTCTCAACGGCTCCCTCAATAGCCTTCTCGATCTTGAGATGGTCGGAGCGGCCATAAACACGGGAACGCTTTCCGCACTGCAAGCTCTTACGAGGTCTGGAATAGATGGGAGCCGCAGCATGTCTTTCTTGCTTACCAGTTGTTTTGGTCGCTTTAGACTCAACCTCGGCGTCCTTTGACTCGACATCAGCGTCCTTGGCTTCAACCTCGGCAGCCTTAGCTTCATCGGCACGCTTCTCCTTCTCGTGGTACCACTCCTCCTCAGTTTCCTCCTCGAGTTCGAAGAGAGAAATGAGAGTCTTTCGGACAGTCTTGTCTACAATCTTGGCAAGAAGCTTCTCGACCTTCTTGAGGGCGAGCTTGACCTCCTCCTCGGTGGGGTCCTCGCCGAGAGCCTCGATGATCTTCTCAAAGATCTTATCAGCAGATTTCACAATCTTGTGAATGGCCTCCAAGATATGATTGTGGATCTCGTGCTTGGAAGGCTCCTCAACACCATCAATCTCGATGATGTGAATAATGGCCTTCTTGAGGTTCCTGCCAACGATGTACTTGATAGCCTTCTCGACCTTGAGGATCAACTTCTGGATAGTTTCCTGGCTGGGGTTTTCACCGGCAAGCTTGATAGCCTTGCAGAGGGTCTTGTTGATAGCCTTGATGATGTTGTACTCAGCCTTCTCGATGTACTTCTCGACCTTCTCAGTGTTGACCTCTACAGTATGCTCAACCTCCTCCTCGTAGGACTTGGGAAGAGCGGAACGCTTGTGGGGATGGACAGGATGGTGAGGGCTATGCAAAAAGTGGCTCTTCTCGAGGGGATAGCCGTGGGGAGCGATGCCAAAAACCTTCTCCTTTGAGGTACGGTGGTGGTTCATCTCCGACTTCACAAGTCGCTCGTAAGCAACATGGGGGTTCTCGTTCTCCTCACCCTCCTCAGGCTTGTACTTGTAATAACCATGATGACCGTGGTGATACTGCTTGGGCTGCTCATGCTTCTGTTCGTAGTGACCGTGATGATGCTTCTTTTCAGGCTTATGCACGTAATATCCACTGTCGTGCTTCTTTTCGGCGGCAGCATACTTCTCATGATCGTAGTGACCTTGGTCATAGTGCTTGTGCTCCTCAGGCTTGTGCTCGTAGTGGCCGTAATGATGCTCCTTAGGCTCATGCTTCTGCTCGTAATGACCATGGTGGTACTTCTCAGGCTCTTTGCGGTAGTGCTCATAGTGACCGTGGTGATACTGCTTGTGTTCCTCGGGCTTGTCCTCTTCAGGCTTGTGCTCGTGATGAACATGTTGATGCTCCTTAGGCTGTTCATAGTGCTTGGGGTGCTCGGCGTGCTCGGGCTTATACTCGTAGTGGCCATGGTACTTCTCCTCAGGCTTCTCGTACTGCTTGTGCTCCTCAGGCTTGTATGTATGATGCTCGGGCTTGTCCTCGTGCTTAACGGAGTGAGCAGCGTAGTACTTCTCGAGGGCATGGTTCAGTTCAGCCTTGGCAAGCTCCTTCTTGCGGTACTCTGCCTCTTCATGCTTCTGCTTATCATGAGAACTCTTGGGGTTGTAGTGCTTGACATGGTCCTCTTCGTGCTCAGCAGCAGGCTTCGTCTCATGATGACCCTCGACCTCATGCTTGGGCTTGTGCTCGTAGTGGCCATGATGGTACTGCTTAGGCTGCTCGTGTTCACTGTGTTCACCGTGTTGCTTCTTGTGAAGATCTTCCAAGAGGGCGTGGTACACATGAGGTTCGATCTCGCCCTTGTGGACTTTCTCCTTAAGCAGATGCTCGATCTGGGCGCTCACACTTTCTTCCTTCTCCTTGTAAAGAAATACCAGAGGTGTGTCGTGGTGCTCACCAGACCTCTTGTGATGATGGTCATAGCGACCATCATGGTGACCGGGATCGTACTTGTGATGATCGTAGTGCTCGTAGTTGTGGTGATCATGGTGCTCAGGATCATGATGGTAACCGTGGTGATGCTTGTGGTAATCATGATGGTGATGGCCATGGTGACCATCATGGTGATGATGAGCGTGATGGAGAGCGTGATGATCATGATGATGATGACCGTGATGGTGACCGTGGGGATCATGATGGTGATGGCCATGATGATGACCGTGGTGATGGCCGTGATGGTGGCCGTGATGGTGATACTCATGATGGCTGTGGCGATGCTTATGGTGATGATCATGGAGGTGCTTGTGGCGATGGCCGTGGTCATGTCCGTGCTTGTGCTTGTGCTTGTTCTCAGTATCTACGTCAGAAGTAAGATCTCGACCATGATGGTGATGGTGTCCGTCGTGATGTCCATCATGGTGTCCGTAGTGATAGCCGAAATGCTTGAAGAAGTCATCTAAGAAGGCATCGAGATCATGGTGGCGGCTAGCATCATAATAATCATGGTGCTTATAGTGCTCATGGTGATCATGATGATGGCCGGGATCGTGGTGCTCGTGGTGCTTGTGGTGCTCATGGTGATAGCTGGGATCGTGGTGCTCATGTTCGTGCTCCCTATGATGTTCATGCTCATACTCCTTATGATGCTCGTGTTCATGCTCATAGCCATCTTCGTGATGCTCGTGCTTCTTGTGGTGCTCTTTGCCATCATGGTGATCCTTGTGCTCATGAAGCTTCTTGTGATGATCATGATGGTGATGATCATGGTGGTGGTGCTCCTTGTGAAGATGACCGTGCGCATGATGATGGCCGTGAGCATGCTTGTGGCCATGGTTGTGATGGTGCTTATGATGATGCTCATGGTGGTGCTCGTTCTTCTTCTCCTCGACGCTGCGACTGAAGTTAGTGCTGTGGATCAATGGTGTGGGAGGAGGTAATACTGCTTCTTCTTTTCTTCTTCTTCTTCTTCCTCAGCCTCAGCCTCGGCCTCCTCATTCTCTTCTTCCTTGTATTTCTTCTCCTTCTTCTCGGCTTCCTCCTCCTCTTCTTCCTCAACCTCTTCGACCTCAGCCTCTTCGGCCTCGATCAGCTCGAGCTTACCTTCCTTGTAGCTGGGAGATGTTAATGATAAATATTCTAAACCCCGAGGGTATGACTTACTCCTTGCACTCGGCACAGGTGTAGCTAAGAGTGAAGTACTTCTCGGTCAGATCAGGAGTGCGGCTGTAGAGCTCGTACTTCTTGTGACCGTGGGCAATAGTAGCCTTGACCTTGATGTGGAGCTTCCAGCCCCCGTTGTTCTCAATGGGACAAACCTCGTTATACGAGCCGCCATCGGTGAGAGAAAAGAAGGGGATGTGGCACTTGACCTCCTTGTAGTCGCTCTTAGCCTTGCAGTGATCGCTCTCCTTGCTGTACTTGAAGGAGCCATCAGTGGTAGGCTGGCCACGTTCGACGTAGACTTCGACATCCTCGTACTTGTAGTGATCTATGTGCTTGAAGTCAAAGACGATGCCGTTGTCCTTGAAATCAAATGTGACCTTGCTCAAAGCCTCGTGAGGGGCACAATGAGGCGTATCAACACAGAGATCCCAAGAGTTACCAGGCTTGAAGTCGTTCTGGGGAAAGACAAAGGTCGCCGGGTCAGGAACCCACTTGTGCTTGCCATGCTTTCCGCACCCGTCAAGAGAGCGATGCCCTTCTTTACCGGTTTCGAATTTGAAGAAGGCAAGGGAATCGGAGGCTACTACCCCGAGCGCCCCGTTAAGGGCGTAAAAGAGGGACGTTCTCATCTTTTGCTATCAAGATGAGAGCAGAAGTGAGAAATGGTAACGAATGAGGTGTGAACTTGATATGTTTGAAGAAAAGAATCCAGATCTATCGAGATTCTTCTGCTCTTTTGTATTCGTTTCTCTCCAGAGAACCCCATGTTCGTCCTGCGGAGAGAACTTCTCTAGAAGAGGCTGGTCGAGTCGAGTCCTCTGTGGCGGCGTCCAAAGTTTCCATTCTCGGCCCATTGAGGCATCAAGCTTCCAGACGAGAAACGTGCAGAAACGAGGCTGCCTGTATCGATGATGGTCAGACCTCCACGCGAGTAGAAGCGAGAAGAGGAGACTCGATCAACAGAACGATGGTGATGCAGTCAAAGCCCTGCATGTGTCTATGGCCAATTGAAGAATTTGAGGCATTGCTCTTGATATCCAACAGCATCTTATGTCAAGACCCCACGATTTCTCCATTGCCTTTCTCCTGAATATGG
Source organism: Fusarium tricinctum (assembly GCA_020744515.1). Taxonomy (NCBI): domain Eukaryota; kingdom Fungi; phylum Ascomycota; class Sordariomycetes; order Hypocreales; family Nectriaceae; genus Fusarium; species Fusarium tricinctum. Next base: position 5,534,603 of record JAGPXF010000002.1, on the reverse strand, counting down.
CGTTTACCCCTTACCCCTCTCTATCCTTTCCCTACTCCGCCCAGTCCTTCTGGTATTGGGAAAGGGGCCTGGCTGGTATCGAGAGCTGCACCCATATAAACAGCTCTCGGAGAGGATACAGGGCTTCATTGGTAGAGATAGTCAGCGTCTGTAAAGAGTCGTTGCATTATGTGCTGAGCTACACCAGGGGTCTGAGCTTCCTTCATCAGTGGCCTACCACCACTTCTGGAGCTCTTGTCTCCATCATGGTCTAGTCGTCAGAGGCGTCGAGGAGCTTCGCAGCTCTCAAAGCCGTGACAAAAGTGCAGATAGCTCGGTTGAGGTCGTTGGATGAAGCTGCGAATGGGTCTATGATGGATAGATTAATGCACGATACTGGAGATAGACAGTTGGCGGATTCGTGTCGACTTCGGTGGCTGAACAAATTTACTTTGTTTCGCTTCCCCTCATTTTGGATATTGAAGCCCCAATAAATCGTTGGCGATTCAGAAGAGACGAGAGTGAAGGGGGTGTCAGAAGGTGATGCTTCGTTTCGGTCAAACTCGGCCGCATATCAAGCCTTGATCCCTGAGGCCACCCTGAGTGACTTTGTTGGGAAACAGCGATAGGTCCAACGACGATAAGAGGCGGAAGTGAGAAAATTGAGTACATGAATGGAAGAATTGAGTTTATACGCTAAACTCCGAAACTGCAGCGCCAGGGAATTGACTTCGAGGTTCAAAAGAGGAGCAACGTTCGACATTGAGTTCAAGGAGGCCTCTAACACAGCCAGTAGCCAGGGTACTTTACTAAGCAGGAGGAAATCCGAAAGTATGTACCTTGGTGTTCGTGTCTAACACCTTGTTGTACCTACATGATGGCAGTACTTAGCGAACATCAACGTCAAATATGCTGGTTGAACAAAGAAGAAAAGGAGTGTTCAAGCACATCTTGATACCGGTTGCGTTATGTTGAATCGTTGAACTGCAGAGGTTATCGGAGAACCAGACTGATAGAAGAAGCCCAACTTTATTAGACTCAATAGGTCCCTTATGTACAGTGTAAATTAAAGCTAGCATTTTAAACTCGTGATACCCTCACTTTTGGATAAGGACCTAAGAATGTCGGCTCGGCCCTTGCAGCCCGAAGTTTTCATCTGAACGTCGAGACGGATATCTGAGAAGCTCTTGTCATCTTCTTTTATTATCCTGATAATCTTCTGAGTTAATATAGAAGTATCAGAGTCTACGTATCCCTACGATTCTGTTTCTGATTAAGGAGGTTAGAATGCCTTGACATCAGGATCGATATTACCAACGGTCGTATTAATATTCATATATGAGGGGTGATGGCTATTATCTCACATCAATTGACAAGGTCAGCAATGCTAATGTGAAAAGTTAAGAAGTGTATGTCACTGGTCTGGCAGCTGCCCTTGCAGTGCCAGCAGCGTCCTGAATCATAACAATCATTCACCGAATTCTCACTAACCTGCATATATAAATCTCAAGCACCTATTCTCGCCTCTCTTCTTCTTCTTCCTTAAATCACCACCAACTGCCAAATCATCATCCCGTTTTGGTTGATCAATATCTTGTCTTCGTTTACCACTTCTTCTTGGAACAACTTGGTATCATCTAGCTACGAACAGGGTCATCATGAAGGTAGCCATTATTGGAGGTGGACCAGCCGGTCTAGCTACCCTCAGGTTTCTTGCTCATGCACACGAACACTTCCCTATCCCCCCTATCGAGGTCCGACTCTTCGAAGCTGAGGCTCAAGTCGGCGGTACTTTTTCTTATCGCGTCTATGAAGATGCCGAGGTATGTATCAACTTGAATAACTTCAAAACAGCACTCTAATTATCTTATAGCTCGTCTCATCCAAGTATCTGACTGCGTTTTCGGACTTTCGTCTCCCAAACGATGCCCCTGATTTTGTGACTCCCCAGGTCTACGTCCAGTATCTCAAGGACTACATCGCTCACTTCAACCTTGAATCTATGATTGAACTCAATACAAAGGTCGATAAAGTCCGCCGCGGACCGGCCAACTTCGGCCATATCATTGATTTGTCCAGCGAGTCTGGCCCCTTTCGGTGGGAATGCGATGCTGTAGCTGTCTGCAGCGGCATCAACGTCAACCCCGTCATTCCATACATTGAAGGCATCGAACGAATTGGAGCAGTCATTCACTCGTCTCGTCTCAAGTCTCGAGCTCAGTTCGGGGAAAGAACCAACGTGTACATCATGGGGGCTGGCGAAACTGGGATGGATCTTGCATATCTTGCTGTCACTTCGGCTGCCAAGACTGTCACGCTTTGTCACCGCGATGGCTTCTTCTGTGCCCCAAAGGTATGTTGTTACATGGAAATACTATCATAAACTCTACTAACTTGCCCAAGATTATCCCGATGCCTCAAGTCATGGGTCGCGGAACAACCACTATTCCAAACAAGCCCGTTGACACTTCAGTCGCTAGCCTGTTTGACACTGCTTATGTTCATCCCAGGCTCCAGAGAAGCCAACTCCTCTGGACATACTACGACCGCTGGATCAAGTACATGCACAGGATGATCTCAGGTACTGAAGAAGGTCCCGACCAGTGGGTTGGCCAAATGAGTCCTTCCCGAAAGTACATGGACTCTAGTATGTCACCACACCACCACAGCTCTCGCACAAGCTAACAGAAACAGTTCTCCTCTGCAAGTCCGACAAGGCTCTTCCTTACCTCAACGTGGGCAAGCGATCCAAATCTTTGGCTAACCGTATCCGGACCTCGTTCATGAATGTCAAGATCAAGGATGCTGGCGGCAAAAAGATCGATGTGATGACCTGGCCAGAGAGCATCGACAGTGATGGGATCATCCAGTTCAAGAAGGAGGCTACTGCCGACACTACTATTCCAAAGGAACAGCTCAAGCCTGACGTTCTTGTTTTTGCTACAGGATACACCCGAGAGTTCCCCTTCTTGGATAACGACTACCCCAATGTCTCACAGACCAATGTTCGAGGCATTTACAAAGAGGGAGATGTGACTCTGGGCTACATTGGATTCGTCCGCCCTGCAATTGGTAAGCACTGCACTGCTATCAAACGGTCTCAACTAACATTTCTAGGTGCCATCCCTCCCCTTGCCGAACTTCAGGCCCAGCTGTGGGTTCTTCGTCTCCTCCAGCATGAGTACCCCAACGAGGTACCCGTCACTCGCGATCCTAACGCTGTCGAGCCGTATGACCTGGACTATCAACTTCATCCACGCGGAAGCTACAGCTTCTTCGAAACCAAGCGCGCTGTCGACCACGAGAGCTACGCTTACCAGCTCGCACTCGACATGGGCTCTGCACCCCGCGCCCCCCATGTCATGAAGAAGGGCTAGAAAGTCTTCTACACTTGGGCAATGGGGTCCAACTTCAATGTCAAATTCCGCATGATTGGTCCTTGGAAGTTAGAGAAGGAGGCAGAGAGCATCATGCGCAACGAATTGTACAACGTGGTGAAGCGTTCCGGAGGTTGGGTTTGTAAGTACCACGGACTTCCCTACTTGAGGATGATGCTGACCAATGATAGACTTGGCGACTTATACCCTCGTCCCTTTCTTCATTTTTGGGGCCATGAGTATGGCGCTTTATGCTTGGGACGGCATTTGCGATTGTTTTGCAGCCTGCTTTGGTCGACGCTCTCAGAGCACTAAGGACTTGTGCCAGGACTAAGTGCATGAGCATGTTGGACACACGATCTTTTTGGTCAAATTGAGCCAGATACATGTGATGTACAGATCTCGGTGAAGATCGGAGAGTGGGGGCCGTGGCGGGGCTCACCGAAAGGTGAGTGGCTTACCTTAGTTTTTTCTCTTTTCGCGAATCGCAAACCAATCCATCTTCGACATACGCAAGATGGATAAAGAGACAGTACAGCCCAATTCATGGGTCGCCCTACGGCTTCCCAACGAGACGTATCGCATATTGCAGATTGCACCTAATACGTAAGCTAACCTTCATTCATTCGCCCTTTGCCGCGACTAACTTGCGACAGTACAATCACGCTGGGCAAGTATGGCTCATTCCCGTCAAATCTCATTATCGACCGCCCGTACCACTTCACATACGAGGTCCAAGATAAGCGCGAGGGCGAAACGTTTGCGCGACTTCGCGTAGTCCCTGCCAAAGAGCTCAATGCCGACGACTTGGCCGACACCAGCGCCGAAGCGACAGAACCAGCGGAGGGTGACGAAGTGATTGCTCCCGCAGATGGAGAGGAGCTTACTCTCGTCGATGAGACCGGCAAGGTTCTTATCCGATCGAATCGCGAGATTATTGATGACTCGGCCCGACAGACCCTCAAGCCTGAGGAGATTGAGGAGCTCAAGCGCAAGGGCGCATCGGCTGGAAAAGAGCTGATTGCCAAGCTGCTCCTTTCGCATACGGCCATTGACCAGAAAACGGCGTACTCTCTTGCCAAGTACAAGCTTCTCAAGACGAAAAAGTACATTCGACGGTTTACCGTGTTACCTCTCGACGTACCGATGCTGGCACAGTGGTTGCTAGAAGACCGCGATGCTTCCAAGATCCTCGAAATGCGACAAGAGATGATGGCATTGGTAGGATGCTGGGCAGATGTTCATTACGGAGGTGTTCCCACAGAGGAACCCAGCCAACCGCAGAACGGAAGATGGTTAGTGGTCGACGACACAGGTGGTTTACTCGTTGCTTCTCTGGCCGAGAGGATGGACATCCTATTTCCAAAGCCCGAGCCAGAGACAACAAACGATACCACAGTACCAGAAACCACCACCACCACGGATAAGATGGACGAAGATCAACCCCAGGCAACATCAGAAGCGACAAATCCCCCTGAGCAGAAGAAGAAGCACCCCAGACGAAGCGATTTTAACGTCCCTTACGTCAACAAGAACACCATTACTGTAATCCACGGCCAGACCCAACCTAACCTCGCTCTTCTCCGATACTTCAACTACGACGCCGCAAACGCCAACCCTTCACCCCCTTACCACCCCCTCGACACCAACCTCATGGACATTTCATGGCTACAGCTATTAGCCCCTGAGGAAGACGACGCTTATAACAATAAGCCGGCTGAGGCTACCCCCGAGGAGATATCCTCGTGGAAGACGAACCGCAGAGGAAACTACCACCGCAAGCGACGGAGGTGGGCGCGTATCAGACACGTTGTCGACACAACACGCGCAGGAAACTTTTCAGGTCTTGCGGTTGCAAGTTCCATGGACCCTATTTCCATCGTCCGCAGCACCGTACCCTTATTAGCAGGCGGAGCTCCGATCGCCATCTACTCACCCACCATCGAGTCCCTGACACAACTGGCCGACTGTTTTAGCGTATCGCGCCGAGCCGCCTGGGTGTCTACACCCCCACCCGAGATCGAAAACAAGACACTCGAGGAGCTTGAGCGTTGGGAGGGCACCGAGGAGTTCCCCATCAACCCCACGCTTCTCCTTGGTGTGACTATCCAGAGCAGCAGGGCGCGACGATGGCAAGTCCTCCCTGGCCGAACACATCCGTTCATGACGGGTCGGGGTGGCGCGGATGGGTTCTTATTGACGGCGTGGAGAGCGGTGCCTGTGGAGGGCAAGATTGAGGCCAGGGGCAAGTTCAAGCGAAGAAAGACAGAGGCGTCTTGAATTGACGAGAAGTCGGATCAAGTCTAGTTTTATAGCGGTTCGTTCGTACCTTCACACAATATTTCAATGAAGCACTTGGTGAAGGGTTTGCAGTGCAGGTGATAAATACTTCAGAAGCCAACTGATCCGCAAAACAGTACAGTCCCGTGCAAAAGTTCCCATAACTTCCTCTCCCTAACTAAAGTTTATATAAGATAATATAAATTATACTAAACTCATCTATTATTCCATACAATCTGATCTAAGCTTACATAATCTTATGAAAGTATTGTATAAAATATTCTAACTTTTACATGTTTAACTTATCTACATTATTATGTATGTTCCTAGTCAGTCCGTTATCGGAATTTTTGCACCGGATTGTACCAACTTGTCAGTCGTGGTATGAGTCAGGGGACTCGGCCAATGTCACGTTAAACATCACTGTAGTTGCCCGATCAAAGATATAAAGTCCTAGGTTGTTATTCACCAAAGCCTAAGATATTGACAAGAATCGTAAAAAGTCATCCTTCTCCACCTGAAGCACTGCTTCTTTCCAAGTATTTCATAATATCATCCTGTTATGTCGTCTCATAACTTATTTGCCAACCTTGCTGACAACGAACTCAGCAGCAGCAGTGGCGTCCTGGCTGTAGGTCAAGTGGTCAGGGGTGATGGCGGCAGTACCGGCGCAGACACCATCACCAGTGTGGCAGATGATCTTGACACGGTCAGCGTCGATGCCCTGGATGGCCTGTCGTTGGACTATGGAGTTGTTAGCTTCTTCCAATGCTTCTCCTATTGATGGGAGGTACTTACAAGGGTCGCCGAAGTTGACAACGGCAGCAACCTTCTGGGCAGTCTCAGCGGGGATGGTCTTGGCCGCGTTGTGGACCAGCATGGCACCCTGCGAGTATCCAGACATGACAATCTTGGTGTTGGGGCACTTCTTAGCAGCCTCCTCAACGAGACTCGCCCTATTTCTGTTGTTAGACATATGATATCTTGCTAGCATCGTGGGTGTTCACTTACATCTTGGCGGAACCAGCTTTGTCACCCATCTGCATGATACCGCCAATGCTGGCGGAGTAGTCAACACCCTGGATAGCCACCTTGTCGTCTCCGAGCTGCTTGGAGAGAGCGGCAAAGAAGGGGGGTCCGGCAGCGGTGCCGACGTTGCCCATCTCGGTGGTGCCACGGGCGAAGATGACAGTTACGTCCTTGCACTCGCCGCTGAGGCCGTTCTGGGTAGAGCCACCGGTGCTTCCACCGAGACCACCAAGGCCACCGAGACCGCCGAGGCCGCCGGTGCTTCCACCGGAAGATCCTCCCAAGAAGTTGCCGAAGGGAGAATCGGCAGCATCCCTCGCGGCGTTGGTAGAGTCTGCGGGTGCAGGTGCAGGTGCAGGCGCAGGTGTAGGTTGAGCAGCAGCAGGGGCGCTGCTGGGAGAGTCGCTAGAGTCGTCGCCTCCAGCTGAGCCTCCGGGAAGAAGGCCTGAGCCACCACCGAGGCCGGGGAGCTTGGAGCCGCCTCCACCGAGAAGGCCAGTGGGAAGGCTTGGGAGACCACCTGTGGAATCTCCAGATCCGGATCCGAGTCCAGGAATGCTGGGAAGACCACCGGATGAACCTCCAGAGCCTAGGCCAGGGAGAGTGGGAAGGCCGCCGGCAGAGCCACCGGAGCCAGATCCGAGTCCAGGAAGGCTAGGAAGTCCGCCAGCGGAGCCTCCAGAGCCGGATCCAAGACCGGGGAGACTTGGGAGACCACCTGAAGAACCGCCTCCACCTAGGAGACCTGTGGGAAGACTGGGTAGACCACCAGTGGAGTCACCAGATCCAAGTCCAGGAAGTCCTCCTCCAAGACCTGAACCGAGACCAGAGCCAAGACCAGAGCCGAGGCTCTGTCGAACTGCAATGGGACCAGCCACTACAAAGGGAACGAGAGTGATGAGAACGGACTGAGGAAGCATCTTGGATGATGTTGAAGTCTGTAAAGTAAAGCGAAAGTTGGGTTGTATAGAAGCGAATGGAAGGGAAAAGAGAAGTAGAAAAGAATGGAAGTGAAGACTGTTGAGTTTGAGATGATTCTGATTTCGATTGTTTGAACGACTTCTACTCAGCTTATATGGCTTTCAACTTTTCAACGCTCGAACCTCTTGTTCGTCAACCCATGCCATACTTCGCGATAGACTCATCTGAAAGCTGTATCACTACTCGCAAGCTCATCCCAAGAAGGCAATGTTTCCGTGTCCGGGTCAATCTCCTACATGCTTTCGCAGCCCTGCATCAGATCATTCCTCTCTGTGCCATTACTCAACACCCCGGCCGAGCGCGGAATCGTCGATCATCCCATAGCAGATCCCGAGGCTTCTAGGGCATAGTGAAACCGCAAAACAGAGGTGATTGTGCTAAGAGGGACAGATGAAACGGCAGCTCAGGGCCGTGCGGTTGAAACTATCGAGTCTGGACAAAAATGGAGAGACAAGATTGCACTCAATTTTAGTGTGCATTTTTCTGGACTGGCATGGGGCCTCATTTCAACGCTCGGTTTCATACAAAAGAACCCCTGGTACGCACGTTTCTTTTGTCGAACGGTAGAAGCCGAGGTTGTAGTCAATGTGGAACATCTGGAGATATAAACGGTTGTATCCAGATGACGTTCAGGTACACAATTAAACAATGCTTTTTCGACGACAGTTTCAGCTTGAGATAGTGATAACTGACTGACTCGGAGGTGAGTTGAAGTTAAATTGCAGCCTGGACGTTAACGCGTTCTGGTGCTAAAGAGGTAGCGTGAGGTGAATCCACCTGCCACCCTAGAGCCAGCTATGGAGGAGAAATTGTTTGTTTTGATAACACAGTCTGTTGCTAGGTGGACTAATTACGCACATTCTGGTTGATCAGAGTGTTGATAGAACAGAAAGAAGAGTAGAGTGGAAAAAAGAGACCCAGACTCCCATATGAATGTGTCAAACTCCGTATATCGCTTCAACTCACACAATGTCTCCGGTGTGAATACACTATCATGCTCCCTTAAACCCATGTGTCACAGCTCGCAATATCAAACAATTTGCATAGGGTTATTTCCTCCGCGTGGCAAGCTTAGTGGCCGATACTAGCAGGGCTCTCTTTCGGGAGCACGAGCTCAGCCGCCTCGTCAACCTTCTGATCCGCAAGGCGGACCTTGATACCAGCATGCTGGGCGTAGACCCGGAGGCCGATCACGCACACAGCATTCCACGGCTGTTTCTTTTTCTGGCGCAGCCGCGGAAACACGGTCGCGCTGTCGCTATCTGAGCTCGACGAAGTATCGTTGGATGTCGACTCGGATTCTGTCGCAGAGCCTGAGCTGTCCATATCAGATTCGTCCGTGGGCTCTGTCGGTGGAGTGAACACGGGGCATGTATCCGTGCTCTGGCTCGTTGCTCTTCGACTCTGTAGCGGACTGTGGTCTCGGGAGGGCACTGGTGATTCGTGGGGTGATGATGATGGGTGGCCCCGACGAAAGCCGGCAGATGAAGATTCCAGGATGAGATCATTTGGAGTTGGAGGAGAAGGAGACGCCTTCCTCTTGTCGTCATTCTCTGTGCTCGTTTCATGCAAAGACGGCTCTTTTTTTGGTTCAACTGGTGTTTCACTGTGTCCCGACAACTCCAACTCGCTCTTGGAAGAATCTTCCGGCCAATAACCAGGCGGCGCCTTGTCTGATTTGCCCTCACCGTCAGATCCCTTGGTATTGGGCTCTTCCTCAGTCCTTTCGTGGGCCGGCTCGTCTTTCCTCGCACTCTCCTTTTCGTTGAGGCTTTGATTGTATTCGTTCCTCATCTGCACCATCGCCGCTTCCATACGCGCCATTGCCTCCTCCATCTGCTTCTTCTTCTGGTCTTTCTTCTTCCCCTTGAGCTTCTTTCGTTTCTCGGTCTCCTTCTTCTTGCGGAGAGCCTCGTCTTCATCGATGATGCCCCCTTTTGCGTGGGCCAGGTCGTACTGCAAGCCGATCTGGCGCAGCTTCTGTGGGTTGTTGTCTGCTGCCCTCTTGACCATCTTTTGAACGGTTGGCAGAAATGCATACCTCTCGGCCACTATCTTGGGAACTACCTCGTAGGTGCCTGGTTCGAGCTCGACTTCACAGTTGACTGATCGACGATCCCACTGATGCACCGGACGTACGGAACAGATGGGTGTCTTTTCACCAGGAGACTTGAGGAGAAAGTTGAGCACGAATTGGTACTGTCCCTTCAGATCAGTGAAATAGCGGTCATCAAGCTGATAGTTGTCAGTATTGGTAAAAGTACCGGACGATGAGACATACCTGTGAGAGAACGATGACCACCATACCCTCTTCCTTAACCTCGATAATAAACTTCTTCTTGAGATAGCCGGTAAGCCAGGAGATGCTGACACTAGTCCACTGTTGAGCAACAGTCCATCGCTCGTCAAAGAGTCGAGTCCTGTACATCCACTTGAAGTTGTCGAGCATGTCGTTATAAGACATCCAGAAGATTCCATCATCGCCAAACTGATGCTGCAGCTTTCGTATCATATACGGAGTCCATTGCTTGGAGCCGTCTGACCATGGACCATGCCACTCGCCTTGCCCATCTTCAGATCTCTGTCCCCAAGGGTTCCTGTATATGTGTTAACCGACTGTCTAATCAGCAATACGGGATACATCAAAGCAGCACTTACCGAATCTTGACCAAGCGAATCTTGTTGGCGTCCTCGTCTTCAACCTCGGCCACTCTGAGGATAGAATACGCATGCCGTAGCACAATCCCATTGTTATGCTCGTCCCCTGGGCCGCCTGCAGACAGACCAAAGACGAATTCTCCATCCTCGCCATCGGACCCCAACATTTCACGCCAGAGACGCTCTTTGCGAAGAACTCTGTTGCCTGCAACTACGGTGTTTACACCACCTGTAAGGTCCTCAACAGCGGTACCAGCCCAGCCGCCATCAAGGGCTTGGTAGTCACCGTGTACCTTGGCATACTAAGAATGTTAGAATGGATCTTCTATACCCAAACGAGATAACTCACTGCTTTTTCCAGCAAGGGGAGCCAAGTTTCGTTAGGATCTTCACACTTGGCAAAATACAAAGACTCGGAACCGGTTTGTCTCTGCTTCTTATAAAGCCGGGCCTTCTTACCCGTTGCATCGTAGACCTCACTATCTTGTCCAAAGTCCTTGTGTCGCAAGTAGAGGTTGTCGTCCACTACAGTCGAGATCCACTCTCCATCGCGGTATAGAACAAAACCGTAGACACCACATTCTTCATCTCGCGCAACACAGATCTTCTTCATTAAGTCTTTGCGATGAGCGATAGTCGCGAGGGCTGCCAGCCACCAGCAGTCGCCGCCGGCGCCTTGCTTGATGTCTGCGCTGGAGAAGCCATCGATTGTGAATTGAGGGTTCTCGAAGATCCATGGGATGCGATGAACAGATCCTGGTCTAGATTGTCGGCAACTATAATCCTTGCCATTGGCTGTACGCCCTTGCACATTGTGTACTTTTGCATCAAGCCTATGATTTCTCAGCACGCCGCTGTTGTTGTGCGTGTCGTGACACTTCTTGACTCGACGCGCATCAGTCTTGGATTCGACAGGTGGTATATCATCATCGCTGTCACTATCGTCGCAGTGTCTTCTGACGAGTCCATACAGGCAATTGTCATGGTATGATGTAAAGTCGGTTTCTATATCAAAGTCTGGGTCGCTGAACTTGGCATTGGTGCGTTCGCATTCCCGGATAACGGCACGAACTCGAGCACGACACTCTTTAGCAGCAGCCTCGTAGCTTTGTGCCGCATTGCGAGACTTGGGGTACGATGAGTCGGCATCGGTGAGGAGCGACTCGTAGAGGCTCTGTGGGAAGATGGATGTGACTTTGCCGGGTGCCTTTGAGTGGTACCTTGTCCAGAACTTAGACACCAGAGCCTGAGGGTTAAGGGGTTTGCGCTTGGCCTTGGCCTTGGCAGGAGCTGGCGTTTGTCCAGGAACAGGTGGTGGAGGAGTCATTACTGCAACAAGTTTTGTATATCAGGAATGGACTTGAGCTTCCGAAAGTGAAACCTCAGAACAGGCCCCCAACATCTCTATATACCCAGCCATGACCCTCACTCCGGCTTGTCCCCAGGTAACAGCACGCATCGCCGTGTGACATATGCGATTGCGCAAAGGATACTGAAAAGGCATACACCTGGAGCTGCAGGTGTCTTGGACTCCATGTAAGCAAGCCGCCGCTTCACACTCCCGCCTGTCACGGCACAAAGAGTTGCTTCTGCATCGTGCACAAGGCTGTGCTGGCTGGAATCAGTTGAAATGGAGGGTGTAGTGCAGCAAGAAGCGTTACAGCTAGCTAGGCAACAAAGGAGATAATTGGAGATATTGAAAGATCACGGCTTATTCAGATGCTGATAGGCTGGTGAGACAAAGGTACTTGGGGTTGAAAGAGCGGTTCTTTCTCAGACCCGGTGGTCAGAAAGAGTTTATTTTTCATGTTAATTCGTCCATTTGAGCAATGCTCGGCCGACCGATTTACTGTTCCTTGTAACAAATAAGGCTGAATGTTCTCACGTCGGCTGCTTGAGGCCAAGAATTAACTACAAAAGCAGCGAGTGTGGGGGCCAAAGTTGAGCAGTCAGAACTAAAGCATGTGCTGCATGCCCAGAAGAACACGAGGGCTTTGAATAACTTGATTTCATAACCCGCATATCGACAAACTTTGCTGATATGGTCCGTTTTGTTTTCGCGCATTCAGTTTTGAGGCCGTAAATTCATACTCTGTACGGAAATTCCGACTGATCGTCTGACAATGTATTGCAGCTGCTGAAGACGAATCAAGGCCAGCTTAACCGTTGCCACGTCAGCAGGCCAGGTGCCTCGCGGGAGCCTAGGCAAGTGGAAGAGAGATGAGGCTCAACAAGAGGCAGAATGGGAGGCTGAGTGATGATAAGGTAGCAGGCAATTATTGCGGACATCCATGCCTGAGCGGGAAAACTGTATACTATTCCACGACAGTTGTCTTTATACCATTCAGAATACAGAGGAACTACTGAGAATTTAAACCTCAAATACAGGGGTACTTGACTGATAAGTTGAGAATGGCGCTTTGCTATAGATGACCATCTCAAAAGTGAACGATAGCCATCGGTATAATCGGTGTGGGAATCTTATTACAGTCTGATGTTGTGTTGACAGCCTCCACTTGGCTCGACAACGAGTCTTGTTTTACAACATCCCGAGACAACCAATGACTCAAAAAATGGATATTTTGCAGCCGTTAACAGTTAGTTAGCCCACAGGTCACATGCTACATCTTCGAGATCGTCCTCTGTAATGCCTACATTCTTCCTTTTCTCGGCATCGTTCGTATCAAATGCCATGTTTTTTGCAAACTATAAAAACTCCATGGCGGAGCCGAACGTTCCGGGCCTTCTCTCGACGGTTCCGCAGCAGACAAACAAAAGCCGGGTGAACAGACGGACGGAGAGAACGGAGAGGACGGGCTCATCGTGACGCAGAAAGGCACGGCACGGCAGTATCGGGCGCAGCAACATCAACAACAAGCAGCACAGGGCTCACATCGGGGGCTGTCAAACGTGTGACTGCAACATTAGCGGTGCAGGCCTTGCAGTAGCCTAACGGCGCTGAAGCCTTGTGGTTCGCACTGCCGCTGTCAAGTCAGTTTGGCGAAATGCAAATGCCGTGACAAGGGCGAGGCGATAGGTACTCGAAGGGGGGCCCCTGAATAATCAAGGTTCAAGGCCCAAAGGTGCCCAATGATGGCGCCTTGTGGGTGGAAAAGTCTGGCTTGAAGCTTGTTTCTCTTCAACGAGAAAGAGAAAGACCCTGCTAAAACTGTCAAACGGTGAACCCAAGCCTAATGTGGTGAGGAAGGGGTTCGTAGTTCTTTGTTAGTCGGCGGGGACACGCGTTGGACATGCTGTAAAAAGTAAGGCGAAATGACTGACCGATGATGTAATTGACAAAAAGAGTTAAGCAAGGACCCCTTGGCGCGAAGCGAATTCCATAGTGAAAAGGGCAGAGTTTTGAAAGTGCATTCGTAGAATGCAGTGCAGTACCGCTGCGACTTGGACACGCAATTCATACAACAGACATGTCATGGAAAGAGCACACGCTATAAACCGAGCCAATACCCCCGTTGTAACCCCAATTATCCTCTCCAGACCCTCAATTGACGATTATCTCGGGTTTTTCCAGAACTCGACCCCGGTTTTTCCAAATCCGCCAAGCAAACTCTCCTGATCCGCTTCTTTTGTCCACCCCGCCAAAAATGCTACCTAAACACGTTCGCTAAAATTGTTAGTGCCTAGCACGGATACAATCAATTGAGATCTTGTCACATCATGGACATACTCTCTCCTCGGCTCTACTATATCCTCTCCAGCCTAGTCTAATACGGTCCTGATGTGCACATCGAGATCTACCCTCTCCCCTTCTTCCCATCTTTTTATCAAACAGCAAACCCCCTGCTTATGAGCGTCATCGCGACGTCGCACATCAAAGAGAATATATGCATCGACAGCTCGTGAAGACCTCGAAAACCCATAGTTCATTCATACCGCTGGAATCCCGTTTGCTACCTGTTCCTGCTTAATCCTAGAGTCGCCAGAGACTGAAGACAATGGCGACAACTCCTCCTACGGCCGCCGCCACTCTTCGAGGCTCGCAACAATCGACTCCTACTCCCACTGTTGCCCCTACACAGACACCAGCTTCGGCTATTGCTCCTGTTCTTTTAACATCTGCTTCCGAGTCGAGCGACGATGGCCTGCATCTAAGTCCCGCCGCCGCACGCCGCATGACACGCCGGAATCTTCGCCGCACATCACCAACTCCAGACCTCGTTACTAGCCTCGTCCGACCACCCTCGCCTGATACTTTTTATGTCGGTTCACAAGTTGCTCAACAAGCCAGACAAGATGTCAGATCCAGGATCGATCCTTCGTATTCTTCGGGTTCCTTAATACCAAATGTCGCCTCGGACCGTCGAACTGGACCTCTGCTTCCCCCGCATGCTTCTTCTCTCGGAATCCCGAAGCGTTATGGCGGAGATTGTATATTCGATATGTACTCGTTGACTTATGTCACCGAGCCCGATCCCAACCTGTTTTGTCCCATCTGTCACGACCCTCTCGTGGATCCGGTCACAACTCCGTGCGACCACACATTCTGCTACCGATGTCTGCGGCAAAGCATTGATTCTAGTCCTTCCGGAACCGCCTGTCCCATCGACCGAGAACCTCTCGCGTGGCCCAACTGCTTCAGTGCGCCACGGCTCATCCGTACTCAGCTTAACAGCCTGTTCGTCAAATGCCCTTACCAGGCACGAGGGTGCAAATCGGAGCTTCGTCGGGAGGCGGTTGAGGCACATGCTACTACGGAATGCCGGTTCAAAGACTTTACGTGTCCTGGTGCTGATTGTGACAAGAGGTTACGGTACAAACCTGTAGACGACACTTGTCCGCACAAGCAAGACAAGTGCGCACACTGCAAGGAGACGATCGAGGCTACTGATCGCGACCTCCATCTTTTGACATGCTCTATGAGCAAGACCCGCTGTGAGACTTGCTGGAAGCTCGTCTATCGTAGCCAGGTCGAGGCGCACGAAGAATTAGAGTGCGAAGGTACTGTTATCAACTGCCCATATAGCGACTTTGGCTGTCCAGCCCGCGCCATACGTGGACATATGGACGCTCATACCCTCGGCTGCGCGTTCCACCCAGACACACCATCCGGGATGATCATTAGATCCCAGCGAGACATTATTCTATCTTACACCGATCTGGGACAACAAGTCCAGCAACTCCAATCTCGACAAGACGAGACGAACCAACGGATCACCGAGTTTAATTCTTCTCTCAGTCGTCGAGGCGTGGGCGACTCTCTTGTAGAAAACAACCGCACTATTCAAGACCTCGACGCTGGCTTTGAAGAAGTTCACCAGAATCTGACACACCTCGAGGCACGACAGAGTATGTGGACTATCAACCAAATCATGCCCATCCGCGAGGAGGTGACTGAATTACGGAACAATATTAACATGATTCGAATGCATGTTAACTGGCTCCTGAACCGAAGCCGCGAAGAAGGCCGCATAAGAGCAGCCGCGAGCTCCGGATCCACGGCAACTCTTCAGAGGGACAGATCGGTAGAAGGTCCTCGTCTTTCAGAACGTCGCCGTTCAGCTAGTGTCGAAGGGACAGATCTGCCTCGTCTGTGATGGATTGAGCCAGATCGTGTATTACTTACTTTCCTTCTTTCCTTCTTTCTTTCTTCCTTTCCATCCTCTTTTTTTCTTTTTTTGGCGCATTCGGTTCATGGGATACCCCAGCATCTGCACATAAGCTTGCTCGGAAAAAAACATATGGGTTGCTCGAGCGTGGGAAGTATTGCTCTTTTACTATAGATTTGTTTAATCAGACAATTAGGGTTTGAGATCTTTCATTTGGGCGTAGTTGAATGTTTGTCGTGACACATTGCCTAACCTAGATATTGAACTCCGTCATTCGGAGCCGAGGGTCTGACGTCAGGTATAGCTTTTGAGAACTTCTGATATTTTGTGTCTGGTCAACAACAGAAGATATGGTGAAACTTTTACTAGGAGTGCAGACCCGATAGGTTTGACTTATGGATCACCTAATATTAGTTGAAATCGACCATCACAGCTATTACATGGCAAGCCACTTTGAATTGCCGCCATGGGCGGAGTTAAACAAAGAGCGGCGGAGTTTGTTCTATAACGTTAAGCATGGGTTTCGTTGAGTAAACACGAATCCATTAGTCTTTATCAAGAAAAATGTATCTAAATCTAACAATCTACGTTAAAGGCCTATTCTCTTCCCATCTACATTATATATTACCAATATCGGGTCTCTTTGAAGTGGTGACAAAACAGTCTTCCAGGTCCTTCTACTGATTCTACTGAAAGGCTATCTAGGCTTCAGCACAGCTGCCTGGCAACAACCACTTAAACTCTGCAGAGCAGCCTCACCGCCCCCACTTTGTCCGCCCAAGGTCTCCCCCACCACACCGTCCCTAAGCTCATCCATCATTACCTCTACTCTCTACTACGTATTTGTAACTGTGAGGCTTGGGTCCACACCTCATAGATATCCCATCTCGGTCTCAGCCTTGTCATCCATCCGAACGTTGCTTTCAACACCACTTTCTATCCATTCGACTTGTTGCCATACCTTCAACTCTCCCACACCATAATGGATCCGAACGAGCAACCGTCATGGGCAGGAGGCGATGCCCCAGACAAGGAAAAGATGGAACAGGCAAGCTGACCTAGTGGCGCGGCGGAGCTCATGATGGGGACGGTATGCTAAGCTGTTGGATATAGATTCGCGCAAGACGTCTTGCCAAGCTAGGGACATCAACGCCTGTGTCCTCCAAATCAGACGAGAACAAGGCTCCCGATTCTGAATCGTCGAACCCCTCGCGCACGTCAACGCCGAAGCCGCAGCCGCAACCCGCACCCACCGAGCCACGGCCCAAGATCAACATTACTTCTTCCGCCCCGGCGGAATCCTCCAGCTCGAACCCCTTCAATAAGCTAGGGGTCAAGGCAGAGCCGTCCAGCTCAACAGGTAGCTCCCATGTGAATCGCAAGAGACTGGCTTCAGAGATTGACGACATGGCTGCAGCGGACCGATCCTCCCCTAAACCCTCCAACTCTCAGCCTGAGTCTGACGCCTCATATGCCGACCGAATACTGTCACAGATCTTTCGCATCACTGTAGACCCGCACAAGATGATCAACGGTCATGGCCAACGGCTGACATTCCTCCCGAGCTTGAACGAGGAACTGAACGAGTCTGGGGAGCCTTTGAAGCTGTCTCTGAACATACTGGATCAAGCTCTGATGGAGGCGGCCACTAGCTATCCTCAGGATAAGCCCCTCATGAGCTACTTCTTGCCTTGCTGGAAGCGTGCCATTAAAGCGTCGGTTCAATTCAAGGCGACCGAGGGACCTAAGCTCGAGGTTCATGAAGAGGCAAAGCGGTTGGGTATGAGCGGGTGTCTATTCGCTCTGACCATGCCAGACCTCTATGGGTAAGTAAACTTGCTGTGTTGAAATTGCATTCCTAACGTATAAGTACAGTCGACAACCCAATCCCAAGCACGATACCCTCGTGCCATATCTTCTGAAAGGTGTGCAGGACGAGGGTGGTATTTGCTTCAACTTCATCCAAGAGGCGATCAAGCGATTTGATGACGATGAGGCGATTCCAGCCTTATTCAACGATGCCATGGTTCAGATCAGTAGCAGACTCGGCACTATGTCCATGGACCAGGACTACAAGCCTTATGTTCAGGTCATGTTGACTTATACAAGGTTCCCTCCTTTGATCGTCAATTTGGCCAAGCATACCTGCTTTAACATGGCTCAATCCGCTTCCGGCATTGAAAAGCACACCATTTTGGGCCCCTTCTTCCGTATCTCACCGGTTCAGAGTGAGGTCATTAAGAGCTACTTTCCAGGAGCACGATCTCTTGATAAAGGTAGAATTGTAAACTCACAAGACGCTTTGCGAATGGTGTTGAGGACACATCAAGATGATCTCTTTGCCATCACAAACGCCTTCATCAGGGCAGGTCAGGATACAAGATCTCGAACTTTGGATTGGTTCGCATATATCATGAACACAAATCACAAGAGGAGGGCAATGCAGGTGGACCCACGAGAGGTTGCATCTAATGGATTTATGATTAATGTGACCACGATTCTTGACCGATTCTGCGAGCCTTTTATGGATATGGACTTCAGCAAGGTCAACAAAATCGACGATGACTATTTCAGAAAGCAACCACGAGTTGACATTAAGGACGAAACAAAGCTAAATGCTGACGAGTCCTACTCTGAAAAATTCTATGCGGAAAAGCTACCGGGAGAAGCGAACTTCATCTCCGAGATTTTCTTCTTGACTTTGGCAGCACATCACTATGGAAGTGAGGCTTGCAATTCCCAGCTCAAAAACCTGGATCGAGATATCAAATATCTAGAGAAGCGAGTCAAGGCTATGGAACTAGAACGGGTCAAGTTTATTAACGTTCCGGTTCAACTCGAACAGTATGATAGAGCAGTGAAGAGACATGTTGATGCTCTTGAAAAGAGCATCGCGGTCAAGTTGTCGATCGAGGGCGTTTTGCTAGACGAGCGAATGCAGGGCACTTCATTACGCTTCATGCGAATCGTGGCAGTCTGGTTGCTCCGTTTGGTGACTCGATCACAATACAAGCCTGGTCTAGAGTCCAAGGAAATCCAGTACGTAATCCGATGCCGTATGGTGGATATACTTACTGACAGTCGCAGGTTGCCTCTTCCCGCAGAGAAGTCAGATGTATTCTCGTGTCTTCCAGAGTACACGCTACAGAACATTGTTGATAACTTTAAGTTTATTTTCAAGTTTGCTTTCCCTTTTCCTGTGCTATGAGATATATGGCTAACAACTTGGCAGATGGTTACCCAAGATTCTCCCTAGTGCTGTTGGCGACGAGATGATTGCGCTTTGCGTGACATTCCTTCGCTCAACGGAGTACATCAAGAACCCTTATCTCAAGTCTTCCCTGGTTTCACTTCTGTTTTCGGCCACTTGGCCACTGATGCACCTCAAGCGAGGAGTTTTGGGTGACCAGCTTGTCGGCAGTCAGTTTGCCAATGACCATCTCCTCAAAGGATTGATGAAATTCTACATTGAGTGCGAGTCAACGGGTGCGGACTCGGCATTTTATGACAAATTCAACATCCGTTACGAGATCTTCCAGGTCATCAAATGTGTCTGGGTCAATGATCATTACAAGAGGCAGCTGACGCGGGAGAGTCGGTTAGTAGCTCACAGGGTATGAATTTGAAAACATCGCTAACAACTGTACAGAGTCAACAAGCAGTTCTTTGTTCAATTTGTCAACATGCTGTTGAATGATGCTATCTACGTCTTGGACGAAGCTCTCGGCAAGTTTCCTAAAATCAGAGCCATTGAAAAAGAGCTCGAAGATCCATCAATACCAGCAGAGGATCGCCAAAAGAAGGAAGAAGAGATGCAGCAGTTGGCCAACCAAGCCACGTCCTTTATGCAGTTGGCTAACGAGACTCTCGAGATGATGAAACTGTTTACTGAGGCTATGGGTGAAGCGTTCACTATGCCAGAAATTGTGTTCCGTCTCTCGAGCATGCTTAACTACAACCTGGATACACTTGCAGGCAAGAAGGCAGCAGCTGAGCTCAATGTTTCAAACAGGGACAAGTACCACTTCCGCCCTATTCAGATCATCTCGGACATCGTCGATATCTACCTCAACCTCGGTGACTCGACGGTTTTCATTGACGCCGTTGCCTCAGATGGTCGTTCCTACAAGCCCGAGGTGTTAGAACGCGTCTCTCGCATTCTGACATCCAAGCATCAGAAGGACCCAGCTGCTATTGCCAACTGGGATAAGCTCAGGGTTAAATTTGTGGATGCCAAAACAATTCTGGACCAGGCAGAGCTGGACTTGGGTGACATCCCAGCCGAGTTCGAGGATCCCATCATGGGTATACTCATGACGGACCCTGTCTTGCTGCCCAGCAAGCACATTGTTGACCGATCCACCATCGCTCAGCATCTCCTAAGTGATGCCAAGGATCCTTACACCAGACAGGCCATGACCATGGAGAACGTTATCCCACAGACAGAACTGAAGGAGAAGATTGAGCTGTGGCGAGAGGAGCGAGTACAGGCCGCCAAAGAGAAGATCAAGAGCGAGGCCATGGATACCACAGAGGGTTGAAGGTGAAATCAGACGAACCTGATTCTTGAAAACAGGATTGCTTGATTACGTATTGACGTTTGTCTCTGTCAAGACGGGGCGGTACATGTGTTTCTGGTCTGTTTATGGTGGGAGCATGGAGGACTGCATAGATGGATGTGAGGGTCTACATAAGTCGACAGACTAGACATTATGACGAGCTACGGCTCAAGAATTGTAATCCATTTTTAGATGACGAATTTCTTCCTCAGAAACGAGAGTAAGTTGCATTTCTCATCTATGATTTTTCCTATGTATATGCAAAACAGGGTATCTCCACCACATCCTTCCTCCCTTCTCTTTCGCATTGACGGATGGATTGCAAATTACGCCTCTAAGTCCTTGTATTCATCGAGCACTTGATCAAGCTCCTTCAGAATCTCCGTCTTGCGCTCCTGGGCGCACCAGCTTTCCTCGATAGCGCCACGGACAATCCACGCCCAATCCTTAACCGAGAGTTTGAAGGTATCCTGGACGCGGCAGTAGACCTCCTGAACGTAAGCGCCAAAGTAGGCAGGGTCGTCGCTGTTCACGCTGAAGAGCACACCTGCATCCAGAAATTTACGGACAGGGGCGTCGGCGAGCTCGGGCAGATTGCAGAGAGCAACGTTGGACCAGGGGCAGAAAGTAAGGAGGGTGCGGTTGGCTGCTAGCGTCTTGAGAAGTTCAGGGTCTTGCGCTGCTGCAAGGCCGTGGTCGATACGCGATACTTTGAGGTGCTCCAGCGAAGCGGTGATGAATGAAGGGGGCGCCTCCTCACCGGCATGAGTGGTAAGATGGGTGCCAGTCTTTGCGACACGAGCGTAGACATCAGTGAAGAGTTCAGGGGGGAAAGCCTTCTCGCTCGAGACCATGCCAAAGCCCGTCAGAGTGCCGTCGTTGAAATGGCCGCGGTCCAAAAGAGTGTCGACGAGAGCATGCGACTCAGGAACAGGGAGATGGCGCAGAATACAGACGATGAGCTCGACAGTAATGCCCAATTCCTTCTGGGCACGGTGCTTGGCGGTTGTAAGTCCCGCAACGACTGTATCGTAGCTAACGCCTCGAGCAATATGCGCCTGAGGATCAAAGAAGATCTCAGCATGTCGAACCTTTTCGCTCGCAGCCCTCTGGAAATACTGGTACGCAAGAGTTTCGAAGTCACTCTCGGTGATGAGCACGCTCATACCGAGGTAATAGTAGTGTAGGAAGTCGTCGAGACATGTGAATCGACCGTAGCGCTCCCGCAACTTATCGGCAGATTCGTAGACAGGGTCCTCTGGGAGCGTGATGCCATTCTTTTCAGCGAGGGAGAAGAGGAGCTCAGGCTCAAGAGTTCCCTCGATATGAAGATGCTGCTCAACCTTTGGCAAGGCCTTGAGGAAGCCGTGGAACTGGGACTTGCACATCTTGACCAATTCTAGTTGATCTTTAGTATTTGATGGTTTAAGAGATTTATTTCCAAAGTCCGCTTACTCGACAATCCCACTTACAGTTGATATGTATCTTTGCTTCAGCTTTACGATATATGTTGTTAGTCTGTGGTACCCGGTAAGAATTTGCGCAGATTGATTAAGTTTTGATAATGGAACTGATAGACCCAGACCCAAATGATTTGAGCTTTGGCCCAATAGAAGGGCACATATTTGCGGGAGCTCCCGGCCCCGTTATAGTCATGGATGCGGTGTTTTGCTCGGATTTATATATATATGTATATCGATTATATATTGTCGGTGCTATATCGACATTATTTAAAGTGATGGCCATTGTGTCTTGTTTTCACGACAAAAGACGCCAGCCAGCACACGAAATGGGCATCCGCTCTTGGCAGGTCTGTCAAGCTGAAAAAGAACGACAAGCATCTTGATCTCGTGGCGCAAGTAGACGTGGGATGGGCTGAAAAGAGTGCTGAATTTTCCTTTCTTTTAACGTTATTGATTCTTTCAGAAGCCCACTGATCATCACATCAAATGCTGACCACGGGTACTAGTCCCGACCTAGTCGTTAATTAGCACACATGCTAATAGTATCGGTATGTTTTGGCTGGTTGGTGGCCCCTGAAAGCTGGAGCACATGCGCAATAGAACTGAATCACTTTTCCGCAATCCAGGTCCTGAGACTACTACGTAGTAGATACTTCCTCTTCCCTCCCCAGCCTCTCAAGCTTGTTGACAATTGAGCTTATCGTGCCACTCTACCACTTCAGGGCCAACTCCCAGGAACTAGGAACACAGTCCTGCTCCGATAACCGCGCTAAAAAGCAAAAAAAGAACCTTGCTTGTTCAGGGAAATGCAATGGAACATCAATTGCGTACGGACTCCGTACAGATAGACCAGGATACCTATCGATGACTTCCGGGCACGTACCCGAAACCCACATCTCGGAAGTCTCAAGTATTTCGAGTTGGTTAACTTCTTCCATGGCCCTGACTCGCGTCGTATCGCAGTGATGAGTGTTGGCTTCTGCACTGACCTAGAGTTGACGGACGCAGCGCTGCCCATCAAATGGGCTACGATCCAAACGGAGTGTGATATTGATCTTTCGTTACAGCAATATCTTGTGTCTTCCTGAGCATGGACTTGAAAGACTTGGCGCGAGAACAAACTAAGGACCAGTACTCATCTACATGGCTTATCGTCCCCTAGAAGCCATGGGCGTGTGCATCGAGTTGTGGATGGGATTGTGGTGCCCGGCTGGCAAGAAGATGTATCATTCCATCAGCCTACCGGTATAACGGTACGAATCGGAACGGCTCCCATGATCGTTACCGTATGTGCATGAGGAATTATAACGTCTGCACTGGTATGTGCTATTCAGCTGCTTTCCTCCCCTATCAAGTGGCGATATGATATATCTGTTCTGGCAACGAGTATTTGGACTGTCCGTAGAAGCGTAGCCACTGTAATATCAGCTAAGGTGAGAACGACTGGCCCCCCATCGTCTTGAAGATGCTGCATGGCCTAGTTTCAGACATTGCGGGGGTTGGATCTGTGCCGCCATGGGCAGATGTAGGGAGCCAAATGCGTACCATTACTGAGTATGCTCGGGCAGACACACCCGGAATGTCCTCCTAGCTGTTTGTTGTGCAGCGTGTACAATGATTAGGCCTTATCATTTTAGGCAAGGTATGCGTCATGTGTTAGCATGAGCCAAACGGGACAACTGTTGGCCGTTGAGATATGATGAGTAAGAGATTGAAAATATTTGCTCTTCGAAAAAGCTGTGATGGATGATCAACTCGTTCCATATTCCAAGATTCCTTGAGGACGAATCACGACATACCAGTGGCGCCATTTCACACAGCAGCTGATATCACTGGCAGATGGGTATCGGAACACAAGTGGCCCGTAGTTAGTTATGTCGTTAGTCTGTGAATCGCTTTATGGACTGTGCTCCGCGTGGGTATGTGCTCCGTGAGCACTCCGTGTGTTGAGAATATACTAGGGACTGATCCAGTTCACACCGAACTGTGACCTTGTTTATGCTTGGCAAAAGTTAACCGACGGAGCTCTCATCCAGCCCGATGGAGCTGGCCCTAGAATGCCTGGGCCATGTGGAACAGGGTACGTAAGCAGCCACGGGAAGAGGGAGTCCAGGAGGTTGAATTGAACGTAAGCCTGTTCGCCGATGAAGTGGAGGAAAGGACAAGGTATCCCGGGTACCCCAGTCATGAACGGCTAGAATGTCTCAAGAACCGGCTAGCGAGCAAACATCAAGCGGAGTAATCACTACTTAGCTGGACCAAGCTTTGTCGGCACATCAGGCAGGCAAATATAACTCGTTAGTTAGAGGATGGATGTACGGAAAATTGTTTAGGAGATCAGGAATGCGGAATACGATCTGCCTTGTGAGTAGTTTCATGTCAAATTCTCAAGGCATCGGACTAGTTGTACTTGGTTAGTCGCGGTTATATGTCGAAGTTAGCAATGCTCAAGATTACGGCTGCTGTTGCGTGGCACAGTTGAGTCATTTAGATACTGAAACAACCAAATGATCGATTGAGCTGGCAACTTGTTATTCTTCTTATTCGAGGAATCAAGTCACTGTCCGTTGTGAAAAGCAAGAGTATGTGGATAGTGTTGTCCCGGAAACGATCACTGTATATCTGGTTTAGAAACCAGGTTGCTCGATAACGCCCACAACGTGAAGTCCTATTACCATCTGTCCCAGGACGGCAGGGCGGTATAGACATGCGTGGAGATAACGGGACTAGTTTTGTCCGTCGAATGGTGCAACAGGTTCGTCTTATATCATTGGCCATAACGCTAGCATCCACATCCATGCAAGTGTTCTTCTGGCTCGGTTCCCCTCTCGAACAGGAAGGGCTAACCGCTAAGACAGAGTATTAGT
Organism: Fusarium tricinctum; assembly: GCA_020744515.1. Lineage (NCBI taxonomy): Eukaryota > Fungi > Ascomycota > Sordariomycetes > Hypocreales > Nectriaceae > Fusarium > Fusarium tricinctum. Next base: position 5,509,843 of record JAGPXF010000002.1, on the reverse strand, counting down.
GATCCAACTAGGTGTCCCAGTGGGAAACCCGCGATAGAGGGTATTATTGGCTTTGTTCCGATTGAAGTGACGACGAGTTAAATGATGGTGAACGATCAATAAGAGCGGATGAATGCAGCCGATGGTGGTCCACGTCGCCACTTTCCATTCTTTCAATCCTTATCCGTACCCTAGTAGGGGACTTGGTAGGGGACCTGGAGCCAAGGACCTAGGTACTTTGTGACGTACCCACGAGACCCTGGGCCAGTACCGAGCCAAATTTTGTTCCATTGTTCTCGAAGACTGCCTGACTTTCGTTACGTATAAGTATTGTAGCTACCAAGGGGAGAGAGAGTAGCTTTGACATGTGCTATGGGCTTTTCAATGGGTCATAATTGAGACTTGAAAGCGTACCGGGTTCGATTATTGCTGACATATTGTTGATGAATCTACACTGTGCCAGTGCCCATACTTTGAGTTCGAAGCCATGCCCTGTGCCTGTGCCTGTACTGTAGACGAGCGACGGGCCGATGAACGGAAGGCTTGAGTTTGAGCCGTAACTGCGAACGCGTTTGATCGCCAGATCCGTCTGTTCTCAGGTGGCTGTCAAAGGCAGGGAGGGGGTCTTGGACCAGGTGTGATGCCCCAGACCGACAGTCACAGAATCGTTGTAGGCGAGCAGTAATCGAAAGAGAAGGGATCAAGCCAGAAGGTATCCGCAAAGAACACAACCAGGTGCAGTCGCAAACTGGTGGAGCTGTGATATCCTCAAAAGATGGCAGGTATTAATAGCCCGTGTGAGTTGAGGTTGATTGAAAGCTTACATAGGATAAATAAGGTAGTCCGTCTGAGGTAAGGTACCTAGTAGGGTGAAATGACAATCGCCTCCTGCCTTTTCGCTATAGTGACAGCCTTGGCAGGGACCACTTGAACGGAAAGGCAGGAGTTTATCTTGAACTTTATCTATTTCAAGAAGGAGCTGTCCTTAGAGAGCTAGACGATTGTGGAGGTCTAACAGTCGTTCATTCCCGAGGCAGGAACACGAGACCAAAGTCGCATATTTCTCACCGGATAGGTAATGCACAAAAAAGACAGTCCAGTGTTTACTGGACATTCGTACTAATACCCCCTGTAACAAGGCAGGCTCGATACAGCAACCTTAAACTTACCTGCCCTGCCTTGCTGCGCTAATAACCTGAGGCTCGCCTAACTTGAATCGCGGCATGCATTCCCCCCCGCCAATCTTTCATCTCCTTCTCGACTCCTATTTGCAACCTCAACAAAAGATGCTTCCACCCAGTCTTCGCCCTGGCCATTCGGCCCAATGGTACGGTGCGATAGCTAACACTGACACCGTCTCCAAGATCGTTGTCCCTGCCCTGGTCTTGTCCCAGCCTGATTTGATCCCCCCTTCTACGGTAGTCAGCATCCGAAACCTCAGCCCGCCAGCTTGAATCTCAGCCCACACGGCCCCCAAGCCCCCCAAGCCTCAAGGGGCCCGCCCCCTCGATCTTGACAAGGGCCACACACCCAAGAGTCAAGACTACCGGTCTAGCGAATGAAAACCCAAAAGACCTTCCCTCTGTTACCAAGTTTGCGATATGTACGATACAATACGATATTCCATTAAGCAATACTCCGCACAGAGCAACGTTCCCAAAACATGCGAAACTACACAGACGCAAGCATCCCGGCCGAAACTCTACGGGAGTCACTTGACAGAGCAGGTTATGTCGGTTCGGCCCCGCTGCCTCCGCTGACGGACCATTCGTTTCCACTCCTGACCGGCCGTTGGCAGCGCTGCAACGGGTTGCTATTAGTTTGAGGAGCGTGCCAACTCCTTTGAAGTGAAGCGCCCCTGCCGCCACAAAACATAATGAATCAGTTGCCTGTGATCCACGTCCATGTCGCCGGTTTTCTGGACTGTAGAGGCTGACTTGCATACGCATCAGATGCTTGGCTAAGAACCTCATCTCGTCTCGACTCTATGCCGCTCTAAACTGCTGTCTTCGCTTCTGGCATGCCATAACGCGATCCGACTCACGGAACACCATGTCTTTCATCCTGATTCGATAGATGATTCAGGGCAAGCAAGCCACTCGAATCTGCTGAACCGGTTGCTCTCCGACCTGCACTTCCGTACATTGCATTATGCCCCTGCCTTTCGTTGCATACAAGGCGGGTCAGGTCCGCGGAGTACGGTACGATCGCACAGTCCAGTAAAGTTTTTCATTTTCATATCTTCACTTATTCAAACAACACCCACGACACTGTAGTATAAATATCCTTTGGAAAAGAGCAGTGGGGATTTTGTTGAATCATATAATTAATTGGTACCGGTCGCTTCAACCTTTATTCCTCGTGCTGACCAAAGATCGAGATACTTTCTGTCAAATGATCAATACAGGAGGCCCGGGCGGCTCGCCCGTCCAGCCCTTCCCTTCCCGGCGATTCACTCGGCTCTAGCCCGAATCCCCACTGCGACCCTGACTGGAGATTCGTCATCCGCTTCCCACCCACGGCGGCGGATATAACCGTCCCATTGGCGAACACCTGGACAAGGTGGCTCCTTTGGAAACCATCATGACCGAACCCATGCTCTTCGGCAGGATGTGTGTCCACCGGCAGCTTGCAGCCTTCTAAGTCGGTCATCAACTATTGTACTCCGTACAGTCCACCAACTCGGCGGAAACCCTCAAATCGGCCAAGGGCAATCCTACCATTGTAATCGACGTGCTCGGACTACGACGTGAGGGCGACTAGTTCCCGTCTACATCACCATCCTTAACCCTGGCCTCAAACTGTCGGCCACTGACGCCACATATCTGGCATGACAACCATGAATCAGGAGTCAGTGAACTTCGTGCTGCCCAGTCCTGGTTGAGGTCCACAAGTCAAGCAGTCAGATACATAGCACTAGGTGCACTAACCATGCTCAACCGCACAGACAATGTGTTTCAGCTCTGAGACTACACCCTGATATGTTATCGGCTGTAAGCATGTTACCATCAAATTGATTGAATTAGTCGTTCAATACGAGCTTTGGCTGTTCGATTGTAAACTGCCACGTCCTGGAATTTACGATTATCCTTTATCTGGCTGAGCATTCAACGATTTTCTATATACACAGACAACACGAAGCGCAAGGCTGAGTACTTGACTTCGGCGACTTGTCCGGGTCTCAGAAAGAACACCTAGCTACCTGACCTGGTACAATATGGCACGCCGATCTAGGCGCGGGGGTAACACATGGCATCGCGGATACCGCAAGTCAAACATGGCCGAATATTCACCGGGTTAGTCGCGTACAGGACTTCCGGAAATATCAAACCTTTCCTGGCATACTAGCTACCGAGAAACGCTTAGTACGTACTCCGTAGTAAAATATCCGTCCGCAGAAAATAGCTCATTTATTATCTTGTCACTGGGCCTATGCCCTTTCATCGATATGGTCTTGATATGATCGGCTTTATAGTCGCCTCCCGCGGAGCTGGGAGCAGTTGGCGCACCGGTTCATCTGGCTGATTTACAGCTCCAGATCGCACCACGGTCCCGAGTTCTGACATCCGAGGGTGGCATAGACTTGGAAACAAGCACTTGTCTTGTTGAACCAATGGTCATGACTAGGATCTGGGATTATGACTAGCAACGCACTGTATTCCAGGATGCCAGTCTCCGCTCGAAACACATTAGCGGCCATGGCTGATCTCTCAACAGCCCTGCTCAGCCAACTCGTCAAGGGTCCGGCCACCCCTCCCCCCAATTTACCATCGCTGGCCCAGATAATATTTCCGAATCTGCGTTAACGCGCGGAGAGCCCCGGATCACTGACCCCAGCGCCACTAACACGGTGCTGGTGCTGTGCCCAGCTGGTAACGGGCAGCGATATACCTGCCTGCAGGCGCCTCTTCTTTCATACGGTACATTTCCTCTCTCTCTCAGCCTAGTCGCCGTGAGCCAAACCTAACGACGTCAGCTCCGGCCTCGTGGCCTCGTCTTTTCCTTTCTCCTTCGCAGGCCCTTCCAGAACAACATATTGTCCTGGGATCGAAGGCGGCTACTTCAACATCGAGCCGGCACCCATCTTCAAGTCACTCGTTCTAACCATCCAGTGTGCATTGAGTCTCGCACACGCCCTACTGCCGTTGGAAATCTAAACCCGGATATAAACGTTGTGGGTGAGGTGCTATCAGGTACAACGCTCTGGAGCTTTGCCTAGCCGTTCCTGGTCCAAATATTGTGGTTTGAAGGACCTACAGTCTATACCCAGTGTTGAAGAAGGTGATGACCCGAATAACTACATCGGAGCAAAACGGTATAGGGTTACACAGCCTCGCAACATTCAAGATATCCATTCCACTGAGACGGGTTCACACTGTTCATCGCGGCATAGGACGCCGGCGGAAAAGATTGGAGGCTCCGTTGCAGGGTTGATTGACAAACAAACGGCATATCCTAGCTTCTTCCTTCCGAGCAAAGCGAGAGACGGGAGTTTGCTCGGTTTGTACTTGACGACCTGCAGGTTTTGTTCAACAGAGTTACTTTTATGCTCGTTGACCGACGCCCCCCTAACGTTCATTCTGTTGGGGGTCTTGAGGCTTCCTCGACCAACCTCAGTAGAGGCTGGACACCGAGAGGGTATCCAGCTATGTTAACACAGCAGAACGTATATGCTCGCTCGCCCAATCTTTCGGCCAGGTCCTACGATTCATCATCAGTGTCATCTGCAACCTCGCCCAAGTCTTTGTCCCAGTTCGCGCCAGGGGCCATGAATACCAACCCACGGCTGAATGTACCGGTAACGCCTCAACCCATCGGCATTCCCCCTTTACCTCCGGTCAGTCAGGGCTTTCAATCATACGGCCCAATGACCACATCGTCTTCTTTAGGCCATGATTCACTAGCATCGAACGAATCCGTGGCCAGCACACCAGGTCCAACAACGTCACAGTTATCAGGACCAGGTTCTCAGGGACAGAAAAGAGCATATCGGCAGCGAAGGAAGGACCCTAGTTGTGATGCCTGTCGCGAGAGAAAGGTGAAATGTGATGCAACTGAGACGACAAGTTGTTCTGAGTGCTCGAGCCGAAATGTCAAGTGCCAATTCACAAAGGAGACGAACCGACGGATGTCTTCCATCAAACAGGTGCAGGATCTGGAGAAGCAGATGGAAAAGGTCAAGAGAGAGAACAATGGATTGCGGCGCATGCTCCAGGATCGAGAAGGGCCCATGGAACTTGATGCCGAAGGAGGCGACGATAATGCCTTCAACTTGCCAGCCATTGGATCCGAACCGAAGCGTCGAAAGCGTCCAGCTCCCGTGCCAGAGCTAGCTCGAGCGAGATCAAATGTACGCGATTTCTCGAGGGGTATTTGGAAACTGCCAGCCCAATACCGCGAACGAGCGCCCGTCTTTTTCGACCCTCCAAGGCCAGAGTTGCCTGCCAGACATCTGGTAGACCAGCTATTACACGCTTATCTCAACTCGTCCCACTCCATGTTTCCGATTATACATTTTCCTACGTTCCGAGCATCAGTCAATGACCTCTACAATAACAACGCCGCCGCCAGAATGTCCCCGGCCTGGCTTTCTTTGTTCTTTGCGGTCTTGGCTACTGGCAGTCTTTTTAGCTCAACATCAAACTCGCAGCCAAACTCATTTTATGAGCCTGCCGAATTTCTCGAGACAGCCAACAAAATGATCGACCCCTGGGCTGATGACTTCACTCTGGACCACGCTCGGGCTTTAACATTAGTTACTCTTTGCCTGAATGAGATGAATCTTAAGTCAGCGGCCTGGACGTGGTTAGGAAGAGCAGTTCGTGTTTCTCAGGATCTGAGTCTACATGTTGAATCGGGCCCATGGCCAGTCATTGAAGGAGAGATGCGACGGAGAACCTGGTGGATGATCTACATATTGGACAGGACACTGGCAACTGAGCTTAGTCGACCAGTACTGATCATTGACGATGACTGCGATGTGTCGTTGCCAGCCGGAGTAGACGATCAGTTTATCCACGAAGGGGGTATGCTTGTGCCTACGGGTTCGGAACCTCTAACCCATTCTTTGCTCGCTGTCATTCATGTGGTGCGATCGTACTCATCTCTTCTCGCAGCGCTAACGCCTCAAACGTTGTCTTCGGTCCATCTTTCTACTCTTGACACTCATTTCAAGAAGTGCCTGAACACATTCCCTCCAGCTTGCGACCCATCGAGTACTGTGCCTTTGGAGCCTCACTTCCTCTCTCCTCTAGCGTACCTGTTTCACGCACGTCTTTTGCTGCACCGACATCATCTTGATCCAGGATACCCCCTTGAAGCTCGGATGGCTTCTCTTGAAAGCTGCACACACATATCTCTCGAAACCATCTCTCTCCTCCACCGGTCCAACGCAACTCTCCTGGCAGATGGTGCAACTGCCTTGTTAACCACGCACATCTTTCGCTGTGCCCTTTTTCTCCTTCTCATGGGCTACCTGGATCCTGCGGTGACGGCAGTGAGAGCTTTGGCTTCGATCGACCGACGAAGGGATGTCACTGTCGCTTGTGGCCGTTACTTGGCATTCTTTGTGTCGGCCTTAGGAACAAAACGAGTCGAGTACACAAACTACTTAGCAAGGACCGCACCACCGCCCTTCGGGTCCTCAAGACCATCGATTGACCAGTCGGCTCTGCTTCAAATGCTCTCTCGTGACGAAGACCTGATTGCGTATGCGTCGGCCGATCTTCAGGCCTCGCCTGACGCTTCATGGCTCTGGGCAGGCCTTGAACGCGAGGTCCCGATGCCTCAAACATCCTCGCCATTTCAACACTCGAACGCCGTATCCAGTAGTGAGCTGTTCAGTCCCGAGGCGCGTACAGGGTTGGATGATGTTGACAATAAGGAATGGGGTGGGTGGGCAAGGCTTGAGACTGCTGTGCGTGGGCTGGACGCTGTGCCAGTCACGACTCCGACTCCATCAAGCTCGACCTGGAAGTTACCACCTCCTATCAAGAGCGAAACACCCGGGCCAGCGGTGGAACTCCCAAGGCTAGGTGATGTTCCGCGTTTCGGTTCTGAGTTGCCGAAGTTGGGAGGGGGCAGCACGGCAGTGAGCCCTATACCAGGGAGCAGGACACCAAGTGGAAGTGTACCTGGACCACCAACCAGCAAAGAGCGGTTGAGTATTGCTAACATCATATGAAGTGTTGGCGGGGCGTTATGAAGCGATTTTTTAATGTTTATTTACGAGGCACGCCTTCCTTGTCTAGTGCTGGAAGCTGGCTTACTTGGAAAAAGTTGAGAGGATAAGGTGCATATATATAGCCTGGTTTTTGATGCATTTTGCGTTCATACGGCGTCTTGATGTATTGTGTATAGCTGCTCCGAGGTGGCACTGCTTGGGGAGAATCTGTACAAAGATACCACACGCTGCATGAGACGAGTACGGGATTTTGCATAACACGAAGGCGCACCTGGCGTTGTTGAATGGGGACTCATAGAGCTGTATGCTCTTTTGCAACAGTTATAATGAAACACGACTTCACCCGTTGTGTGTAGCACAGATGTACTAGACAAGTTTCAGCTTGCACATTTCTTAATGGTTACTCATCACATGCTAAGCCGGTCATGTACGGACAAATAAGGAACATCCTTGGCACGGCGAATACTATCAAAGACCTCAATCAGATGCCCCTTGACTCAGATTCAACTTGACAACTCTCTCACGAAGTGTATCTCTCATGTTGCCGCCATCGTTCACATACTCCGCCAAGTCTAGGGCTTTCAGAGTCCACTGCTGGCATAGATCTCGGTCGCCCCTTGCAAGGATGTCAATACCATGATTGAATATCGTTGGGATGATCCAATCCAAGTCCTCTGCGGGAAAGGGTTTCTGCATCTGTGATCCAGTATTAGCTCCATGGAAAATATGTCCGCTGAAAGTGGCAGCAGAGATGAGGCTTCATTGACCTGGCTTCCCTCCCGTGCGATTTGAACGGCTTGATCGACGACTTGTAGAGCGAGGTTTTCGTTCAGGGGGAGAATGGCCTGAAACATACAGCGTATGTACTTGGCGAGTCGTTGATTGTCGAATTGCTCCAGTGAAAATATTTCATTGATGATGAGACGCATTGTGCTATACACGACTGGAGACGACGTTAGTCTCACCTTCTGACTTGGCGGATATCGGCCAACATGTACCGTTACCTAAGGCTTCACTCCTTAGCAGGCAGTCTCCCATTGCTTTATAAATGATCTCATCTTTACAGATCCGAGCCTTTCGGACGATTTGCCCCAAGTCATCCCAATTCTTCAAGTAAATGGCGCTTTCAAAGTCGAAAACGAAGAGTGTTGACAGTTTAGCCAGCAGATCGCGATTAACCTGGGACTTGGTATCGTTCCGGAAGTGAGATTCAAAAAGGCTCTCAAATTCCGAAACGTGTTGCCTTGCCTCTAGATAGTTTTGAAGTTGCTCATCTACCCTGTCTTCGGTACGAGCTTGAGAGACAAGTGCGGCAGCGATGACAAAATGACAACGAGCAGCCATCAGTCGCAATTCAGCATCATCTTCTGAGGATACATCAGAAGGATAACAGCTCACAAAGAGGATACTGGCACGGAAAATACGGATTAGATGCCACAGCCCCTATATGTGACAGTTTGTGACGCCAATGTTGTAAGCGTTCTTTCGAAACCAATGTAACTCTGGAACTGTGAAGATTTTGTCCCCTCTCTCGTCTTTAGGATGCAATTTAGCAGTTTCACCAGCTGTTTGTGTTAGCAAATCCCAAGGTAGTAGCTGTAAGTCTTACCCTTCTCAAAAATCCGACATGTCTCCTCGGCGAGCCCTGTGGTTTGGTCCGTCGAATCGCTATCTTGTGATTCGATCGTATGAATCAGCCTAATGATACATCGGAAAATCGAAGGCATGTTGATAGTCCAGGAGCTATCACCATCAAAGGTTTCGGCGACTGCTTTTAGAGCCTCCAACGTTAATAGTCTATGACCAACATTCTGAGCTTCTTTCACACAAGCATACAATATATCTCTACACTGAGACTTTCCTGTCAGCTTGCTTAGAAATGTGATACACTGGCATCCCAGGTTTTGATCCCAATTCAATAGAGAGACTTTGAACATGAGATATCTGGTGAGTGGTTCGTCTTGGATGCTCTTAGGCATGGTATGAAAAGCGGAATGTGCGGTCTCCGCATCGTTACAAGCGATGGCACAAAGCATTAGTCGGCGACTGAACTTTCCTTGACTTGCGTCGCCGCTGGTAGAAAAGATCGGGTGGAGCGCAAGTCGGCACCAGAGCTGAGATTCCGGATACTGCTTTTTAGAATAGCTTGCGTCGAGTTTCTTCCATATGAGCTTCTGAGATTAGTGGCGTGAAGAGTGAAATGATACTCATACCGTGGCAGCACTTACTGAAAGGGCAGCAGTTGCGACATCAACATTGCATTGACCAGCTTCTTTTGCAACTTGGTCCAGGATTCGAATTAAGTCCGCTACGCTCACAGTTGTATCGGTTTCCATCATAGCCATCCAAACACGCCGAACAAGGGCCTTCCCTATCCAATTCATGTTCCCAGCCGGGATTAGCTTTTTGAGTATCAGCTCTTCCATCAGGCCGACTGCTAGTCGAGGTCCTCTTGTGCGCAGCTCACTGATGCCATGTAGAAGGAAGCCCAGCCCAGCATCGGAAAGATCAAGAGACCGAATCATGCGACGAAGTATACTCGCACGTGAATCTTCATTGAAAACTTCGCTCGGAGACTTTTGAAGAATCTCCAGTTTCCAGTGCAGAACTACAGGCTTGTCTCCAATCTCTGATTCCACAAGTGATGCCAGTTCGTCAGCTTCTTGCAGGCTTTCTTTTGCTTCTGTGGCGAGTAAAGCTTGAATAAGCTCATGATGAATAGCCATTCGAAGCTCGAGCCCCTCTGTTGATAATCTCTCCAGTTCCTGCTCATTGATAAGACCAAGCGCACGCCGTAGCCATTTCAAAGCCATATCATAGTCGTTCCTCGATGAAAGGTCAGTTCCGATAGAGTGAAACGTATCGGCAAGCTGTTCGGCAGAGGATGGGTCAAGGTGGTGTAGAAGAGTATTGGCTTTGGCAAACATGTGCTCAGCAACATCAAGACGCCCTTGTTTCCAAGACTAAAAGGGTCAGCGACCTGATGGAGTTCTGGAGTTCTGGACTTACTAAAGCGCACCGCATGGTCATGTACTCTGCCTCGATCTTCCTTATCTGAGCCTGGTCTTCACCGGTTACGTTCTCCATGCCTTTTAGCCGCTCGATGTAGTCAGCTGCCTTGGCCATGCTTAGAAGCGCCCCTTCGAGGTCCGACGATTCAACGCACACTCTTGCCAAAGTAAGCGACAAGCCCATCATATAAATTATCTCCTGCATATTATCTTTGCTTTTGCCACGTCGATGCTCTCGTGCTAGAGCATGGGCAAGAAAGGCCAGGACTCGAGCGCGAACTTGTAGTTGAAGCCTCAAAGGGGACTGTAGAAGGTCGTCCCTCCTTCTCCTCGCTTTGATACACTCGTTCCATAATCTTCTTCCAATATCTCTCAGATCCTTAGAAATCTCAACTGGGGCGACGATACGATTCTCGATCAAAGTGTTGGCCGTGGATATGTGATGGTTCAGATCGGAAAGGAGGACGTCGATGGAGATCGAGTCACAGGAGGTGGGCAATTTTGATAAGAGATCTGTTGCAAACTCTGTGCAAAAAAGATAATCAGTAATATATACCAATCCATCGATTACCCTTTACTTACCCGCGATCACCTTGAACTTCCTGATATGGCCCGTGGTCGGTAAATCGGCCGGTGGCATGGTGGTTGTAAGCAAGGGACCAGCGGGTGCCTTAACAACCAAATAATAGTTGAGATCACAGAGTGAGGTACTGAAGCAAGTATTGAGAAATGAAGCTGCTAGGAATAAAGCCTTCTAATCAGAGTCATGTGAGTAACCTGCGCAACGCAGAAAGGCAGGAGCAATATGGGAGCTCCTCCGTTCATTGCCAGCACTAGTAACTCCTGCCCGAGAGCCGAAAGCGGCGTCCTCGTAAAATTCAAGCACTCCGCCTTGACCTTCTGTCACCAAAGACCTACAAAAGAGCAAGGTCGTATTCAAACTGTTGTCTTCTGTCTAACGTATTGCGAGCAACATACATACATACGCTCCTCATTTGCGTATCCATGCGCCGTTCCCTATCCTGGTGATTTCCTGTCCTTCACTACAACTCGAAACCCAAGCGGTATCCCTCTACAAGTGTGACAAGTTATGTAGTGTTTCTAGCCATCAAAATTATACATGACATGTATATCCATACACCGCCCTCTCTATTGTGCTGGCGGGTCATGTGGCAAGAAATTACCAACAATCAAAGCTGGCCTGTTGAAAAACAGTTAGCAACGGGGTGGCTGTATATAGATTGGGCAGTAAGCACATACAATTTGTGTTCGTCCCTTCGTATCATGAATGAGAAACAACATTTCACAATTGGGTGGCTCGATCCAGAATTAGGATTCTTTAGAGAGCAAGCCGTCAAGAGGGTCTCGTGCGCTGGGTCAAAGGCAATCGTGCCAAACTCTTCCCAATAACGCACCATTGATTCTTCCGTGAGAATCTCGTGCAACGCAATCTTGCCCTAGAGTAAGCGAGCGTTAGCAATCCATCCCAACAGCCCCCCTGTGAATCAGCCGATACCATTGCACTCGGTCACGAAGAGGTGTAGGCTAAGCAAGACTCACATCTCTGAGTTGGGCTACTGATACGCCAATCAGCTCTGCCATCTCCTTGTTGCCCCTGAAGATCTCGCCGGTTCTTCTCCAGCAGCACGCCGGGACAGCCATACTGGCAAAAACCCGATCATAGTCCATAAGCTGTTTCTCAAACCACATCTCGACGTACACGAGCTCCATATCCGTCAAAGCATGTGCCTTTTCTCGGAACAAGGGCCTAAACCGGTCGATTGTCCGCAGAATCTTTTGTTTGGATGACGCCGCGATGTGTGAATCGAGATATGTACCCAAGCGAGCATAACCTTTGATGTAATTGAACGGCTTGAGTAGTCCAGCGTCGTACTTGGCCTTGAGTACACGTGCCATGCGCTCCTCAGGCGTGTCGTTTCCCGACGGGTCGGCAGCTTGTAGATAGTATTCGCGGGCCTTGTCAGCGGGCACAACGCTTCCCGGTCGTGGAATGTTCTTGCCCTCAGCATTCGGTGGGGGTGGCAGCATTGCTCCTCCTGACACGCTTGGCATGGTGCTTGAACCACCGCCTGCCATGGAGTTGGCGTTGTTGTTATTTCCAAACCTGGGAAGCATCTCCGACTGGCTCTGGCTCGACCTCTTGAATGCTGGACTATGTTGATCCTCTGGCGGCACACCGCCGTCATCGAGCAAGCTAGTATGAAGGAAGTCGTTGAGGAGATTGAACTCGTGAGTGACTTCTGGGGCAATCATGTAGTTGGGGTGGTAGCTGTGCATATCATGAAAATGGTTTTGGGCTGTCATCCATGCGTCTTGGAAACCCGCGACTAAGTGGCGTGTCAGCGATCTGAGATCAGGAACATATTCCTGGGCAGCCCCGGCCTCAGCCCACCATGCTCCGCTCATGATCGAAAATTTCAAAAGGGGATAGGCTCCCCTCAGGGCAGGACAGAGGGACACAACACGTACATTGATTCGCGTTACTGTTGCCGTTGTTCAACACATTGCCCTGCAGCCCCGAGACTTGGCCGGGTTGCACAATGGACAGCGGGCTGCCTTGGCCCAACACTCCCCCAAAAGATTTGGAACCTGCTCGCTGCCTCGTCGTATCAAACGTGGGGGGAGGTGGACCCATAGTGCTGGAGATGGAACTACGAGCCATGTCGGATTGTGCATCCGTTTCATCGACTACTGAGGGGGTCTGTATGCTTTGGGTGCTCTGGACACTCTTTGCCTTCTTGGAGTCGGCATCGCGAGGCTCATCGTGGCAGAGATGGCCAATATTGCGCTTGATACATCTGGTACATGGCCTCTCCTATCTGTGGCGTCAGTCACATAGCTTCGACGGTGTATAAAGGCGAACCCTCCCCCTGAAAACCAGAACACAGCGGCTGCAGCTCAGGTGTCGCAACATGTTTTCAAAGAGAGAAGTAGGGGCTGCCTAGGATCTTACTTACAAGATCGCAAGTCATATGCTAGACGCGCACAAATGTTAGCTGCAGTTCTCTCACATTCACATAGGCAGCGTATAAGTCAACAAGCGGCAGATTGATTCATACGTGTTGTGCCGTCGTACAGAAGTCCGCTTAATAAATAAGATCGGCTTCATGGAACTCTCAAGGCTGTTTGAAGCCCATATGGAACCAATGCAAAGGCGCGTTGTCGGGTTTGGGGTTGACTTACAGATCGTCGGCAGTAAACGCAAGCTATAATAAGGTGCCCCAGCGATGTCAGCCCAGATCATTCTTGCCTCAGATAGATGTATGCGCCATGATAAGCCTTGCTGCCGGGGTTGAGAGTCAAAAAGCCGATAGCTCAGTGAATTGATTGGTTGCGATTCAAGATTCTTTGGTCCCAGCTACAACAATGAAACCTCTATCATGACTCTTACTCCCAACCCCAACGCCAATACACTCATGGGCGCAATGCGCAACAGCGCATGAAGTGCCCGTACACGCGAGAAGGAGTCCCTTTTTATATGACGTACCGTGGTTGACTTTACGTCTCTTCTTTGTAGGTGTCTTATGATTGCCTGGAGCGGCTGTATTCGAGCTTTTATCGCGATTCACGGTCTTGCCATCGTCGTCTTTGGCTGGCTCTTGCTTGACGCTCTTGCCCATGGCAGCGGCATTCCGGTCGGTCATTTTGTCTTATGCTCCCATTGGATCTCGAGGTTACGCAAGGCGGCGTCAGGTTCGCAGATCATTTGCGGCTCGCTGCAGCAGTTTTGTATGGTCTATAGCTCAGCCGAAGCGACACGATCCATTCGCACGTTGTTGGCGGCTAGCTGATGCGATTTGGACTCCTGTAGGTTTATGCGTGCTTCAGATGCAGGCTTGTTGTGTGTATCTTTCTATGTTTCGCTTCCTTGGTAGAATCGTACACGCGCGTGAAATGGTCCCGTGGAGGGGAGGGGAGGCGGGAAGTGGGAAGTGGCTGCGCAAATGGTGTGAGCGCGAAACGGTCGAAAGGACGAGATGCCAATGGATACGAGTCGATTGCAACAAAGGCGAAAAGGTGAATTGATAGCTCAGCAGCCGAGGCTGTCCCGAGGGAGGTAAAAGAATAGACGCCCGAAGCAAGCGACAGTCCGGGTCGAAGAGGAAGGTAAAAAAGACTGGCGAAGCCCTGGACCATGAAGTTTGGCCTAGGCGGCTTAGGCTTGGTCTTAGGCCTGGGGCCGAAATAGGCTGCCCTCCACTGGGCTTGGTCCTGTCGGTCACGGCCAACCTCCAGCTGGAAAGAATGGAAGTTACCTTTACTGTCTGTGGGGGCTAGAAGCAGAAGCAGCACAGCTTATGAGCGAAGTGGGCCCTTGTTGATCAGCCAGTTTATGTTTGAATGTCGTATTGGCAATGTGAGAGTGACTGTAATTGGCAGCAAAACTGGATGATAACTCGATAGTAATTGTCTCAAATTGATGATCAGGTGAAGTCAATATTTCCTTGCGAGCTTGTTAACGAGAAATCGACCATAAAAATTCCCTTTCCTTCAGGCACTGGACCTGCCTAATGCTCCCGTCAATGAATGAACAATAGCGGGGTTTAGGGAGTGGTCCCCGGTTACGGTGGGCAAGCGGCCGGGACGGGTCCGGGTTCTGAATTCCATACCTCCGGATTGCAGTAACTACAGGTCGATCTGAGTATTTTCCTGCATGTTAACTGTTTCTATACAACAACCACTTTCATGTTATCCATTAAACCCTCCATTTCATTCCATCAATTCCAAGTGCCGAGACAACAAAGCGCCACAATCTTTTACCACTCTTACAAAACAATTACCTAATTAAAGGATTTGTACGGTGTACAGGGTTGAGACTCTAGCTGGTGGTCTGCGCTTGTTGAACCATTTTCCCTTCTTCCGCTCCATTATGCACTCAGCCCATGGGAATCCCGGAGTAGTTCTAACTCTGAGGAGACATATAGAGTCAAAGAGGGAGTCGGAGAGTGGCCGAGTTGAATGGCTGGCCATCTCAATCAACTTTGGGGTTTCCATCTGCTGACCTTTTCTACTCGCGAAATAGGATACCTATCGAATTGAAGACTCCTAGTTTCTAATCATCACACATGACGTATATGTAAGTTTCGGAAAGCTACCAGGTCATCCCCTTTGTCTTTTCGTCAAGTTAAGAGACCGCACATGACTCCCTATCCTTGGGTGAAGCTCACCTACGTACTCTGTAGTAGTGCCATGTTCGAGGATCTTCACCTTACCTTCGGTCAAGGTGCTTACGCTAAAGCAGGCAGACACACTTTTCCCAATTAGGCAATCGCTCGTCTGGGCCATCTTTGCGCGGTATTCTGTCTGATCCATGTCTTCCATGTCCAATGTCAGCGGCCAGGTACTCTGATGTTGTCATTGCATTCTATAATCCCTCAACTAATATCCACCGGTCAAGTTTCTACACTTTTGTTCTACAATACACTGCTATAAGCTCGGATCTGTGCTCATTCACAGATACTGGACTCAAGGTTAGGTACCTAAGTACTTAATGGTTGCGTTCCGGGTATCGGCTAAGTGCGGGTACGTCGTCCATTAGACTAACGTCAATATGCATATACCCATTGGATATATATGGTCTGTACAATTCAATTAAAAAGCATCTTGTTAATATAAGCAAGTATACTGTCAGAAGTAGATGATGATGCCCGAGGTCAAGTCAATGCAATGTACACGGCTGTATATCGGTTATTGAAGCTCACAGGTTCCAGCTATAGGGTAACCTCATAAAGATGCTATTGACAGTCACTCATCAGCATATAACTTAATAAGCAAATTTCCCATTCATCATAATTCGTATTATTTACGCATATCAGGGCCGCAATTTTGGTTATAGCATCCCATGCTCCATTCAAATCAACCTATGTCCCAATATTCATAATCATAATAGATCCCTCTTCCTCAACAATCATCATCGTCGACGCGTCATAACTTCCACGTTAGATGGCCACAAAGAAACTCTTCTCTCCCTCCTGAGGTACAACCCTTGCCTTACGCATAATCTCATCCTCACAAGACAACCTGATCCTCTCAGGTGTCGCTGGACTCTCGAGTCTGAGAAGTCCCTTGCAGTTGTCCTCGCCAACCTCGGCTTTTACTCCCGATTGTGCACGAGCTGCCTTGAGCGCATCTCGAATGGCAAAGAAGACGGAACTGCCCATGAAGAAGGGAGGCTCGCCTACTCCGCGACTGCGTTGGATTGTTCGCAGCTCCTTCCACTCGACGTCTTTGAGGAGAGACACGTTGAAGGTTTGGGGAATATCTCGGAAACCGGGGATCTTGTATGCTCCAGGGCCTCGAGTAAAGAGATGTCCCGCCATCGGACCGTTTCGCAGCCATAGCGATTCCTCCATGGTGAAAAGTCCGAGGCCTTGGACAAACGCACCCTGGATCTGGCCATAGTCAATCGCCGGGTTGATTGACTGACCAACATCCATCTTGACGTCTGCACGTATGCAGGTCCATGTTCCGGTTAGCAGATCAACCTCTACCTCGGCTGCAGCAACTCCTTGAGTGAAGTAGAAGTACATCTTGCCCTTGCCCGTGTTCCAGTCGTATCCAATCTCGGGTGTCTTGTAAAAGCCTTGCGCAGAAAGGTTGACTCGGTCGAAGTAAGCAGCATGGGCAAGATCCTTCATCGTAGCTTCAGGACCCAGCTTCTTTCGATATGGTGCCAAACGCTCGTTCAAGATCTCGCATGCGTTGAAAATCGCATATCCGTTCAAATCAGAAGAGGCCGAAGCAGCTGTCGCAGACGCATTGGCCACCGTGTTTGTGGAAGTCTCCGAGATGAAGACGTTTTCCAGTGGGACACCCAATGCCTGGGCAGCAATTTGCGTGAGCTTGGTATGTAAGCCCTGTCCCATCTCAGTGCCACCGTGGGCCACCAGGATAGATCCGTCGTGATAGATGTGCACCAATGCTCCAGCCTGATTCAGGAACAAAGCGTTGAACGAGATACCAAACTTGGTTGGAATCAACGCCAGACCCCTCTTCCTCCACTTGTTGGTCTGGTTGAAGTCGGTGATAGCATGTCGGCGAGCTTCATACATAGACTCATCCTGCACTTGCTTGTACATGAGTGGCACAAACCAATCTCCCAGGCCTTGTCCGAAGTGCGTTTGGCCATCCGTTTTGTACATGTTGATTTGTCGCAACGTTTCGACGGGCATTCCCAATCGGTCGGCCACTTCTTCCATGAATGTCTCGGTAATAAACATACCCTGAGGCCCACCGAAACCTCGGAATGCCGTGTTGGACATTGTGTTCGTTTTGCACAGTCGTCCACGGACGAGAACATTGGGAATACTGTAGCAACCGTCGATATGGGTCATTGCGCGTTCCATCACAGCTGCGCTGAGGTCAAAGGTCCACCCTGCATTGTTGAAGACATCGCACTCCAAGGCCTGGAGCTTGCCATCTTTGTTGACTCCGACCTTGTATTTACCAAGGAAGGGGTGTCGCTGGCCACTTACAACCATGTCTTCCTCTCGTGAGAGCATATATCGGACAGGCCTCTTCGTCTTCTTTGCTGCAAGCGCTAGTACAGAGCTGAGGGTCACTGACCGCGTCTCCTTTCCACCAAAACCACCGCCCATACGCTTGACACGGACGACAACCTTGTTGGCTTGTACATCGCACACGCGTGAGGCAAAGACTTGCCTGATTAAAATGTTAGAGTCTAATAGTTGGAAGAAAAAGGTTAATACTTACGTCTCATTGGCATTCTGCGTGCTGGCAAAGATCTCCATCTCCCCATCCTCGGGCTTGGGAACAGCCAGAGAAACGTTCGTCTCGAGGTAGAAATGTTCTTGTCCACCCATTCTTACGGTTCCAGTAAAAACATGGTCGCAATCCTTGAAAGCTTTCTCTGTATCTCCGCTCTTGAGCTCCCGGTAGTATTTGTGGTAGCTGTCGGCTGCGATAGCGTCTTCTATGGAAAGCACTGTTGGTAGGTCTTCATATTCAATCTTAACTGCGCGAGCCGCTTCTTGAGCCCGGTGAGGAGAAGTTGCCAGAACAAGTGCAATAGGTTGTCCAACAGTCATGACCTTGTCTTCGGCGAAGAAGACCTCGTCGAAGTGCGGCGCGCCAAACTTGTTGGCTTCTGGGGATGGCATATCGTCCTTGTCAATAACGTCCACTACACCAGGGATCTCCAGAGCGTCCGCGTAATCGACAGAGATGAGCTTAGCGTGCGCTCGTTTCGAAAGAACGTAGCAGGCATGGAGCTCGTTCTTGAACGAAGGAATATCGTCGGTGTACTGTGCCTCGCCTGTCGTCTGCTTGAGGGCCGCCAGATGAGGATTGGACTTTCCAGTCACTTCCTTCTTGTAGGCTACGGCAGCATGCTGATCGACCTCTCCCTTTGATAAGTCTCGCTCAATCTCGTCAATCGCCTCCTTATCGACTTGCTCGGAGCTGCCATCCAGTATCGTAAGGACGTCATGATAGAATCGGTAGAAGAAACCGAAAGCCAACGACTTTCGGTAAGACGCCATACCACCTGGAACGCTGAATTGCAAGTCAAAGTCGCGACCTAGTGCACTCATTGTGCCCTCGAGAGTATCCAGCTCGGCGAAACGTCTCCCAACAAGGTATTCCATAGCGGTTTTGGCGGCAGTTGTCATAGCAGCCATGCCACCATAAATAAGGTTCGCCTCCTGAACAACGCCTTCGTCGTCAAGACGAACCCTCAGTGCACCGGTAACAATAGCAATGTCGTCGTCCTTTCTTTTTGCCTGCTTGTAGGCTCGGAAGTATTCGCCT
Source organism: Fusarium tricinctum (assembly GCA_020744515.1). NCBI lineage: Eukaryota > Fungi > Ascomycota > Sordariomycetes > Hypocreales > Nectriaceae > Fusarium > Fusarium tricinctum. Next base: position 5,490,880 of record JAGPXF010000002.1, on the reverse strand, counting down.
TTGCTTTGAGTAATCGGGATACGTATTGAGGCAATAATTGCATCCTGAGCGAGTGCTGTCCTTCGGTAGCCTGTGAAGAACTGAGAAACTGGGATTTCGATCTCCTTGGTAGATGACTTCGCCACTAGTACAGCATTCGCAGCCCATAGCACAGGGTTGAGATCCGAGATTGGTGATGCTGTGACCAAGTTACCAGCTGGAGTACCAACATTTCGGATCTGTCGACCAGCGAAAAACTTGAGTTGTTTGAGCATGGCCTCAAAGACCTGAGCGCGTTCTCGCCCGTAATGTGGGATAGCATGTTCGCAGATGTTTTCTAGGTCGGTCAGGACAACATTACCGCCAACCTCGAGATGGTCATCCTTGAAACTGTATTGCCGTAGCTCGGCGATATCTCCAACATAAACCGAGACAGGATATTCAAGAGCCTTGAACTTTGTTTCGATCTGAGTCTCTGTACTGCCACCGATAATCTTGGCTTGGGGATGAGCACTCTTGATCTGCAAGAGTTGCTCGACAGTGACAGGGCGATACCACCTCCGTCTCTTGTTTCCGAAAGCTAGTGGCCGTAACTCGTGTCTCTTCAAAGCAGGTGGAAAGATGAGTTCTGTATCTGGGTTATACTCGATGAATCCCGGGGGCGTAAATCGCTTGATGGGCTTATCGTCGAGGTTCGCCTTGTCCATACAGCAGCCTCCGCTGGGCGGGCCATTGCCGTTCTCCATGCAGCACCCGGTACCACCGGCTTTCTTGAACTTCATACCGGGCTTGTCAACGCTGAATGTTTGAGCGGCGTCCAGGATAGAACGGTAGCCGGTACAACGGCACAAGTTGCCGTCAAAGGCTTCCTCGATGTCATCTTTAGAAGGGGAGTTGTTATTCCGTAATAGAGCATACAGGCTCATCACAATACCAGGAGTGCAGAAACCACATTGACTGCCATTTGACTTGGCGATTCGTTCCTGAGTTGGGTGAGGTTTCTGGGAGTTGCCGATGCCTTCAACCGTGACGACGTGTTTGCCGTCTAAGCTGGCGAGAGGGGCCAGACACGCATTGACGCTGGCATGGTAGATTTGCTTGGTAGTTGGGTTATACTGGCTTATCACTATTGTACACGCTCCGCACCCGCCTTCGGCACAGCCACTGGAGTTGTCAGCGTCACAGATGGTGAATATTGTGGGCGAATACTTACAGTTTTGTCCCCGTAAGGCCAATTCCTCGCAAATACTCTAAAACTGTGACCTCTGGGTCTATCTCGTCCAGGACAACCTTTGTTCCGTTAAGGTAGAATCGGAGGGTGTCGTCAAATTTGGAGGTCAGGGTTGCAAGGGGTTCAGGGTTTGTTTCCCTTACGGGCGATACAGCGCTAGGCGCCATGACACTGATTAGAGAAGAGGGGATGATGAGTAGGTATTCTCAGTGATTTCTTTTTGGGGGAGGGGAAGTTCAAGGAGAGAACAGGAAAAGGAAGGAGAGGAAAGGAATCTATTGAAATGAAAGGCAATGGAATGGGCCTTTCTAGGGTTCTTATCAAAAACGAGCCGAGGCGTTGCCCTGTAGCGTTTCGCCTCAGGTTGTACTTTGGAGGGGAGGCTCACGAGACGTCTAGTGTGTTGGTGGTACCCGTCAAGGGTTAGATAGCGGGTTCAATGGAGTGTTTGTCCCCTGTGTTTTGTACAACAGCACCTTCCTCTTCCCAAGCAAGATACATTTGATAGCAAACAGCGAGCGAATGGGAGCACGAATTATGTATGTTTAGGACGTGTCAACGTTAATTCGTTGCCACTGATAAGCCCGATTCACACCCGACCACTCACTATATGAGTATCTGTGCGGGGAAAGCGCCTAAAGAGCCTCTCTACCCCACGATGCAGCTCGCTAACGGCCGGCTCCGCCTCTCGATAGGACAGTTCCACGATCGGGACCCTCCACTTTTACGTCGGAGTTGAGAGACTGCGATATTAAAAACATGATGAGTATGAATTTAGGTAAAGGGACGCTTCGATTCATATGCATATGTCTATAGCTTCCTTCTTATTTTATTCCACAGCAGTATCTATCTACTGCTGGATGTACTTCTTCAATTCCCTTAGTCTCTCCTTAGCCTGCTCCAAAATATCATCGTTCTTACACACGGCAAATCTGATATAATCTTCTGCCAAGTGCGCATTCTTAGGAGTGTAGAACTCAGTTGGGGGAATAGCTGCAACACCAATCTCCTGGATAAGGAACCACGCCAGCTTAAAGTCCCGCGGACGATCCGCAACGTGAGGAGGGAAAGGGTAGTCCTCGGGCAACTTGACCTTTGCCATGTTGACCAGAAGAAAGTAGCCACCCTCGGGGTAAGTGACAGGCAGATGAAGCTCCTCAAACACCTCTTTCAGGCGGTCCACTTTGGACTTCATCTCTTTGATCGTCTCATCCCAGAACCCGTTCTTGTCAGCCTGCTCAAAACCAATGGCAGAGGCTTCTTGGAAGGGAGCGGGCGTGGAAAAGCAGATTCGGGTGTGAGCGGCAGTGACGGGCTGGATGAGTTCCTGAGGACCGATCAACCAACCTATAGAGGGTTAGCAGGGAAGTTTGATATAGTCAAGAAGCATGTAAACATACCCACACGCCAGCCGGTGGCATAAAAGTTCTTTCCAGCAGAGCCAACAGTAAGAGTGAGCTTCTCCACCTCAGGAGAAAGGGTGGCGATGCGGGTAAAGGGTACGTAGTATAGACGGTCGTACACCTCATCTGAGAGGATGATGGTTTGGTTCTTGACAGCGAGATCTGCAATTCCTTGGAGCTCCTTCTTTGAAAAGACCTTACCGACGGGGTTGTCTGCTAGATATCAGCGCTGAAGTAAGCATAAGACTAGAGTGAATGCTCACGGGGAGTGTTGATGACGATCATCTTGGTGCGGGGCGTGAAGGCCTTCTCCAGCTCCTCAAAGTCGATTGTCCAGTCCGCGGCCGAGGAGTCCTTGGCGGCACCGTTTTCAGGAGGGTGCAGGGGGACATAGACGACTTTACCACCAGGCATCTGAATGTTGCTGATGTATCTACATAGAGGTTAGCGAACTATTCAACATGAGAGTGAGACCACTTACTGGTCGAAGAAGGGCTCAAAGACAATAACCTCGTCACCTTCCTCAATAAAGCCCATAAAAGCACTCAGCATACCCTCGTTAGCACCGGTAGTGATAACAATCTCGGTTTCAGGATCCAGTTCCCGGCCCCATGATGGTGAGTACGCATCCGCAAGGGCCTTCCTCAACCGCGGTCGTCCCTTGGCCGGGGCATACTGATTGCACTCGACACGATCCAAAGCCTCCTTGGCAGCATTGAGGATGAACTCAGGCGGGTTGTAACCAAAGAAACCCTGGCCCAGATTCACAATAGGCTGAATGGGCGAGGAAGCAGCAGCCTCGTTAATCATGGACCTATTCCCCGGCCGAGTTAGGAGCCATGATCCTTAAAGTTGAAGAAAAGAGGATCGGAAGAATCTCACCAAACATCCTTCTTTTGACCCTGCACTCGAGCCGCGGGCTTGAGTTTCTGAGTTTGATTGCTCATGATGCTGACAGTGCTCGAGAATCCTCTGTAAGAATGAAGAGGGATAAGAGTGCGTCGGAATGCAGTCCGAAGCACGATTTGGGAGGGGCAGCTTGAGGTTAATATGGAGCGCGACATGAACAACGACAGAGGGCCCTTTTTACATTAGTCAGGGTTGGAATACTGATAACAACAATTCGCAAAGGCTCCTTACATGAATATCCCCAATAAAAGAGATCACGTCTTTTTCCAACTGGGTTAACAACAGTCTTCTCTCCACAAGCCACGGGAAGGTCCTGGTGCGACATCGCCGTAACCGGGAGGGATATCTGGATGACTAATATTTTAACGGAGAGTAACTGTCTACACTAATCACGTCATTTGTTCCAATGATGAGCGTTGTAAGTCGTGGGCTGCGATTGGTTCGACAGGTCAACGAGCTCGATGGCTTTCGGCACTTGCTACGGGGCATCGGAATTCGCCCGACAATAGCCTCTCTTTTCCCACCGTGTCCGCAGCCGGAAGTTTGCAAACTGACGAGATTGGCTGTTATACTCAGAGCTCAGTAGTTTGCTGGTCTACATCACTCAGAACTAACACCTCACATCAGCCAGTAACATTGTTAAATGAATTGTACTCATTATCTAATTCCATTTGTTTCATAGCCCTTCACGTCTTGCATATGAACTCGACGTAGCTCTATCGTCTCGTCCCTAGTCATCATACATCCCAGCATGATGAGCTGTCTTAAGTTTGCCCCATTCTTGATTCTACCAGAATTCGACCGCCTGAAACCCCTCGGGAGCTTCTAGGCACATCTTATCAGGCTCAGGTGTTCCCTCTGGCTTCACAATACGTGCTTCCAAGAGTTCGGCCGTCAGTGCCACCAGTTGAGAGGCATCGATTCTTCGCTTATGATCCCACTCGAGCAGGAGGACGAGCAGCTTCACAATTTCGTGACCAGGATTCAGCCTATCCAAGTTGCGCGCATGTGAGGCGCATCGTCGCGGATACAAGCGCTGCTCGTTTTGGTAATATGAAGGCCATTGCGACATCATACCCAGAAGGGAGATACCAATCGCCCACATGTCATCACTCTTTCCTTCGTGCCTATGGTGCCTCTAGACATAGGGTGACCAGTATGAGCGTGTTCCGTGGGGTCTCTTGTGGCAGTTGATGTGATCGACTGACATGATCTCGGCGCAGTCAGCGACGACAATGTCGACAGGGTTCCATTTGCGTATAAGAATGTTTCGTGGTTTGAGATCTCCATGAAACCGCTTTTTGCTATGGAGGTATTCGATGGCCTGGGATACCTGGTTCAGGACGTGTAGAGTGTCTTTTTGCGTCAAGCCCTCGGTATGGTTGTTAATCATAGTCTGCAAACTCCCACCAGCGCAGAGCTCCATGACAAGGACATTGGCAGATGGATAGTCCCTCTCTTCATAGTATTCGATATACTTGACAATGTTGGGCTGGTTTTTGTTCTTGTTGTTAGCCACACGGCACTCCAGCTGGAAAGAGGTTTGGCTGCAGAACCAGAACGTACATGGCTAAGGTTTCTCAGAATTTTGGCTTCCTTTCGCAAGTGCTTAACTGCTTCAGGAGAGGATTTCCCAGCATATACGGCCCCCTTCCAGACATCGAGGACCTTATAAACACGAGCATAGCCTCCTTGTCCTAGTAGACATCCGCGACGGTAGTGGCAGGTAGGGAATGCTGGATCTTGACCGAGTGCAAGTTGCCGATCCTCCTCCGTCCAGGCTGACGTGTTAGCCATGGTGTCGGATAGCGGGATGAAGCGGCGCGTTGTATCCGCCTTCGTTTCTCTCTCTGGTGAAAATAAAAGAGGAGAGAATTGAGAACAATGTCGGCGATAAAATAATAACGAGAGATGCGTTGGCTTAAGTGTGAGCGTTACAACTGCTGCAGTGTCCCGTCGCAAAAGGGGCAGTGTCAGGTGTTCAGTGCCGCCGCACTGGCATAGGCAAGTACAATTCAACAGCTTCTCTGACTTACCTATCTTTATCTTTGTAACGTGGAAGACAGGAACGATCTGATTCCATCATATATTTTTACATTGGTAGGTGATTAATCTGGCCTAGATTTGCACCAATTCTTCGTCTCTTCAACCTCATATTCAACACTCATCTTTTGAACTTGATTGCTTTATCATTCTGGACCTCAAATCACGATAAAAATTTGGTTCACCACTACAAAACTCAGGCAAATCATCTTCTGCATGATCGGAAGTTCGATACCACAAGTCGCTAATGCTGAGGAAGAAATGCTTAGATATTCTATTCCATCCTTATTTAATTCCATGTTGATGTTTTAACTCCGTTGACCTCGCGGGAGCTTTGGAATCATCATGTTGTGCATTGAGTAATACATAAAAGCCATTTTCATTCCTCGTAGGGCTTTGTCATCCCATTTCGCACTCCAAATTCCTTGAATCCGTTCGACTGATGCGTTAGCATGGTCTGCCAAAATTCTCCGTAAACGCCGTTCCATGCAGCCTGAAAAGAAAGCACCATGATATAAGGGTATTTGAGAACAAAGTTCAGAACTTGCTGGATAAACTAGACCGTTTCATCACGGTGAGCTATCGTACGGATATTGGTCAAGATTCGTTCCATGAATTTCATAGATTCTTTTCCTGGAACGTCTGAAAATTCCTGGGTTCCAGATGGGGCGTTCTTTGCCAGTGTTGCCGTGTGAGATGCACATTCCTGATTCGTAGTCGAATGGCCATTGCCCTGTGATGCTGAAGAGGCTTGTCGCCTGGCCGCTTCAGGAGTCAGCACCGGACCTCCAATCTGAGAAGGTGGAAATTCGGTCGAGTAGCCTTGAAGCACTGCTGGAGAGTGAAGCGGGGTATTCTGTTGTGGTCGAGACGCTGACTGTTGAGCAAGTCCCGGTAATCGTGGAATCGGCACCGGCGTGTTGGAGACCTTAGCACCAAATGGTTGTCTGTTTACAGTATGTTCACTCGATGGCGATAGTTGAGGTCCTTGCAACCTTTTCGCGGACTTGGGCGTAATAGGCGAGCCTTTGCTCCCGGGCTGCTGCAAAGCCGGTTGTCTAACAGCAGGAGAAATCGGCGCTGGTGTCATTGCCGCCAAAAAGTTTGCTGGCAATGGCACAGGCGACTCCTTAGGTGGTATCTGGATGGGCTGTTCAGCCGACCCGTCATTCCTATCGAGGATTCCAGGTACTCACCTTGTACGGCTTGAAGACTGCCACAGTCTTAGGTTTGCTGTTTTGATTGGGAGGTTGTACTATTTGCTGAGGCTCTCGCTGAGGCTTCGGCATAGGTTTCGGAGTTGGTGCTGGTATCTGCGTCTGCGGTTGCGCCTGTACCTGCATCTGTGTTTGGGCCTGCATGGGCGGTAAATACTGCGCCTTGATAGCAGGGCGAGGCAACTGGCCAAAGGTCGAAGGGCTTGGTCCTGGCGACGGAGCTGGTACTAGCCTCGCGGTCGGTTGTTGTCTGAATTGATGCTGGCCACTAAGGGGCATCTGCGAACCAGACGACACTGGCGGTAGTGCAGCCGATGGACGATGGTATGGTGAGTTATGTGCTCCATAGTTCTGATTGCTTGGCAGGGTTCGGTCCTGTATTGAGCCTCTCTGGAAGGCGTCTTGATTGGCCATCATATGAGCCTTTGGGTTGATCTCGTAACCGTTTGCAAATCCTCTCTGAGCAGCATATGGTGTTCGGTATTTGCTTGAGTCTCTGTTAGAAGGTTAGAATAAATCACCATAACAACCTTACAAGACAAACCTATTGTGGTTGACCTGGAAGAAGGGATACTTCTGATAGATCGACGGATATACTTGCCAAGTCCCCTTAGACTGAGGATGCGATTGCATACGGCGAGCCTGTTGGTATGTTACTGGTGCTGGAGCTTGGTAGGCGCTATGGTAAGGATGCGTTGCTGCAGCAGGAGTAGGCGCAGGTGCAGGCGCAGGTGCAGGCGCAGGAAGAGGGGCAGCATTTGTGTTTGGCCACTGATTATGTGGGGTATAGTGTGGTGCCGCGTTGTTTACAGGGGCTTGCACTGCAGGAGCCCTTCCAGGTGGCGTATAAGCCGGGGAAGACCTCACCTCGAACCTCTGAGCCGAATACGTCGGGCCAGAGTGCTGTCCTGTAGGTGCAAGTTGTTGCCCTACTGGCGCAGTTTGTGCGTACGGATAGTGATACGCTGCAGGATGGTGCTGGTTAGGAACGGGTGAAGGAGCAGCTGGTGTAAACCTGTGAGTGGTGAAGCTACCCATGGCAGGGAAATTGGTTTCGGTGCCAACCCGTGGCTTATACACGTATGGCTTGTCCAATCGGCTGGCAGGGTAAGGAGCAGGAGACTGGTAAGGCTGTCGTGGAGCGTATACCGGGGCCGACTTTGGGGGCTTTTGGGCTTTGGGAACCGTGGAGAGGAAGTTGCCCTTAGGGTTATTTCGTTTCTGGGCGGGATCTTCAGTGAACTGAGCGCGGGCCTCGGTCGACGTCTTGGGCAAGTAATGCCAGACCTGGTCAGGCTTTGAGAAATTGATCTTGACCTGCTCCTTATTCGTGACAGCGTGTAACTGGAACTCAGCCCAAGTACAGCCTTCAACAAATGGGTCGTCCTTCTGGGGCTTGCCATCATCAAATCGCTTGGTCCTTAGCTTGTCTTTAGCCTTTTGTGACACAGGCATCGGGATAGCATTTTCTGATGCTTTGGGGAGTCGATAATCGGCTGGGTCAGCCACCAGAAGCCATTTCCATTCAACTTCGAGACGGTCACTGGGAAAAGTTAGCCTGGCTTCAAAAGAATCAAGTTGATATGATGGCTGTGCGTACCCATTTGGTAAAACATCAAGAAGCAGTGTTTGCTCGTCAGCCCGGTTCTCAACCACCACACCAGCGAAAATATCACCCTTGTGGTATTGCAATTGGCAGGTCTCGCCTGACTGAAGCTTTGAAGCTGCTGTCCGGATATGCGAGTCTGCCTCCAACGCGTCTCCATCGAGTTTCTTGTCTCGTTTTGTTCGATGGAATCGACAACTGAACTCGAAGGCCTGCTCCTTGTATTCTGTGCCATCTTCGCCAAAGACTGGCACTTCCTCTTCCTCCACGAAAACACCGGCAGCGGCTGCACATGTCGCATGATAAGCCCGGGCACATTTCTTTTGAGAACACTGAAAGCATGCGCCTCGCTTGGAGCGGCAATACAGACATTTGAGATCAAATCGATCTTTGTGGATCTCCGAAACGTTGACAACGGTTTCTTTCCCGTCTATAGCTTCAATGTAAGTCTCCGGCAGATAATGTGCGCACAATCGATGGGCCTTACGACCATCATCTGTAGGGAGTAGTTCCGATGTCGGGATATCATTGGGACAGAGACAGCAGGGTGGTTCAGCTTTAGTCTTGAGACGAAGCCTGATCTTCTTGACCTTCACCTTGCCTCCCTTCTCACCAGGTCCGCGTTTTCGCTTACGGCTTGTCTCCTTGAACTTGACACCTGAAGTGGACGGTGGCGTTGGTAAACCAGCTTGTTCATCATCATCGTCATCCTCTTCCTCTTCCTCTTCCTCTTCGGTTTCTTCGTATTCTGTTTCTTCACCGCGCAACTTGCGCTCAATTTCGTAGACGTTAACCCAGACACTGTCCTGCGCTTGTGCACACTCGCACTTTTTGGCGATCTTGCCGATATCAAGCCAAGATTCTAGCGCGAAATTGACGGCCTCGGCACAGTTGTAACCAAGATTATAGCCGGAATGGTATCCGTATGGATAGGTAACAACGAACTCTCCAGGATACGAAACGACTTTGTTTACTGTGATGTTGTAATGCGACTTGAGGTGCTGAGGTGAGATGAGAAATCCTTTGTGTCGAAGAAACTGGTCGCAGGCTTTGGCATCCGTGGGCCACACATTCTTCATCGCAGCTTCAAAGCGGCGAGCATCGGCCTGTGAGATGCTGTACCACTGCTTCGGAGCACCAAAGTGGAGGTAGTTGATGCTATAGAGATCAACATCCTCCAGATGCCAGGCGAACGTGGCTTTCCACATGCCTAGATAAAGATAGGCTGTGTTGACTCCGGGGACCTTTGTTCCCAAAACATCGAGAAGATTGGGAAGTTTGTTTAGATTCCACTCCTCGGTAGATTCGTCGAATAGAGTGCCCATAAGGTCAGCACCGTAGAGCGGAGGTGCATACGTGAGCGTCTTCCAGTATGCCCTCTCAAGCTCCTCGCAACGTTCGGGAGTATAATCTGATACGTCCATCTTATAGTCCCAGTCTTTGAAAGCAGCTTCGTCGATCATAGCGGATCCCTCTCGGCGACTGTATTTACGGCGGGCTGATACCGTTTGAGTTTTGGTCCTTGCTTGTCGGGAACCGCCCATGCGACCAACCGTAGGCTCAAAGTCGTCGTCTACCTCCTCACCTGGGTCCTTCTCGACGGACTCCACAGGTTTGTCCTCAGTATCAGGAGCATCCAGCTTAGGTGAGACGGGTGTCATAGGTCGGTCTTCAGCATCTTCTGCTTGTTCCTGCTTGATTCGCTTTCCACCCCTGCCTCCTCGCTTGGCTGGTCGTCCTCTACCTCTCTTCTTTGGCATCGAAGGATCCGCAGGTTTAGGTACAGCAGCGGCTCGGGTTCGTGGCTTAGGCTTCTCGGCATTGGCGCGACGCTCGCCACGTCTTGCGGGAGGTTGGTGTTCACTCTGGTCGCAGAGTTGGCGCCACTGGGGAATATTGTAGGATCGCCCGTGAAGAATGTTGACTTGACGGTAAGTTCCATTGGATCCCATAATGTCTTGTTTAATAGGTTCTCGAACTCTAACCTGCTTTACTAGGTCGTCGAGTTTGGGTAGAGATTCTTTCCATTCTTGCGGGGGGATAATTTTGATGATACCAGACTTCATACCGTAGCTATCGACAGCTTCCATCTAGAGTGCATGTTAGTAGTAGGAAACAAGGGGACCAAATGGCAACATACGAAACGTTTGAAGTCTCTGAACTGGTGCATAGTAGGCTTGAAGATAGGTACAGCACCAGACCAATGGTCTGGTAGAACCTCTCCAATATCATCGTTGGGCTTTTCTTTGGTTTCATTGTTTGCGCCGTTATCGCCAGAGGAGATGGGTTGTGGCGGGTCGCTTAGAATGGGTTCGTCTTCCAGGTCGCTTAATTCAGAGTCCGAACCATCAGATTTCGTCATGTTGTTACTATCGGGAGGCGAATGCAAAAAGGCTGGGTCAGATTGGGTTGCAGGAGAATCTTTGGTATTTGTTTCGATGGGCGCGTTCGCGACGGGAGTTTCTTGGGGGTTTGGTGCAGTAGCGACGGCAATGCCAGCGTCGATCGACGTTGATGTCGACTCGGACATGGTAGGCGATCACGTCGCAATCGGCGACGATGCCATTGAGGGAGGAATTGTAAGTTTCGCGTCGCTTATCGCCTCGGTTTATAGCGTCTAATTGAAAATATCGGTGAGAGCGTCTACAGGAATTTATGTCGTCTGGGGTATGTTTGCGCCGTGGTGTTGATAAACGGGCGATGAAAAAGGTCGTGAGCGCAGACTTGGAAAGTGGTATAGTGGGTGAGAACCTGAGCCTGACTACAGGCAGGGTAGGTGCAGACTGAACTCAAGTTGGTGGTCAGAAGAGCAGGTGATGCGGATAAAATGTTAGCGAGCGAATAGCCGTGCTTATTTCAAAGTATCTTTTGGACTTATGTTGGGCCAGGGGTACCTTTCAGCGATGTACCGTGCTAGAGCCGTAACCCGCGTTCGCCCCCCAAAAAATGCAAGCGGAAGAAACAGGGCAGGGAGGTACCCAGGGTACCCAAAAGAAAGGACGCTAAACCCGCCATCATTCGATTTCGGAGGTTTCCATCATCGCAAAACGACAGTACCCCCTTTTTACAGATAAAACTGCGACTCAAGGATAGACGTAAGGAGGGTGAAATATTCAATTCTTATATCTATTTGTACTATTGAAAGTCTCGGATATGCTAATAATTATCAGCAATAACTGGCTTCTGGTATAAAGCCACCGAGACAGCATAAACAATACTTTCTGAAATAAGAATCAATGGCATGCAGGTGTTTTAAAGGATCTTCAATTGATGCACATTGATCAGATTGATAAGATAATAAGGCTTCTGATACCGGGAGCCAGGACTACCTAAAAAGCTGGGGACGTCGTCCACTACCGATCCTGGCCTTGTTCTGTCCCTGTCCCACCTTGCTGTCCACCTTGGCCCATGAACACCTCAAAGTCTAGGAATGGTCCCTGCTTCAGACCTGTCTTGACCTGGTGAACTCGCCGCAGCAATTCCCTGTTTTCACTATACGAGTAAAGCCTACATTTCTGTACAGTCTTGCGAAGATTTAACCCCGAGTGTAATAACTGTTTGTTGATGTCTTAGAGTTATGCCTCCCATTGTCTAAATACTTCGATGCTGGGATCTGCAGCTGGATGCATGCAGCTAATTCTACTGCAAGGCTCCTGTGAGATCAACTACACTCATCATCTTGGTGGTCTCTCGTGTTTTTGATGATAGCCATCAAGCAGCGTGGTATGTTGTCTAAGGAATTCAGTTCCCCTAAATACGTACACGGACAGCACTAATGGATCACTCGTCGAGCAAATACATGGCAATCACTAGAACTTGATGTTGGCCCCCTTTCAGCTTTCGGTTTCAACTTTGTAGCGATACTTGCACGAGTATTGCATGCTTTGTTATCATTGCGAGCCCACTTAATGGGAAATGGAGGTGTGTTGCTTCTCCACCACTGTCACTTACAAACTAGAGCGGACCCTGTATCGTGGCAAATATGTGGAGTTCATGTTTAATATTAAGCACGTTAGAAATCTGCTTTTCCACTATCGGACAGTGTCTTGGGCACATTTGGGTGTTGGGATGTTTCAGTGAAGTGTTTGCGCCCTGGGGTACTACATAGACAGTTTGAAACTCATTGAGTAGTAATTTTGGCGACGAGTCCTCTCTTCTCCATGGCATCCAAACGGAAAGTCACGATGTTAGGCCTTAGCAACCTATCCGGAAATAGAACACTCCACGAATACGATATACCTTAGTGACTAAGTTGGCATGAGAAACAAACATGAGATGAAGTATTTCAAGGTCTTCTTTACTGCACATATTCATCCATTGTAGGGTAACCAACCCTTGACCTCCAATACATAACCGTTGATAGTGTGCAACAAAAAGATTAACACCAGCCACGAATTCGATGTTGACACAACGGCCCCCGAACTGCCACTAGCAACGACGTGGAAACTCATTCGCCTATACAATAGTACAGAAGTATAGATCCAAGGGGCTTTATAGGTTGTTATGTGTTATGGAAACGCCGTCACAACAAATCGATAACATTTCTGGAGGACTCAACTGCACATATCGTATTTTTAAAATCCGGCAGGGATAGAGTCGCATGAGATGAGATAAATGAATCATTGAATTGAAGTCCATCTACTTCAACTAACCTAGCAGTGCATTAAGAAAGTGGTGTTGAGTTTTTAGTTCATGTGCTAAGTGCAGTTGGCTGAGGTACTTTAGCTCTGGCTAGGCGGCTCGAAACTCGTCAACAGTAACGCCCAAGTTTAGACCGAGACAACTGACGTCAATATATCGTTCTCAAAAGTATTTTGCTCGTATTGATAAAGGTTCAGCTCCATAAGCTCCGACGCTCTTTGTGGCTACAATCACGAGCCATAGACTAACCCTGCCATATGTAGTAAGCTTTCTCGCATTCTCTTTATGGATAGATCTGCGCAGTAAGCGGCCTACGATCAAGTAAGACTCAAGTTGACTCAAGCCTCGATATCCTGCATATTCACTGCAAATGGACAGTCTCAAGGCTTTATTAGAATCAATGGCCTTGACTTGAGCTATATTAGCTCAAGAATCGAGATATTGACCATTCCATGTTAACGCTGGCTTATCGCCCGCCCAGCCACCTTTTTCACCTTGATCAACCTATTATCGGGTTATCCTTCACCCCCGCACCTCTAAACCCATCATGCTTTTTCAAAGAAGCTGGTCTGCAACCATCTCGAACACCCTGGGCTCGGCCATTGGACAGTATCACACTGGGTTGGCCTATCCTGTCGCTTCCCGGCCCTCCATGGCTTTATCGCGTTCCCCTGCTTCTCTTCTCTTCTCTTTGAAGCTGCATGAGCACACAATTTGTAGCCTTGTTGAAGACATGCCAATGGCATGTCACGAGGAGTTTCTGCGCCGCAGTATCTGGGTGCTGGATCGTTGTACATGGACCTAGGTCTTGTTAGAGCTCGATCAGCCGTGGATGGATGACGGCCAGCTGCAGATGCAGCTGTAGCTTGTTCTTTGCTGTTCCCTTTAAGCTATCAATGGCCCTCTCTTCGGCTGAGCTGGGCTGAGATCTTTCTCTTCTCTTGTTCTTTCAATTACCTCACCAACTGGACGGTGCAGGAAGACAGCTTTGTTACTTCTAATTGAACCGCAAATACTGTAATATATACACGCTGCCCCTCCAAGATGGTTCTCTTCAAAGCACTCATCGCAGCCGTGCCTCTGTTATCTGGTACCATTGCACAGTCAACCGGCCAAGGAGAAAAGGTCTGGGCTGCTGTCGCATTCATCAACCATGGCGAGAGGACGCCTATGGCAGCCAACCTTCGTACCGTCCTAACTCCAGAGGGAGCTCAGCAGATGATGCGACAAGGAACTGCCTTCCGTGCTCGGTACATCAAGGACGGCGTGAACAATTCGGACTATGATGGCATCCAAACAGCCTATCTCCAAAATCTCAAGCCCGACATGATTGACAACGACGATCTGGACCTCATCTCCCAGACAGATGAGTGGGTGTCGGGTGGTGCTATGGCTTTCCTGCAAGGTCTCTACCCGCCATCAACCAACTCATTCGACAGCAGCATTGGAGGCGACGAAATAGCTATGAATCTGGTTGATGGTGACAACAAGACAGAATATCCTTTGAACGGATATCAATATCCCAACATCCGGAGTCCAAGCTACTTTGACCCCGAGTCTACCACGTATGGTGATGAACTTCCCTCTTTTGGCATCTGACTAACACGACTTAGAGTGCAAGGCAACGCGAGGTGTTCGGCATGGCAGACAGAGATCACCACGAATTTGACAGAGAACGACGCCCTGGGTGATCTCTACGGATCAACTCTGCCATTCTATCAGAACATTTTCTCTACTCCCCCACTTGAGGGCACAATTGACATTGACTATGCCAGCATCTGGAACGCCTACCCCCTCTGGGAGTTTATCGATTACCAGTATCGCCACAACGAAACTGTCCACGAAGGGCTCAAAGACGCCAACCACACACTGTCTTTCCTCAACACAAACGCTGTCATCATGAAGCGCGCACAGAACAGCTATTTGGACAGTGCGGATGACAATGCCCCCATGGGTGTCCTCTACTCTATCGCTGGGCGCACAATGGCGTATAAGGTCACATCACAGTTCAGAAGCAATATCCGTTGGGGAAGCAGTTACAACAAACTCACCCTCATGTTTGGTTCCATGGAGCCCATTCTCAGTTTCATTTCTCTCTCGGGTCTGCTCACCAAAGAAAACATCCTTAAAGAGCCCTGGTCTACGCTCCCCAAGCCTGGTGCAGCATTGGTTTTCGAGCTTTTTGGCGAGGATCCAGACGTTCCTGACCGACAGCCAGCCACGGACAGTCTGCGCGTTAGAATGTCCTACCGTGCCTCAGCGGACGCAGACGAATCTTTCCGCAACCAGCCTATCTTCAAATCTGGCCCTGACGGTATTGCCTACTCAAAGTTTATGGAAACTATGAATATGCTTGGAAGATCTCCTAAGCAGTGGTGTGACATTTGCGGCCCTACACCTGCTCCCTGGTGTGACTTGATCGATTCCGATAACACCGACTGGTCTGATGACTTTTCGGTCAGGCCGGTCATAGCAGGAGTCATTGGTGCAATAGTCTCATTCGGTGTACTGGCTGCTCTAGTCGCAAGTCTGTGTATCTGCGGCGGTTATCGACTACGCCGCAGGGCTCCTGTAGATACACCACACGAGGCCAGTGCTGTAGGAAGTGCCGCAGGGGGCTTCAAGGGACCCGAGAAGAAAGATGGCGATGCTGATGTGGTAGTCACAAAGCAAGGGGTTCACCATGAGCGCGTTGGAAGTTGGGAACTCCGAAGTCCAAACGAACTCCCTCCTCCTCAGACCTCTGGGATTGTTACTAAGGACATGGGATCTCCTCGTCGACGATCTTTGGATGATAGTGACGACGACATCAGCGTCATGGGAGCGACACCAGTCAAGGCACGGGAGAGTGTTTGAGTAAACATGGATGGATGTTGGGGGGGGGGGGGGGATATGTGATGTTTGCATGCGTGGTTATACCCTTCTGATTCTTACAATCGTTCTGAGCTGTTGATACCTACTGGAATGTATTTGAACGGGCGTTGGTTTGGCGAATTTGTATATACACTCTTTTGAGGATATTGGCCATGGTTAGTCTTATCTGGGTATAAACTGATATGCCTGCTGTTAAGAACAAGGTAGCTCAACTCGACTACAGTGAGACTACATTTGAATCCCAAATTACACAGGCATAATACGTCAATGAATATGAAGTTATTTTGTCAATAACTGAGCAACATATCGTACTCTTCCACAGGGTATATCAGTCCAACACATTTCACAAAATAATAAACTCCTCCTCCTGCACCCCAGGCAGCCCAAACACCTCTCCATTCATCATCCCATGCACATAACACTCTCCCAGAAGCATCCACGTGCCCCCATCCCTCTTCCTAAGCAAGAATGGTGTTCTGCCCCCGTAGAACATAGCAACTACATCTCCGCGTTGCATGACATCTGGGCCCAAGACAAACCATCCTCCAGCAGTAATCGCAAACGCACGATACCGTGATACCATCGTTGCCTCGTGACTCCATTTGAACGCATCGCCTGTTCGGGCAACTTCTTGGATCTCTGTACCAATGGCACCCGGCTTGTTTAGAGCGCGGACGAGATACGCTGCGCCGCTGGCGAGCCACTCCTCTTTGGGCACCGTATTGTATTCTCGCGACCGATCTGCTCCGATACAGCCGTTTGTGAGAGTTTGTACCAGTGCGAAGAAAGCAGACTCGCCGTTACGATAACGCTGCCGTAGATTGAATGGCACTTTGCGACGACATATTTCCTGCCAAAGGGCTTCAATGGGCAGACGATTAGGGCTGTTGCGACGGAAGTGGAAGGTGTAATGCCCGAAGAACCACGAGGGCCGATGAATACGTTCTAGACGTACGCCGCAGATATGCAGAGCTCTTCTCTCGTTGTCGATGCGTAGCTTGGGCAGTAAGTTCCCTGACGCTCGGTGAGGAGTAGTAGGCGTGCCTATAAGATGGAGAGCCACAACGCGCCAGTCTGGAACCCACGTCGGCAGGTCTGCGCGCTCAATAATTCTGCGCTTGTGCTTGTACGTTGCAGGTATAAGATTGCACGCAGATAGCAGAAGAAGTGATTCGCATCCTGAGAGTTCCTTGGTCGCTACATCGTAATAAACATCCTCGATTGGTCTGCTGTAGTCGGCCACTAAATCTGTGAGACCTTTACTGGTTTTTATTGAGAAGTGACCAAGGAATGCATACACATGGTCTCGAGGGTCCTTCGAGAGCAGATGCCGTGCACGATGTAGCTCGTAGATAAAAGATGCACGGTTATGATTGATGCCGTATTCCTCTTCAGGCTCGACGAACCGTTGATATAAGTAGCGGATGTTAGGTGTGAATATGGAGAAACGCGAGCGTAGGTAGTGGTATCTCTGATTCAAAACACCAGCAACATGTGAGAGAATTTCCCAGTCAATCTCAACGTCACCCCAGTACAATGTTGCTGGCGCTCCTGTACCAATTTCTTGAACAATCCACATACGATTGAACTGTTCTCATCAGTATAGAAAATTTGGAGTATTCTCATATAAGCTCACCCATGGCTGTTTCGTCAGGCTGGATAGAGGCATCCATGGCCCTCTATCCTGGCTTAACAATTCCTCTGAATGCGCCCGCCGAAACTCACTATGCATCTCTTCATTATCAAACACCCCTTGAAGATAGTATATCATTGTCTTTGCCTTATGTGCAAGACCCTGTTCATCCGGTCCCAGCCAAACCAAGACAGACTTTGCGTCCTTATATATAGCATTCATCAACCTAACCTGCTGACTGCGTTCCGCGATATCATCCTGGTTGATGCAGATTTGATCAGCCCACAGCCGTCGCGGTGAGGTCGCATGTCTCATACGCCGAAGAGCATCTTCAATGCTTTTCGTCAAAGAGAGGGGTTTCCCATGGCACAGAATCTCAGAGGTACGGTCCCCTGTACCCCAGCAGTAAGAGATGGCTTCATAATGCGGACTTGAGTCGAGGTTCTCAACACCGAGATGCCCAACCAGCGGATCATCGCCCGTACCCGGGTCAAGAGTGAGAATACGGATCGAGTAATTATTGTCGAATGGCGTGTACTTGTAACATTCTAGCGCTGATGATTCTTGTGGCAGGAGACCATCGGCCATGGGCACAGATTTCTCGATAAACGAGCACTGAGCGCGTTGTTGGCCAACGAATTCACTCTTTGGCTTCTCTTGATAAGAGGAAGAAGGATAAGAAACGAGGTTGAGTGCCAGAAAGCAAAGACCCGATTCTTTTAGACCATTTTGACATTAATTGAGGTGAGGGGCGCTAAAGATGGGGAGGTTCTTTGGTTGAGTTCTATTCCGAGCAAAGCATGGATCCGTTAGCCGAGTTGAATATGTTTAATGTTATGTTACACTTCAAGCACATGACCAGTCTCGGCGACCTTGACATGGAGCAACTCAATCGAAACTACGAACTTGCGTTCATATCACATCACCCCAGACTCAGCCCCTCTCAAATTTTGCGACTTGCGGGTTTAAGAAAAGTCGACGTAAGCACTAGGGTTCACCTACGAATCAGGCAAGATAAGAATATCAAGAATATCAGTCACTCAAGAACAGCACACAGTATATATAGGCTTTCAAGTATTGATTTGTGATGTTGAGCGGCGGCAAGCCTATCTATCTAACGAAACACAACTTTCCTGTGTCATCAATCGTTCCAAGAAAAATCAAACCCAAGCATGCATATTATGCAGTAGGCATTCGCATGAGCGATTCATCCTTTGTGCCCCCCAAACGCCTTGTCCCGTTCCTATCCGTGGTGGGATCCCAATAATTACAAAAAAAGGAAATGATAAATAGAGCGCTGAGTGCATGTCCTTTTCCCACCTCTTCAAGACCATTCTCATATAGTAACAACTTATAGATCGATGGTAAGAAGTTCTAACCTTGATGTAACGGCGTCACAGCTAGCGCTGATACGCTGCACACGAGCCATGGCAATAGCAGCTGTGCATTCTTCCTCACCAGCATTGACAAGTTCCAAGCGAGAAAGAACCTTTTCAGATTCGACGCCACCAAAGATGTCAACATGCGAAAGACCCTCAGTATCAAACTCTTGGGGTTGCTCAGTGACAGTAGTGGCGGTTTCAGTATGGAATAGGGCAAATTCAGGATCAGACTCGAACTCGGCATCAATAGGAGCAGCATCGGCGGGCTCGGAAACCTCAGACTTTTCAACAGGGCGCTCGATGGCGGGAACCTCAAGCTTCTCCTCCTCGGAATCGAAGATAGGCTCGACGAAGTTGGAGGTCTTGCCAGAGAGGACGGCGGCATCGATGACATCGGGAACCTCAGGGGTATCGACAACAAAAACCTGAGGTTGGAAGTTGAATGAGCCATCGAGGGTGAGCATGGAGAAATCCATGTTTTGCTCAGGGATCATAGCCATGCCAATCTGCTGCTGCGAAGACGGTTGAGAGTTGTAGGGGTTAATGTCCTTGGGCATTTGGCGCTGCTCAGGCTGAGGCTCGACCTTGAGCTGGGGAGTCTGTTGGACAGCACCAGGGTTGCTGCTGAGGTTATCGAGGAAGTTGGAGAACGAAGGCGAGGAGAGAAGCATGCGAGTGAGATCGCTCAGACGCTTGTTCTCATCCATGAGAGCTCGGTTCTGGGTTCGAAGGTCACCATTCTCGCTGACCTTGTTGGCAATTTCGGCCTCAAGCTGAGTAATGTATTCTACAAAGAGTTAGCATGATGTACGAATCGTTTAATGGTTTGGTAAACTTACCCTTTCTGCGGGAACGAAAAGCGCGTGCGGAGACCTTGTTGCGAAGCTGTCGTCGTTCCTTGCTGCTTAGCTTCTTGCCTTCCTCACTGGCAAGAAGGCGCTCATCCTCGTCCATCTCCTCCTCGTCCTTCTTGGATCGAGGAAGGTTGGCCATAGGGCTTGTGGCCTGGCTCTCAGGCATTGAAGGCTTAGCTCGCATAGAGTTTAGGAGCTGAGTAATCTTCTGCTCAACAATAGGGTCAGTAGGCTGAGGAGCCTTGCCGCGAGACTTGGGCTGAGAACTCTGGCGATGTGCCTGCTGTTGTTGCTGGATGATGTGTTGCTGCTGTCGCTGCTGAGCTTGAGCCTTGGCGAGGGCGGCATGGGAGTGAGCGCCAGGGTAAAGACGACCGACGTTGTTGGTCTGAGTGGGCAGAACTGGAGGCGAAGGTAGGCCATCAGCCTCTTGCTCAATGCTGCTGGGGTCGACAGTGAAGAACTGCTGCGACTCCATCTGAGAGTCAAAGTCCATGTCCATGTCGGAAGTACCAAGTGTAGCTTGCGAAGGCGAGGCGTTGAAGTCGAATGGGTCGGCCTCGGGACTGAATGTGGAGAGGTAGTCCAAACTGCGGAAGTCTTGGTAACCAGTGTTGTTTGTCTGGTTTACTGCCATGGTGTTGGCGATAGCACCAGGGACAAAGCCCGTCTGTTGTCGGTACATGTCATAGTTGTGACTCGGACCACTCAGGCTCTGTGCAGTTGTGGTGATAGGAGCAGCGACGGCAGCTGAGATAGGACTTGTGAAGCTAGCCTTTGAGTTTCCTGATGGTGATAATGAAGCAGCAGGGGACTGAAAGTTATCGTAGTCGGTAAGATCGAGTAGGGCGTCGATATCGACGTTATTCTGGCCTGGAGCCGACATGTTGTATCAGTGGTATCAATCGGCGATACCAAGAATCGAATCGTTAGAAGTGATGAGCAGGATTGAGTTCGTCGCCCAGGTGTTTAAAAAGTACCAAGCGTCGAGTGCGAGTTGAAGTGTTTGGTTTGTTCTCGAGGTAATTGATGAATGTTGATTGTTGACGGATGTGAGTTCTGTAACAGAAGCGAACGTTTGGAAGTTGGGAAGGGGAAAGATGGAACCAGGCAGAAAATCGGGAACTGGGGGAACCGTGTTCTATGAATGGGGGTGGGTGTCTTGGAAGGAGGTACGTACTTTTACCAACCGGGTCCGACAACAAGATCCCCGACATTGGATGTCAGGGACGAGGAAGCCACTGTAGCCCACTCCAGAGTCCACTATAACCCTTCTCGACTCACCTAACTTCAGGGACCCGACCCCCTGAAATGATTCCAGAGAGCGCTCTGAGCCGCCCGGGCTGGACCAACGACTTACCCACTGTTAGGTAACGCCGACCGTTGTCAAGACTTGCTAGGATCGGCGGCCGGGGAGCCGACTAGTGAGGATGGAGGACGCGTCAGCTCTTTTCTTGGGTGGTGCAAGCCAAGGATGGGTGCCAAGGGGCCAAGGATGTGGATAACAGATTGAGGCAGCGCTGCAACTCATGGAGCGAATCAGAAGCTACGGCTGACGACCGAGCCTTTCAGAGACAGCGACTGCTCCCTCTATCCTTGCTTCGCTCCGCGAGGGGTGTGAGTCCACCAGCGAAAGCGAGACGAACGAGCAAGAGACGTCTGCGGCCTGAGGATGACGACGCTCAACTGCCCCTTTGGGACAGGTTTTGCGCCAGGAAGGGCAGTGAGACCACTGAGACCAGTGATAATGGCATAGCGCCAGCAGGGCCAGCTCTTCACAGCTGGTAAAAAGTCCCATGGCTCGTTTTATTGCTCTTTTTCGTATGTATTCTTGCGGCGGACGCTATCAGATGAAGGCCACCATCGCCAACTTCACCTGCACCAGCCTGCACCTGCAGCTACGAGCTTACGACTCTCTTCCTTAGAGGCTTCGTGGCCTGGGCTCGATCTGGTCAAGCCTCAGGTTGATTATTCTGTTGCCTGCATTTCAAGCGACATAACCCTCATGTTTGAGGTATGATGCAGATAAACCACGGCTAAACAATTCCTCCGTCCAATCGTCTAGATAACCTTGAAGGGAGGAAGTCGATGTGATAAAGAGCAGCTCCTCGCCATTCGTTTATTCGTTTGTTTCGGCGGCTGCTTCAGCGGGTTGAACGGCAAAGCGGTACGGATAGTCTGGCTGGAATGCCAGTCAGCGTTGAAGGTTTGTTCTGTAACTCGCTCCGTCGTAAAGTAAACAATGCGGGCCAGTTCTACTGATTGGAATTGCATTGGCGGGTAGTGAAACTTGTCATCCGTACATCCCGAGTGTGGCTGTACAAAAACAATGGAATCATGCCTCTGAGCTGGTTGGTCAATAGCAATTATGCTTTACCAGTCCACTATTACGATTTTCACTTGAGCATCGAATTGCTCGTTTCCCGGTTCTTCAAAGCATTGTACTCATCTCGTCTGGTAGGGGATGGTTAATATCTTTCATTTCCCTCAAACTCCCTCATCTCATTTCTAGAAGAAGTGAATAGACAAGGTCTTGCGAGCCTTACCGTAGATATTGCGGGGATGATCATCACCATCATTTCCAGATTTTATTTATCCATTGCACTGCCACCGCCCTCATATCCCACCACCAAGCACAGTCCATAAGGATCCATTCCCGCCGCTGGGCTCCCTCTTTTGCTCTTCTGAATGTCGCTCGCTAATTTGTTCGCTCTCGCTTCTTGAGTTGGATGTTTATTACTGTGCCACGCTGGCACAATCTTGTCAACTCACACAGTAACATGAGTGGCCGTCCATGAGGCTGTGTGTTCAAGTAAGCTTTATGATCACCCTTATTGCTTCCCTTTCCTGCTCAAGTCAAGGCACAATGAATGATGTCGGAATCTATGAAACGCCGTCAGGCCGTCGTCGGGTCCCAGCTTGTCTAGCACCGATCAATTGTCGGCGTGTTAAGAGCCGGTGATGACCGTATCTACGGATTTGTGCTAATCACTCAAGCCTCAAAATCCCCGGCTACTTTTTGCCACTCCCCAACCAATCTGAATGTTGGTTCTTCACGACAAACTCCGCGATCGGCAGACTTGACAAAAATAGAATTCTATGCCTTGCCTGGCTCAACTGCCGCCCTGATTATCTTCTCCACTGCCCCTGACGATGATGGACAATGACACAAGACGACACGGCATTTGCCGTGACTATCACTACCAATTCAAAACACTATGTTATGTTCCGTGCCAGGCTTGTTTCACAAAGCAACCCTTTTTCTTTTGTCGAGTGGTTCCCGTAACTGATCCCACATCCCGAAGTTACGAGGGCTCCTAAACAAGCTTTCGCTAGGAATCAAGCCCCGTGAGTCTCGAATTCTCATCGATCGAATGACTGGCTGCTAGGGGCCTAGGGCCTCGGTGTGAAACAACAGTTCGAATTCTTCCTGCTTGCCATTCCTTGACTTGACAGTTGTACTTATTAAAGTTTCGGCTTGAAGTTCTCCATGCAATGTTGGGAAAAAGTTACTGTTATGCTATCATGGTATTCATGTTCAGCGCGGCTGTAGTCGTATAACCCCCTCTAGAGACCCAATGAGAGAACTACAGTATGAGTAGTCCTTCCCGGTTTAAAATCAAGCATAGCCCATACAAGTTCATTGTGCGGTGTGTGTTTACTCAATCGGTAATGCATTAAACTTACCGCTTGATGTTCCTTGAACACCTGAAGATTTCTCCTAAGCCACTCACAAACCACGAATCGCAAAAGCATAGCCACTGGTTTATACTAAGCCGACAAGATGAGAAGTTCAAGCTCGTCTACGTTGAAAATAGATTTTGGCTCGTGCATATTGCGCCTCAACACCAACACTTGGCATGAATCGTGAGATTCGATGTCATGTGATTACGCACGTGCCCAGTGGCACGTGATCTCTATACGCTTTGGACACGTGATTGGATCCCTGTTCCAGCCTCATGCTCGTCTCAGCCTTCTTGAGGCCATCCATCAAACGGCCCCATTCGTCTGCATCTGCGTCTGCATATGCTGAACCTCGTCGGAGCCTTACGCCTTACTACCGTGCGCGCCCAACTGCACTGCATTCGCGCCTGAGCTGTCTGACTTCCGTTATTCCTCGCCCGGTCATAGTGTCACCTGGGACGCGTTATCGGTTTGTATATACCGTGTTTGTGCCTTTATGCGACTTGTGAAAGGTTGAAACAGCATCTCTGCCGTTTCATTTAGTTGTTTGTGGTCCAGCACAGCGCATCGCATTACATCGTATTGTATCACATCGCATCGCGACTATTCTTTCTTTCCTATCTTGTACCTCCCAGCACTGAGGTTGCCGGATATCAGATCCACCACCCTTGCACATATACTCCGAGGAGGAGCGTGCTATACGAGCACTTTACTTTGTCTTGCTGCTCAGCACCAGAAGATCCCTTCTGCGTTACTATTTCGCTTTCCATAAAGCCATCCTGTGTGCACTGAACTTATTATACTCGCCACTATGTTAAGCTGACTATAGCCGTACAAAATGGGCCGAGAAAAGCGAAACCTGCCCGCAGCTGTGGCAGGTGGCCCAAAGGAGAGGCATAGACGAGCCCAACGATCCCAGTATGATCATACGGCGCCTGTGCCCGCGGGCTTTGTTGCCAAGCCAGCTCTACCAAAGACAACCAAGCATCACTCATATTTCGAGTTTGTCGAAAATAAAGACAAGAAGAAGAAGCTTGAATTTCAGGTAAAATGCGACTTTTGCGCACCAAGGTTATCACAGCACTCACCACCATATATAGATCACTACCAAAAAAACACCCCCTCCTGGTTTCGAGTTTGTCCCTGCTGGCAACCCTGAACTAACTCAAGCATGCAAAGAATTATCCCGCGAAAAGGATGCTATGATATTCATCGTCTCGGTATGCAATAAATACGTACGATATGTTGGGAAAGTGTCGGTTACTAACCTTGTTGAGCTGAAGAACGCAAAGGAACCGTCTGTGGCAAACACATTAGCACACCAGGTCCATCGGGTTGGGCATCACGTCAGAGAGACGATTGTCGAGGAAGCCCGGGCTAGTCTTGGACAGGCAAGGGAATATGACATGCCTGTGCTTCGTGGTGCTCCTGAGCCGATCCCCGAGTCCCAGGAGGAATACGATGCCCAGGTGGACGCCGCCTTACGCGACTTATTCCCCAGAATCCCGAATACCGATCGTCAAATGATTATCGAACATGCATTCAGACGGGTTTGTCCTCCATCTCTTAGCCTTGTGTTGCAGGCCACGAATATTTATTATCATAGGACCCGACCGGCAAAAGCGAGAAGGAAAAAGTAGGCCTCTCGGAAGACATTACCCTCGCTCGAAGGGTTCAACTAGCAGTTCTTGCTCACATTCGACATACCCATACGCGGTATGATACCTTGTTAAAGGAAACTAGCTGGCAGAATGCTCGCAAAGTTGTTGAGACACTGTGTTTGGACACGCTCGTCAAGTGGCGAGGTGATGAGGAAAGCGGCCGAGACCAACTGGACGAGATCTTGCGGGAGGTCGTCGTGATTTCCGACTCGGATGGTGACGACTCAGGCCACGAGTCCGACTCGTCCGTTGAAGACGTTGTGCTCCAATCCTTGAATCCTATTCTCAGCAGACCTATGCAGAATATTTCTGGCCAAGTTGGCCCCAGTCATCGCCAATCCCCTAGGCTCACCTCGGGCGCAAAGGCTCCCGTCACCCCTACACAGAGAGGGAAGGTTAAGAAATCCAAGCGTAAGACTTCGGCCGACAAGAAAGGACAACGTGGATTCAAAAGATATCACCAAGCGTGGCAGAATGCCATTGATCGAAACCGCAATGTTGAAAACCCGCCCTCCCTATCTTCCCCAGTACCACCAACTCCTCAATACACACAAGGTCCACCGCCTACAACATTGATCCCATTGGGTGAAACACTGCCTGCTGCTTCACAGTTCAGGCTTGTCTCAGGGGGTGCTGGACCTACACCTTATGAGAATGGGTATGTTGGAAAGCCTCAGTATCTTTCAAGTGGCCATTTTGAAAGCGCTGGGCCGCAAGTTGCCCGCAAGGTAAAGTCTCCGTTTTTTGAGGTACCGCCCACTTCACACCCTCCTGTGTCTATGGTGAACGATCGTCTACAGGACATGTTGGTGCGATCAATTGAGCCTGCATCTCCTAGCACTATGAAACCATCCTTTGTGCGTGCGGTACCGCCCCGGGGACAAGGTTTCGGGAATGAGCCGCCCATGAGTACTAGTATGCAGCATCCAGTTGTCGTGTCTTCCCCGTCCCGAGGTATTGATGCGAGAGGCGAGCCCATGCAGATCTCGCGATCCATAACAGGTGAACCAATGACCTTCGGAGACAGGCTCTATCAATTCTCTGGGACGGATCCTCAACAGGGAGCGGCTATCCCCACTGCTCCTTTACATCGCTACGATACAAGATCGCGTGGAACGCAGAACCCTGCCAGGATCTTGGTAAGTCGTCGGCCATACGATGAGGTACAAAGGCCTGGAGACCGTGATACCCCGATTGTTATGGAAGATCGCGGTGGTTTTTATGAACGAGTTCCAGTCCGTTCAACTGTAGATCATCCAGCGTTTGCCCGTGATGAAAGGGCCCCTGAACACAGGTGGCCCGCCCCAGAGCCATATAGAATCCCCACGGGACACCAGGCCATCCCTTGGCAGGAAGGTGCTCAGCTGCTACAAGGAAACCATAGCAATGAAGGAGCCGAAAGGATTCCTATCAACCGTGTGCCCTTGGAAGGTCGACAACACCCTGTTTCAACGGAATATCGGGCTATGCCATATCATGCCTCGGCGCCATCAAGAGCTCACGATGGCGTAAAAAGATATTTTGAGCCGGAACCTCGTGTCGTTCGATATAATCCACCCGGTCCGGAGCTTCGCCCGATCATGAATGAGCCCATTACGCCGAGATATGAACCATTTCGCGAGATGTAAGCAGAATGTGGTCACCTGAATTCGACAGCTGCTTACACAATTTAGTCGTTACGAAGAACGAGTACCTGAAAACTTTCAACAGCGGGAGCCAGTACATCGATACTACCGAGAGGATCTCCCCGTAACAGAAGACAGCCGGCGGCCTCCTCCCTTGCACTCACGTCGACTGGATGATGTGATTGTGCTTGAGTAAAGCACAAGAGGATAATTGCGGAGTATGAGCGAACCTGTCCATTTTCCTCATACTAGAGTCTACATGTAAAGATAACTGAGCGCGTTGTACTTTGGCACGCAGGCGTTGGAGGTTTCTTTGTGGAAATTGCAGTCTGGCAAAAGCGATGGTAATGGAATGAACTTTGAACGATGGCATGATCGAATGATACCCCTATCGGAGGCAATATCTGACTACTGGAGTTACATACACTAAATGGCTAAAATTATGCGGACTTGCCATTCACTCAAGAAACATGGCACATGAAAACATTTCGTAAGATCAAACTTGCTTGACTTTTATTTACCCTAAAACAACCCATGATCTAAAAACAAACTTGAATATAAAAATGATTGCCCGACCGAACCTCATGACGCATCGAATGGGTATAACTATAGCATTTAGTTGCGTCCTCTCCTAGGCTTTCCCACACCACCCTGTCCATGTCTCTTCTCGATACCCAATCCTCTTCGTCCTGCAGAGATGCCTCCTCTTCCACTGTTTCCTCCGCGGCCTCCTCCGCGGCCTCCTCGTCCACGGCCTCCATCCCTTCCACGGAAGTTTCCGCGGCTACCGCGGTCTCGTCCGGGGCTGATCCTGCTCTTGACGGCGGCAGCATCGTTGTCGTCCATCTCGAAATCCTCATCATCATCCTTTGAGCGACGGTTAGAGAACTTGAGCTTGCCTCCGCGGCCGCGCTTGGCCACATCCTTGCCCTTGAGGGCAGCGACATAGGCACCCACGCCAGAAGCTTCGGGGTTAGGGTCGTCAACGTCCATGGCACCCTCGTCGTCACTGTCCTTGCCGAGGATGAGCTTGCCGTCGAGATCGTACTTGGCCTTGGAGCGTGTGGGCTTGCGCATCTTGACGGGCTTGGTTGAGGAGATATTGGCCAGAGCCTTCTTGTCGAGAAGATCGAGGGGTTCATCGTCGTCTTCCACAATGTATGTCTTGCCACCCTTCTGGGCCTTCTTACTGGGCCTAGCAGTCTCGTTGTCGGAATCGCCATCGTCGTCGGAATCGCTGCTGTAAAGAGCCTGGTCGTATTCATTCTCGAACTGGCGCTTGGGCTGGCCCTCCTCGTCGTCGTCACTGTCTTCGCCATCGTTCTCACCCTTGGCAGCGTCCTTCTTCTTCTTTGAGCGCTCCTTGGTCTTGCGGATGTTGACGATCAACTTCTTATCGTCATCGGGACAGTTCTGGTGAATGTTGTCGTAGCCAAAGCGACGGACCATGCGCTCGAGAATGTGCTTTACCTTGGCCTTGAAGTGGCCCTTGTGTTCGTGACTCCAGACAATGAGGTTGGGCACAAGGGTAGAGAGGCGAGGAAGCATAAGCTCGACAGGAAGCCCAATGACGCAGACCTTGACGAAACCCAAGCAGCTCTTGACAATCTCTCGGTTGTTAGAGGTGAGGAACAAGTCCATGGTCTGAACCAAGTCGGAGAGAGTAGCTTCGCTCAAGTTGCTTCGGAACTCGTGTAGAAGTCGGCTAATTGCAGTAATGGAAGCAGAGATCATGTGAGGTGTGCTACCAGCTAGACCGGCGCTAACCATTGTGATAAACTCCTCGATATTCGCGGTTCCTGCAGGGGCGTTGTCGGGCATATGAGGAACCTTGCTGTTGTCGATGGGTGCACCGTTGGCCTCAGTCATACGGTATCCCATGAGAACCAGGAGGTCATATGCTGTTTCACGTGCACGTTCGTTGTTCTCTTTGCAAGAAATGACAACTTCACTGAGCACTGAAGGGATGAAGTGAAGAGATGTGTCGGGAATGAAGGGGAGGAGGGCGATGATGGAAGCCAGGCGCTCTCGTCGAGCAGGAGCCGACACCTTCTCGGTGCTAGAGATGATGAGATGCTGAAGCTCAGCACTTCTCTCTTTGAGAGCAGCCTTACCAATTTCAGAATCTGCAAGGCGAGGAATGAGCTTGTATGCCTTCTTCTGAAGTTGAGGCTCCTCCTCTTTGTTGATAATAACGGCAGCGATCTCGAAAAGAGCAGCAAAGCTCTCTCGGGGAAGATAGACGGACATCGTAATAACAAGATCCATCAAAGTCTGAGCTGTCGAAGGCATGTGGTCCTTGGCCTTCTGGTTCTGGTTCTTCTTCTCTGCTGGCTTCTCCTGTTGCAACTCAGCAGCAAGCATCTTGCTCACACGGTCGAAAGTCTCCATCAGCTCAGCATTGGGTGTGATGCTGAGGAATGTGTTGATTGTCTGCAGGATAGGGCCTCGGCTCTGGGGAAGAGTTTGCGTATAGACGTTGAACAAGACAGCGAGCATGTTACCTGCGAAATTGGAAAGATATTCGAGGTTCTTCTTAGCATCAGCACGGCTGACTCGGCTCTGAAGCACAAGGTCCTCTTCCTGGTCCTCAATATCAGCAATGGCCTGGTTGGACTCGATCAGAGTCTTGAGTGCTCTGCAAACATCCAGTCGCAACTCGACCTGCTTGTACAGAAGGTTGGCTAAAATCTCCGCAAAGCCTTGGTCAAAAGCATTGGTAAGGTCTAGAGGAAGATCGCAGTACCCAGGAAGAGTAGACCAGATCTGTTGAACCACTGTCTCGTAGATCTTGATCTCCATCGTCTTCTCAGCCTCTCCGTGGTCAAGAACCCTTTGGAACATGACCTCACTTAGAGGAACCATCTCGCTCTTGAAGTGAGCCAGATTTGTGTTGCTGGTGTAGTCACGTAGAATGGGGAACATCCAAGCACGACCTGGCTGGCCCTTCGCCGGCTTTGCGAGGTTCAGAGGAAGGATTGAGAGAACAGCCTCAGGTCCCATTGCTCGGATCGCCTTGCCAATGACCTCGTCGGCCTCCTTCTTGTTTCGGAAAGATCCGTTCTCTCGAATATCGCCGATCGTCTTGGTAACGTTCATCATAATAGGATAAGACCTCCACCTTAAAGTATCGAACATGGCACCGAGAACGCTGAAAGTTTGTAGCCAAGCGGCTTGGAACTGAACGGTCAGGAGAGACTCTGCTGACTTGGCAAGCTTCTCGAGAATCTTCTCGTCGTAGATTGAAGGCTCAAGGATGACCTGTCGGGGAATACAGTTGGCCATGAAAGAGACCAGGCACTCGGAGGCGGAAATTCGAATGTTCTCGGAAGGTGCCTCCAGGAACTGGGCTACCATATCAAACAGGTGAGGGAGGTTCTGGAAGGTCTCGTCGGGCACGACTTGTCCAGAAACATCGTATCCTCGGGACAGAATAGCGAGCCACGGGGGAACAAGCTGGGTGTCAGTTGCAGCCGGTCGCAGTTCAGAAATAATCTCCATCAGTCGCGGGAGCTTGGCTGACGAAAGCTCATCAGTCATGCCCTCGAAGATCATCTCGAAGATCTCAAAAGAAGCCATAGTCATGTACTCGTTTCCGCTCTTGGCAATGCCCAATAGCAGCTCGCACAGAGACTCGATCTTCTTGCTAGGCCAGCCACCGCTCGCGTAGGCAACAGTCTTGACGAGCTGAAGGGCATGGATCATGGCAGGGTCGTGTGTGGCGTCCGCCTTCTTTCCCTTCTGCGCCTGCGCAACCTTGCCGACGAGATCCTCGAGGTTCTTGGTAGCAGTCTGGGCGCACATATCGGCAGCAGGATGATCCAGCGAAGGGCTGGGCGGCGGGTTTCGAAGGACCGTCTTCAAAGCGTCCTGCGACCTCTTTCGCACCTTAGGTCGTTGGTCGAGGGACATGTTCAAGAGTCCCGCGACGGCTCGTCGAGGACCGATCTGGGACACAGAAAGCTCCCAAGACGCAGCATCTTGCGCCAGGAGAAGAGATTCGAGACATCCTATGGACGATCGCAACAGAGGGGCCTCTGCATCCTGCAATAGAAGAACGGGGGCGAGGAGAGTAAGAATTTGTGTGAACTTTGATCGGAGTAGAGGCTGTGGAGCATAAGGTGTAACAACGTCGAGAAGGTAGACGACTGGAGTCGCCAATTCGGGGTTCACTGTGCCATTGCTGTTTGCCTGCTGGAGAAGGGCGAGAAGAGCAGCGAAATATCCTGTGGACGTGGGAGCCGTGTTTTGCTCTTTGAGAGTCGACTCGACGGCGTGTAGTACAACGACAGTCTGGGCAAAAGATGTTAGTGGAAAGGACTCGATCATGGGCGTTTTAAAGAAGAGTGCAAAGTAAAACATACCCTCTTTTGGCTTTGTAGACCAGGGGACTTGATCTTGTCCAGCTTTTCGGCCAGAGAAATGGTCGCCATCTTGATTTTGAGCAATTCAATCCGCAACCACCAACTGGATTGTTCTGTTCGGTAGAAAGCAAAGACCCCCAGCCAAAAATTCCCAAATTTTTACTTGCTTATCGCACCCCGCTGAGACGATAAGAATGTGGGGTGGCAGGCGAATGAGGAAAAAAAAGAGGAAAAGAAGCCAAGCTCTCGTTAAAGCGGTGGATATAAAGACTCCGTCAGATCTGGGGGACTAAGGATAGTCTAAGTTCCTTGGTATTTATGTCAACTGAGGAAGATTTCAATTTATTTTTTGTTACCTTAATGAATACTCCGTCTGTTTCTCACCTTGATGAAGATTTCCTCTTGTTTTCTGACCCACCTGCGTGGCTAGTTTAAGCTAAGCCACATTCCGCCAACCTCCCCGTTATGAAGATGCGGCGCCAGCTTACCGCTGTATCCGAGCGCCTACGTACCGCACTGTAGCTGTGCCCCTCGGAGCTGATCTTGGGCTGTGTTAGCAGTTCGCGCCTCTCGTTATTCAATCGCAAATACGTCTATAGCCTCGTTTCTCTTCCACCGTTAGAGAGACATCATGGCTTTTCTCATTCTCGTTATAGGGGACCTCCATATCCCCGATAGGGCGCTCGACATTCCCGCCAAGGTACAATTCCACGCGCGGTGCCCTCAAGGTCGCGCGCATCGCTAACACCACCTCTGTATCTGTAGTTTAAGAAGCTCCTCTCCCCCGGAAAGATCAGCCAGACGCTTTGCCTCGGAAACTTGACCGATAAGCACACGTACGAGTACCTGCGATCCGTCTCTCCCGACCTCAAGATCGTGAAAGGCCGCTATGACGTCGAGGCTACCTCTCTCCCATTGACCCAGGTCGTTACACACGGAAGCCTCCGTATTGGATTCCTTGAGGGATTCACACTTGTCTCCAATGAGCCCGATCTTCTTCTAGCTGAGGCGAACAAATTGGATGT
This sequence comes from Fusarium tricinctum, assembly GCA_020744515.1. NCBI lineage: Eukaryota > Fungi > Ascomycota > Sordariomycetes > Hypocreales > Nectriaceae > Fusarium > Fusarium tricinctum. Next base: position 5,458,749 of record JAGPXF010000002.1, on the reverse strand, counting down.
GGACGTCCTATGCTGGGGTGGTACTCACCGCTTTGACGCCTTTGAGTATATGGACAAGTTCTTCGTAAACCCAGGCAGTGCGACTGGCGCATTTATGGAGGGATGGAACCAAGAGGGTGAAGAGCCTACACCAAGCTTCTGTCTGATGGATGTATGTGTTTTGCCAATTGTCTTTGTCAAGTGTGGTTAACTGACCCTACCCTAGGTCCAAGGAATCTCACTCACCCTGTACGTCTACCAATTACGAAAGGACGACAAGGGCAACGAGAACGTGGCGGTTGAGAAGGTAACATACACGAAACCGGTTGAACCTTCGGCGGGTGGATCATCATGAAATTCATATAGATAGGGGGAGTTACATTCAGCGACGTATTTAAGACCATCGGCAGAACTTACCTATACCCAGTCACACACTCTGAGCAAATACGCGGGGGCCTCCTCTCATGAAGAGGGGTTCTTAGATTCGACAAAGCATCAATTGGCATTATAAATGCGTTCAGTATCAAGTGCCTGTGTGCTCCATAAGAAATATTATAACTGTAAATCCAATTATTGAAAAATACGAATGACTATCCATCGCTATGTAGAGGTATCTTGGGCATGAAGCCAATCTGGATGAATCACATCAAGCAGTATCGGCGCTAACAAGCAGTAGACTCCTTTTGAACAAAACAAGAAAAGTGAAAAACGCCCAAATACTACACCAAACTCCCGCTTTCACAAGATGCATCATTACAACATCATACTCCTCCGCCTCGATGAGGCGCGTTCCCTAACCCCGGGATCCTCCTCGCTATGGACAGCAGATGACACACGCCGCGATGGTCGGCGGCCAGCGGTCTTCTTCTTGATTTCCGCAGCAGTCTGATCTTCAGTTTGTGGCGATGAGGGCGTAAATTCGTAAACATCAACTTCGCTCAGTCCAGTGGTGTCAGATGCCGATTCGTCCTTGACCTCTCCATACTCGTGCGATGTTTCACTGCTGGTAACGATCTCGTGTATCATCATAGACGTGCGTCTGCCACTCCGGATGCTCAATGTTTTAGAACTATCAGCAGGTGATCCCTTTCCGGCCAGTGGGCTGGCGGGAATACTGCCAGGCTCATGCTCTGCGTTTGTTCCGTCGGCACTGGGCAACTTCTTCCACAAGTCTTCAGCACCGCTCTCACGCTTCATCCTAGCTGTATCTGGTGCTTGCTCAGCAACGCTGGAGCGTCGGGCGTATTTGCCTTCGCCTGCAACAGCATCAAGCATATCCTTAGTGGGTCTTCGCATCTTATCTCTGAGGTTGGGCTCTGCATAGCTGACTGCGGTCCTGTTTCGTCGGCTGGGTCTCGGGGGCTCTCGACTTGCGTTGACATTGCCAGGGGGAGGGGTACCCCCTCGTCCCGTATCTACCGGAGCGGCAGAATCTGGCGAGTTCGGTGACAGGAGTGTTGGGTCGGTGAACGGGGTTCCTAGATTGGATGGCATCTCCACGACCTCTGGGGCAGATGGCTGGGGAGCGAGGACAGTTTCGATAGTGATGGGGGCCAAAGACTTGGACTTGGACTTTGGCCGATCTTGAGAAGCCTTGGATCTCACAAGATCAGCTTTGGCCGCAGTGACCTCATCAATGGCAACTGGTTTGGAAATCTTCTTTGGTGAAGTCATATCGTTGTTTGTGCTCTTGGCTGCGAGAGGCTTCCTTGCACCTGTCGCATTGGCCTTGTCACGAACGTCCTTTCGGATACCAGTAAGCTCCTTTACTACTCGTCCTCCAGCCTTCTCACCAATGGCAGATTTTTCGATGGCGGCTTGGGGGTTCTCGTTTTCATTGTTTGTCCTTGATGGCCTGCTGGTGACCATATCATCTCTAGCAGCAAGCTTTCTCTTTGATCCTATCTTGACCGCTTGAGGTACTGGAGTTTCAATGACTAGGTGTTGAGTGTTGGTCTCGATTGATTTGGTCGCTAAGGGTTTCGTCTCGATTGGTGTTGTTTCTTTCGGCTTCGTGATTTCCTCCTTTTTCTTCTTTTCTGGGGAGGGTCTGGGTAATGTCTTGTTTGCTTGTGGCGATGTGAAAGTTTCGGGTGGCGCAAGTTTCGATTTTGGGCTTTCTTGTACAAGTGTAGGTGTGGGTATTTGTGTAGGACGTGAACGGGTAGGTGAATCAATCTTGACTGGATCTTCCTCTTCCTCGATAAAATGTGATACGGGGGGAGGGCCAAGCTCGGGTGACTGAGATGTATCATGAATATCGTCGTTGCCAGCCTCTGAACGAAGAGCCAGTATTTGCTGGGGACTAGACTGTTAGCAAGCTTCTGTCTGTAATGGTGAATGACCTACTTCATGGACTGTCTCGGATAAGACTTGGTCTCCGAAATATGTCCTAGTTCCTCAATCTCGCGGGCAATATCACGCAAACGCCGTTGCGAGGGGCTTGGCCGAGCAGAACTGAAGCTCAGCCTGGGCTTTGTTGATTTTCTTGGTCGCGGCGAGTGTCGCTTCATAGGGGGTTCTAGACCAAGACCGGCAAGAAGGGTACCCCATTCTGTAAGCTGGGACTCCAACTTGGCCTTGATTGCAAGGGCATGGTCGGCAATTCGTCTCGTGTCATTGTCTTCAAGCTCCTTTTCGAGCTCTATGATTCGGCCGCGCAGTTCGAGGTTCTCAGATAACATGCAAGCGCAATCATTCTCAAGCTCTCGAATACGGAGCGCACGTATGTTGTTTGATTTCGCAAGGTCGCGGTTCTGGCGTAGAAGCTTCTTTCGAACTACATGACAGGACATGGTCAGCTCATATCAAGACGATTGCAATCAAGACGTCAAGCTCAGACATACGCGTTTCGAGACTGTCCGTAGACACAGGAGGTTCGTTCAGTCTAGCCATAGTTCATGATGTGGTGGATTGTGATAACAGAACAGATTTTGTGTGTTTCCTGCAGGATTAGTCGAGCGTTGCAAGCGTGTCTTTGTAGAGTCACAGATTGTTGTTAAGTCTCAGTCTGTATTTAGGGAATTTTTGGTTGTATCTATTTACTAATGCTGCTTTTGTCATAGCGCGAGGTGACAGGTTGCCCGGTTACCATTTCAACCACAACCGCGATGGAACCCCACGTTCGACCCCACCATCATTGGGCGGAAACGCGTATTCAAGCAACGACGTCGTGCAACATTCCTAAGCTTTATTGCACTGCGAATACCATCATGTCGTATCCAACAAGACCGATCTCCTCGCATATGCGCGCCCCGAGCGCCTCCTCCTCATCAGCCGGACAATCACCAGCCTTGTTAGCTCGCATCGAAGAAAAGAAGGCCGAACTCGAAAACCTCAAAGAGCTCCGGGAGCTTAGTGCGGCGGTTGCAACTCAGATGGAAGCTCTAGAGCAGAGACTTTCGACACTCTCTGACGGAACAGAAGGTAAAGAAGAGCTAGAGATAACATATGCCAGTGCTGATTTTGGGTAGCAATTGCTGCGGTTGTTGGAAACTGGCATAATGTGCTGCGTGCCATCAACATGGCTTCCTGTATGTCTCTGACAGCTATATAGCTTGATTCCTTTCTAACCAATATGGCAGCGAAACTGGCCAAGACGGCATCAGATCCTACACAAGCACCTGAAGATTCGACAGGGCCACTCCCTCAAACACTAGTCCGGATTCCAACAGAACATGCACCAGCGCTACAGGCTCAGGCAGAAGCCGCTGAAGCGGCTGCTGAGGAAGAGGAATCATGAAGTGCAATTTAAGATTCTACTCAAATAACGGAGAGTGTTAATATAGCTCTCATTATGACCCCGGGTCTTCACCGCCGGATCTCTGGCAAGGCATACATGCTGGCCACGACACTTATTCGTCCACTGATCTGGCGGAATCTACACCACCTTGACGAATTTTCCGGAATGCCTTTGGTATCTGGAACGCATAGGCTCGCTAAACCATGGTCAGAGCCAGTGCCGACCCCCCTAATGGCTATCGTCAGCATAATGAGGCTTGGGGACGGCCGTGCAGTCAAATGGAGATCTGGCAGGTTATTGGCTCACTTTGCCAGACTAGAATTTGATCCTGAGAAGAGATATATACGGATTCAAAAATGCCCGAACTAAGGAAATTGATTGCTGGGACAAGAAGTCAGCTCATGACGATCTTAAAACTTGTTCTCGGATGAGATATCGCCTCAAGACAATTAGGATGGCAGGTATCTTTTGGGTATTTTGGTCTTCCGAAGATACCTGAAGACGGTATCAGGCTATAGTAGTCACAAGAGTCACTCGCGGTAGCTCAGTGGGACGGCTATAGCTTAAACTTTTTGGCGGGGGCCATGAAAGGCGGTACAATTCTTTTTGTAGTACAAATATCTAGTTGATTGGTGCCTTTCATCCAGCTTCCAGCGCGTTCCTGTTTTACTGAGTAAGTTGATATTTACATCGTCAAACGTTGACATGACCGCTTATTATGTGTGACATAACATCAAGCATATTTATGCGGGTCGTGGATCCTATGCAGCACTTATCGGCATATGCACTTAGAATGACATGCACAACAATGGGACTCCCGCTCTGGAATATGGAGTTGGGTGGGCCAATGAGGTATGATTATGAGCTTCATAGCGACAACAGCCACCTAAGCTTGTGAGCTTGTTAAGGTTGAAAGCCAGGAGTCAATCACGGTTAGAGGCAGAGAGGTAGGAAGTAATTTTAAAGCGTTTACGTGTTTTAATTCTTTAAATAGAAGGGGCTAATATTGGACTGCAGATATTCGTAAACCGTGAAATGATGGAGCGGGAAGTCGCAAGCTAAGGTAGTAGATGTGGGAGGCATGCGCATGCAGCTTCGCGGTTGCCGTGGTTGGTATATGTTGTTTGTTTTTATTGACTTCGTTTTGGGCATTTTTATCTCCCCTCCTCATCAAAATCAACATCTCTTCTCACTCACCATTGCTAAATATTTTGGTCTTCCGTTTGCATCGATTCCATCACCTTTCGCGATCGGTATCTCATTACTTTACTCCAGTCTAGACTCCAGACCCAGACACGGCCCCGCTGTTGGCCGTTGTGATAATCTTTATCCCTGTTGTTTTTTTAGATTGCGCTCAGGTCCCTGGCTATCATCCTCAAGCCTGGTGGCGCCTTAGTCTAAGTCGTTGTCTCTGAGCCTCTCATAGCCCCGGCTTCCTAGCCTGGCTCTCAGCTTTAGGGTCTCTCTCGGGTCCATCAAGTAGCCCGTCCAAGAAGCAGTGGAAGCTCATTAGAAGACAGCCATGGCTACCCAAATCTACCATGCCACTAACGAGGCCCCGGTCTCTCCTGGGTCAGTGGTCGGTTGGCAGTTCATGGAACCCAATTCTGCTTTACGTCCCTCCTCGATCCCTTCTTCATCACCGTCATCTCGAGAGCTTCAAGAGCTTTCTGCTAGTCAAGTCAATAATAGGAATCTTGCTTGCAACTCGCCTCAGCATAATCAGAATCAGAAGTTATATCTCAAGTCCACTTCTATCAAACTACCCGGAAGAACATCCTCGTCTCGTGGGCCACGACGCTCATCTAGCGAATCTGACACTTTCAAACCCCTCGAGGTGGTCTTGGAAGAATCCATCATATCCGCTGGCAGTCTAGATGCTACTGGCGAACAATCTTCTTCAACTGCCGATGTCGTGTCAACAAAATGTTAGTATGGTACAATTGTCATGGTCATCTCTAGTCTTAACTTGCACATTGTATCCTCTTATTTTTTGTGCTATATACTGACACAACTCGGAAAGCGAACATACACGAATCCCACCCTTTGTTCAACGCCAAACCGCAAAGCGAAAGCCCATACCTGCACCATCTAACAGGTCAGTTCGAGTGGTTGATATCTTTACCCGCGTCAGTCAACAATGCCAAAGACCGTGGTTCTCTGAGCAACAGCGAGAACGATCGCAACGACCTTACGACCCAGGTCTACGGCTGCACCTTGCTATCACGCATACCGCAAGACTTTTCTCCTGGCCACCCGAAAGGAGGTCCTGAAGCTGACCTCTTCAATTTCATAGCCACTCCCTTGATACCTGAGGAATATCAGGCTTTGGGTCTTGGCCCTTCTCAGACTCCCATCAACCACACTAACATGGCATTGCCTCCACCTCCAGCATATGAGCTCCATCAGACTGTTCCACTCAAGAGCTCTGAAATGGTTGAGGTGGTAGAACAGGCTGTGTCTCCTTCGCTCACTCTGATTAGTGAAAGGGGCAGCAGCTGTGCGGGATCTTCAAGACATGGTTCCTTTTCGGTGCCTCGAATCGAGGATTCTTTCGAAGAACTTGATAAACTTGAGGATGAGCTCGAAGCTGTCAATGCTTTTACGCAAACTCGACGTATCACTTTGGACGAGAAAACTACTCCTAGCACTAATCATCTTGAGTTGCCATCTGCAAGCAAGAGACCGACCCTCTCTAAGAGGGCATCAATGGTAGGCATGTCTGCCACGGTGCGCATCAATCAACCTGAGAAGCCACAAATCTCAATTCGCCGAGCAACCTCTTTAGTGTTTCGAGAGAAGAAACAAAATGATCTGGATGTTTCTCCCAAACCCAAAGTCCAATTCTCACGCGAGAAGTTACCAATCTCTCAATCTGCATCCTCAAAGACACCAGTCAAATCCACAAGACCCACTACTGTACCCAACTTCGAGCTTCCTGGAGAGGCTGTATCTCGTCGCTTGAAGGAACAGCGGGAAGCTCGCCGAGCACAACAGGCTAACGCTCAGAAAGCTTATGTACCTCCGCCGAGACCGAAGTCCAGTAAGCCGCTCACCAAGCCGACATTCGAGCTTCCAGGGGAAGTCATCTCTCGCCGCAAACGCGAGGAACGCGAGGCACGCCTCAAGGCACAAGCAGAAGAGGAACAGAAGAAGCGAGAGTTCAAAGCAAGACCTATACGGAATAGTGTGACACCGGCTAGCATCCCACGAGAAACGATTACCAGTCTTGCTCGACAGGGAAAGCTTTCACAAGATGTTACAGCAAAGCAAGCACCTGCAACTAAGACCCATCGAATGTCCAGTATAGGTCCGCGAGTAGCCTCTTCGTCAGAAAACAAGGCACCACAGAGTCGAGGCCGTCTTTCCACCACTGCGTCACGAGAAGATCCTAGTCGGGGGGCTTCAGCGTCCACTGGAAGTGGCACTGGAAAGCGTGCAACACTCACTACTGAGGAAGCATCCCAACTCAGACACCGTGGCAAGGAAATTTTCCAGCGTGACAATACCAGCTATACACGAGATAGAGAGCGTGAGAAGCGAATGCGCGAGGAGGCACTTCGCTTAGCCCGCGAGCAGGCAGCGGAGCGTTCGAGAATCGCCAGCCGAGAATGGGCAGAGAAGAAACGCCGTAAGGAGCAAATCATCTTGGAGCCCCTCGGGGCCCAACAAAAATTAGGAAGTTAAGCAAATGCTTCGACTTGATTGCGTGTTTTGGGGTAAATTTTGCCCAATTAATCAACATCTTGAGCGGGGAGTTTGGAAGGGATCGAAGTTTCAGCACTGGTCCGTGCTTGGCGTTTATTGAGATATCATTGCTTTAACTTTGTCCCTCAGGATTAGAGGGCGACGGCATGCTACGTAGGCATCGCTCAAGCAGCTACTTATTGAGTAGACTGTACACAGCTGCAATACTTACTTAGGGAATTGAGACCATCAGATCATATAAACACCAGACCACTTATAACATGTTTTCGCGACCGCAAATCCGGGTTGCCCACTGTGAGTAAAGTACTATGGATTCTATTCAAGAGTGCAAGTATCAAACGTTGCTAGCAGGACATGACAATTAAAAATCGGTCTTGATATATCAGAATGTTCAAGGAATAGCGCAAGCAAGGAGTTTCCTCCAAACTGAACTCAAAGATGTTTTTGTAGAAGGGCTCTCTGTATCACATGTCATACGAAGGAATTCATGTTATGGCAGATTTATTATGATATTTCGTTAACTCCCTTCCTATGTACCTCTATAAACCCTTGCTACAACATCGTTCAGCTTCTTGAACTTCTTAAAGACCATACAAAAGTCCCCAATACAAGTCATCTGACATGAACTGCCCAGCTCCGCCACAGCTTTTCACACCTCTTCTACAACACAGTATTACCGGGCTGTAATAAATAGCCCTTCCAGTCATCCTGGCAGAGCGTAAGACAGCTCTCCCAATACTCATATGTACAGATTCAACCTCATAATGTTAACGTATTCGAAGGGACGCCACCCTGTCGATGCCTTTGAAACCAATTGAGAAGAAAGAAAAAGAGCTAGAAACGCTCCGTTGTAAAGTTGTAGTGGGAAAAGAAAAGAGAAACTTGAGCATGTGCTCAAGATTCCAAAAAGTGAGTGATTAACTTGTAGCCGATTCGAAATAGATGGCCAGTTTTGAAAGAGTCAAAATAACACGCCGGAAATGTGAAACGCCATTCAAGTGCACATTCCACCTCCTAGCGAAATATCGGAAGGATGTGGGTATCTTTCTAAATACATAGGAAATCGTAGCCACCGAGGTTGGTAACACAGGAGGATGAGGGTGATGGTTTAGAAGTTTTGTGAGATACCCGCGCTCTGTTGTGGATAATGGGCAGGATTTTCGATACGTGTGTTTCGTCGCGCCGGATTGTCTCGAATAATGGCCTGTTGAGGTCCTGCTTCGTTATATGGGTTTTGGGAGTACTGATCGTAGTACGCGCCACCATTACCATATGCCACTCCCATGGGGTCTGAAGCATCGGATCGGCCAGCGGCACTGTAAGAAGAGGAAGCATTAGAAGGTCCACGGTGCACATCAGCACCACGGTTGTTGGCGGCGGAAGGACCCATTGCACCCATGATTTCGCCTTCTGGAGAGTGTGAGCCATCCATAAGCGGCTCACCGGATCGACCATCTGACATATTTCCCCGAGTTGGCGAAGTGATATCGGAATAGGCTCCTGTAAATCCGCCAGATAAAGTAGTAGACGCTTTGCGGCCAGTCGAACCCAGAGTGGTGTTACCCCAGCCACGGTAACCTGAAGATCCATCCTCTCTCATCTCATAACCGCCGTCTGCCATTCCAACAGCAGGGATTGTAGGGTCGGCGTTAGGGTTGTAGGCGTAGTCTTCAACTTCCTTGCGTCGCTCCTCCTCGGCTTGTCGTCTAGTTTTGCGCTTCTTCCACCAGAATAGACCCAGAAGGGCGAGGATCGCGATAGCAGCAATTGGCACAGCAACACCGATGGCGACCTTGCTCTTCTGACTCAGACCAGTGCTTCCATCTCCGCTACCGCTGCCGCCAATAGCATCGGCATCGTCAGTACTAGTTGCAGAGGCGGAGGCCTCAGATGCAGTAACTCTTTGAGTGCGAACAGCGGTAACCAAAACAATGCTCGTTTCAGGCCCCTGACTGCCGGTCACAGTGATAACAGTCGACAAGACTTCGGACGTAGTGATCTCCGTAGGTGAAGCCTCACTATCATCAGTAGTGCTCTGTTCGTCATCTTTCGAGGAGGGGGCTGCTGCCTCGGTGGTTGGATTTGCTTGAGTAGTTTTGCTGGGCTTTGTCGAACTGGGCGAGGGGTCATCGGATGAGGGCGATGGGTCTTCCGATGTTGGCGCGGGGGCAGGAGCTGTGCTAGGACTGGCTTCATCAGAAGCTTCGGTAGGTTCATTCGTTGGCTGCTCCGATTGTTGGTCTGCTGCTGAGGTCGGTGGGTTCTGTGTGGCAGCAGGTGGGTTTGAAGCTGGGTTCGAAGCAGCTGGGTCTGAGGTCGCAGCTGGTTCTGCAGGAGACGATTGCTCAGCAGGGGATGAAGCCTGGGTAGCGGCGTCGCTGTTGTTGTCGCTGGCGGGCGCAGATGGGTTAGCAGCCGAAGGTTGCCCAGTGGGCTGGGCCTGACCCGGCGTCGACATGGCCAAGTTAGGTACGCTCAAGCTGGGTAGTTGCCTAAGATTGAGGAACATATTAGCAAGATGTGAAGGACTCGAATTGAGAGTTGAAGGGGTTCAGGTTGAGATAGAATGACAAGCACATGAGCTAGAGGTGGTGCAGCAATGGCTCAAGTCAATCAACACAAGGGGGTCATGAACGGATTGGACGCGACGGGGTCGGAATGGGAGAGGAGAATATTGGCGAAGCAATTTCTTCCAGGCCAGGACCTCACAGGCGAATATGGGATTCGAGGGAGGATAGGATTGAGGTATTGGTACTGAATGACAAGCGACAGGAGAACCAAGATCACCTTGGGGCGGGATGCGATGCATCGTGACACGACGTACCTTTGGAACTGTCGAGCAACTGTCGATCTGTTTGGGGATGCGCGAAAATTGAGAAATTCGCCAAAAACGCGTCAAGGTTCGAATAAAAGATAATTACGGCTGTTGATGTATGAGAAGAGAAGCGAAAGTGAGTTTGGGTCTGGGGAAGAGGGAGCGAGTTGGAGACGAGAAAAGACAAGCTCGGAGAGCAAAAGCCAAAGCAAATGGAAGTGCCAGAGCAAGAGCAAGAGCAAAGACCACAAAAGCCACTGGAACTGAAAGGTCTTAGCGGCCGCTAGAGGTCGGGTCAGGGTGGGTGCCCCGTTACTCCACTGGGTCGACCGCCTAACAGTTGCTAACTTTGCTACAGGTCCTAGTGTGTGCCAGGGCCTGGACAAAGCTCTCGTCCAATTCCCTCTCTTCCAAGGCTCTTGTTGATCTTTTGAGATTCGACGTAATGCAACGTAACGTAACGGGGACGAGGACTGGGACGGGGACCTGAAAGTAACGCAACATACCTTGACGTTCACCAACCGCCGTGACAAGGTTTGTCCCTGGCCCAATTCAAGTCCCGTTGACGTTGAGCTGTGTGCCAAAATATACTTAAACTCCAATATAGCGTGAACCGTTTGCCGTGCTAAAGGAAAATTCCTGGATGAGAACGGCACCTAGGGGAAGACGGGTGCCGGTTTGCTTTCGGGAGGCGTACTGTAGTTACGCTATCCCCGGTACACTCGTTTTAGGCCAAGAGTGAAAACAGGTCAGGGAGCAGCTGTACGAGACCAGGAGTATAGTGGTCTAGTAATCATGAAAGAGAGAAAAGAGTTGGAAATCCCGAAGAGGGGCAAACCTCGAATTATCCGTACAAAAAGGTCAGACTTCAGACTTCAGCCATCGCCGGCTGAAATGAGTGTGGCACGCGATAGTTAAATCCAGCATCGGGCCTTTCCTTGGGCACAGCCATTCACATTCACAACCAAATCAAAACCTAAACATGGCATTGGATGGTTCTATTTCCCCCTCCCAGCCACAGTCACCACTGCCATCACCAGCTACTGCACTGTAGATACGATAGTCCAGCCTGCAGGACCTATCTCCATCTGGTTCTGGCCCATCCATCTTGGAGTGGAGCCCCCAAGACGATATACGAGCCCCAATGGAGGCTATGATTGTCTGCTCGGGACGATCAACGGAACAAGACCATCAGAAACTCCGTCTGTGTCAGGTCAGAGTGTCTAGATTCTGGTCGGATTGTCGCAACCACAAAAAGAAATGTTTTAGTGATTTACATTGAATTGTGACAACGACGCAAGGTTTACTTTACGCCACTATCATCTCCCTTGCATCGGCAGTAGGGACTTTAATTTCCCATGCAGCACATCCAAATGACAAGAATACATATCACCAACAACAATCCACGAAGTACGGATAGGGACATCACAATCGTCGTTTTACTGCGAGGTTCAACACGTCATGATGATAAAGCCAAGTAATTAAGCCGATCCCTTCATCTTTTGTATTCGCCGCCAGGTTCCAACACGGAAGAATGCCTGTTGATGATCGTTTATTATTATAAAATGCTTGATAGGCAATCATTGCTTAATTGTCTGGTTGGCGGAGAATGAGGGGAGGATTTGGCCCTTCACGTGTTGGTTGGTATTTAAGTGGTGAGTATGGCGTTCCAGGAACCCTTTAATTTCGTCGCTGCTGCAATGGAATGTCATTCCCCCATAGACACAAGGAGAGGGAACATATTCAACTGCACATAACACCTGCGACCTACCACTCTTGACCAAGCCCAAATCTATCTCCTCGGCTTGGGCATTCATAACTTAGACTCCTGCAGCCTCACGTGCCATCAATCTTAATTGAGGGCATATATGCAATCTCGGCGCCGTGTCCTGAAAAGTCGATGCGATGCTATGCGACGTCCGCTTCCAGGGCAAACATCCATGTATGTTCACGTGGAAGGGTGCGTCCCGGTTGCAATTTCAATCAAAAAGCTTCACTTTCGATTGGAATGCTCAATTTAAGACATGGAACCCTCTCATTGAGATGATTTGAAAGTCCAATGGAATTGCATATGCATAGCTGGCTGGTTGGTACATTGACTTGACTTACTCGCCATCACTGAGAAGAATCCCTACACTTTCATGTTTCAAGCAGTGGAAGACTTTGACAAGCGAAACATCTCCAATTACCAGTCTCATCGGAGTGTTCAGATCAGTGTCTCAATGTTCTTAACACCAGTCATTCATCGAATTCACTAACAGTGCCTAATTAAGCTAACAATTCTTTTACTGTCCCCGCGTGGATACGAATGGCGTTGGCCTCCACAGCCAAGCACAGCATATGGCCAAAAATAGAAATGTGATCGCGTGTCATTGTATCACCGCCAGGAACACAGCCTTGATTAGACTTGACGGTGAGGCCGCTGATCTTGGGTATCCACGATTACAAAATCTTCTTTCGGATCTGCATATCGTTATTTGCCATGCTTGTCTGATCTTCCATGTCATCTGCTTTACGATACAAACGACAAGCAGCACATCTGTGGTGTTGTGGTACGGCCATAATACGAAGAGACCAGAAGACGGCAGCCCAGCTGCCTTTTTGAGATAACGGCAATCCATGCTCCGATTATCGTAGCACACTGCTAGATGTCACATATCGCTTAAACAATAATCACTCATTCACAAAAAAGCGCACATTTAATAGAAACAAAGATGGCCATGTTGAAGTGATCAACGCCAGATCCAATTGACCTATATACAACGGCTGAACGTCGTCGAGCCGGCAGTCGTCATCTAGTTTGTCGTGTGGTTTCCAAGACCTTCTATAATATGCAAGCCTGCACGTTCCCAGTATGAAAGTTAATATCGCAAGACATCATGACCCTAAAATACGCCCTCGAAGTGAAAAAAATGTGCAAAGTTGACAAGACCGGCGCACGCTGTGAGTAATGCAATGCCAAAGGGACAACGCTAAGAGATGATTTGACACGTCCGAAATGACCGATGCATCGGTCAATCTACCGGCCGCGCAGCTGCGTTGCTTTTTTCTTTCTCTTCATCAAGGCCGGATTCCCCATGACGGCTTGAGCGTATCTTGCAACGCTTGTTGAGTAAACACTTGGTCTCCAGGCAGACGGCTAACACGGCCAGCTCCGTTGCGGATGGCTCCAAGTTGAGCCTGAGACATACCGCTGCGGTTACTCCTGATGCTGCCCGCGTCGCTCATGTTGTCAGAGTCCTTGAACTTCTTGGGGGGAGCGAAGTCGAGACCAGTGAAGGTACTGGACTTGCGGAGAGAATGACTGTTGCAAGTTAGAGATTGTGCATGTATCTGTAGGACGGTATAACTTACGGGCTGGGCAGAACGGTGAGCTCCTCAAAGGGCGAGACGAGGGTCTGAGCCACTGGGATAGAGGGGGAGTAAGGTCGTCTCTCGCCGAATGGGCTTTGAGATCGGCCGGCTGCTGTGTCTCGGATGGTGCTAGGAGGAGCAAAGTCGGCGGCGTTGATCATCGCGAAGTTGTCATCCTTGAGCTTGGAGGGGTTGGGAAGAGTTGTCAGAGGTGCAGGTGGTGGGAGTCTCTTCTTGGGAGGTTGTCGTACTCTGGCTGACGCTGAAGAGTCAGGTCGAGGGCCAACAGAAGAGCCAGCACGGGATCGTCCACCTGGTCCGCTCTGGTAGCTCATACCACCGATAGAGCCGTTGGGGCCACGAGGACGAGGTCCGGGGCGACCGGGACCAGGACGGCGACCGGCGGGAGGGGGTGTCATGGCACGGCGAGTGACAGGCTGGGCGTAAGGCATGACAAAGGTGTTGGTCTCAGGGTCGAAGTAGGGTGCATCAGCGCCCATGTAGCCCTGGTCGTAGTCCTCGTAGTACTGATTGCCAGCGGCTCTGCCTTGGGCCATGGCAGGCATGGGAGGCATGGGTGGTGGTGCCTCCTTGGTATCCTCAAAGTACTCCTTGTAGAAAGAACGGATACGGTTGGCGCGGTACTCGGGATCCTCAGAGTCGGTAATCTCATTAGGAGGAAGAGGGCGGAATCCAACTGAGAGTCGCTTGTTGTCCTGTTGGGGAACTCCTAGACCCCTGGGCTGAGGCCCATCCTCAACAAATGATGTTCGTTGCATGGTGCGACCACGATCATCATCCTCATGGTCCTCATAGTAGCTTGAAATGTCAGCCGCAGGGGTGTATGACTGGTAGTTGGAACCATCAGAGTGTCGGTCGTGGGGGAGAGGAGCAGTGTTAGGAACTTCAGGGGAGGTGACAGTGGGGGACTTGGGCTGAGGAAGAGAAAAGTTCAGACCCAGACCAGTCGCTTCATGCTCGCGGGTGGGAGGTAGAGGGAAGTCGGTGGCGGGCTCGGAAGAGAAGTTTGGCAGCTCAAAGTCAGGAGTCTTGGACCTCACGGCGGGAGGAGGCTGAACGGAAGCGCCATCACGTTTCTCATCAAAGTCTGAAATAACTCCAATCTCGGGAATCATGGCAGTTGGCTGGAATCCATCCTTTTCGGAATCAAATGGAGACTTAGGCTGGTGGGTTTGAGCAGGCATCTTGGGTGTGCCGAATGGGTCGACCCTGGATTCGGTTGCTGATACTGGCGTCTCAGGCAGTGAGTTCATGCGAGATGGTGGCATCTTCAAGCTCATGGGTTTGCCAGAGTTACGAGGACTGTTAAATTTAGTATTGTGCGAGTGGGAATCCTTGGGATTGAAGGACCGCAGTGAGCCGGTCTCGCTTTGCGTGATGGACGCAACATACTGGTAAGGGTCCTGGTTATCGGGGCCCAAAGTCTTAGCCAGAGAGTTGAGCGACTCTCGCGATTCCTGCAGGCCGGGGGGCAACAGGTAAGGCGATGAGAGATTCATATCCATTGACAGTTGACTAGGCTTGTGACCGACACCCTTCTCGCCTCCTCCTCCCATAAAGAGACTTCGGCGGGCAGACTTCTTTGCAGTGGCTGCCTCTCCCAGGCCAAAGTCCAGGCTCTTGTGAGGATCGTGAGCGTCCTCCAGCAACTGCTTCTTCATGTTTCTACGATGAAGGTAGTATAAAAACGCGGCGATAAGAACAATAGGAACACTAGGTTGAACAGTCAGCAAGACACGAACGGATGAACTAAACCATCTCATAAACACAAGCGCGGTTGGTAGCATACATAATAGCGACGACAATAGGAATCACAAGGCTATTTGAGCCAGATGGTTCGCAATCATGCTCGTCCTTGCAGCTCTCTCGTGCGACGAGTCGACGAAAGATAGATGATGAGGACGATGCCGTCTTCTGGTTGACGGTAGACACAGCCTGGTCCAGGTTGGCGCGAGACCGAAGGCCTTGGCCGTCATAGTGAGCAAGACCCATGATGTCGTTGTACTGCTTGCGCATGCACTAAATAGCCCCAAACAAAGAGATGGTGATCGTCGAGATTGTTTTGTTTCCTCCGCGAGGCGTAAAAAAATATTAAGAATTGTCGAATATTAAACTCCAAGCACAACTATCAGACGCATTAAGCTGCGATGCGATTGATAACTTCGGTAGACAGCTGGTACACGTCTAGTATTATCGTTCTCCAATGTTGATACGGGAATCGAAGGGATCTGAAGTCGTTTCGTCGAATGATGGCGTGAAGCGAAAAAGCAGATATTGAGCACTGTGAGATCGAGAACAGCGAGACTGAACAAGAGCCAAAAGCCAGCGAGCGAAAGTGAAAGCTAGTGAGCGGCTGTGATGTTGTGTAAAGAGTGTATAGGTCATTAAACGGCAAAGCCAATTAGACCGGAACGAAACGAAGGAATTGAGCTTGTTGGATACAACAAAGACTCTAGATTAAGCAGTGTAAAAGAGTGACTAGCCCGCTGGCAAACAGCTTTGGCAGAAATGCAGAATGATGCTGTCGTCGTCGGCCGATGAACAGTTGGAGAACGAAAGAAAGGAACGACGAATGGAAGAAAGAAGGAGAGTAAGGTAAAGAGGAAGAGGAGGTGGTGGAGCCTCGACGGGTGGAGCACAACGGGAGAGGCACAGGAGTAAGTAACCTCCACCAAAGACAGCCTCAGAAGCTGGGAACGTTATTAGGTGTCGCTACGGGCTGAGGTGCCCTGCGTAGCCTGCTTACAGCGACAATGCTCACTGTTCTCACAGCGGACAAAGGCCTTGAACCATTGCAGGGGGCCTCGCGCCAACGCAGCACAAGCCAGGGGAGAAGAGCTAGAAGAGCCATTCATGGATCCCGCCCATCCCAGACATCGAGCCCTGCTTCTTGCTCGAGCTAGAGGATTCAGACGGAGCGAGATGGAGCGATACCAAGAGGAACCAATGATTCAGCTGCTAGATCCTGGTAATTCCCTAACCCCTCCCAAGGACTCCTCCAAGAGAGATTAAGGTGGACCTTGGAACAGCTTTCTCGGTTCTCAGAGCATCCTGCTGGGATCCATGCAAAGCTCAACATCGACACCTTCAGGCTTTTCAGGTTGGTCAGAGAGCCCCTAAAGCAAGCTTGTCATGGAGGCCTTGCACGATGCACAAGGATTCCATTCAGTTGTGGGTTGCTATAGGCGTTGACCGCATTATCACAAGCAACAGCAACAATGATCTATCAAGCGTAGACTCTGTCACGTTATCTTTCTCATACCGTGCCATGCCGTGAGATCAATCAAGACCAGATCCAATGAAGATAACATCAACCGTTTAATTTCCAAAAAGTCTCTTTTGGCCTTGCCACTCCGTTAGCGCCCGCACCTAACCACCAGTCACATCAAGCATCAACAACAGTCAACGTCAACAGAAGCTTCAGAGTTGCATCTGTGGATGCACAACCAGGCACAATCTCGCACAAATCGACTAACAGCGATGCACATAGGGCCCCTGACCAGTCAGATCGGCGGATGCATTAAGTTATGAGCGCTTCATGCAAGGCACGAGTCCAGTAGTCAGGCTAACCCCGGCATTCAAGTGGAGGTTGAGGTTGAAGGCCAGCCAACGGGTGCCCTGGAAATGCTTTGCTTGAACAAGACCAAGCCCTGAAAAGGAAAGTAAAGAAAGGGGGAAAAGCCCTCCCCGCCTATCCGCAGATGGCGCCAGGGGCAGTTGGTACTAACGTTAGTCAAGTCGACTGAGGTGGCTGCAGAGCTGCTGCAAGCTGCAAACTGCAAACTGCAGGCTGCAGGTACGCGGTTCCTAGGCTGGCTGAGAGTTCAATAGAACCTGATCGGGCCTCCATTGACAGTTTTCGACACGGCTTCGGGCGAACTCATCTGAGACTCTGAGACCGTGTCCGCCGTGATATGGCCGAAGACGTGTTGTCGTCTCCCGTTACCGGCTGACTGGGCGAGACTGGGCAAGACAACCCGCCTGAAAGCGACGGGGAATTCACAAAGCAAAAACACAGTAAAGCCTGTTCTACACCACACTGTTGGTTTCCAAGGTTCAGCCCCTGTTTCTCCCATTAGCTTCGGGTGGTTGCTCGAGATCGTCAACTTTCTCATATCGAGATGCATCGCCTAATCGACATCACTGCAAAAGCTGGATCATTTCCACAGCAGACATTATTCTCGCATTAGATTGTCGGCCTATCGTGGGTCATAATTTCAATTCTCGCGTGCAATGGCCTTGCCTTCCTTGCTGTTCATCCGCAGTCTGCTAGTGCTATGTTATGCGTCCTGCCCTCAGATCTGTGCTTTTTTTGCTTATTACTACTAAGTATTAAGAAGGCCTACGTACACACGGCGGGAGAAAAAACTTGAATGGGCTCAGATTGTGCAGAAGGACCAATTGTCGGACGACGTCAATATGGAGCCCTCTGTAATTTTGAACCGGCTCCTCCGTGGTGAGCCATCGCACGGCACATCTCATAGATCCGCCGGGGAAACCGGAAAGTAGACTTGGTTAATCAACGTTATGCCCGGAGTGGGCAATACAGCTCCCTTACATTATCGAAACGATACTATCGCCGTTGTCACCTCGCTTGACCTTGGTTTTGCATATCCACAATGTTATTTATTTTGCCAAAGCTTGTTTGGCCTCATCTCAGTAACATTGGCCGTATTATTGCCATACGAGAAAAGTTCATTTTGAGTTTCGTCTGATGGCGGTCAGTCTGGTCAGGTCAGTGCTTGATTCACAAGCTGACAGCTTGAGATCCATGGATATCCCTATACCAGGACCAAGGTACTCCCCAAAAAGCTCGAGCTACTCCAGTCATGTCACCTTAATAATTCATCAATCAAGCGAATTGATATTTCGGCTGTGGGGAAATACCTCACACCTTAACCAACATTGCCCTCCTTGGCAAGCTAGGCAGGCGAAGCTATGAAACAGCCATTCATCCACCAACCCAGCTACCCTGACCTGGTGGTTTCATATATCGATGGCTTCCTCTCCTGTCATATGTCATATCCGCATCTATCCTAGGCTGTCCGTAATCGTCCTCTCATCCGCGGCGGTCGGTGGTGATCTTGTAGAACTCGGGCGCATATTCCAAAAGCCAACCCTTCTCGATCTTGGTGACTTCCCGGATGAAGATCTTGCTTCCCGTCTCCATCGCTTCGTGGAAGATAACCCAATCTGCTTTGCGATTGAACATGAGTGAACTTGGATGCGCATGCAACACCATATTACCCTCGACATTTCGAAACGTTCCATCTGGCTGCATCCTTGCTGCGTGTGCAAAGTAACCAGATGTAAGACAACGTCGGATTTGCTCTGCTTTTTTGACGTTGTCCTCCGACGATACCGGACCGGCAAGGGTTTCATCCACATTGATATTGAACCGCTCAAGATACCGCTTTAGTTGTGCTCTAATACTGACCGCTCGACTCATGGACTTGAAGTTGAGGTGGTTCTCATGACAGAATTTTGCCTCTTTCCGTCCCTTGGTGACAAAAGCCTGGTAGGCGTTCAGAAGAGTCAAGTGATCACCCTCATCCACGGCGAACTTCCTGCGTGATGTTTCCATCTTCTTTCGCTCGCCTTCGTGAGAGAACCATACACTACCGCCAAGACTTGTCATAGCTGCGATTGTCAGCATCTCGCTGAGACATCCAAATGACGGTGCTGCTAGTAGCGTTTTGGCCATCATAGGTTCGACTGCCAGCTCGGCCATTCTCGAGCCCAAGGGTCGAGTCAGTTTAGCATACTCGTCCAAGGCACCTAAAGCATATAACAACTCGAGTGCTTTGGCCATGAGCTCAGATGGCGGGGGGGAGAGAAAATTGAATCGTACGATATTGTCTATCCCAAGAGCCTTGAGCTGTAGAATCACCGGTGCAAGGTTTGACCTTTGCAACTCAGGAATATTAGCGTTCTGAAGCGATTGATAGCTTTGCTCAGTATAGAGCCGGAAACACTTTCCAGGCTTTGTTCGGCCAGCTCGGCCGGCACGTTGAGATGCAGCTGCCTTAGAAACCGGCGTAGCAGTGAGTGACTCGATGCCTGTCCTCGGGTCATAAGCTCTCAGCTTCACGAACCCACTATCCACCACAAAAACAATTCCATCAATTGTGACTGATGCTTCGGCAATGTTTGTGGAGAAGACAACCTTTCGAGTGCCCTCGGATGGCTTGTCAAACACGTACATTTGCTGCTCGGTCGACAGGCCAGCATACAATGGCAACGGCATCAATGATCCGTATTTCGGATTGAGATCCATCAACCGCTCGCTAACTGCCTGTATTGCAACGTCGATTTCCTCTCGGCCAGTCAAGAAGACCAAAATATCTCCTTCTCCCTCTTGAGTGTGTATGTCGAAAACAACATCAATGGCCTTTTCAACATAGTTCTCCGCTGGTGACTCAAGATAGAGGATATCTATGGGGTATGTTCTGCCTTCAAGACTAACAATGGCTCCGATTTCGTCTTTTTTGTCTTGCTTATCTTTGACCTGGTCGTCGCTGCTTCTTGTGAAAAACTCCAGGAATTCTTTTGCTTGTAGAGTAGCACTACTGATAATGATGCGCAACTCGGGTCGCTTCCGAATGATCTTCTTGAGCAAGCCAAGCAGGACATCTGTGCTAATGGACCTCTCATGTGCCTCATCAACCATGATGACAGAATAGCGCGTCAGTAATGGATCAACAAGCGCCTCTCGGATGAGGAGGCCGTCAGTGAGAAACTTTATCCTCGTCGAGGCCGAGGTCACATCTTCGAATCGTATTGA
Source organism: Fusarium tricinctum (assembly GCA_020744515.1). Classification (NCBI taxonomy): domain Eukaryota; kingdom Fungi; phylum Ascomycota; class Sordariomycetes; order Hypocreales; family Nectriaceae; genus Fusarium; species Fusarium tricinctum. The sequence goes on along the minus strand of JAGPXF010000002.1, from coordinate 5,438,346 downwards.
GTATCCGACTTCTTTGCCTAGCTCACAGCCAATCTCTTCGGCAACCCTCACCGCGACTGTAGTTGCCGCGACACGGCGAGGCTGGTAAGATGTTAGTATTTGTTTTGAGCTGTGAATATTTTCATGTTTACTCACCTGAGTGACGCCAATGATCTTCCCTTTTGAACACCATCCTGCTTGTTCCAGGAATTGAGGGATTTGTGTTGTTTTTCCAGAGCCAGTTTGACCAATAACAATGGTCACGGGATGTTTTTCGATGACATACAAAAGGCTGTCGCGGTGTTTCGCGATCGGGAGTAAAGCAGCTGGTTTGTGAAGAGCTGGGATGAAAGAAGCATCCAAGTCCAAGTCAGCCATTGTAGAATGGATCGTAACTATATTTGAAGGACAGGTAGACACTTTGAATAAGAAGGATATTGAGGTCTTGAGACACTCGTACGCGTAATGATGCACAGACAACTCAAACCAACCTCACTTTGTGGTGAATATATTTCACCAAGCATCCATATTCAAGTTCAAGTCTCTACTAAGATGTGTTACAATTAACTACCCTAGACTCATGGCCTGCACTTCCGCTGCAACCAATCAGAGGAACAGCATGATTCAGGGTGCATTGTGGCGAGTGGGTCAACGTCATCAGCTTCGTGTAGGCTGATTGACCCCTCGCGTCTCAACCTTAATATCACAAGCAAGGCCAGGCTGAAGCGAAATCCCCCAATTTCCCTGGTTATTACCTGCACTTTCGACAACTTGCAATCGAATTTCGTCTATATGCGCATGACACTTTGAACTGAGACTTAAGAGAAGCGCGAACAAGATGTCTGCCCCTGGAGAAACGGTATACTTCGACTCCTATCGAGAGCTGTCTTACTATGGCTGCCACTAGAGCATCACCGCTAACACGCTTTTATGTGAAGAACAAGGCCACTGAAAGTGGACCTGAGTCGCCCACTACTGCTCGACCCTTTGACCTCGACGACGACGATGTGCAAGAATCAGGCATTCTAGGAAGCGACGATGGTAACACCACAACCGCTGCTGCGACCAATACCTCCCAGGCTTCTGCTCAGGCCCAAGCCCCAAAGAACGAGACAGCACCCCCTAAGCCCCCTCGGCCCATGTCCGAAGCCCAAAAGAATGAGGGTATCCTTAAGGAAGCGTTCCCTGGCGTAGAGCTGAGCGTCATCAAAGCTGTACTGAGAGCTAGTGGTGGTCGCGTGGAGCCTGCATTCAATGCCTTGCTAGGTAGGCTCACACAAGTATACACCAAAAAGACATCACTGACATGCGCATAGAAATGACGGACCCCGATGCTGCTCAGAACGAACCCGCGGATGAAGTTCCACCTCCTCAGCCCCCGAGGCCCCAAAACCGATCCCAGATGTCGCAACTGGAGGCCGATGAGTTATACGCCCGCCAGCTTGCCGAGCACTTTGACAATGTTGGTTCCTACGAGTCTCGGACCGCCAACCGCGGTGGTAATGATGAACGGCAAAGACAGGGCCAGCACGGCCAGGACCAATGGGGCGACGACCGCGAGCACAGCTTTATTGACGATGACCTCCCTGTTATCCGTGATAACCTCCGCAAAGGATTTTTCGAGACACAGGAAAAGGTCAACGGATGGATCACCAACCTGAAGAAGAAGATCGAGGAGAACTTTGATGAAAGTGAAGAGCAGACGCAACGACAAGGACAAGGGCAAGCTTACCGTCGTCCCGGAGAATCTAGCCGACCTAGTGGTGACTACGATCGATATGATGCGGATCCCCAAGTACTCAGTGATGACTTTGCTGGCATGAAGTTCTCTTCCGACGGAAGTGAGTGCAAACCCCTGGTATGCATTGAAGTATTTGTTAACAATCCCCAGCTCCCATGAACCGCCCAATGGCCAACACAGGCATGTACAAGCCTCCGCCTCCATCAACTTCACCAAAGCCCAATAATGGCCGACGAGTCGGCTTCAAGGAGGAGACGGAAGAAATTAACATGTACGACTCATCACCACGGGTACCACCCAAGGATGCGGCACCTGCAAGCGGTACAAGAGGAAGCAAGTGGCAGCCCATGTCAGCGGTTGAGCCAAGCCCCATCGCAGAAAATGATCCTTTTAGTCTGGGAGATAGCGAAGATGAGAGAGAGACACATCCGAAGCCTAAGGAAGACAAGTCTGACGACAGCGAGCGCCTGAAGAAGGCGACTGCCGAGGCTATGGCTGACAGCCTGAGTGAATCGCAAGCGGCAGACGCGAAGAAGAACTAGTTGGGATTGGATTGGCGTAGATCATGTATACGGTCGTGATACGGTCCTGGAGATGGGAGGTATGACCACATGATCAGAAGATATTCTAAATATGGGTGGCCTGTTTATTGGGTTAACCCCGGACCGTGGTCCCCGACGGTTCAGTAGCTGGCATAGTATAGCCTTTTCTTGCTGTCTTTTCATGTTGTTTCAAGCCTTCACACTGATATCGTGGCCCTGTGACGTCTGTAGTGTGAATTCGATTTAAAAACAAGAGGCCTGGAGCCTGCTTAGCAGACAGGAGATGATGGCTTCTTGGCTTGTACAAATGACTGCCATACAGGCTGCCTCAAATCATCAATGGTGGTGGTAGCGTTGATTGGGAGGATCAAGCTTGAAGAGTTGGTTATTCCTTACTCGGGAATCATAACTCAAAGGACATGTCTCGAGTCATGCAAGTAGTTGACGATGAAGTAATAATGACATAATTAGATCTTATACTTAAGAAAGGAAACACACCACAGCAAGCCCTGCGTATTTCTGCCCGTGAGGGATGTAGACCAGACTAGAGGCTCTTGAGTCCCTTGCTCATGACGTTTTTTGATGACCTTAGCAATGGAAACAAGGCAGGTTATTGGACCGATGATGAGTTGCAAGACCACAGGCGGAGAAACACCCGACAGGCTTCGTTTCATGCATTGCATTGCAGAATGCAAACTGCAGACTGCAGTCGACAGCTAAGTTAAAGATGGAGATATCACCCGGAGCTGTGAGCCGGACCGCCTGTCGCTCGAGCACGGGGTCGGATACGGGACGGCGATTGGATGCGCGGATCTGGCAACCAATGGGTCGAGATTAGCGGATGTTTATTCGGGGACTTTATGCCTATTAATGGCCTATCTCCCGCTGGTGCAGTGTGAGCGTTATTTAGTTAGCGGACTACCTGAACGGTATAGAAGGCCGCCTTGAAGCTCTGGACTGCCCCGCCGTCGCTAGTAACGTCGTGCAACTACGGGCAAAGTAAGAGCCATGATCGAGCTGTTTCTCCGAGAAAGAGGAGACATAAGGAGGAGAAAAGGGGACAATTCAGGGCACGAGGCCATTTACTGCTTAGACCAGATATCTTGTTGATGCATCTGTCATTGCATGTCCCCGCTTCTTTTGCCCGAGCGCTGTAGAACTAGACTGTAGTTGACCGTCTTGTACAAGAGCCACTCACTGGGCTGAGCTCGAGAAGCGTCAAAGTGGACGTCCACCGTAGAGGGGCAGGCTTTTGCTCAGATCCCGTCACTCCTTGTCACGACCTTTTGTCCGAATAAAAAAACACTCCTCATCGTCTTTGCGTTGTTTGTGTTTTTGAAAGGAATTTTAATCAAATAAATTGAGAAATCCACTGTTGACAAAAAAATAAACTCTTGTTAATGAAACGAACCCTCTTGCCGTTTTCGACAGCGCCTCCAGATCCACGTCACGCTCATTCGACTCAGCTCAACTCGACTCAACTCAACATATCTAAAATCCAGCACTGAGCCAGCCTCGTCTCATTTGATCCCGTTCCACCTCAAAACTCGACAGTGGTCTTTAACAGGCCTAGACCTCTTGCGTGAGGTGTATAACTCAATCGAGGAATACTCTATTTGCTCTGACGTTGTCGGTCTGAGATCTTGAAGAGCAAGTGCCTCGGCTTTTGGTGAGTGATGACCCTCAATGTCCAATTGAATCCGATTCAATCCTACCGTCGCCCTCATAAATCTACAACGAACCCTTACCCTTACCCTTACCCATACCCATATCTGCAGATGTGCTCTGTGCATACGTCAATGCTTTTTCGTCAGCCGTTTGGGCCATTTGCACGCCTCCGGCCAGCCAAAAGTCGATGGCATAGACTTTGAAGATACCCCCCCACGTGCCCTCCAGGAGTCGATCTCGCACGTCGTCTACTAAGGAAGCCGGGCTGTCGGGTGATGGAGTCAAGACCCTGAGAAACCGGGCGTTTAACGTGTCGTTCTACACCTGCACATGGCAAGCGTGTGCCATAGAGGGAATGAGAAGTGGAATAACTTGGAAACAAGTGGTTGCGGATGCTGTGAAGAAACAAAAGCGCATCCACAGGGTCCCAGACTCCCACTCGACTATTACCCATTACTCCACCTGATTCTGCTCTTCTCTACGACTCTGGCTGGGCTGAGCTTGGTCTGAATTCACATTGGATGACATCCATGTTTAATGACTTTATGGAGCTGCTCTGAGACCTTGTCTTGTCTTGTCTTCCTGGTCATGTCTCCGCTGCTGGATTCTATTTCGTTGCCTCCCTGCCCATCCTCCCCCTCAACACTACTGTTACACATACTCACAAAAGGCACACAGACGCTGTAACTGACACTGAAACTCGCATATCCAGCCACACATCCTCTGTCCTTGCTCAATCTCCCTCCAAACAGAGACTCGCCTGTCAATCATCCTTCTTACTCACCTGCTCCCTCGCCTGCCGCTCTCTAAGTTGCTAAGAGCTCCCGAGGGCGCCCACGCCGCAATATGTAAGCTATACATGTTCCTTACCTCTTATTTCCTATTCCTATGTCTAGAGTTTGCCCAACCGGTAGCGGCTCAGTAACTCTTGGAGAATCCACTCAGCGCTGGAAGCACCTCTCGAACCAACAGAAGCCCTACCGTCATGACTCTATACCTCGAGCCCGTAGCTGACTCCCATTCTTTTATAGGAAGTTTGGCAAGCAGATCCAGAAGCGTCAGCTCGAGGTGCCTGAATATGCTGCCAGCTTTGTTAACTACAAGGCCCTGAAAAAGGTATGCCCATGTCATTCCCGCCCCCGTTGACCTTTCCGTTCCCGCTACCGAGAGCCCCGGGCCTCCATCTATTGTCTCCGCTGTCATCTCCTGTGGCGCCTGGTCCACTCTATCACTTTTTCCAAGGCCCTTCCGACTTTCCTTTCAGCTACTCGTTCTGCATTATGTAGCTCTGGCTGAAGCTGTTTTGTTTCTTTATTTGCGTCCGTACCCTTGTCCTTATTAGCCCACTGCCGTGTCTGAGTTTGTCCGTCCCCCGAACCTCTCTGCCCTGCTTCAGCTGTAGATCACCGTCATCTTGTGGCATGGAGTATTGCGCAGTGTGACGGTGGCTGAACAAGACCGATTCCTTGATTCTCTATTCGTCCTGCTATACACGAGCCCGAACACGTTTCCTAAACTGTTTGCACTTTGGCCAATTCTTGGAAACCATCCCACTAACATACTGACATGTAGCTCATCAAGAAGCTCTCTGCTACCCCTACCCTAACCTCACAGAACGATGTTCTCCGCTCAGCCACCCCCGTGGACTCCCAGGCCGCTCTTCAAGCCAACAAGGCGACCTTCTTCTTCCAACTGGTAAGCCGACTATTGTGTTACATCTCCGCCATGAATATTCCGACATGGTTGCTAAGCGATAAACAGGAACGGGAACTCGACAAGGTCAATGCCTTTTATCTACAGAAAGAAGCCGAGGTGCGTGGCAGATATAGCCCAAGACCACTACGTTTTTGAGGTAACAACCTAACATCTGGTAGCTCAAAATTCGCCTCAAGACACTTCTAGACAAGAAGAAAGTACTACAGTCCCGGCAAGGTATCTCTCGACGTTCGGCCAAGTTCACTACTCTCGAGGAGGGCTTCCAGCAGTTTGCTACCGACCTGAACAAGCTCCAGCAATTTGTTGAGATCAACGGCACGGCTTTCTCAAAAATTCTTAAAAAATGGGACAAGACATCTAAATCCAAGACGAAGGAGCTTTACCTATCAAGAGCCGTTGAAGTGCAGCCGTTCTTCAATGCGACAGTTATAAGCGAGCTGTCTGACCAGGCCACTACAAGCTTACAAGAACTGGGTGCCTGGTCCGATGGAATTCAGGTCAACTTCCAATCTGGCCATGTTGTGACTTCGCAGCATTTCGTTGGTACTGATGAGGGCGACGCGGACACTTTACTTCTTGATACCGTCATTACAGGGAACCTCGAGTCGTTGAAGGATCTTCTCCTACGGATGCGCTCTGCAAATGAAACTGGAGATGGCGATAGCTCGTTGATGGAGAGGATCACACGCACCTTCTTAGCAGCCATTTCCGAAGCCCCGGAAGAGTCCTTACGCGTGCTTCTTGACACAGGTCTTGTCGATCTTCACTCTTACGATGACATCAATGAGAGGAATTGCTTGCACCAAGCTGCCATCTATGGAAAGCAGCATGTCTTGGAATGGGGGTTGTCTGTCAATGTCGTTGTGGACAGGACAGATGTCTATGGCCGAGTCCCACTACATTATGCCAGTCTCCACGGGAGATTGGAGATGCTAAAGGTCCTTTTGGATGGTAAGTTGGTGAAGAATATTCATATATTGATTTACCTGGCTGACAACTACGTAGCAAATCAAAAAACAATCGATCTGACCGACCACGATAACTTCACCCCCTTGATCCACTCCATCATCCACTGCCACCTCGACTGCATCGAACTCCTTCTCGCCAGATCCGCACGTATCGATCCGGTATCTGACGCGGACCATGTTCCCCTGAACCTAGCTTGCGAACACGGTTCTGTGGCTGTGGTCGAGATGCTACTGAAACACGGTGCCCAAATTCTACCGGACGCTGAAGGCCTGTACCCTCAGCATCTCGTAGCAAGAGCAGGCCAAACATCGGAGCTCCTCCTTCTCCTTAAAGAGTTTGGTGCCGACCTGGATCAGATCGATAAGCTCTATGGATGGACACCTTTGGTTCATTCTGCAAGTGAAGGCAATGTCGACTGCCTTCAAGCACTGCTCAAGGTTGGGGTCGACGCAAGCATTGTGGATGAGAAAGATCTTCCAGCAATGTACTATGCTGCATGGGAGGGACACCTTGCGTGTATGAAGCTACTGACACCCTTTAACACACGACCCCGGGCGAGCCCCTTTATGGTACAACCTGCTTTAGGCCCCATGGACTCCAGCACCGCACCCTTGCCTATGTCGCTCGACCCCGATGCGATCCCCGAACTCGAGCTTCCTCCTCCGATCATTCCGCTTCGCAGATACGGCCATAATTTTCTCGATACCAAGACTGTTGTTCAGATTTCCTTCGGTGACTTTGACGAGCAGCCCCTCATCTTCTTCCAAGACGGCAAATATCCCGCGGCTCGCCTTACAATATCTTCCAAAGTTTCGGACCTTATCCCCAAGAACGTTATTCTTCCGTTTCAGGAAGATACTCGCATTGTTTCCTTTCAGGTTGACAACTTGGATACTTTCAGTCTAGACATCGACGTGTTCCCTACCTATGGTGCAAAGGTTATTGCCAAGACTGTCGCTCTACCAAGTATTTTTAAGGGATTACAAGGCACTTCAGGTTGCTGTCTGCCTCTTTTCGATCCTCGCCTTCGTGCCATTGGCCAGATAAGCTTCACTGTACAGGTCATCAAGCCGTTCCAAGGAAAACCTCTGGAAATCACCGACTTTGAAACTTACTGGAAAGCAACAAGCCAATTCAATCAGCCAACCAGTGCCATTGTCACCGGATCGAGTCTCTCAGGCGATTATGTGAGGATTTTTGTTCAACACACCAGCGATGGTGTCCCTGTTCTCTGGCCCATGTGGACAATAGCCTGCGGCGGACTTGATATTCCTGTTTGCCGGTTGACTCTGGAACAATTTACATCTATGACTATCAGGAGTAATAGCCGTGCAGATCTTCCCAGCTTGATAAGCAAGTCATCTGAGAGCATTGCAGAGGTTTATCATATCCTTGCCACGGCTGGCGTGACCCTCCAAGAAGCCCTCGCGCTCCTCAACCCTGGTATGCACGTCAACCTCCAGGTTTTATACCCAACGGCCGAAGAAGAGAAGGCTTTCTCTCTTGGCCCTGCTTTGGATGTTAACATCTATGTCGATTCTATCCTCAACATTGTGTTCGAACACGCCCGGACACAACGCGCACAAGCCCCTGATATTGTGCGATCGATTGTATTCAGCAGCTACAACCCTCGACTCTGTACCGCTTTGAACTGGAAGCAACCGAACTTCCCTGTCTTCTTGTGCAATGATCTTGGGCGAGAGGAGACCTCGGGAGCTACCGGCTTGGCTCTGAGCAGTGGAAGGCGAAGTGCTTCTATCAAGGAGGTGGTGAGAATCGCTCAGAGTAATAACTTTATGGGACTAATATGCTATTCTCGACTCTTGGTACGTTATGCCGTTTAGGCCTATTGACGATATATGCTTGTGACTAACCGCCAATAGGATATGGTACCGGCCCTTGTGGATGCTATCAAGTCTCATGGACTGGCGTTGGTGACGGACAAATCGTCAGACTCACCCGACGCAAGCCCTATGACTGACCCTTTCCCCCGACCGCCCAAGGGTGTTGATGGGGTGCTTAAGACTCATGGAATTTTGCGATTCAATGATTCCATAGACATGTAGATGGGATTAATGAGATATGCCCGGATAACGATTGCGACGGTTGGTATGGATAGATAGAGGAAAACCAATATTAGCTAGTATATAGAGCTGCTTTGATAGTAACCATGCATTTACAATTAGTAATTGCTTTACATAAGGTTGTTTAAGCACCTTTGTAATCATACTTGAGTGATGATAATTCCTTCTCGGGATCAACACTACCCATGACCATCTTGGATACCAAAATAATGCCATACACCACCAAGGGTAAGCATCCCATTCCGGGCCACACGGCTTCGCTTTTTACTCTGCCTATCGCCCAAGCCATTAAAATCAAAATAACTCCCAGGCCCAAATTCAGGTAGGGCAGATAAGTTTCGAGAGGGGATCGTCTTTCAACGTAACTGAACGAACTTCTGCGCTGTCGTGGTCTCCCGCGAGGCACATAAGGCTCATAGTCTTCTTCATCCTCGTCGTCGTCATCGCCAAACACACCTGAAGATTCACGTGTTGACAGCGACGGTGGGCGTGTGGGTTGTGGAGTCTTGGGCCGTGCCCAGTCGTCAAGAAAAGGAATGCCCGACGACGTGGGGGGTTGATGGTGCAGAAGATATGCCGTTGAAAAGAGAGACGTTAGGCTGAGGAGGGCGAGAAGTGATGTAGGGGGGTTTATTAAGGCAGGAAGATAGGGGATGGTTGCGAGAAGGGGAATGGCGAGAAGAAAGCGGCGGAACTGGACGTCTCTGGCAGCATTCTCGATGGCAAGCTGAGCAATGTAGTCTTCTTGTTCTGGTAGCAATATTAGATAACTGTAGAATTTGTTTAAAGCCTTACGTTGTACCTTGTTCATCCAGGGCTTCAGGCTGCGAGTCTGTGGAATCTTCCTCTGGATAGTGAAATGTGCGCCTCAAACGGGCAGTTGTGCCCTGGTAATTTGGCATGGCAGCGAGTATAAGGCCAAAGAAAAACTCAGATTTCAACACAAAATGTCTACTTGAGAGGAAGAGAAACACAGTTGCAGTTCAACTGGTATAAATGGTGATGTAAGACGTTGTCACATGGGCCAAAACGGTCACGAAGTTGAAGTGAGGCTCAGCCTTATGACGCCACAACGTCCCTTGCCCCACCTTTCTACTTCGTCGATACTTGTCGGCATCCGGCAGCAAAATTTCGCCGATATTCAGTCCAGTTGAATCTCAGCTGATCAACCGCCGTGCGATTGATCACAAGGAAGAAAAGCGCCAGAACCACAATGTCGCAACAATTAGCACTACCCCGCGTCTTTGGACGAAGACTGGCGGCTGTCCTCAAGACAAGGACTGTCAGCTTGAGACCCGCGCAGAGGAGATGGATTACTCCGGCGCCCAAGGCTGGTGATGGGCCCTTGATGTCGAGGAGGGCAGATAGAGAGCTCCCAGGTATGCAATTGATGTGGGATAAAGCAAATTGAAAAACGGGGACTGATCTTTTGTGAACTTGCAGATGTCGCTGATATTACTTTCCGCTGGCGCCGAACATTACCAATCTTCCTCGTCATCGTGGCCGCCTCGTCTGTCGCCATCTTCAACTACCAAAAGATGTCGTCCCCCGTCGTCTCATCAACGCTTTACGCTCTGCGCACCAATTCCGAGGCCCGCGCTCTTCTTGGAGACGAGATCTACTTCAGACACCAGATCCCCTGGATTCACGGTGAGATGAACCAGCTGCACGGCCGTATCGATATTTGGTTCTCTGTGCGCGGCACCAAGGGCGAGGGCGTCATGCGCTTCGCTAGCAACAGACCTACCAGCAAGGGATTCTTCTCGACTACAGAGTGGAGTCTTACTATGGAGGATGGTACGAGGTTGGATCTTTTGGATAGTGGTGATCCCTTCAAAGCACTCACGGGAGCAAATGCGGTTGAAGACTTGCCTCCGGTGGATGAGGATGCTCCTACAAGAGGATTCCGAAAGCAGGTTGAATACAAGTGAGGCAGGTTAAAGGGAATATGGAAGGCAAAGCGTTGGTGTAAAAAACGAATTTGGTAACCCTGGGTACTCCGGTTGTAGTCGAATCTGTACAGTAGTAGATGGTGTGTGTATAATACAAAAAAGCCCGCTTATGATCTCTCCCCTTTTGTCATACGTAGTACAAAGTTCCTCTTACATTCCATGGTGCAATCATTAAACATTTAGCTGTGCCGCTTCTCTCTGGCTCTTCAGCTGAAGATGCTTCTCCCGCGCCGTCTGGAGCTTCGCCTCGTGGTCAGGGTTCCGCTCTAGTAGGGTCTCGAGAGCTGCCTCACGATGAGGTTGAGGGGGAGCCTTTCGCTTCTTGGCATCCTGAATACGGACGACACGGCCCTTAGGACCAGCAATGGGCCCACTGACTAGCACAATGCCCAGATCGTTATCCACCATCATGACCTTGAGGTTCTGCACCGTCACGAATTCGTTACCCATGCGACCAGGCATCTTCTTGCCGGGCATGACTCGACTACCGCTGCCCTGCGAGGGACCCGTTGTACCGATCGTTCGGTGGTTCTTGGAGTTACCGTGGGATGCTTCCTGACCGGAGAAGCCGTGGCGCTTCATACCACCAGCGAAACCCTGACCTCGTGATCGGCCCTTAACGTCGACGTACTGGCCCTTCTTGAACCAATCGGGGAGAAGTTGAACACCAACGGGCAGCAGTCCAGCTTCGCCCTTGACCTTGAATTCGGCAAGGTCAGCCTTGGGTGCAATGCCCTTGGCCTCGTAGTAACCCAGCAGCGGACTGGTGACATTTCGACCCTCGCGGGAGCCCGATCCAATCTGCACAGCCCAGTAACCGTTCTTCTCTCGGGTCTTGTTGGCGATGACCTGGACCTGGTCGAGTTGCAGCACAGTACAAGGCACACGAATCTTTCCAACAAAGACACTCGTCATGCCCTTCTTAATAGCGAGAACGCCTGTGCGCAGAGGGGTGGTATTCTCTCGACGCTTCAGAGCAGCAGCGGGTCCGGATGTGAGAGAAGGGAGACCGGAAGAAGGCTGGTTGAATCGCTTGTGCTTGTTGCGAGGAGGGGCCGTGGTCCATCCATTCTTGACACCGCGAGTCGCCGTGAGCGGGAGGAGCAGAGGCCGGGCGGCGACGGCGCAGGGCCGGGGGAGGGCCAGCCGGATTGGTAGGCGGGGAGGCATCTTTTCTTGAGAGGACGGCGGCGAGTCGACGACGGCAATTGGCGCTGTCGAGAGGAGGAATTGAGCCGCCGTGGGTGAGGATCTGAGGGCGAGGGATCGGATCTGTTGATAGTGAGTGAAAGATTTTGGTGGAGGTTGAGATACTCCAGAGCTTTTGCAGGACCCGGAGAATTCCCGGCTAAGGCCTGCACTACGAATTGCTGTGAACTGGAATATCACTTCTAGAAAGGAAGGTTTAATAACTCAATCAGGTTTGTTATTTCTTAGTAACTAATACTAAAGTTTATAATTATTGAGTATCGTTAATTTCTTTTGTTTTGTGAAGTCACTTGTTGTGGTTCGTCTTCTCTAAGCTCCAGGTCCCCTCCCTCCAATGCCGCTCCCCATCTGATTCACATTTGTCCCCTTCAGCTTATGATCCCCCGGATTAGCAGCAGCCTCGTAGATGATATTGGCGGGAGCTCTTCCAAGCTGCGTCCACTCGCCCTTAAAGCCAAGGTACGAAATGCGAGTCACGTCCTCGTCACCATCGCCAAAGTTGTCGGCGAAGAAAAGCACCAGCTGTTGTACTTTGCCAAACAGCGCGCGCTTCACGGGGATTTCTTGAAGATCACCCGTCTGAGACAGCTCAAGTGTCTGGATGGGGTCGGACTCCTCAGCGGCTGCGAAGTCGAGGTCGTCACGGTTGATGAAGAGATGAAGGGTTTTGGGGGCTGAGGCTGAAGGGGATGTGCGGATGAGAATAGAGTGAAGCTTGATTTGTGCCGTAAAACTAATCACGATTAGTACAGATCATTTAATACTACAAAGACTTATTTTATACTTACGGAACGGTCATAAGAAGCTGCTCATCAACATCGCTGGCCAACTCGGGCTCGATAGTCAGTCTCTCTTGCCACGTCTTCTTGACGATCGTCTGCCCGATATCTCGCTGAGCTTCGTTCAAAGTGACAATGTGATCAAAGTTGATTTGACTGTAGAGAGAGAACTGCACAGCTGGAGTGATGTCGTCTGAATGATCGTGCTCATGGTGGTCGTGGCCGTGGCCAGAATGTTCGTCGTGACAGTGAGACATGATGCGTATTTGATCTGAGCAGTTATGATATGTATGGGCTCAAAGTAATTGCCAAATTTGAGTAGGTATGGTTCTTGCTTTAGGTTCGTGGTCAAGTCAGTTGATGTGGTTGTAAGTTGTAGCTTGTAAGTCGAGTGTACCCAATAGCGAGTCAAATGACGTTTTAATACTCGGCCCCTCTATAAGTGCATGGGATATCATGAATATTAATGCCATCTAGTTGAAGGTCACACAGTTCAGATAGCAATTATGACTGGATGTTAGACGTGAAAAAGTTCGAGATTTTAAAATTATTGCCAATCAATATTTCATGTATGGCGTTGATGTCCTAAAAAATGTGTCCAAATCCTTTGCTTCGCTTGCTTCATCTAAATCCACTCTTCCTCTTATTCTTCTTAGCCTTCTTCCTATCACCAAATATGCCAGACACAGGCTGGCTCATGGCAATCGAAGGACCGAAAAGCCCTTGACTCTGGGACGATCCAGGTGCTCCTTGCTGGCTCGACATAATTTGTGCAGGGACGGGTGCTGCCGGCATCGGTGGTAGCTCGACGAGCTCTTCTCTCTGGGAACGCATCTGCGATGGCTGTGGTCTGGGAAAGCTCGCTGGTGTAACTTGACTGGACCTGGGCTGGCCGCCCGGTCTCATACTGGAAGGCAGCTTGTATTTGTCCGCATGAGCCTTGCGCTTGTTTTCAATCCTTTGCAGTCGCATTCTTGCGTCGTCAAACATCCTATCACTAGCAATAGCGACGCTAGAGATGTAGTCATCTGTACCAACTCCACGTTCCGCCGGCCAGTGTGATAAAACACCTGACACTTTAGCAGATTCCATTCTGTCTGGTCGTAGTGATGGTGCGAGGAGTTGCAGTCGTCTGACCGCCGCATCATTTGTGCTGTTCGAAATTGTGCTAGGAGGCGAAGAAGTAATTCCAGCTTGCGAAGACTGAGACGACTTGATCCGTATTGCACTCGATTGCGTGGGCTGAGTTTGTTCAATCCCGCCCTGATTTGCTGATCTCAGAAGAGGCATATCCTGAACCATGACACCAGCTGTTGACAGAAACATATCCTTGGCCAAGTCTGCAATCCATCCTCTCCTTAGTTCCTCCTCTTCATTAGGCAGTCTCCCTTCCAAAGGGTCTAGCCATAAGTCCACGTATGTTTGGTTGAGATGTGACAAGCTGACAAGTTCTCGAATCCACTCCTGCGAAGTCTGTCTTCCAAGCTGTGTAACAACTGTTTGCCCATCATCGCCAAGAAATAGGTCAAGCATATCCGGCTGTGTGGCGTTGTCGACGCCTTCAAAATTTACTGGATCAAGCTCGTTGCCAATTTCTTTCCAGGTCTTGAGGGGGAGTCTTCCTTCAGTCATGCCCTCAGCAATGTTCTCCTGAATAGCTAAGAGCAAGGTAGGCGGTATGTCGTGGATGCTGTCCGCAATAGCTAGAAGGGTTTGTCGAAGAGACCGGCACAAGACGTCCAGCTTCAAGCGCATAGGTCCAAAAGCTGCTGGTGTTTTGTTGTTGGTGACACTCAGCTCATTTGTTCGAGGGTGGCGCTTCACAGCTTCATTAATGTTGTCCTCGGCCATGCCGTCAGGAAGCACAAAGGCTGTGCCCATATGTCGAAGAAATTGCTTGCGCTTTTTCCTCCAACGCTGTGCTTGACCTAGCTTGAATCGATTAACTCGCCCAGTCGGCAACGTAATCTGCATATTCCGGTCTTTAACGGACACGCAGATGCAGTACTGCACGCCTAGACTTTTACTCAAAATGCTTCCTTGATAGAACTGAACACCAGCACGGAGATAGTCATTTGCTATGCCAGTCGTAGCGTCTTTGTCTTTCCTGAGCTCAACTGGGTGAATCTCGAGCGATTGGATATCCCCATCCGTAGCATTGCTATTCTGAGGAAGAGTGAAAACATCACGGTGCCAATAGGGAAGGCCGCTTTCCTTGGCATGTGCGAACCAGTAGGTTTGCAGTTGTCTATGTGTTGGAGAAAAGACAAACACCATAACAGCCTCTTGCCCGCCTTCAGAGGTAAGACAGGTCGTCATGCGCAGTGCTTCTCTATCTAGCAAACGAGGGCAAGAGATAAGTATAGTTGGCCTTGGTGGTGCATCCTCTTGTTTGCTAACCGCAAACAAGTCGATCCAGTAAAGGTTCCGCATAGTCAAGACAATTACATGGTTTTGGTTGGCTGGGCTGACTTTGATATCAAGGATCGCATCAGGTTTGGACTTTGGGCGAGCTAGAAGCGACAGCTGAGGTAGAGCTATGTGCGAGACAAGATCAATGACTTCGTACTTCTCCCTGTTCCATATCAATAAATGGCTCGATCGCTTTGCCAACCCTCCAAGCTCATCAGCACTCTGTGCTTCATCCTCCCAAAAGCGGTCTACTTTGGTGGTGCCGACGAACAATATGCCGTGTTTCTCAGCCGGATGCTCCGTTGAAATGGGAAGCTCGTCCAAAAGTCCATCTGAGATGTGTCCGCATTTAGAAGAGGACATTCGTGTTTTCGATTTGTTTCCCACAATATCCCATATGGACCAATATCCACACTCATCCACAATGGCGATTTGAGGTTGTTGTCCTTTAGAGCTCGGGTTAAATGCGACATCTAGCTGGGCATTACCACCTGTCGTCTGATGTGGGATGGTCAGAATTGGGTTCGGGTCTATCCGTGACAGTCGAGGTTGAATGTTGAGACTGGACGTAGAGGACTGTGCCACTGGAACTTTGTGGTACTCAGGGTGGAGGATCGTGGTCGATGTTTGCTTCTGGACAATGAGCCAGCGAACGGCATCATATCTCGAGAGGCTGGTTGCAAATTTGACTTGGGAGATTGGCAGACCATCACTCGCCCAGATGACCTCCTCATCAGGATCATCCGGGTCAATTACAGAAGGCTGAAGAGTTGTGTGTTTGTCATCATCCCATATCCACTTTGATTGATCGATCCGGGCCAGTCTAAGCAACTCTCCTGATTCTCCTGTCGCCGTCGCCAGCATTGGCGACCCGGCAATTCTCGAATGGTCAGACACATTTGTCATTTGTCCAATAGAAAGCAATGGTCGGTCGCTGGCTTCGCCCTCAATCTTTGAGTAGCGGTCCATGTTCTCATGAAGGAGCCCGGCAAGGGCAGAGTTGCCCATGAAAGCCTCGGGATGCGCCTGAAGAAGCCATCGCTTCTGGACTCTACGTTCCTGCCAAAGGTTGGAAGAGACTTCTGGAGAAGGAGATTTTGAAGGCGGATATAGTTCTGCCGATGACCCAACAACTTTAAAGTGCGGTGCTGAAGATGGTATGTTAATATCGCTGGGCGCGCAAAATGATTATTCAGAAACTCACCATCAGATGTTATGCGACTGGTGTGAAAAGTGCCAAGCTGCGATGTCGCATCTTCAGATGGTAAATAAGTAAGACTTCCTACGTGACCGTGTATTAGGTCCGTAAGTCGCCTAGTCTCAGCCATTTGGCCCAAGTATCGATTTCCAATGTGTTAGAATTTTGGTCGATGTTCCTTTCTTCATCGCGAGATGGGCTGGTGCAGGCGCAAGAGAGTCTCGAGCGGGAGTTGATGGTTTGTGAAGCACTAAAAAGGCATCCTAGGTCACCTATTATGGTTATATAAGAATATTGGAAGCACAAGCAACAAAGCATTAGTAGACGAGCGATGGCGGTGAGTAAGGCACAAGGTTGTAAGAGATGCTCTGAGTGATGCGATGCGACGTGAATTGAAGCTTTCGACGGCCCCACGGGGCGGTGCAGGTGACTTGAGCCACACTTCCCAGTCGGCCGAGCAACGTAATTTCACGGTGTAAATACATGCATGACAGTTTGCCCTCCACCAAGATCACTCACCCTGGCTACACGACAATAACCAGAAGCGCAAACATTGAATAATTGCTTGTTCGCTACGAATACCAGATCAAAATGGCTACCGATTTCCAGTCCTCCCTATCTGCGAGCATGCGTCAGAGCATGGCACCCGTTGGCCCCTCTATCGCAAACCAGCTGCCCAACATCAACTTTGGCTTTGACGACCTGCGCGATCGCATGGCAAAGTTCACAGCCCGATTCGATGCCTTCATTGAGGAAGGCCGTAAGCGCGTACTCGAAGAGCGCAACCAATTTCGCATGAACGTTGCCGAACTTCAAGGTATGGCTATTTTGTTTCAACAACACCTAGGACACCAGCTAATCTTACACCAGAGGATCAACGTATGAAGAAGCGAGACGTCGAAATCATTCAAGTCAAAACCTCAACACATCAGCAAACTATCGAGAAGGAAGAGGCTGAAACCCGTGAAATGGAGAGTGCTATCAACTCTCTCGCCTCCCAACGCGACAACCACCTCTCCACGCGCGATAGCCTTAAAGCCGAAATCGCACAAACCCAAGCCGAGATCGAAGCACGACTTGCTGCACAGCGCGAGTACTCCCAACAGCAACAAGCTCAGTCGCGGTTCAATGTGCCCGAGCTGGACTTCTGGATCACCAACCTGTGCCTCAAGATCGAGGGCGCTGGCCACGACGACCGACTCAAATTTGTGTACACGCATATTGACGAGAAAGACTGGGAGCGCGAGGCTTGGTTTGAGCTGGTGACAAGCTCACGTGACTACGATGTGAAGCACTGCCGGCCTAAGATCGAGAGAGAGAAGGTTGAGAAGGTGTTGGATAAGCTGAATGAGACAAGGGAGTTGGTGGTTCTGCTCAAGGGTATGAGAGAGTTGTTTGTGGAGGCGATGAAGTCTTGAAGAGTTGGTTGATGTTTATGCTGTAATGACCGTTTATGTGCGATAATGCTGCTTTGAGAACGATAATTATACCTGGAGATGATGACTTATTCTGTTAATATTTCACGAATGTCAAGAATGTTTTTCATGTGTGTAGTTCGCATGTTGCTACGAAACGCTGCAGTTGAAGAATAATTTGATGCAACATAACATATACCCAGAGACCAGGGAGAAGATCCATTTTATTTTTTGGGCTTCGAATATTAGCAGCAGCAACATTGATATACGTTAATTTTCCAGCTTTTCTGCCTAGGTATATAATCGATTATGATTGTCATGATGTGCAGACCAAACCGCGTCCCGCGTCTCCCCGCCATGATCAACATCCACCTCCACTTCCCTCTCTTCACACTCCATATCCAAACACCCTTCAACCGCCATCATGCCCGAACCAGACAAACACGCCGCCGCACAACAAGCAGTAGATATCCTGCATGAAATCTCTACAATTCTTGTACGATGACCTCGCTATAGTGCAGTGTGTGCGATGACTTGACCGCTAACTTATGCTGTTACAGAACTGCCACCTTGATCGCCGCACCTTGTCCATCTGCATCTCTATGATCGAGCGCGGAGTAAACCCAGAGGCTTTGGCGGTACGTTATCAAATTGGTTGACATTGGTAAATAGCCGCGCTAATCAGTACCTTGCCATGTTTAGCAAGTTATCAAGGAACTCAGACAAGAGGCCCAGCGGGTAGAACAACCTGCTGCAGCAGCAAGAAGGCGCTGAACTACGAATGTGTGTCTATGGTTTGATTTTCAGTTATGGGATATTGTTTTGGTAGGCGTTCGCAGGGAATGGCAATTCGCTTGATAGACGCAATCCCGATTACGAATCCGCAATGATATTTGATACATTCACATTCAACTATCCAAAACTGTCAGGCTACTTGTGTCCGCTACAGCCTATTTAAATGTAAAATATCACCTAAACCACTAAGCGCCCGAGATGCAAGCCTTCATACCCTATCATACACCATACACATCTGGTTGAGCACCCTCCTACTGGTGTCTCCAGTCCAATCCAATGCAGTCAACCCCCAAACGCCATGCCGAAACAAACCAACCCGCCCATATTGTAGATTTTATATCATGACAACGACATCAGCCTGTTGTGTTAGTGTCACTCATCGGTGTCCAAAAAGGACTATTTCATTTTCGTCTTCTTCTTCTTCGTCGTCATCGTCTTCCTCCACGTCAGACAAGCCATCGCTGAGGTCATCCAACTCAGAATCGTCGTCGTTATCTGATGCATTGTTGCCACGGTTTCGCATCCTCCAGATTCCCAGGATGTCGTCTTCGGACTCTTCGTCTGGTGGTAGATGCGCAATTATAGAGTCCAATCCCATGTTGACAGGCGATACCGATCGCGCAACTCTGTCAGGCGCACGAATTTGAGCTTCGACACCATGAGATGAGTGTCTGCGTCTATTCCCCACTGCAGCTGCTCCTCTGTTTCCACTTACAGAGCCAGAAGCATCACGTCCGGTTGCCACAACAGGCGGTCGTTCGTCACTCACAGGCGGCTGTGCTGAAGAGCCTCCCACGATATTCAACTCCACTGTGTTATACGACCGGCATATGGAACATTTCAGACCCAGCCAGTGATATCGAACCGTGCTTTTTCCAGAGCAGTCGTTGCACAGTATGACGGCGGTCGTATCGCGGAATTCCGGAGGCATAGGTTGAGTCTGGATAGCGACATCCAGATTTCGAAATTGAGTCTCCATGTTGGTAAGACTCTTGTTACAAATCGGGCATTTGTAGGATACCTTCATGTGCTGTTCGTAGCATTTCTTGTGGATACTATGGCCGCAAGGCATAAAAACCACGGGTCGTGGAGAAGTGAAGAGGTATTCGCCACAGATAGGACAGTCGCAGTCTGTTGACCTCTCGATGCACTTATGTGAGCCCTCAATCGAGGTAGAAATACATGCGCGACATGTCTACGAACTGTTAGTAATCCAAGCCACATGTGACAATCATTGTGTTCTCACCTTGCAATGGAAGAAATCTTTGCCGAGGCCCATGCCTCGACGGCATATGCCACAATCGTTACAATGGTAGATGGGTTTGCTCTGACGATTTTCCCACAAATGGCAAATATTACAGTAATAGTGAGCAGATTCCTCCCCACAGTTAATACACATATCGGAAGCCTTTTGTGGTGTTGTGCAAAGCATGCAGAGCATGTTTCGGGTCTCTGTACGAACGAGATTATGGTCTTCGTTCGCATCGTGGCAGAAACGGCATGTATACCATTTCTTACAAGTGAAGCATTGCAGTTTGACATTCCGTTCGTAGTGTTGGCATCCAAGAGGCTGTTCCGTTTCCGGCGTCACCTCATAGGGTTCCACGGGGGTTTCGCTTCCATGTCGTTTCGGCAGCTTCACAGGCACGAACGTTGGTTTCTTGTCCTCCTCGCTCAAGATAAATATCTCCTCCTCTGGCTGATTCTGCCAGAACTTCAACGGCCTCGAAGCTGGAGACTGCGAGAAAACTTGGTCTAAGCCATCACCACTTTCCAGAATCTTCTTTACAATCGGGACGGTCTTGGAAGAATTGTATCCTTCCAATAGAACATCGTGAATTAGGCGCGCCTTGTCATCCTGGGGTATATCTCTTGCATTGATTGTGTGTATGCGGGATCGCAACTCGCGCATGCCATCATCTTCCGGAATTCGGCGGGAACTAAGGGGACTCAGGGCAATTCCGATATTGTCGCGAGGAGGAGTTTCTCGAGACATGATTGGTACCGGTTCGATTTCTTCGACTCTTGTTTCTAGGGTTGAGACGCTGAGGGGTCGTGTGAGGGGAGAGTCGATGATCGGCACAGGTGCCGACTCCGGTCGATGTACAAGTACGGGCGCAGAGACAGGACTGTCGGGGAGACCAGAATCGCTCACTGCGTCGGGGTGTTCAGTCGAATCACCTCCATCGCCAGCGAAGGTAGATCGCGAGATTTCGGAAAATCGACGAGCTTGGCGCAGGACGGGGTTGATAAGAAACTCGGAGACAAGGGAAGACATCAAGCAGGTAGTAGCGGATGCTTAAAAGTTAAAGTTGGGAGGTGGTGAGGGCCTGAGCGGCGATCCAAGATACCGTACGGGCGCACTAAAGTATGAGTAAAGCTGGGTATTGGTTGCGCCGAA
The DNA here is from genome assembly GCA_020744515.1 of Fusarium tricinctum. NCBI lineage: Eukaryota > Fungi > Ascomycota > Sordariomycetes > Hypocreales > Nectriaceae > Fusarium > Fusarium tricinctum. The sequence goes on along the minus strand of JAGPXF010000002.1, from coordinate 5,417,486 downwards.
GCCGATGTAGCAAGAGGGAAAGGAGGGTAGAGAATGGCGCTGAAGAGAGGATTTGACAAGTTCGAATCCTGTAATATCACCGTCAGAGGAGGAGTAAGTTAACGGCGCGGGTCCAGGCGCCTCAGGTCTCAGGTCTTAGGTCTCAGGACAATGGGATGACGAGAGACTGGGGAAGCCAGAGACTCTACGGCGTCTTAGCTCTACGGTAGCAGTTTAGCTCTAGACCAGAGTGGATGACAAAGGTGGTTTGGTTGCGAATGACATGTAGTGGAGTTTTCCGAATAGCGAACGACAAGCGAATGGAGGAGGAAGGGGTAGAGAAACAAAAACGAGACTGGGGGGCAAGGAGTTTGTTTTTAGCATGTGACTGCGAAATCTGGTGGCCGGGCATGGTTCACGAATGGCCTTAATATATGTGTATGTATAATAAAGCATACTACCTATGCAATAAGCTTGCGTTCAATACAGTTTCAAATGTAGTCATTCAGAGTCAAATTCTAATCTTGCATATAGTAGTCTGGCATTGCATGCATGCGGTTGCTGGAACCGCAAGCCCAGTTCTTCTGTTACTGGTAAGCTCCGATTGCGGGAACAGACCAAACCGCATGTTGTTACAACCTAGATCAGACGAGGATTCGGATATAAAGATACCTAGTGGGGAAATTGAACGACACACGGCACAAGCGATGGGAGTAATGGTACCAGAGTCTACCGACATGGCGGGAAACGTAACAGCAACATCGATTTTACAATCGGCGGTCAAGTCTCAATTTCTACTATTGCATGTCGAAGTACGGCACAGGGCTGGTCAGGGCCACCGCCAATTGCTTTTCTGGAGAAGGAAATAATAGCTAGAGGGTTGACGTCTTGCCAAGAAGGCATTTATATGGAAATATGGCTCGAATAGTCCGCACTTACCGAATACTACTGGTTTCATTTTCCTGTATACTTTAGGCTCAACAGCACTCCAGGGTATTTTATGTGCTGTAGCTGTATGCACTAGGTAGTCTCCTAAATCTCCTGTCCGCCAATTCAAATATTGAGACATGCAGCAGAGTCTTTCTGTGAGCTCTAACTACCGCCTTGTCTCTCTCTGATGCATGCATATAATGGGAGACGTCATCAGATCGTGGAGTATCTTCAAAGGTTGCTTCCGGAACTTGCATATTCATTCAAAGTATGCCGTTACCAATTGTGAAAATGGAGCTTATGGACAATGTTGAATATTATACATCGCCATCACGTTATTTGCAAGCCGTATACTTGCTGGTCTTAGGAATCATACCCCCCATGGATATCTCGGCCGTGTCACAAAGTTGCATGCCTCTCCACGTTTATCAATCTCGAGTGGATTGAGACGATGTTCACTCTCGGTTGAAACAACAGCGAATTTGAAACAGCCAACCACTTAATGTTTGACAAATCAAAAACAAAAGGGAAGCTCGAGGCAAAAAGGATGATCACGCTGGGGATCGAACCCAGAATCTTCTGATTCGTAGTCAGACGCCTTGCCATTGGGCCACGCGACCTGGTTTATTGGTTGCTTATTTTGCAGCTCGACAACTACATGTTGCGGGTAAATTGGTGACACTCGCAGTCGATGCCACTTCTCCGGTCGATCCTTGCTGCTGATTGCCCCTAAAACATTCAGTGCAACGACGCTATCGAAAATGGATATAGGAGCTGGAGGGCTGGACCAGGCTGAAGTGGGGTGCTATCGACGGGCTTGGACCTGGCGCCAAGGGGAAACTTACGGGAGCAGCTGTTTAGCGTAGAGAACTGGCCCCTGGCCGTAGAGCATATGTGGCATTTCAGGGGACATCCATTCAGCTCGTGTTGTGTAATATTCTTAGAACCACCACAACGCCAGTTTCCTTGGCCTCGAGATAGTCTTTTTATCTTTTTTTCTCCCCTGGTTCTTTTTCCTTTTCAAACCTGTGTTGTCGTTTATAGCACAGGTCTTCGCCATTTAGGCTTCTTATCTGAATTGGCAACGGCTGCTTCATTGAAGCCGGTGTTCCTCCCTTCTATCCCTTGAGTCTCGACAGCTCGTCCAATCTTTTTTCCTCTCCCTCCTGTCGAGCTTAACTACCTGGCCAGCTTCACCCTTTTGCCTTCCATCAAACATACAATCTACAAACTTCACGATTCCAACTCCGAGCCGATATCCTATACGATTAAATAATCATGGCTGCCGACAAGGCCGCCGTCGCCTCAGGCGCTGATCTGGGCGATGGTCTCAGACAGCGTCCCATTGCTGGACAAGCTGGACTCCAGCCCCCAACTCCCCAGCTCGAGGACAACAAGAAGTTGGTCAAGAAGGTACAATATCTCTTCTCCAGACAATTCAGATGCGGCATTACTGACTGCCATCGTAGGAGCCTTCCTTCCTCCAAACCCTCGACCGTTGGGAGGTTGTCATTGCCCCTCTGATCTTCACCATGCTGGCTATCTTCACACGATTATACAAGATTGGTATCAGCAACATTGTTACTTGGGACGAGGCTCAGTACGTCGCGTTGACTTTTCCTATTGCAACACTTTTCTAATTCCTCTTTAGCTTCGGCAAGTTCGGTTCTTACTATATCAAGCATGAGTACTACTTCGATGTTCACCCTCCTCTCGGCAAGATGCTTGTTGGTCTCTCTGGAGTCCTCGCTGGATACAACGGTACCTTCGAGTTCAAGTCTGGCGAAAAGTACCCCGAAGAAGTTAACTACACCATCATGCGTGTCTTCAACGCAGCTTTCGGTATTCTTTGCATCCCCTTGGCCTACTTCACTGCTCGGGAGCTCAAGCTTCGACGTCCTGCTGTCTGGCTCGTAACTCTGATGGTTCTCTGCGAAAACTCCTACACCACCATCAGCCGTTTCATCCTGCTCGACTCCATGCTGCTGTGCGGTACTGTCGCCACCGTCTTCTGTTGGTCTAAGTTCCACAACCAGCGCAACAACAGTTTCGACCCTGAGTGGTTCTTTTGGCTCTTCATGACTGGTCTCAGCATTGGCTGTGTCTGCAGTGTCAAGCTTGTTGGTCTCTTTGTTACTGCTCTTGTCGGTCTCTACACCATTGAGGACCTTTGGCGCAAGTTCGGTGACACCAAGATGCCCGTCGTAAGTAATCTCGAATTTGGCGTTCGTTCTATAGCTAATAATCGATAGACGACTCTTGGTGCCCACGTTGTTACCCGTGTTGTCGGCCTCATCGTTATTCCCTTCCTGATTTACCTCCTCTCTTTCGCTCTGCACTTTGCCATTCTTGACCGTACTGGTCCTGGTGATGCCCAGATGAGCTCTCTTTTCCAGGCCAACCTTAAGGGTACTCAGGTTGGAAAGGACAGCCCCCTGGAGATTGCTCTTGGTTCTCGCGCGACTATCAAGAACATGGGATACGGTGGTGGCCTTCTTCACTCCCACGTCCAGACCTACCCCGAGGGCTCCAAGCAGCAGCAGGTTACCTGCTACCACCACAAGGATACCAACAACGACTGGTTCTTTTACCCCAACCGCCGAGAGGAGGACTACAACCCCGAGGGCGATCTCCGATTCATTGGCGACAACTCTGTTATCCGACTCATCCATGCCCAGACCGGTCGCAACCTGCACTCCCACGACATTGCTGCCCCTGTTTCTCGAGGTCACAAGGAAGTCTCCAGCTACGGTAACCTGACTGTTGGCGATGAGAAGGATCACTGGAAGGTCGAGGTCATTCGTGATACTGCCTCCCGTGACCGCAGCAAGATCAGGACTCTTACTACTGCTTTCCGTCTCAAGCATGAGGTTCTTGGTTGCTACCTACGAGCTGGCAACGTCAACCTTCCTCAGTGGGGTTTCAAGCAAATTGAGGTTACTTGCACCAAGGAGAACAACCCCCGCGATGCCTACACTCACTGGAACGTCGAAGCTCATTGGAACGACAAGCGTAGGTTATTGTCAGCAACTTACTCTCAATTCTATACTAACATTTCATAGTTCCTCCTGCTGAGGCTGGCGTTTACAAGTCTCCCTTCTTCCATGACTTCGTCCACCTGAACGTTGCCATGATGACATCCAACAACGCTCTGGTTCCTGACCCTGATAAGCAAGATGACCTTGCTTCCAAGTGGTGGCAGTGGCCTTTCCTGCATGTTGGTCTCCGTATGTGTGGTTGGGCTGACGACATCGTCAAGTACTTCCTTCTCGGCAACCCTCTTATCTACCTTGGCTCCACTGTCTCCCTGGGTGTTGCTGGTCTAGTCATTCTCTGGTACATCCTCCGATGGCAACGAGGTTTCAACGATCTCAACCAGAATGAGATCGATCATATTCACTACTCGGCTATCTATCCCTTGGCCGGTTGGTTCCTTCACTATCTTCCTTTTGTTATCATGGCTCGTGTCACTTACGTGCACCACTACTACCCTGCCCTTTACTTCGCCATCCTCAACTTTGGCTTCCTTGTTGATTGGTTCACTCGCAACCGCAACAACACCATCAAGAGCATTGTTTACGGCGTCCTTTACACCGTCATCATTGGTCTCTACATCTACTTCATCCCCATCTGCTGGGGAATGACTGGCAGCCACAAGCAGTACAAGTACATGAAGTGGTTCGACAACTGGCGAATCACTGACTAAAGGGTTGCTCAAATTGTCAAAATGAACAATCTCTTTACTTTTGATAACTCGCTGTGGTCAAGAGGAGTTGTCTGATGGATTGTCATGCAGGCATGTTTGTATTATTCAGTTTTCGGCAATGTACTGGGAGGATATAGAAATGGTGATTTTATGGAAAAGACGTGGGTTCGTTCGGACAGCGAAGCATGAGCAAAAGAAAAGACGAAACAGAGTCAGCAGAAGGAACCATACAGTCACGCACTGAACTTTGCGTCGGTAATGCAATATGAGTGTCATTTCTGTTGCGTTCTTAATAAAGGTGGCCTGACGAGGCCGACGATGTATTATGCATTATTATACAATCCATATTGAGCTTTTCATACACTTGTTCCATGATGACGACGTTTGCTGGCTGACTGGGTATCATGATGCGTCGTGTGCCTGTAGATTATTGTGCCCTCCCTCCTCTTGTTATAGCAAATTATCCTCTCAACAGCAGCCACCTCCCGTTGACTTGCTGGCGTCGCCCGATAGCTTGACCTGGCGGTTTCCACCAGCCCCTGCACCCTTGACACCGGATCTCCTGTCATTGAGATCATATTTGCCTGCCTGAATATTGTTGTATATCCTCTCTGAGACACGCATAAAAGCCTTCTCGACGTTCTCGCCGCTCTTGGCGCTTGTCTCAACGTATTCCATAATCCCGTTGCGCCTGGCCCACTCCTCTGCCTCCTCACGGGTGACCTCCCGCTTGTTGTCTTCCTGCTGTGTCAGATCGGCTTTATTGCCCACGAGGATTACCACGATGTCGGGCTCGGCTATCTGTCGTAGATCGTTGAGCCAGTCGGTGACGTGCTGAAATGTCTGCTTGCGGGACAGGTCGAAGACAAGCAAGGCACCGCTTGCGCCGCGGAAGTAAGAGCGGGTGACAGACTTGTAGGTCTCCTGGCCAGCTGTATCCCAGAGACTAAGCTTCATATGCTTCTGGGGCGTGTTGGAGTCATCTCGAGGAGGTTCAGGGAGACCATCGGAGGTCTCTTGGTCTTTGTTTTCGGGATCTGAGGAAGCGAGGGCGCCGGGTTTCGAGTGGGGAGGGCCAACAGGGACGATTCGAGAGCCGAATTCAACGCCAATAGTGACGTCGTGATGAGGCGAAAAGCGGCCTTCACAGAGGCGAATGGTAAGACTGGACTTGCCGCATCCTGAGTCGCCGATGCAGACGAGTTTGGCGATATAGTCCCACGGTGTAGTCGACATGGGAAGAGACTGAGTAAATCGGCGGGAGTTTGGTTAAGAGAAGGGGTTCGTCGAGGGGGAGCTTGTCGATAGAGGTTTGCCCGAGCTAATGGGAGTGTAACACGTGCAAGCTGTCCTTCGTAGTGGTGCGAGGCGAAACCCGAGGTACAATCAAGTGTAAGGAATTAGAGAGGTAGAATATTTGGTGACGCTGGTGTCTTGTGAAGAGTACTAGGTAACAAAGATGAATGGTTGCAAGTAGCAGAATTTTGGGGTTAATGCAAGCTTGAGTGGTTTCTAGATATCTTGGTGGGCCAGGTTAGAGTGAAGATGGACCAGAATATCTAAGCTTGATGTGCAATGACACAAATACAGTAATTTGAGAAAACGGAAACAATCTGAACAATGGGGAAATATGGCAAGCTATGACAGTTCTGTAGACCTCTGGGTAGGGGAGATAGAGGTCAGATGTTAAAGGGACAAAACGGGCAAGTCAAGGTCATAGTTTTGAGCGTCTGGCTGAGCTGTCACGAGCCACTCGATCTACTTGTGCTGTACGACACAACATAACCAAACCTCAATGAGAAGACTCCACAGTCAAGCAAATCGAATCAGATCCAGTTCATACGCCAAAAGGGCCCTCTTTGATTCAGGCCAGCATCAGCAGAAGTGTACCCCGTGCCTGGAGGATCGCCTCCGAATGGGGTTTAGGAGGCTCCTTGGTATCGGTGACGCAAGACATGAAGCGATAAGGCCGGTCCTGGTTAGGACTTTTGGGTCAGTTGATAAGTCGAGGCCTTATCTTGTTCATGGTACGGAGTATAGGAAGCATTATATCGTGTTTAATATAGAGTCGTTTGATACGGGGTCTTTGTTTGTCGTAGGAGTCATATGTTAGTTACCATGGATGATCTGGGTGAGGAGCAAGACTGTAAAGATCTTCAAGTGTCACAAGACCAGACCCTGGCTGTCTAGTTCAGTGAGCTGCGAGTCAAGAAAGTTTGTAAAGACACTCTGTAGTCGTCATGACAATGTATGAGCGATGGGTTACTTATTGACAAGAATAGTCAGTCTATTGGAATTCTTTGTGGCAATAGTACAGCCAGGTCTACTTAATATTCATTAACAAAGTGAGCATTGGTGCTGGACACGAGTTTACAGGGTGCATCTTTATCTGTACCTCACGTGAAGGTATCTCAGCCGCTCTTTCACTGCGGCCAGTACTTGAGATCCATGTCGTGTGCCCCACGGCTGCCTGTGGCGCCTTGTTTCTCCAGGCCACTGACCGCCTGCCCAGCAGGGCCTTGTCCCTTAAAGTACCTCCACTAACAAGGGTCCTCCAGCGGATCTGCCTAGCACTCCGGGACGCAATCGGTCAGCGACTCATTCGCTGATAAGGCCCGTCCATCTGCCATCTGCCGTCAGGCCTCGCCTCATGACCTCTGAGTACCTACCTGAAGCTAGGTCTCTGAACTCTACATCCAGCCATTCTTTCATCTGCAACTCACTCGTGATTTTTTTGCCTTTACGTTAACTACCAGCTTTTATCCCCTCACCACTTCTCTTTTGCAATCAACTGCCCCCAGCTATTGTAATACGACAAGCCGAATACTCGTCATTCAACACGCTTACACGACAGGCACCTTTGGCTGCCTATTACCGTATTTACACCATATCGAACATTTAGATACAATACAACTGGTCCTGACGTGCTTACGTGCACGTGAGGCGGAAGGTGTCGAAAGGGCGCGATGTTTTCGGAGTGTATGTATAATGATATATCTCTTGGAGGCCTTGCATGCATACTGACTTGGTACTTTAGATGCATCGAGGTTCTTGGCCCAGTCACAGTCGAGGCTATCCAACTTCGGCCAGGCCGATAACAACGACAACCCTCCGCGACAATCTGACTGGACATCGCGGCCTTCACGGAATCAGCGCGATACAGGACGGAGCAATGGACCAAGTAGATCTTTCTTGGGTCGAGGCAATGGAGGCAACCCATATCAACAAACCGGCGCTGGCTCTCGATTTGGTCAGCTAGCATTCGCGTCACGCATATCGGCTGCTCAGGACGCACCACTATTTCACAGCACTTTGGACGAATTTCGGGAAGAGGACGATGAGGAAGAGAGGGATAGAGAGGCGGCCGACATGTTCGCCCTTCAAAGGTCAAGACGAGTGGCAGCCGCGAGTAAACTTGCCGATAGCGTCGAGTCAGATGCTCACAGCCGCGGATCTTTGGAAGACAGTTTGAACCATGAAGATCCGTATCGAGATATGAGCACTCGCCGTGGCATTCGAAGCAGTTGGAATGGAACAAGAAGCACTCATCGCCCTGGCCTGGCAAGGGACACCCTAGTGGAAGAAGCCGAAGATGATCCCCGTTCAAGCGACGACCAAGATAGCAGCCGTGGAAGAGATAGTAAGGGTAAGATGGTCGACATCGGACTCGAATCGCAAGAAGACCCCGACGAGGATCCCCCGGCTTCGCTTCTAGGAGGAGAAACCCCACGGGAGAGTAGCCCCCCAGCTTTCCAGCAATTTAAAGGAACAGATGCAGAACGAACGCCTTTCATTAGGCGAGAGTCTATGACCGAAACTGATATGAGCATGCGACGAGATGCCCCTCCGGAAGAGGAGCATGTGCAAACAACATTCCAATACATCGAAGGCGAAATATTCCGACACGACCCCTTCTTTGCTTGGATTTTCCTTATCAGTGTTGCTGGTCTGTTCTCGACATTTTTCTTAGTATGGCTTCACACGTCACCACGAAAAAGCCCGGTTGGCGACACTATCTATACTGCACTGCAAAAGTCATTCCACATGCTTGCGGTTGATACAGTAGTAGCTGTGTTCGTGTCGTTCATCTGGTTGGCGGCCCTCCGCTCTTTTGTGCGGCCTTTAGTCAGCGTCATCTTGGTCGCCGTGCCGGTCATTCTGTTTTCATTCTCGATTTATTCATTTGTGTCGTCCTTCAAGGGGCGAACGCACGGAGGCAGCTTCCAGGATTCGGTCATGAGATGGGCCTCTTTCGTCCCTGCCGCTTCATGCCTGCTATGGGTTTGGCTTGTAGTGCGAGGACGACGTTCTATCCAGCAGGCCATTGAGATCCTTCAATTTGCCAGCCGAATTTTGGCCCAGAACTCAGCACTGCTGTTCGTTGGATTCGGATGCTTGGCCTTGATTGTGGTCTGGACTTGGGCATGGCTTGCCATGTTCACAAGGGTTTTCATGGGTGGACACTTTTCCAAAAGCCTTGTGAAATTCGTGATTCAGGTCTCCAGCTGGTGGCTCGGCGCTGCCTTCATATTGTCGTACATGTGGGTAGTTTCGGTGATCAACGCTGTCCATCGTGCTACTACGGCCGCAACAGTATCGCAGTGGTACTTTCACCGAAACGCTGGTCCTCCCACACCTTCCCGAGAGATTGTTTTGGCTGCTCTGAACCATGCGCTCACGACCATCTTTGGAAGTCTCTGCGAGTCGACTCTTCTGTCTTTGCTGATCAGAGCGCCGCTGATCTTCCTACCCAGGAAACTCGGTGCTATTGTGACGAATATTGCCTCATTTTGGATTCCGACGCCTGTTATTGCCTTGATGAACCCTCTTACTATTACTTATTCTGCCATACACTCCCAGAACCTAGCAAGTTCAGCTAGGGGTCTGGACCAGATGGAACTTGTGTCGCCAGCGATCCCAACGACAACACTGACCCCTCGAGTTTTGCGCAATCGTGGACAGCCTAACGGGCTTTTGCCTTATCGACTTGCCAAATTGCTACTTGTGGCAACCCGGCTCATTATGGCTACTGGTCTTGGTTTCGCTGGATGGGTGATTACTGCCAAGCAGCTTCGTATTCAACTGCCCGAAGGAGTGGGCTACCGCGGTTCCGCCTACGCCTACGTTGTTGGAATGATGGCTAGTTTTATTGGATATTCTGTTATGGGCGCCATGGAAGGTATATTGAGCGGTATCGTCGATGCCGTGCTGATTTGCTATGGAAGCGAACGGCGTATGGAGCGAGGCCATGGCCGGTTCTGTCTCGAGGCAGCTTATCTATTTGGAGAACGCCGAGGAGGCGATGCACTGGAGTATGCATAGTGGGACGTTTTACTACTTGGTGTATTTTCGCCTGGCGCTTTTGGGTTCGTGGGGTTTGAACTGGATAGATTCCTCCACGGAGGATTCAGGAATATATTGTATTGACTACTTGGTTCGGGGTGTTTGGTATCAGTGGGAAACCCGTAGAATTCGATGATCTTTAAATGGCCACAAATGTTGGAATGAACTATACCAAATCACTGGCTTGTTAATCATTTGGATTTATGATCATCGACAAGAAGGTTTAGTAGCCCATTAACTGGGGTTGTCAGAACTGCGTGCGCGCCCTTTCGTAGACAAGTGATTGCCAGAGGCGCCACCAAACGGTCTCTACCAGTTCTGGACAATAAGGCGGATCGGACCCTTAAGTATTGAGCAATGTCTGGCTGGTTATTGGTCTACATCCTGGTGAGTCGTGCATCATATCTCCGGCGCTTCAACTTTGGAGGAAAGGTGGTAATGCTGAAGTTACTATAACCACATGTATAAGAGAGGGATTCCAAGTTACCTTTCTGATCTTCTTTCTGATAATTTTTGCTCAAGACATCCGGTATCTTTCCGTGGGATTTTACTCGGTATTTATCTGTGCTATTGCCATTTCAGACTACTACATTGGTCACTCATAAGAAGTCATACTTTATACTCCCTATCGTATATGAAGGTACTACAATAATCGTGTTATTCCAAGGCAAATATGGCCCCCGCAAAGACTGTCACAGTCATATCATCGCCTTATCATCTTGGTCTTCGAGATATTGCTGTTGGCGGTGGACCGACCGCACTGCTCAAAGCTAACCTTGTCGACGCCATTCGCATGCAGGGCGTAACTGTCCACCAAATCGAGCTGGATCCAGTTGACGAACTTGACGGCGATATAAGCCGCGTTTTTGAACTGTTGCGCCGCACTTCAAAGACTGTAGCACAAGTGGTTCAAAAAGGTTCGTTTCCAATCATCTTGGCTGGTAACTGCTCAACTACGGTTGGAGTACAAGCCGGCATTACTACAGCCCTTGGCAGCGTACCTGCTTGTGTCTGGTTCGATGCCCACGATGACTTCAACACGCCTGATGTTCTCACCAGTGGGTATTTCGACTCGATGGGTGTTGCCATGCTGGCGGGGTTGTGCTGGAAGACTCTTCTTGGGAGCATCCTCGGATTCAAGGCTATGGATCTCATGCGTGATTTCGTACACTGCGGTATGCGCGACGTCACTGATCTCGAGCGCGAGCGGGTCAAAGAAGCTGGTTTCCCTGTTATTTGGGGAAATGAAGATAAGCATGTGGATTTCGAGATGGAACTGAGCAAGGCCCTCACTCAGAAGCAGCTAGGAGAGACGATGGTGCATTTGGACCTCGATGTACTTGATATTTCGGTTGGGGAAGTGAACAAGTTCTCTGCCGCAGGTGGTTTGCTGGAAGAGGATCTGGTCAAGTGTCTGAAGATGATTCCCAGCAAGACCAAGCCCGTGTCTTTGACTGTTGCATCGTTTGATCCTTCGTTTGACGAGTGTGGGAAGATACCGCCTGTTGCTATCAAGGGGGTGGTTTCTTTTATTGGGGGTTTGATTGCTGAAGGGGTTTTGGAAGTGTGAAGAACTAAACTGTATGCTATCATAGATTCTCATGCTGGCCCAAAGATCGGAGAATAACTGGTTATAATTAACTTATATCACTCTTATAATAATCCTGACCATTTTTTCGAGCTACCAAAAAGATCCTGTTCCCGTTTTCATTCTCATTCCATCATAATAGACATAACGCATAAGACAGAAGAAAGAATTCCTATTTAAACTCAAGGTGTTCCTACTAAGAAACTACGCAGATAACATCGCCCAGCAAGCTGACGGTTAATATGCTCGCTGTGGAGCTGCCGCGATGATAGGGGCCGAGGCAGACTCCGGTACAGTCCAAGCAAACATGGATCTGGCGACTTTGGGGGCCGTGGCAATCATAGGAGTCTGGGCTGTGATAGGGGGACGAGCTGTGTGAGGAGCTGGGGCAGTATCGGGTACGAATACGGTTCGTGTAGGTTGAAATGATATGCTGAGGGCGGAAGTCCCAGGAACAGGAACAGTCTTTGGAGAGAATGTTGCTGGAACGAAAGGTTTCTTCGGCGCCGTTAAGGTACTTGTAGTAGCTGTGACTCGAGGTAATGGCTTGACTTCTTCAGACTTTCGTGTAGTCTTGGGAGCAATAGGGGCAGATTGTACAAGTGTGTTCTTCTGAGGGGCAGTCGTAGACTCGTCTCTTGACTGGAATTTGGGTTCAACATTTGGCTTCGTTCCGTTTTGCTGAGGCTTGATTGGGATGTTCTTTGGTTGTCTCCTCTGTCTCCCGTCATGTGCGACCTTTGATCCAGCCTCTACGCTAGCTTCTTTGACGGGCTCTGCAATAGTCTCTGGTTCATCTTCCACTGTAGGACGAGGTGGGACAGGGCTCTTGGAGTGGAAGGCATTTGGCCTGAGCTCTCCGGCTACGCCTTCCACAGTTGGGGATGGAATGATCGACTTCTTGGCCAGCTCCAGCTCGGCCTCAGCCTTCGATTCAGGTTCGGGCTCAGGGGTGAGGGATAGATTCAGCATCGGTTTCTCCATAAAATCTTTTGCAGGAAGAATTGGGGACTCGGGCCTTTTTGTGGTAGCTTGCACTGCTGGGGGATATGGTAAAGGTCTTGCTGCTGGTCTGGGTGGAGATTCAGGCCCGAGTTGCTTCTCAATCGCCTGCTCAATCTTCTTTTCAGGCTTCTTTTCCATCTTCTCCGGTTGTTGAGGAGACTCTGGCTGCTTTTCAGCTATTTCCGATCCGTTATATGTCGATGAAGTGGGTGCTTCAGGCTCGATAGGTTTTGCAACCTCAATGAACTTGGTAACCTCCGCAGGTTCGAGAGTCCCAGGCACGGGTTCTGAATTGGCAGAATTGGCTGAAACCAGAGGCGGGCGGGAAACCATCTCCGACCCTTTCTGGCGCCTGGGATCAAACAGTGACGCAAAAGGTCGAAATTGGTCCTTGGTTGAAGGCGAAGGTGACTCGGCATCTTCCCTTACGGTCATACGCGAGGATGTTGAGTATCGAGAGGATATCGAAGGTCTGGTCCCTTCGAAGGAATCTTTGGGTTCAGTGGAAGTGATTGCCTCAGGGTCATCACTGTTTGTGCGTTTGAACATCCTGCCAATACGTTTGGCTGCCGACTTGGCCGTAGGCCTGCGCTTAATAGACTTGATTGAGCCAGGCATGATAGGCAACAAGGAGGAAGTTGTTGACGCGTTGAGAATTAAAGAGCCCTGTTATTTTGATGATAGTTGACGAGAGTTACCCTTTACAAGGGGTTTCGGTATAGTATCGACAGGAATGGGAGGAGTATGATCAGCTATCGTGGTAGTTGACAAAGACGAAATGAGCAAGACTAAGGTAATATGAAGCTTGGTGAGCTGAAAGCACATATGAAGTAAACACAAGTACCCAGTAGCAAAAGCCAAACCAAAAGAAAGATATACACACAAGTATCTTATCGGAATAAGGGTAGGTATTTATAACTCAAGCTCATATAACACAACAACACATACCTACGACAAGAACTAGGGGTCACCCGCCCCCCGCGGGCACACCCGAGAGCGTAGATGGATGATCCATGTCGATAACTGCACAACATTAGAGCTGAAAGCCCTCTATTCCGCCTGAGTCATGAAGCTATTGGTTCTCGGGTTAGCGGGACATGCAAGAAGCTGGAGCTCTTCTGCCGATGAGACTAGAGGACACGTCTTGCAGCACTCAGCTCGGCTCATATCTTGCTCTGTTTGCTTTTTGTGCAGCAGGGAACATCGTGGATCCGGACGACCCCTCCGGCTGAAGTCGGGAGAGAGCCGGATCGGGGCCGGGATGGATGTTGAGAGACGTGGATGAGTTCACTTTAGTTCAGGTTTATTGACTGAGTAGGTCTAAGTGAAGGTAGGCTAGTTGATTTCTTTCGGTGATTGTAAGTTACCGGTAGATGCTGTCTTCCGTATGAAAAGTCAGGTGAGAGATACTTGAGCTGGGGCAGGGAAACTGTTATCACGATGCAGAGAAGACGTCTTTTGCGTTTCAGAGTTGAGCCTACATGTGCATTATGCATGTCTTGCATGGAAGTGCTAGGAATGTCGGGGCCAGTCACGGACATCTGTCGTCAAGTACGGCCAGGTTTATCATATCATGTCTTGTCCATGCTATTTCGTGAAGAACAACTAAAGCGCAGCTACACTTGCTTTCTTGTGGCCTGGGTTAGCATTCGTACAAAAGAATTGGCAGTAGAATACCTGCTTGTCTCTGAGATGGGTATTACAGCTAGTCTTTTGATGATTCTCAAGTTTGCAAAGGACATATGTAGAAACAAACACCAGTTTCCCCACATCAGAACAAGACAACGTGGCCGAGTGGTTAAGGCGATGCCCTGCTATCTCTTCTGAGACATCATAGGCATTGTGTTCGCACGCGTAGGTTCGAATCCTGCCGTTGTCGATTCTTTTTGATGTTCTGTAATTATCATCTCAAAAGTTATCTGTTGCTATCCTTGATGATTTCATCCTCATCTTCATTTTTCATCTTGCCTTAAAGATAAAGCTATGAAGACGGCCCGCCGGCTATTCCCGCTCTTCTGAACAATGCCTTTGTGAAGGATGAATATGCGCTTTATTTATTACTACTTACCCTAGAGGGCTGAGTAGGTCAGTCGTTTTTGTCACTCTTATATAATTTCATTAGAGTACCCTTCACTGCGTGTTTTCGTAGAAACATGGCACAGCCCCTTCCTTTTTATATTCTTATAACATTAATTGTTTCCGACGAGTCACTAATATTATGCTCCATGTTTCCAGTGGTTATGGATGTGAGCATTAAAAAAAAAAGACACTGTAGGGCGTAAGGCTGCCAACCAAGAACCAAAGCACCATGAATGTCTTGTTTCATGTTTTGAAACTCACTCGGCTGTCCACCAATAAGAACTCCTATGCCTCAATTATGTTTCCCTTCTGATCCTACGCGAAAGCCTCACTAATTAATGCTATCCACTCGCCGGACGGACAATGCATACGGAAGGCCCAGGTATAATTATTCCGAACAAAAGAGATTGTTAATGATGGTGACGGAGTCATTGACTTTTATTTACTTTAGAATTACCTGGTCATTTATCAGAGGACCTTCAGGCGTAGAAGGTTTGCATTTGCATTTACATCCTGGTTTGTTATCTTGTTAATAACTCAGATCTTATTATGACACGAATTATCACGATCTGACTATAGATTGATAAGCCATAAGATCTCGTGATCATTCCAGAAAATGGCGCAGCGAAATTACAGGGGGGGCATTGATAAAGTTATTACGGCGCCATAGTTTCATTTAATATCCCACGCGCGCGGGAACGTTTATAGGCGATGAACCCGAAGCCGGCCGCTCGGCACTTGAGAAGTGACAGGATATTTCCTTACCCAGTCCAATCTACTCCCTATGCAGCAGCTAACAAGCCTTGTCTTGGCAGTTGGCGATAGGAACTGACCGAGAAGGGATGCTTACCGAGATGAAGGAGACCGTTGATGGGATTACCCACAAAGAGCACGACACGACAAGACATCTGCTATCTCGATATGGAGTTTGCGGAAGGTGGTTGTTGGTTCCTTGTTTAGGGAAGAATTCTAGAAAAATGAAACCTTAAGAGCTTGCATGACGTGACTGACAGAGAATGCAACAGGCTGGTCTTGTTAGTCTTGTTGGTCTTGTTAAACTGTCTGCGCCTCTTTTGCAACGTCATGTCTGTATTTGACTAAATTAGTTTACGCGTACGGTGAGGACGAAAACTGTTAAAAAAAAACTTTAAAATGCACTGATCTTTCCATGTCCCAGCCTCTAGTCTCGAGGCTTACAAAACAATGAAGACAAGACAGGGGGGTGGATGTCCGAGTGGGATAGTCGAAAAGCTTAGAAGATACCGAGCGGAGTGACATTTATACGGAGTACGTTAGTACTTTTATCCCAGTAACCTTCCTTGAACTTGTGAGAAATCGTACCCATGACGTGAAACCACGAGGATTATTCGCGTAAATGGGAGAATCCGAACAGAAAAGAAAAGCACAGGCGCCTTATGTGGAACAGTGGATTGCCTCAAGTAACCTTCGTTGACTTATGTGAGCATTGGTGATCCAAGACAAGACCCAAGCTGAGGTACCTACTAAGGCTTGTCACCCTTGCCTAGGAGGCACCTGGGTGTGGTTTTTGCACTAACTTAGAAGCACCTGGCGTTGTGTTCTTTCTTCTAAGCTTAAATTTGCCATTGCAAACAAATATTCATGCTTAAAACCACAAGAGGCAGCTCATTGTTTACTGATTTTTAGTCGACGAGCTGCCTATTCTGTCATGCTTCGCATTAACAACACCAGGGCGTCAATGCCCGATTCAGTAACAAGTTCCCGTGTTTTAAGCTCAACGCCTTTTGGATACTACAGTGCAATTAAACCACGGATTACATTGCCAAGAAGAGTGCTATTGGCAGTTCGAACGCAAGTCTCCATCGTCTCCATCGTCTCCAGTTTCGCTTGTGATAGCGGACGAATTCTTGGCCGATGTATCTAGATGGTACTGAGTAGATGCCAAGATATTGGTACGCGTACAAGTAATTACATGTGGGATGAGAACAGAGCGGACAGTGTCAATGCCAGTGTCAGTATCAGGTACTCTTGTGTTAGGAGTATCATACTCGAACCACAGCAAATCCTCAAAGGAATGTAATCCATCATTAACTCCGAGTGTTTCTCCTCCCATCGCATTCCTTCAACCCAACACTCCATATATATCCTCCACACCTGTTGCTGAAACGAATCAGATATATTGAAAGCTGGCACAGGCGCAATTTCGACGGTGGAGACCAAGTACACACAGACAGTGGCACTGATTGATTAGTTGCCTTCTGGCTTTTGCATGGTTGCATCGAGTTACCTACAGCTGTCATTGGTCCTACCACTGTGTTAGTGCGACAGGCTGGTGACAGTCTAAACGGACGGAGATGGAAATCTTGACCTTGAATTCTCCATCTCCAGGATAAGGCACTCGGTCCAAGACCCCCCTTGGTCTTGGAAATGTAGCGGTCCAGCAGGTTGTTGCGTAGTATGTAGTATCCGGTCTTGAGAAAGCAGGATGGCGTTGAACTTTAAAAGAGCCGCTTCGCCCTCTGATCAACACTTCTTATTCCCCAGGCCCTACAAATATTACATTCTTTCTCCCACTTTATACACTCGTTCTTTACACACGCCACATTCGCTCCTCAGCATTCACCATGCGTAGCCAAATCCTCGCCAGCGCCCTCATCTCGGGTGCCATGGCTGCTCGTCCTTTCCTCGAGCAGCCCGACACTGGTCTCGAGCTGGTTCTCGGAGACCTCCCCAAGGGCAAGCTCCCCGAGCTTGACCAGATGGTCGGTCTCCCCGACTTCGAGTGGGCGGCTGAGAACTACCTCCCCATCGAGAACTACACCTACTACCGCAACGGTGCTGCCGGCGAGTGGTCCTACCGTAACAATCTCGAGGTCTTCCAGCGTTACCGCTTCAAGCCCCGTGTCATGGTCGACATCACCAATGTTGAGAGCACCCTGCCCACCACCATCCTGGGTCACAACTTCTCTGCTCCTTTCTTCATCAGCCCTTGCGCCAAGGGTGGCAACGCTCACCCCGATGCTGAGAAGAACTTTGTCAAGGGTGCCGCCGCGGGTGACATCCTTTACATGCCCGCCCTCTACGCCTCTCTCTCCATCGAGGAGATCGCCAAGGCCAAGGCCGAGGGCCAGGTTGTCTTCCAGCAGCTCTACCTGTCCTCCAACGACACTGAGACACAGGAGCTCCTCGACCGCTCCGAGAAGGCTGGTGCCGCTGCCATCATCTTCACCGTCGACTCTGCCGCCGACGGCAACCGACACCGCGCTGCCCGTTTCGGTGTTGGCTCCGCTGACTCCTCGTACTCCTACATCACCTGGGACTACTACAAGAAGCTCCAGAAGATGACCAAGCTCCCCGTCATCATCAAGGGCATTGGTTCCGCCCAGGACGCCAAGCTTGCTGTCAAGCACGGTGCTCCCGCTATCATCCTCTCCAACCACGGTGGTCGCCAGCTCGACGGCAGCCCCTCCGGCCTCGAGGTCGCTCTTGAGATCCACGAGGAGGCCCCCGAGGTCTTCAAGCAGATCGAGGTCCTTGCCGATGGTGGTGTCCGCTACGGTGCTGACGTCCTCAAGCTTCTGTCTCTCGGTGTCAAGGCTGTTGGTCTCGGCCGTCCTTTCATGTACTCCAACATCTTCGGTGTTGACGGTGTCAAGAAGGTCATCGACATCCTCAAGCACGAGATTGCCATTGATGCCGGTAACCTCGGTGTCGCTGATATCCAGAAAATCAACCCCAGCTTCGTAAGTCGAATCGTTCATCACATAATCTGATCAATTACTAATATTCATATCTAGGTCAAGTGGAAGTTCAACAACTGGGGCCAGTAAATGTTACATAGCGCAGGCGTTGGGCAGTGATATCCGTACATAGATAACTCATTCACATGTTGATATTTTTATGATATAAATCAAAGAACATATATCAGTTTTTATAATTGCCTTGTCCACTCCCGCGAAACATACATGCTAGCAATCTAGATATACCGACAGTGTTCTGTACTCGATCATGGCGCCTTTGTCAGTACGTAGCAAAACCACAACTCATGTTCAGAGAAAGTCCATTCAAAAAGAAAGGACGATGAGACCTCGACAGAGCTATGTCATGTCATAAGTGAGAAAATGTCAAAAAGAATCGACAACGGCAGGATTCGAACCTACGCGTGCGAACACAATGCCTATGATGTCTCGAAAGATAGCAGGGCATCGCCTTAACCACTCGGCCACGTTGTCTGATGGTTGGAAGAGGCGGTTCAAAGACTGACATATATACTCTACCATTGGTGAGAACAAAAACACTCATAACTAATAGTCAGTGTCTTATTTCCGTCGTATTATACTCAGCTTTTGCGACCTTGTCAAGAGCCTGTCTCGGAGTCATGATTAATGAACCACTGTGATCCAAGATAGTTTACTCAGCCACGTCATTCTCACGTTGCACCACTCGCGTAATTAAACAAAGCAGCTCCCACCTCTTCTTCAGTTGATCACTATTCTCGTATACGCGTCCGAGACTGATCGATCAACTTGCCTAAACGGGTAATATAAGCTCAGGGTGTCTCTTGTGGCTTAGAGCTTAAGGACCCCGCTGCATGATTCGTCCCTGATGCGCATGCGCTGACGTCGTTCGTTTCAACTTCCTTTCCCCACTATAGGTAGCCGCCAAACCCTTTGGATGCCTCTACATACACTCATTACTTATATCTCTAAACAACATTCCGTTCACTCTTTGCTGTACCAATGCACAAATCGATCTAGTTCTTCACTACCAAAACCCACACGATAACCTGCTATGGCAGGCATTGTTGACGAAAAAGCTGCTGCGGGTCGGCAGCAGCGACAACAACCCCGCGATGACGATAAGACGGGCCCTACAGGCTCAGGCGATCTTCAACTACCAGACCTTACCCCCGGTGTTGATGAGGGCGCTCCGCCTCCTTACGGGGAGAACCACAATCAAGTTCATTTCTCACAGCCTGGCTTTGACGCTGGTGCAGAAGTAACAGGTGCTTTTTGTCCTTCCATAGCAGAAATGCGCCTAGACTAACTCATGTTACTACATAGGCGATGGTCGAGTCAATATCAATATCAATGCCAAGACCAGAAGACTTACAGATCTTCTTGCGCCAACCCTACAAGACCAACTTCAGCCCGAGCCGGAACGGCCAGATCTCCCACCTGCGTATATCCCGCCAAACCTTGGAGGCCAACCCGGACAGACCCCGCCACCGAGACTCAATGTCGTGGTACAGATTGTAGGATCTCGTGGTGATGTACAGCCGTTTGTTGCCCTGGGCAAGGTGCTGAAGGAGACATATGGACACAGAGTGCGAATTGCCACACACCCTACTTTTCAAACCTTTGTTGAGGAAAATGGCCTGGAGTTCTTCAGCATCGGAGGTGACCCTGCCGAGTTGATGGCCTTCATGGTCAAGTACCCCGGTCTTATGCCTGGCTTTGATGCTATCACAAGTGGTGAAGTTAGTAAGAGGAGAAAAGGAATCCAAGAGATTCTTATGGGCTGCTGGCGATCTTGTATCGAAGGAGGCAATGGCCTTGGTCCGCCTCCCAAACCACATGCCTCAAACGCTCCACTGGATATATCTTTAGCGACGTCTGGGCAAGAGCCTTTTGTCGCCGATGCTATCATCGCCAATCCTCCCAGCTTTGCTCATGTTCATATCGCTGAGAAGATGGGCATTCCAGTGCACATGATGTTTACGTGAGTCTTGACTTTAATGCAATAACTCAGAATACTACATATTAACCATCACCTTAGCATGCCCTGGTCACCTACAAGAGCCTTTCCCCATCCTCTGGCCAACATTCAATCATCAAACACTGATGATGTGATGACGAACTACATGTCATATACTCTAGTGGAAATGATGACATGGCAGGGTCTAGGAGATGTCATCAACAGATTCCGAGAGAAGGCGCTTGATCTCCCACCACTCTCACTGATCTGGGCACCGGGTCTACTCGCAAGGCTCAAAATTTCCTGGACATACTGCTGGTCAGTACTTATGAACAATTATGTGGATGTGTCTAACTTGAGATAGGTCTCCAGCATTGATCCCGAAGCCCAACGATTGGGGAAGACACATTGATATTGCTGGCTTTTACTTTCTCAACCTCGCTTCGTCATACACCCCTGATCCAGAACTGGCGGCGTTTCTTCGTGATGGCCCGCCTCCGGTCTATATCGGATTTGGCTCCATTGTGGTCGATGACCCCAATGCCATGACCGAGATGATATTCGAGGCAGTTAAGCTCTCGGGTGTGAGAGCATTGGTCTCCAAGGGATGGGGTGGTCTTGGTGCTGATGATCTTGGTAAACCAGATGGTGTATTCATGTTGGGCAATGTTCCCCATGACTGGCTGTTTGAACACGTCTCCTGTGTAGTACATCACGGTGGTGCTGGAACCACCGCTGCTGGTATCAAGGCTGGAAAACCAACGCTGGTGGTTCCGTTCTTTGGTGACCAGCCATTCTGGGGTGCCATGATAGCCAAAGCGAATGCAGGCCCTGACCCGATTCCATACAAACAACTGACCGCAGAGAAGCTAGCCGAAGCTCTCAAGTTTTGCATCAAACCCGAGACCTTGGAGCAGGCCAAGATTCTGGGTCAGAAGATTAGAGAAGAGAAAGGAACCGATGTCGGTGGGAAAAGCTTCCACGATCATCTTGACGTCGATAAGTTGCGCTGCACTCTGGCACCAAGTCGAGCCGCTGCTTGGCGTGTAAGAAAAACCCAAGTAAGGCTGAGTGCATTTGCAGCTGCGATCCTGGTTGAACACGGCTTGCTTCAGTGGTCTGATTTGAAGCTGTAAGTGAAGAATCCTTCGGACTGAAGAGTTTGAGCTGACAATTGAAGATATCGAATGACGGAGTATAACACGGAGGAACAACCGACAGACCCAATTTCTGCTTGTGCCTTTTCGCTTGTTACTGATATAGGAGGCATCGGAATGGCAATTGCCGACATGCCCAGAGAGCTTTTCAAGAGCATGTCGCAGCCCAAGAAGAAAGCTTCCACGCAAGAACAGGCAGCACAGAACACTGGAAATCTCCCAGCATCGGAAAGTGAGACCTCGTTGGCCACGCCTCATGGCACCGAGTCGGAGAAGAGATCGGGATCTATGTCGAGCAACGCAGACACTGCAACTCCTATGGCTAACTCTAATACGTCCCAGCATACGCTGAGTGATTCTGCATCCAGCGTCTCTCGCCCTTGGTCTCCAGGGCAATCAAGTGCCCAGGGTTCAGCAAAGGAAAAGTCCTGGAAAGATCAAATCAAACAGGCCGCGGTCAACCAAGCCCGAGGCGGGTCCCCGGTTAACTATATGGATGCAGCTGTCGGAACTGGTAGGGGAGTTGGTCGTGTTGTGACCACGGGTGCCAGGACGCCCATGAATTTCTGTCTTGGACTAGCCAGAGGGTTTAGAAATATGCCCAAGCTCTACAACGACGACACTGTTCGACCAGTTGAAAAGGTAACGGGAGTCGGTTCTGGAGTTGTTGTGGCAGGCAAGGAGTTTGGTTATGGTGTCTTTGATGGCATAACTGGTCTTGTGACACAACCTCTGAAAGGAGCTGAAAAGGATGGAGTTCAGGGTTTGGTCAAAGGGTTTGCTAAGGGTATCGGTGGCGTGATAGCAAAACCTGCAGCTGGTAAGTTTGTCGAGAGAGTTACGAATGATTTGCTAACAAATCGCAGGTTTCTGGGCCATTCCTGCCTACACCATGCAGGGAGTTAACGCCGAGGTCTCCAAGTACTTTTCCAAGAGCGTGCAGAACTACATTATCTCGTCGCGAGCTGCCCAAGGCCAGCGTGAGATGCAACAAGCAGCGCATGGTGAAAGGGACGATGTTGTACAACGATGGAACAGTTTCAAGTCTGACCTCAAGAAGTTCCAACAGTTCAAGAAGAAGGAAAAGGTTGCAGGAAAGCGCCCAGAAGAACCGCGTCAGAACAGCTCCGAGATTGGACTCGAGCGCCCGCAAACAGGATGGCAACATACCAAGAACATGTCTTTCGACGAGAGAAAGAAGCTACATGCCGACAGGGATGCATGGAAGAAGGGGTTCGTGGATGTTCCGACTCCACAGTCGAAGTCGAGTGATGCCTCAAGTATACAAGTGAGCTCTTCTGAAGACCTGGAACTTGAGATGGCCATTCAAGCTTCTGTGCAAGAGACTTCGCGCGGCAACACCGAGGAAGATGCTCAGGTGGAAGCAGCTATTCGAGAGAGCATCAAGGTTGTCCGTGAAAGGACCGGAACAGACGAGGCCGCACCTCTTCCTTTGAAGGATCCCTCTATTTTTGAGGATGCCGAATATCAGATCACCGATGAAGAGTATCAGGCTTTGGTCGAGCAAGCGATTCAGCAGAGTTTAAGTAACGATGCGCCATTGCCTCAGTACTCTGGTGCTTCAGAGCTCGACGCGACTCCATCCCATCCACCTGCCGATTCCGCCAACAACGAGGATGACGAAGAGCTGCAACGTGCCATTGAAGCTTCCAAGAAGCAAGCCCCTCCAGCACTGCCGCCGAGACAGGAAAGCGATGACGATTATGAGCGTGCGATAGCAGCGTCGAAAGAAGCTATGGAAAATGAAAGTAGTCAAAGAACAGAAGAGGACATCGTGCTGGAGTATGTCAAAAAGCAGAGTTTAGCTGAAGAAGAGTATAGGCAGAAGATAGCTAAGGGTAAGGACACGGCGGGTGCGGGTGCGGGAGACGAGCACGATGAGGAACTGAAGCGGGCGATGGAAGAGAGTTTGATGATGAATAAGGGTGATGCATCAGGTCCGTCAAGGAGTTGAGATTGCGATGTGAATTAAACAAACACGATATGCGAGGATACCCACGTTATACAGTAACATAAGTCATGAATTTTGCAATACATTATGAAATTGGTTTATTCAGGTTGCCGTAATGGTTATTTTTATAAGTGTACGAGCACTGGCTCGACTTGACTATAAAGAAGCAGATACCTAAAGATCTTAAATAAAATAATACACTTCACAGGATGTCATATATATCTATATTTTAAGCCGATTTATTATTCTATACCTTCTTACTATGATAGAACCATCTAACCATTTTCTTTTCGGAGAGGGGCTCTAAAGATCAGATTTATATTTATTTTAGTTATTTTAAACAATCCTTTTCATACCTGGCAGATGGCACCAGCTGCCGTTTATAAAATCTTACCCCTGCAGCAGCACTATGGCACTCTATTTGTTCTTTAGCAGTGACAAACTTTTGCCAGGTAGTCAGTGAATTACAGTTAAGAGGTCTCTTTTGGTTTCTATAGTTTACTCTTTCTTCACCTGTTGGCTTAAAAACCTCCCCTGTCTTCTCTTCTCCCTTTTCTCTAACCTCCTGCCTTATTATATTAAGGAACTCCCCTGTTTTTCATAGTAAAAACTCTTCTTGCTATTTACTTCCCACGAGTTCTATTGTTATTGATCTTGCGAACTCGATCCTTATATCTTCACGATGAACCCTTCTCTCTCTCCTCGAAAGAGCAAAAGGAAAAGGCACATCAGTTCTGTGAGTCCATACCGACTTACAGTATATCCCATACTAACTTGAATACCCTCCTCAGGTCTCCTATGTCGTAGAGCCCCTCCCAGCTAAAGACTCACAGAGCGACTTCGAGGAAGACAACCAGAAGCCGGGTGGCACTCATACTTTGAAGCAGTCAAAGCCAAACAAAATGAGAGGTAACCCAAAAGACCAGCCATGCCAACGCTGCTTTAACAGGATGATCAACAACGGGCCAGAGAACTTTTGTTCATCTCAAGCAAGTCAGTGATTTTGAATACCCCTTCATCAAATCCTGCACTAACCTTTATCATCAGAGGATAGTACCACAGCTTGTTACCCATGTGCTCGCGATACCAAGAGGAAGTGTCAGCAAGTGAGTTAACTCGGTTTCCCTAACTTAACGACTAGTCTGACTGGTAAGCTCTCTGACCATCTTCACGATCATGGAGCTCGTCTCCAGGCTGCAGCACTTCGCATCGCGAACCATCAGCCGGTAAGTTCCATATCACTCGTGAGTACCTATCGCTTATCAGACCAGGTTGAGAGCTGGGATCAACTTGTGGCTGCGGCCAGGAACGCTATGAGAAGCGGCGTTGGGGCCAGGTCTGAAGTCGCACCTCGTGCTCAAAGCAGTCAAGGTCCATCTTTGGCATTCGCTCAGACTGATCCTCAAGTCCAGCTTCACCCTCCTGGGCAAGTCCCTCCTAGACAGGGCCCTCCGGAAGTCCAGGGTCTCCCTCGGCCAGCAGCTGGTTCGCAAAGTCCTAGCGATGCACTGTTACAACAGTTATTAGCGGAATCTAAGCGAAACAATGCACTTTCAAAGAAGACACACCAGTTGTTGGATGAAGTTATCAGGCAACAACGAGAACAAACGGAATTGTCACAAAGGCAAATGGGATTATCACAAAGACAAATGGAATTGTCACAAAGACAAAACGTTTGTCTCACCCGAATCATTCAAGAAATGAATGCTTTCAACGAAGGCACGGAAGCAAACTTGCCTCCCTTTGAGTGATCAACGCCTTATCACCGGCATGCACTTGACATCGGATCATGTCATTCTTCTTCTCTTCCCTATGTCGCGGCCTCATGAAGACTTTCATACTTGATTAAGCCATCCGAATCGAGTCCGGGCATTATCCTTTCTTTATCTGCTCATACAGGTGAGTCTAAGTGAATGACTTACCAAGATTCTGAAGCTAATGTATTTCCCACAGACAAGCATTAGAGATAGAGCAGGTGTCCGCAAAATGAAGCTATTTGGGATGATCGTCTTAGTGAGCTATTTGGCATTGAGACCATATAGAGTATGCGTCTAGAAATTACCTGGAAGAAACTCTTACACAAACTCGAGGGAGAACTGAGGTTGCTTTTTATAGTTGTTTGTACTTTCTACGTTTTCTTAAAACACAGATCGCTCTCTTTTAGAATTCCAGGACCTGAAAGCATTGCCTAGAAATGTGATCATGTTCATCTAACAACTCCTCAGTTTATTGTCAGTGTATGTTACGAAACTATCATTAAATCTGATAATCTTAGACGCTATCAATATTTCCAAGAATTTGATATACCTTTGTACTAGTCCAGTACTATAGACTTGTTGAAATGAACTCTTTATTATAGGATTGTACCAACCCTCCTATGTGACAAACCAAACACAGCCCAGGTAGTACATCCCAGTTTCCCTTGCGATCGGGACTATTGCACGAAACTGTATCCACTAGTATATCGATATAAGACTGGAATGTTCTCCCTCATATATCGATTTTAATGGAACAAAGGGACAGATAATCAATACCATTCACCAATTCTCCCCTCGAGGCTCGTGCCTTTCTGGTCTGGGTAAGTGTCCCACGCGGAGTTAAGCACTTAGTATGAGAAATTGTACAGCTCAGAGCCAGGAGACATCTCTGCATCTTCACATTCGCGTATGGCACAAGTTGTTCAAAGTTCATGCGTCAAAACAGTCAAAGTCCAGATTGCCGGTTCGGACCCTTTTTCCCGAGATATAATACAAAGGCTCCCCTCATAAACCGCAATTCAACAAACAAAATTTCCAGTGTGGCCGTATTAACCCCATTGCAGACGGTAGCATCGTTTCACAATCACTTATATATGATGTGCATCGGCCACGTGTGATAATAAAAAAAGCGTCCCCGTCATTTCCCCTTCTCTTTGAGTATCCCCCTTTCGTCGTTGTTTCTCGGCTGTTTAGCTGGAGAACTTTCGGGTGATCTTGGCGATAACTGGAATTTAGAGTTAGAACAATCGCATTGGATACATCACCCCAGGGAGGGGTTTGAGGGGAGGGCGTACTGTGAAGAGCGACAACGCTGAAGATAAAGACAAGAGACAGAACAAGGACAACAACAGGGTCGACCTTCAGACCGGGAGACTCATCGGTGTAAAGTCCTGCATAGCATGTTAGCACAATTGTTCAATGGCGCCTGTCTCGGATGTCACGAGACTATCAGGGGCAACGTACGCAACATGGTGCTGCTGGAACCACCGGCGCCAGCGGCGCGAGTGCTGCTTGGTCGGGCATTGGCGATCTTCTCCTTTTGGTCGGCAGCAGCGCGTCGTCGGATAGCAGTACGGGGACCACCAGGGATAGAAGGGGACGAAGGTCGGCCGATGTTGGCACCGCTGGCAGCAGCGCCGCCGTTGACGGGGGAAGAAGGGCGAGGAGAAGACTAGAGAGAGGCCATGTTAGCGAATTGATGTTGCCTCAAGCTTGAGCTTTTTGATGAGATAGATCGACGTCCACAGAGAGCTCAGTCGCAATGCGACACTAGCTCCGCAGCTCAATCGCGAATTGCTCTCAACTTTGGAGGTATCAGTGGTGGTTAAAAACATACCATTGTTGAAGAATTAAACCTGGGCGA
Organism: Fusarium tricinctum; assembly: GCA_020744515.1. Lineage (NCBI taxonomy): Eukaryota > Fungi > Ascomycota > Sordariomycetes > Hypocreales > Nectriaceae > Fusarium > Fusarium tricinctum. The sequence goes on along the minus strand of JAGPXF010000002.1, from coordinate 5,390,430 downwards.
GGAGATTGGACAAAGGAATCACAGCAGGATTCCAAGAAGGCACGAAATAGAGAGAGAGATAGAGAAAGGAGAGGATAGTGGTCGATGTGGAAGCTAAAGATCGAGAGACGGGGTCTAAATTAATGGATTGGGTTTGGGTGTTGTGCAACTCCCCCCCGTAAAATGGGGGACCCAGTCAGGGAGTTGAGGCCACCTTCACCAGAAAGGAGGGAGGCGGGGCTATGATTTTCCGGTGGCGTCCACCGAAGCTGAGCTCCAGAGACTACAGGGACTACAGCTCTCCACACAACACACGGCTTAAGCTCCACTAACGAGTATCAACATGCGATAGTTTTACCACTTCAAGCCTGGTACGACAACGACTTCCAAAGCATGAATGTGATTGTTCAGATTCGACGTCCGTCTTCGTAAAGAAATTTTACAATTTAGTGAGACTATGTATGGGGAGAGATGTCTGTAGCCTCTACACCTGTCGACCCTATCGTCAGGCGGATTGGATATCAACAACAAACGCTCTCTTGCTCGCTTCCGAGTCCGCTCGCAGACTCGATATGAATGTATCAGGGGGTGGTGTATAATCAAAAAACAACAACAAGAAGTAAGAGAAGCAGTCGAAATGACAGAAACCATAAGACAAAGGGAATCAAACCAACAGAAAAATAAAAACATTAGCGCGTCGATGGCACTTCAGCCATACACTTGCCCATTCCTCCTCCAGCTCTTTTTATCCCCCACGAGATGGTGCGACAGGTTTCATTCCCTCCCCGGCGAGCCTGTCCATATTTTCTCAGCCCAGCGTATATTGCACACGACATCCTACCCGCCACCGTCTCTATACGTGAAGATGAAGAGCCTATGTGTCCCGTGTCTCTCGTGATGCTGATCCATCTTTTTTTGCTTCGAATCTGTGAGATGCAATGGCAATGCCTGCTTGAAGAGGCCTCCGTAATGATGCCGACCAAAGACCAGGTATCTTTTGTATAAAGGAAGTTTAAGCGTGCTGGTGAGATCCGTTTCGTTCCAACCGCTCGATTATATGTATGATTAGACAATAGTACATCTACACCAGGAATCGAAAGTTCTCAACCAAACGCCTTCCGCTATGATGGCAAATCTGCAGATCAAGGGATGTAGTTCGGGTCGTTGAAAAGTGTTTTGACAAAGTAAAAAGGTTGCTAGGAAACGTTCATGCTTCAGAGGGTGACATCAAGAACAAGGCTGACATCGGCCACATTGGGCCCTGCCAAATCTTCGAGAACTGGTATCAAGTCTAGAAGCTCGTTGTCGTGGGCATCAGAGAACCAACTGCTGATGGGGACGGCGTGCTGTGGGTGGAAGATGTATGATGTAGGCGAATTATCGATAATAATGGTGTCCTTTAGGTCTCGGCCAACTTGGGACAAGTCCTTGACATAGTTTCCTTGGTGGTTATAGCAGCTCTCGCGGAACAGCCTGTGGTGAACGACCTTGTGAATGTCAAGCTGGTCCAATAAAGGATCTCCGTACTATGAGTTGTTAGTTAAACCCAGGGTCAACTATGATTGAGTGGACTTACCTTAGAAACAGACGCTGTAAAGACTACAACCTCATAGAGTTCGCCGACTCGCTTCATGAACTCATCGACGCCGGGTCGCTTAATCACGTACACATTGTGGTAGTTACCCTCAATTTCGACGGGAATCGTGAAGTCGGCTTGGTGAAGAATCTGGTGTACTAATTAGCGCATGTTCTAAAATTAAGTTATCGTTAATACATACCTTGAAAGAACTGTGGACCAGAGTCTCATCCAAATCGAGAACGAGGCATTTCCGACCCTTATGCTCTGGTGCGATAGGAGGCAATAGCCATTTCTGGGGCTCCGGTGCTGATGGGCCAGCATCTGTGAATTGGCTGGGTGCCACAACTGCTGGACCTGGGCCAGGGGGAGGAGGAGGTATCGTCGCCTGAGTTGGTGCATCGGCTACAGAAGTTATGGGTGCCTCTTCTGGCTCTTCAGTGGCAACATCCTGCATATCCACGTCACTGTTATCAGCCGGTTTGTCTGCCACCTTGGGCTCGTCTTCTGCGACTGTGGGCTTAGGGGGCTCCACAGTGACTGCAGGGGGAACCGACTGCTTCGATTCCCTGTTTTCTCGCTCTGTCGCTGTGATTTCGTTGTTGGCGGCGCCTGATGAAGTTGCTTCGTCCTTGGGCTCTGGTGCAGATACGGGGACTTGAGGGTCCTTCTCGGCAGTCGTCTTGGACTGATCCTGGGGAGTGTTTGTTCGCGATCTGGCAGATGTTGGGCGCGGAGGCAGGACGTCTAGCTTGTGTACGTTTTCGTTGTTGTCCCCATTATCAGCTGGACCTTCGGGTGTGCCACAGCATCCAAGGAAAGCGAACAGACCACCACGGCTCTTCTTCTTCTGGGCTGGGGCGACAGGAGAGTTTGGCTGGGTGTTTGCAGCTGTGTTTGTAGGTTCAGTCTCGCCGCCAGTCCTGTTGCTTGACGTGCTTCCGTTCCTTCGTCGCGCCCGGAGACTACCCTTGGAGTCTTTCGATCGGCTTCCGATGCTGTTCCGGGGATCGCTAACTGTTGCCCCACTCAACCCGGTCGATGTTGGTGACGATTGGTTACGCTGTGATGATGGTCTCGAGGGAACCTTAAGTAGACCACGTCCTTTCTTGGAGCTCGATCCCTCCTCTGGAGACAACTGGCCCTGGTTGGACATCTCAGTGTTGGCTGAGGTCGTCTGGGGTTGGATTTCGTCAGCCGGGTTTGTGGATTGAAGTCTTTCCGACATGTTTGCTGATTTACTAAGAGCTGGTCAGCTGTTGTTTCTGTCAAGTCAAACGTCAAGAAGCAATCATGAAGCTGGTAGCTGGTAGCTGGAGCACCAGTATCAAAAGCATCAACCTGCTACGATATTTGATACAGGAGACGGCCAAGTTCAGTGCAGCTGCCTCCGATGCGCAACAAGCTTGGCAACCGTCTCTTGCCCGATGTTGTATTGTCCCAGCAGTCGCGCAAGGTCTGGGTAAGGACGCGCGAGGAACGGCATTGTAAGTACTCACGTTGTTGAATATAACCAAAGAAAACCAGCTTAATCGATCGCCCCTAACTCTGGAAAAAGGCCTATCGAGGCCTAAATCGTGAGAATAAACGAAGCAGTTCGGTATGGCGAGTATTGAAACAGTTGATGGGGTCGGTAGGCGTAGAAAGTAAAAGGGCGAAGGTGGGAAATTACGGCGCGTTTGGGCCACGGCAGGGGAGGCTAGGATCCGAACAGCACCAAGAATCGAGTAGGGGAAGCGAAACTGCAAAATAGACCAAAATGGTCGCGAAAGTAAAAGAACGAATGAATGACTTGTCTCGATCTTGGAGACAGCCTCGAGAGACAGTAAAACCTGATCGGGGATTTGCGTCGGTCGGGGATGGAGCTCGGTGAGAATGAGGAAAGACGGAGGACGGGCGGAGGACCGAGACGACACAGCACAGAAGTAAGGCGAAGACGAAGGCGGACGGATCGGAGGCTGAAAAAGACAGGTCCTGGCACTCTGGCGCGCAAGCGAAATGATTGCCTTTAAGCTGTGAACTGGGTCTAAGTAGCTTGGCTGGAGGAGAGGAGATTGGGAGAACAGAACAAGCCTGGTGCGCGCAGGGGGGGGTCGCTGTGTTCCTGGGATGGCTTGGGTAGTTTATTACAGATGAGAAAGGGCAACTAAAAAAAAAGGCAAGGTTGAATGTGAATGGATTGGATTGGACTTGGGAAAGGCTGGAGTTTTGGTGGAGTTGCAGCGACAATGGGCAAGTGGGCGAAAAAGATGTGCTGGAAGCCCGGGGGGAACATCCGCTGGAAACAGTGACTAGAGCGAGCAGCAGGGTCGCCTGGGCTGGGGCTGGTCAGTGGTCACTGGTCACTGGTCACTGGGGACGACGAGAGACTGCGAGAGTGAGAGTGAGGACCTGTCCAGTGATAGATCGAGCCTAGACGAGAGTGGCCGACCGAGGTGGGCTTGACTGGGGTGGGTGGTAGTGGTGGTGTGAGTGGGTTTTTTGACTCGAGATTAACCCTCCGATAGTATCTAAATTGCTAGAGGAGTATCGTGTACTGTTTGATGGCAGTGTATTAACACTGTCTATTAGTGTCTATCTAATATTTCCAGCACAGTAAGAAAAACTCATCATAAGCACCTCACGATAGTGCAATAGCACTATCCCTGGTATCTCAATCTCCGCTAGTGATGGTGCCCGCCAAGCTCATCTTAACCCACCCTGTCCTATGGCTGGTCATGGCTGGCTAAGGCCCGCCCATGGCTCGGTGCGGCGCCTAAGGACCCCTGTCCTGGCTTATGTAGGTATTGTACCTACATTACCTTACGTCGACTCAATTAATTCGATGATAGAAATCAGAACATGAAAAGCAAGGGTTACATTATCCAGTTCAAGATGTGAGAGTGGCATGACGAGTTGACAGTCGTTCTTTCGACATTGTGTGCATCTTGGAGTGTAAACATACAATGGGAATGCTCTGGTTAGTGGGAGCGAACTGGATACGGGGATACACAAATGTCCACCAACATGAAAGGGATGGATACTACTTTGCTCTAAACCATGTTCCGATCTCCCAGTGCTGAGGGGCTTCTCTTCAGTCAGAGGAAGAGGACATGTCCTGCATTAGCAACCCGGCTCAAAGCTGTGATTACTCACTCTCGGTTTCGATGGTTTCGTTGCCCCAAGCTCTCTCTCCCCCTCGTCTTTTGAGTATCTTCCCTGCCTCGACTGTACGGAGCGTAGAGGCTGCCACCATGTCACTCGCACCCGTGTGCTACATGACCACTGACGTACGGGATAAGATGCATGCTCTTTCGCGTATCCTCGTGGCAAGCGGCGCCGGCTGCTTGTTGAAGATGAGTACGAGTTCTCGTTTGAATGAGCCCTGACAAGTTTCGATAGCTGATATTGGATGCTGTTAGGTTTGAGAGCATCTAATACATCATTCCTGCTACTAACTCTAGACCATGCCCAATGATTGGCTTGGCCCTGAATCCTTCCCTGATAAGCTGGAGGAGATAGTATTGGCATTACCCTACGAAGCGGAGTACGGATACCAAACTCTTCTTCCCAATATCGTCTCTCCGATCACATCAAAATGACCTCCTTGTTTCCAATGGCCATCTCCATCTCCATCTCCATCTCCAGTTTCCAATTCTAAGCTCTCTTTCGCGACTGAGACACGGAAAAGAGCCATTATCCCTGCCAGGCCGGGAGAGATGTCCCTGTCCGGGTGGCATGATTGGCCGCGTTGGCGCCCGGATCAGTGATGCCTCCATGCATCGTGGGTCCTTTGGCCTCGACCACTTGAGAGACCTACATACCCGCTGTGGCCGGTTACAGAGACCTCCTGTCACCGTTCTGCTAGATGGATGGACCCTTGCGTTTGTACCTCCTATATCGATCTTTGATCTTTGTTTGCTGATTCAAAGTTGGCCATGAGCTTATGCGTGGCTTCCTTTAGTGCGGGTTTCTCGAATCGCATTGATCGTAAACTATCCACTTACTCTCACAGTGAGTCCAGTTAGTCGTGGGTCCAATGGATCGGGGAAACCTGTAGCCTGTCATCAATTGACAGTGAACTACAAGCTTATGGTAGCATGTAAGGAAAAGTTGGCCCCTTGAATTAGCGCCGTTTGGGTTGAAGCTGAGTCGTGTGAACCCTGGTAACTCTATCGCATCTCAGATCGGCGTTGGTTTTCGTATCGTATCAAATCTAATGTTGGCTATGAATAAAGTTATGGAATTATAGGATCTTTTTGGTGCATGTCCCGGTTGGTGTTACCTGGTTTTGTACTTGTGTATTTCTATATCGTGGTGTTGACATGACTCCATAAGTGCTTATCTATGACGGTCACACATTCACGAGAAGAAAAAGCGATCATAATCAAGGGAACCACAATAATGAAAACTTCAGTAAGCCTGAAGATTAACAGCATCATGGGAAGTGTGACAGTGTCCACTTTCGAGTAAGTCGGTTGGCTCTAATGACCACCCAAGGTAATACTTTGGCTGTTTGTGCACCTACATCGTCCCTACAGGGTAGCAAGGCCCGACCCACACAGGATTCATGCACCAATCAGAGGGTAGCTCACATGGACAGATGCTCCCCCGTATTTCCCCAGCTTTTCCCTCCCCCCCATCATGTGATTGCAAGCTGTGGCGTCATTCCCGCTCGCCGCATCCGTCGGCTGCAGCTGAGGTGAGGTCGCAGCAGGCGCAAGCTGTCTCATGTGCCACTTGCCTCGGATACCCGTATTTCACATGCTCATGACTGAGCCTCAACCATAATTCGGCTTACTACGTAGTAGCAACGAGTTTCCAAACAACCACATTTCCCCCATCACTACAAGCTAGACCTTCACGTTTTACGCGACAGATCATCGCTAATGGACAGGTAAAGGAAGTGTTTTTGAGCCTCTCAAGAGACTCGGTTGTTGTTGTTGTTGTGGGGAAGCCTCTCCAACGTCAATACCTACTTAGCATACACCATTCAACGTCATCACCACATTCTGTACCTCAACTCAACTTCACATACTGCCTGTAATGGCTGGGCAATCCACACTGCGGCATACTGCTGCCGAGGAGCAGCTAGCCGCCTTCCTCGACAAATGGACAAGCAAGATCAAGACAAGATTGCGCGGAACGACTCGCACAACTCGTCTACTCGCGACATTGGCCTTGGCGATTTCAATTATCCTCGGCGGAGTTGGAGGACGTCGATGGTGGAAGAATCGACGACATGAGCGAGAGCAAGGTCGGAAACTCGTGCGCACCAACTCATGGCTTCACAACAAAGATGGATCGCGAACCATATATGTCCCATACAAGGACAGTACCTCAAAAGTCGTTATCAACACAACCAAGCCACTCACGTTTGACGCTCACCGTCGCCTGTTCTTAAACCCTCCGCGCGTATCAGGATTACGGGAGGGAACTGTACCAGCAGCACAAACGAAGCCAGGCCTCAACATTGCCTTTTTGCACCAGTTTCTAAGTTTGATGAGCATTATGATCCCCAGATGGTCCAGCAAAGAAGCCGGCTTACTGCTCAGTCACGGTGTGTTTTTGATGCTGAGAACATATCTCTCGCTGGTTGTCGCCCGCCTAGATGGTGAGATTGTACGCGATTTGGTCGCAGGGAACGGGAAAGCATTCCTATGGGGTATTCTCAAGGTTAGTATATTGTCATACATACTAATAGTCATTCACTCACATATACTAGTGGTGCGGCCTTGGAGGTTTTGCCTCTTACACCAACGCTATGATCAAGTATCTCGAGTCCAAGGTCTCCATTGCCTTCCGCACACGGCTTACGCGATATATACACGATTTATATCTGAACGATAATCTTAACTATTATAAGCTTTCCAATTTGGATGGAGGCGTTGGTCAAAGTGCGGATCAATTCATTACACAAGATCTGACTCTGTTCTGTGCTGCGGCAGCCAATATTTACTCATCACTTGGAAAACCATTTGTCGACTTGTGTGTTTTTAATTATCAGCTCTACCGGTCTTTGGGTCCTCTCGCCCTTACTGGCCTGTTGAGCAACTACTTCTTAACCGCTAGTATCCTCAGAAAACTTTCACCACCATTTGGCAAATTGAAGGCGGTCGAAGGCCGCAAAGAAGGCGACTTCCGAAGCCTACACGCTAGACTCATCGCCAACGCTGAAGAGGTTGCATTCTATGGAGGTGCAGAAACCGAAAAGACATTCTTGAACCGCGAGTTCAAATCACTAAAGTCTTGGATGGAAGGTATCTACATGCTGAAGATCCGCTACAACATCTTAGAAGATTTCATCCTCAAGTATAGCTGGAGTGCTTACGGGTATCTACTGGCGTCACTTCCCGTCTTTTTGCCAGCGTGGGGTGGTGTCGGCGGCCGAGCTGAGATGTCTGAGCATGGAGTACGAGGAGGCCGAGAACGTAACCGCATGAAGGAGTTTATCACCAACAAGAGGCTCATGCTCTCACTTGCAGATGCAGGTGGTAGAATGATGTACTCGATCAAGGATCTCTCGGAATTGGCAGGCTATACCAGTCGCGTGTACACCCTCATTTCGACACTACACAGGGTACATGCTGATGCTTATCATGTCCGTGCAGGACAAAGCGAGCTCTACTCAATGTCTGATGTTTCAGGAACCATTCAGAAGGGATTCGATGGTGTCAGGTTTGAACATGTGCCGGTCGTAGCTCCCGGTCTGTGGCCTCAAGGGGGTGAAGAGTTGCTCGAGTCATTATCCATTGTCGTGCGCAGGGGCGAACATCTATTGGTAAGTTTACACCTGACGTGATGTATATGGTTATTAACAGCGGTCAGATATCTGGACCAAACGGTGTCGGCAAAACCGCCATCTCAAGGATCCTCGCTGGCTTATGGCCAGTCTACCGAGGACTAGTCAGTCGCCCGAAGGATATTGGCCAAGATGGCATCATGTTCCTTCCGCAACGACCGTACTTGAGCCCAGGAACACTGCGTGACCAAGTCATCTACCCTGATGGCCACGTGGACATGAAGGAGAAGCGCAAATCCGAGGATGACCTCAACAATATTCTGGAAGCTGCCCGACTGGGGTACCTCCCTGACAGAGAGGGTGGATGGGATACGAGAAAGGAATGGAAAGACGTACTTAGTGGAGGCGAGAAGCAGCGCATGGGTTTCGCTCGCCTGCTTTATCACGAGCCCCAGTACGCTATTGTGGATGAGGGTACCAGTGCTGTCTCGAGTGATGTGGAGGGTTTGCTTTACGAAACATGCAAGGAGAGAGGCATCAGTAAGTTACTTGTTCAAAATTCGCCCAAGAGCATTGAGTTAACATTCTACAGCACTTATTACCATCTCAACCCGAGCCTCGCTCAAGAAGTACCATACATACAATCTAGTCCTTGGTATGGGTGAGCGGGGAGATGAATGGGAATTTGAGAGAATTGGCACGGAGCGCGAGAAGATGCAGGTTGAGAAGGAGCTGCAAGACCTTCGCGAGCGGTTGGCACAAGTTGATGAGTGGAAGAAGCGACGAGATGAGATCGAGACAGAGCTGGCGGCAGTTTGGACAGACAAGGGCGAGGTGCTTGAGGCTCCGACATATGCTGAGAAGGTCGCCGAGGGTCAGGAATAATCGAAGGGTAGTTGAAGGGTTGAATGGCGTGGTCGAGAAGAGAGAGCAATACCCCGAGGAGGTTAGTTGGTGGAAGTTTTGCATAGGATGGAGTGAGCGAATAACAATTGTATGCACACTTGAGGAGTCAGGATCTGCATAGATGATCTATCGTACCAATAGGGCAGTTATTGATACGAAGTCAAGAGTGGTATTGTAGAGGGATAGAATTACGGATTGGGTGGGGGGAGGGTCAATATGTCAAGGATAAACTATGGCAGCAAATACAAGCATTATCGGTTATATTGCCGACCCTTTTTGAGCAGGAGAAAGTGTGGAATTCAAGATTCTATAGACGACAACCCCCCCTCAACGTTGATCTTCACACGCCAAACCAATATTTCACAAGCCCCAAGCCCCCTAAGCCCGCAAGCCGGAGCTTCGCAGCTCTCCACGCCACTTTTTCCAGGGGGAAAACGAAAACCCCAATCACGAACCAGCAACGACAGAGATATTAGCGTCGCGCAGGACACGCTAAGAAAGCCTGTGTCTCCCTTCGGAAGAGGACGATCCCGCGTGGCGGGCTCTGAATTGTTAATTGAATTTCTCGAGCGTTTGGGGGGACTTGGAGGGGGAGGCAAAAAAACCAAAGGGCAGAGACGAACCCCGGCTGGAAATCGATAGCTTGGTTGAAGAGGAGGGATGGAAATGGATGATGATGATGATGGAGATGGTGGTGATGCGGGTCGAGATAAGTTCATGTTCTTTTGGTGTCTTACTTTTTACTTCTCTAAAGAATTAATAAGTCAACGGTTGCTTCTCTTTTCTTTCTTTCGAGATATTGTCTCGTTAGATGTTTATGAAATCCTTTGTCGTTATATTCACTTACAGAGAGAGCCTGATTGCGTAACCATCGTATTACACAGGTTCGGCTCAGCTGAACTTATGGAGGTTGTCTCTATCCTGCACCCAAGGAAACATAACGTACTCACAGCCTGGCAATTGAGTCTTTGAACTCTTTCTTCGTTAACCTCTTACTTTCTTCTATTAAGTATCTAAAACTGAGGTTTTATCGACCTGATCAACCTCAGCTCTATCAACAACCTCTTTCAGCCACGAAACCATAACCACCACAACTCTATATCAAAGGCATCTATCTACTGTATCTACAACAATGATTAGAGGACACAACCCCAGAACCGGCTCCTTCAACTCCATCTCACGTCCCTATCTCCCCTCCATCGACGAGAATGAAATAGCATCCACGCCATCATCCCCAGACCCTCCAACTCCTCCTCCCCTCCGCATCCCCAGAAAGTCCCCTCGCCGCGCTCTCCGCAACAACGGTCTTCCGCCGGCTTATATACCTCGCCCGAGAGTCTACTACGCTCCGCCCGTGGCGCACTACTCCCCGCCGAGCTACGCCTACGCTGAGACCAAAGGCAGGTTCATCGAGCATGAGAGCGCTTACGAGGGGAGTTACAGAGAGAGGAGGTTCTGCGGGATTGACAAGCGCAGGGGCTATTGTCTGTTGGTGATTGCGCTGGCGGGCTTGGCTGTCGTTGCGATTGCCTTGGGTATTGGTCTGTCGATTGGGTTGAACGATGAGTAAGTCAAGTCTAAGACAAAGATATCAGTATCAGACTGCGAAAACTAACTCAGCACAGCCATCAACGGCCAGCACAAGAATCGTCAACTCCAGAGCCTACACCCAAGTTCCCGGCTGGTTCATTTGCCTTTAGAGCAGATCTCCAGAACACATCTACAGAATGCACCTCCAACCCATCAACATGGCGCTGCTACCCGTACACCAAATGGTCTTCAGCGACATTCTTCTGGATAATCACGCCCAACGGTGACGACTCATACAACATCTCGTCCACGGAGAACCCCTTTGCGCCATCCTTCGCAAACCTCACGCTCAAGATGCTAGACAAGGACACGCCTAAGGAGCGTCTTCAGTTTTCCTTCTCTATGGACAAGACGGTTGCCCCGGATGATGACCTCTCGTCAAACAACCGCGCAGCGAAATGTACATTTGCCGATACGCTCCTTGAGGCTACACTGTGGACGCAGGGCGGCGATGGGTCTGATAGTAGCAAGTTTGCAGATTGGCCGGGAAATGTTGAGATTGTGCAGCGTAAGACATTCGATGGCGGATCACCTACTTGTGTGGATAGTGAGGGTGGTAACGTGGGTGATGTAACATCTGCTCCTGGAGCTTGCGAGTGCCGCTATGCCAACTATGACACTAGCTAAATTGTTTCTTTTGTTGTGTACTTTGGAGGAGTTTAATGTTGGGTTTTGTATGTTAGAATCACAGTGGATAGGTCAGGAGTTAGTGATACCCAGGAACAACAAGTTCTAATATCTATTGCTTTGAAGAAACGATAAATAATAAGTGATATATAAGTCTGAAAGATTAACTAAACAACTAACACCGAAAAACACACACACAAATAAGACAAAACGCCTGCACTTTTTATACCCTGACAACCCATATCATAGTAAAAGAACCATGACCCACACAAAACGCCTCCCTATACACTGCTTCACTTAATATATGCATAAATAGGAACATCGCCGTCCCTGAGTTGCTCATTAAGGTGCCTGGCGCGAGTCACAAGGTTCTGAATAGCCACAGGCATAACAGGCAACGCCTTCTTGACCCACGACTCGAGAACCTTGGACTTCTTTGGACCCGTCTTGTAGCCACCCTTCTTGTCCTTGGCAGGCCATTTGCTGATCTTACTCGTTACAACAGGCTTAGTATTCGTATCAAACCTGACGTGCCTAGCAGTGCTCTGAGTAACACGGCTGATGCTAACAGACTTGAACTGGGGCGATTTAGAGGATTCACGCACTTTGGCGCGAGGGCGGGTAGTAGGAAGAGCATGTGTGGGAGGCCACCACAGAGAATTGGGTTTGGCGGCTGGTTGTTGCGGGTTGTAAGGATCATCATTCCTAGCAGTAGGAGCAGGAGAAGTTTTACGAAGACGCCGTGCCCAGAATTTGTCGATTGCTGCCTGCTGCAGGTCTCGCAGCCCGTCCTCATCGTCAATATTCATGGAAGAACTGTCCCGAGTCCGTATCGCTGTAGCAGGAGGTCCGTATGAGTCTGCGCTGCCACTGCCGTATTGACCAGCCGGTGAAGGAGCCTTGCCAAATGCCCTATTTTCTAGGAAAGCAGGCGGCGAGTTTCTGCCAACGGCCGAGAAATAAGGACGAGAGTCTGGATAAGGAGGAGAGGCTCGAATTTCTATCCCAGGACGGATAGAACGCTTGGCCTTTTGGTTCACGAAGCCCGCACTGGGGGATCGAGATGTTATAGGGTCCCCTTTGTGGGGTTCCACTTGAGGAACTTTGCCACGGCCTCGAATGGGCCTCACAAGACCGTCGGCACGTCGTGGGTTTGGGACTGCATCTCCTTGATCTTTGTCCCCGCTTCGACGGCGCTGAGGAGCCTTAGACTTTGATGCACCCGCCCTAGGCTGTTTGCCATGGCCAGTAACTTGCACTTTGACCGATTTTCGTACTCGGGCTGCAGGATCACGGATGGCCCTCTGTATAAGACTGGAAGGTCCCATCTGATCTGCCACAGCTTGTTTAACAGGGCTAGCCTTCGACTTGCGCTGTGCTGGGAGACGCAGTTCCTCTTTGGGGTGCAACAAGTCGGTCCACCATTTCTTGACTGCTTCTTCAGGTTGACTGAAACCCTTTGCCTTTCGCCTCTCAACCTCCCTTATTAGTTGAACAACGGTGGGTCGGTCTTGGGGTCGCTCGTTTAGGCATCGGCAAATGATTCCTCGAAGCTCTTCGTCAATATGTGAGTACTCCGGGTCCATAAGCTGCCATCCATATGTTTGCGTAGCAGCTCTGCCATGTCTATTCATATGAGGGCCGCATTGAAAGGGATATCTGGCAAATACTCCGGTCATGATAGATTCCATCTGTAAAACATTAGAGGACATTTCAGACTAAAAGGGACGAGAACTTACAACTCTGGCGATGAGAAAGATATTGGTCCACATTCCGAAGCGGCCGGCACAAATGCTTCCCTTTTTGAAATCTTCGCCAGCAAAGTTTTGCTGTACGTCTTCTCCTTTCATTCTCAGTGGAATATCATCCCACTCTCTTGACATTTGCTCCTAGAATTTTTCAGTGCTTCATCCTGTAGTTAGGCAAACAAATGGAATACATACCGGCGTTAACCCATGAAGTTTGACGGGGCCCCTCATTCTCCAAACATCTCTCTCTTTCATTTTCTTCCAGAGGGTCGACATACTAAAGCTCCAAGCGCCCAAGTCATGAATCTAGCTTTTGGTCAATACGTGGAATCTTTGATAAGGGGTATGAAAATTTACCTTGAACACAGGCTGAGCTGTGTGTGAAAGACAGGTACCTACAAGTACTGTGAACATAGATGTTAGCTACAAGCTCAAGTTGATTCGGCTAAGCGCTTACCATTGAGTACTTCCATGTCTAGATGAACATCATGCTCAATACGCCATGACTGTTCAATATGGTTGAGGAAGTCCCATAATTTGTCTTGGGATCTAGCTCTCTCAAACTCTTGTTCGAAAGAGAGTTTGAGGTGTGTCAAACTTGGTGTATATGCGATCGTAGCCATACCCATTACAACTAAAGATGTGTTAGTAGAGAAGAGTTAAATACTGGAATAGTGTATCTTACAGCACTCCCATATCCCCCAAAGAACTTGATTTGTGAACTGCGCCTTCTTTTCTCTGACATTCTCCATGAAGCGGTATACATCGCCATATGGAGCATACTCAAAAACAGCACAATTCAGCTTTTTGGCGTTCCATTCGGCACCCCTTGAGAACTGCCTCCTGGCCAATGGATCCGCCTTGCGCATTTCTGCCTGTATCTTTTGGGCCTCGTGATGTAGATCAACGACCTGCGTTGTGTGTTCGGCGCGATTGTACCGCAAGTGGAACTCCATCTCGCTTTCGGCGGAAAAGCAAGAACTCACACCCTTCTTGATGACCACTTTCCTGCTGGATCTGTCGTCGAAAGTGACATCCCATAGCGACACGAATCCGTGGCCACCTTGGGCAAGAATTTTGTCGAATCTGAAATCCAGGCCAGCCCACGTCTCGTACTCCACGGTGTCCTGGACGTCATTCGCTAGGAGTCCGTGAGGATCTTTGGGTCCAGAGGGCCCAAATATGTCGAAATGTTGGATCTCAACTCGGTCGATTTCACTGAGGTGACCTTGTATGTCGGGCCATATTTGCATAGGAATACCGTCCCAGTTGTAGAGAGTCACGGATGTATCTCCTCGAATGATAGCTGATTGGATGGCGAGTTTGTTTCGTTCTGAGATCTTAACCTCATCTCTTCCTTGCTGACGTTCATTGAAGGGTAGCTTAATGGTTCTGACCCTGATATCTTTGCCTAACATGCTGGGCAAACTTTGTCGAATTTGTATTGTTCTTGTCGAGTATTGGAATTATGGGAAAATATGAGATGCGATGGGCGGAGGACTCGCTGGTAATAAGCTTGTTCGACTGGACAAAGGCCAAAGGCTCTGGTGTCCAGACTTCGCTCAGCCAGCGACTCTTTTCGTGCTTCATGTCGCAACAAGGGAGAATACCAAAAGGTCTCAAAGGAGCATTGAGGGCGGTATTGTGAGAGGATCGAGTCCGAATTTGGGTGTCCTTGGACAAAGAGGCGCGGTGGTTCCGTCATGGTGTTTAGGAGATTTCTTTGTCTAAAGAGCAAGCCTTGTGACGCCCTGAGCACCAACACGGCTCTATTTTGGTCGCTTGAGGCCATGGCCACTGATGCGACTGTGCGAGGATATGAAAGGGGTTCTTTGAAGTTGAGAAATTTCTTGTCATGATTGAACTCGTCGAGGCTATTGTTGGTGTAAGTCAATCATGGCAGCGAGAAAATGCGCCGGGGCCATTTCCTCAAGGTGTAGTCTTTGTCGCATGGAGATTGAAGCTGTTAAGACCGTCGCTTGAGAACAGCATGGTCGGCTTGTCGACCAACAATGAATTGAATACCATTGGAGTTTGTCTTGACCATGCCATGCTTGTTCCCAGGTTGTTTTCCATCATGGGACTTGATCGACATGGGGGTGTCAGGGTGTTTACAGAGCAACATTGTGAGTGGAGCTTCTTCACATGTGCCTGGAGATTATCCGCTTCTGTGGGACGACGGGCAGCTCAGCCGTGGGGCGCTGGGTTTAGGCTAAATAGATTGTCCCTGGTTTCTACCGGAAGGAACCTTAGAGGCTGAGAGGCTCTGGATCTGTCTATTTTTTTTATTACTCCGTACTTATCATGATATGGATGGAGATGTCTATTCACCCGCGCAAAATCCATTTCATAAACTAGGGAGCCTAGAATTAGGCCGAAGCCGAGCAATTGACCACGTCACTGACATGATATGAGAAAAAACAGAATGGTCATGCGTTAATTCGTTCGGTGTTGAAGGAGCTGGAATCGACCTTGACCTTGACCTTGGCCTTGATGTTGACTTCTTCCGCTCGAGTAACACCCGTCTTTGACACATGTAGGACCACAGCTTGCAGCGGTTAGAGCCAATTAATTAGCTACGCTTAGCCTCTGCTTGGCTTGAAGCCAGCCGCGGCACTGGAGTGACTGGACCCCCCATCTCAGCTTAAACATAATAAACGCACAAATAGGCGTCACAATCAGCTCCCTTCTGAGACCAGGGGACCTGCATCATGAAACAAATATGTACAACTTTTTGCGGCACAGAATCCGACTTGGGGGAAAGAATTGCTTCTCTCCTTCTTCCTCTCTTCCTCTCTTCCTCTCTTCATCCCAACCTCCCACCTCTTTCTTCTCTTTTCTAGGGTTCATGGTATGGCTTGGATTGCGGGGTCATGGATGATACTCTAAACCGACTGGATGCTCGGGGAGCTTCGGTCTTTACTTGGTCTTTTCCATATTGGGGGTTTTAGCTGGAAGATTTCATGACCTGCTCGGTTTCGTTTTTGTTTGATGTTACAGTATCCACCGGGAAAATGTGTACTAGGTATGTCATCCGTAGGTGGTAATCTACGGTATCTCCCATGACGGCTCAATATCGTGAACCTCAACAGCTCCCATCCAACAACATCCTAACTACAGCGATAAGCGATATAGATTACATTTAACCAGAGTGTTATTTCCATTTTAAACCCCCTCCCTAGTAAATATAGATAGGGAAAAGGAAAAATCGAAGAAAAAAAGACACCCTGTGAATATACTACGTAGCATGATGGTATCCTTCCTCCATTTTGCCCACCAACCGCCGGGTGAATTCCCAGATGCCCCCACTAAAGGCGGCATTAAGTATCTGGAGGTAGAAGAAACTGGGGCTGAGTTAGGCTGGGCTGGTTAATTGTTGCAGCACTGAGTACGACCATTTCGGTCTCCATCTCTCGCATGATGGGGGATGCGAGATGGGGCATGGAGAGATTTGCCGCCGTTACACGCCTCTTGGGTCTTGGGGGTCGCACACCCCAGGCAGTCAGTCCCATGATGCCAGAAGGAGTGATATTTTATGGCCCGGAGAGGTAGAAAAGAAGACATAACCGAATATTCATCCATATGATCACCGCTGACTTTGGTACGAGAAGGCGTCGCGCTATCAAATGCCATACCATACCATACCATACCAAACCAAACCATGCCATGCCATGTCCCCTTGCTATCCATCATGCCTCACCCATGAGGGCATACGATTCTGGATGGATGGAAAGGACAACAGGCAACATGCATTCTTCTTAGCATAAATACGTCCATCCCCCCTCTTGTAGTCATTTCCTGCTTCTCCTCCCCTCCCATTTTTATTGTATCAACCCAATCTCTTTTCTATAACACCACAACACCACAACAACCGTCACAATGGTCAACGTCCCCAACATCAAGCTCAACAGCGGCTTCGACATGCCCCAGATTGGCTTCGGCCTCTGGAAGGTCGATGACAACTGTGCCGAAGTTGTCTACGAGGCTATCAAGGCTGGATACCGTCTTCTCGACGGTGCTTGCGGTATGTCTTCATTCTTTCCATTACAACACCCCAGATTGGATCCCTGCACATTGCCCCTCATTTCCCCTGCTGTCTTTCTGCCAATTGCACCGAGAAAACAGCCACATTACCCCTGCAAAACTACCCCTCCACCACTCTTACACCACTTCAGAGCTCCAGCCCCACAAGGCGATAGCTTCACTGAGCTCTCTTTTACCCGGATACCCAAACTTCGCAGTATTCTAATGTCATGTTCCAACAGATTACGGCAATGAGAAGGCCTGTGGTGAGGGTGTTGCCCGCGCCATCAAGGAAGGCATCGTGAAGCGAGAGGACCTCTTCATCGTCTCCAAGCTCTGGCAGACATACCATGACAAGGAGAACGTCGAGCCCATCACCCGCCGCCAGCTCGCCGACTGGCAGATCGACTACTTTGACCTCTTCCTCATCCACTTCCCCGTCGCCCTCGAGTACGTCGACCCCGAGGTCCGCTACCCTCCCGGCTGGCACTACGACGACGCCGGTACCGAGATCCGCTGGAGCAAGGCCACCAACGAGGAGACCTGGGGCGCCATGGAGGACCTCGTTGAGAAGGGCCTTGCCAAGTCCATCGGTATCTCCAACTTCCAGTCTCAGACCATCTACGACCTGCTCAAGATCGCCAAGATCCGACCTGCTACCCTCCAGATCGAGCTTCACCCCTACCACCAGCAGACCGACCTTGTCCGCCTTGCCAAGGCTGAGGGCATTGCTGTGACTGCCTACTCCACCTTCGGCCCTACTGGCTTCATTGAGCTCGACATGGACCTTGCCAAGTCCGCTTCTCCTCTCATGGAGCACGAGGTCTTCACTGGCCTCGCCTCCAAGTACAACAAGACACCCGCCCAGGTCCTCCTCCGCTGGGCCACTCAGCAGGGTCTTGCTGTCATCCCCAAGAGCACCAACCCCGAATACATGAAGCAGAACTTCGGCTGTGTCGGCTGGGATATTGACGAGGAGGACATGAAGCGTGTCGCCAGAATGAACCTCAACCTCAAGTTCAACAAGCCCACCAACGTGAGTCCTAACCCAGCACCTATTGTTGCCGAAACAAAAGCTAACTCTCTGCAGTACTTCCCTACTGAGAAGCTCTGGATCTTCGCTTAAATAATGACATGAGATATATATTACGAGTAAAAAGAAAGAGAAGCATGGGAAACATGAATGTTTTAGGGTTTCAGGCGTTTAATGACAATGGGCTGCATTTTGTAGAACCGAAAGGAGGTGATCAACCGCTATCATAGAATACAAAAGACAGTTAACCCTTCCACAAACACGGAACACTTGCGTGACGTGAATATTGTCTCGAGTTAATGACTTGCTTGCTACGTGATATGACTTTAGACCAAGTTAGCAGGGTGAAGCACTTCACAGTCTTCAGTAATCCATTGTCCCTTGAGACTTGTTAAAATACGTAACTCACAAGAAACTTCATCTATAACTGAACGGTTTATTTATTTCTATATCTCAATGATGCCGTCTCAGGTATGGAAAAACAAACACCTTCTCCCAAACGCCATGCTTTCTATGTCGACGCCTTCAAAAAGATTGGACTCTTATGTTCTCACAAATGCTGCAAATGAGTTAGTCAGGGTTACTTCGAAGTAAGGTTGAGTTAGAGAAAAAAAACTTACTGGCATCAATCTGTTTGACTTGAGGCAACGTTAATCGGATCCTGTTCCTATACGCTACCGGTTCCTGTAATTGCAGCGGGTTTCCCTCGAAATACACAGTCGTCAAACTCTTCTTGTCGGCGAGGTATTTGGCAACCTCCTTATAGTCGCCGATGAGATTGTAGCTAGCCCACAATTCCTCCAACTCACTGAGTAACTCAAGACCCTTAATGCTGGTGATTTTGTTATTCGAGATATCCAATACGTGCAGCTTGGGATTGTGCTCTAGCCCCTCCAAAGACTCTAGCATGTTGTGCGAGATATAAAGCTCCTCGAGTGTAGGGACGTCCTTAAGTGGTGAAAGATCGCTTATACGATTGGATTGGATACTGAGAAGACGTAGATTTGGCATGCCACCGAGGCCGCCGAGCTGGGATATCTTGTTCTTTGCCAGCCAAAGTTCCTCAACAGCCTTGAGAGAGTCAAGGTTCTCGATTTCACGGATACGGTTCGATCCGAGCTCCAGCGACGTCAGTTTGTCAAGCCCCTCCAGCCCCTCGATTTTACTGATTTTGTTGGCGACAAGATATAGCTCCTTGAGCTTCGTCAGATGGTTAATATTCTTGATATGCTTGACTTTGTTGAAACTCAGATCGAGGCTTGTGAGATTTGTCAACTCTTCGAGGCCGCGAACACGGGAAATGAGGTTGTCGTAGAGGTCGAGATCCTCGAGAGTCGCGGCTAAGCCGGACAGACCGTCTATGTGCTCAATGCTGTTCTGGCGGAGACAGACCCGGACGACGTTCTTGAAGCGCTCAAGGCGCAGAGAGGAAATCGAGGCGATTCGAGAGTGGGAACACATAATTTCGTCGGTCTCTGGGTCTTCGTCGTCGAGAAGATCTACATAGCGAGCATGTTAGTCAAGACTGTCCGTCTTTGCATAAGTAGTAGACACATACCCTCGTCAGCATCGATTTTCTCGCCCTTCATGACATTCTCTTCGTCTGAGTAGTCAGAATCAGAGAGAGCTTCTGGGTTTGCCATAGCAGCAGACTTTGGGACGCGAAGCTTGCCATCCCAGCCCTTGCTATTCCTGAGACCAGGACTGGACTCGCCCTCGGCGCGTGGAGATGGCTTGTCATCGCCTTCAGGCACTTCGATGTGCGCGTGGCCGTCGTTTTCTTTATCGGTAGAGCCAGGCATGGTTGTGATTGTGGTCGCGGTTATTGGGTCCAAGAAAGGCGATGATGTAGGTAGGTAGGTATTTGCGTAGATGGTTGGTAACTTTTGGTGATGGCGGGGCAGATGGAGAGTTTGTAAGCGAGTTTTGAGTCTAGTGGGAAGGACGACGTTGCAAGTTGAGTCGAGCGGGAGAACGGTACTAGAGTGGAGAGAATGGAAGTAGAAGTAGAAGCAGAGGAGAACGATTAATACGGAGGCGGGAAAGTGCTGATTAAAGCCGAGAAATTGTCGACTGCCTTGTACTGCGGTTACTCTTCAGATCAAGGCGTCGGTTCCTGAGGTGCCTGCAGTAGGACAGAGTTTGGCGGGGCGGAAAGGCCGCTGTATGGACGACCTATGATATTAGCGATCAGCCCACCAAATGCATGGAACGCTTGAAAGATACCCTCGACAGACAGACAACTTTGATTTAAGTATATTTGAAACAATACTCGTAAAATCAGTATAGAATTATAGTATCTAATGAAGAATTGGAGAGACATCTCAACGTCTTATAGCTTTCAAGATTGTACATAGTACCTATACTCCATACACTTCCAGTCAGATACATCTCGCTATTACCCGTCCCTCACTTTGCTCATCACACCCCAATTCGCACAGTTGCATTTCCCTCAAACCCAGTCGCGAGCGAACATGTCATAGACTTGGATCCCTTGCGCCTAACTACAACATCCCACGTTTCTTCCTCCCCTGTCGAGTGCTTCTTTGATCGCCGCCTGTGATGGCCTTGCGCGCTGTCGCCATCTCAGCCACGCGCTCTCGAGCCGTTTGCATGAGGACTCGGCCGCAAATATGGTCCAGCCGAGAGAGATTTGCGATTATGAGGCCTGTCCCAGGCTGCACAAGGACCCTGCATCTTGCGCCTTTCCTTATGCCGCCGTTGTTGTTCACTGGTCTATTTGTTGCTCTGTGGTGTTGGAAGTGTGCAATGATGGTCTTGTTCCAGAACACCATCATCTATAATCCTTTCTTACCACCCAATTCGCGCAGTATGACAATCGATGAGGTCTCCCGTGACTGTGGGCGAGTGCAGTGGAGAGAGGAGAGGATCAAGTCGTTGGATGGTACAGAGATTGCATTGTGTGTAGCAGATGTGCCACCAGTCTCCAAACAGAATGCCAACGAGGCAAAAACTCCTGTCTACGTTCTCTACTTTCAAGGTTAGTCAATGCCATCAATCTGATATCTTGCAGTCGCTCATCCAAATCCAGGAAACGGATCTTCGTTACCACCTAGGTTACCAGATCTTTCTTGGATCATACGTCGAGCTCATGAAAATGAGACATCGATTAGCTATACCATGGTTTGCCTAAGCTATCGAGGCTACTGGACATCCCACGACCGTCCATCAGAGCCAGGAATTGACCTTGATTCGCAGGCAGCATTACGTTGGATAGCTCAATTACATGAAAGCAGGTCCGAGGAGACCGATCAAGAAAAGCCAACTGTGCTGCTTTGGGGACAAAGTATTGGCTGCGGTTTTGCAACTAACCTAGCTGCCAAAGGACAATATCCTCCTGGCATCACAGTGGACGGCCTTATCTTGGAAACACCCTTCACAAACGTTCGAGCCATGCTACAAGCGTTATACCCTCAAAAGTGGCTTCCGTACCAGTATCTCTGGCCGTTTCTCTGGAACCACCTGGACAGCTGGACGAATCTCGGCATGATAGCCAAGAGGTTTCCAGAGACGCCACCTGGAGTATACATTGTAGAAGCAGGAAAGGATGAGCTTGTGCCTGCCAATCACGGCGAAGAGCTGCTTCAGCGATGCCGACAAGTTGGTCTCCCGGTGGAGCGACAAAAAGTACGCGGGGCACTTCACAACGAAGCCATGGTGAGAGTAGCGGGCAAACAAGCACTTGCACACTCCATCTCAACGGCTGTAACACGGGCACGGCAATGTGACTTGTTAAGAAAAGGAGAGACTCTGAACAATGCAGGGAAAGGATTGACTTGAAACTTGGTCAGGTAATGGGGGCGAATGTTCGACGTCTCGAGTTCTCTGCCGTGAATTCGGGACATGTCGGTCATCTGCAGCCGTGGCCTACAGGGATACCGAGCGTGTGTGACTGATAAATGCCGTCACGCTCAAGGGGATTGATCCCGTATAACGGGTAATGTCACCGTTGATGCCCTCAAACCTCAGGGAGGTTTCTCACCCGAGCCTTGCACTAAGGGTCACTAGAACCCAGCAGACTGTCTCGAGTGTGGAGGTATGCACGATTATGCCAGGTACCTTACCTTGGTGCCCCTGGTTAAATCATACCCACGGACCAAGGCTAGAGGCTAAAGGTCCACCATCAATTAAAACAGCATGGGGTCAAAAGGAAAAAAAGTTGTTTGGGGGAGAGGGTTTGCTTGGAGGCGAGAAGCCATGATGTGAAGTCGTGAGGATTAGATAGACGACGATGAGCTGTATCCGCCACACTCCTTCCAAACATTTCTTTGTAGGACCCAATTGAGCTCAATTGATTCTCCAGAAGCTTACGATTCAGATGATGCAAAAAATGACGAGGCTCGATCAGTTTTCCAGAGTCTCGCAGCTCCATCGCTAAGCATTCGTTATCATGCAGTCCCAGGCATTAGAGGGCTTCTGCCTTGAGGTTCCCCATACAGCGCTCGAGGTCCCCACAATTTATATTTCCAGCGGGCGAACCACACCCACGCCACAGCTCAATGTCCACTGTAATTTGTTAAGATGGCAGGATGGGCACTCCGAGACTTTGGGAAGCTTCAATTAAAGGCATGAGCCAAACCGCTAACAAGGCCCCCTTACCTCTTCGGTCAAAGCTTTTTTCCCTCCCAGCCCCTTTTCCTTTTGAGACTCTCACCTCGTTAGAGACATTCCCTGTCATTACTGTGGACTGGTAGCGATTATAGCACCACTCCGAAGCGTCACGTGACATGGCGCACCCAACGCGTTCTCCTTTCTAGCTCGCTACGCGGACGCCCACGCGTCGCAAGTGAATTATCACCACCGGGGCTGACTCGCCTTAATGCAAATGAGGCAGAGGATTGCTCATCAGCGGGGGTACCACTGCATTAGGCTCCCACTTCGCACGGGGCATGCTTCGTAAGTTATAAAGATGGCGTCTCGTCTCGTATTTTTGTAGTTTTCCTGTATCCTGAGTCGAATCAGAAGAGTGATCACGTTTTCTGTCACTATTTGAACCTGAGGTAGGTTTCAATTTTTCCAAATAATCAACGAGATTCTTCTGGTGTCTTTCTGCACATCTTTATCGTCGTTTGCCTCATTCTTTTGTTGTTGCCTCGTCCTCTGCCTCTGCCTCTGCCTGCTCTGCCATCCACCACGTTATCAACCCAACGAGTATAAAACGGAGCAAACATCCCATCATTTTTAATACAAACCGACTTTCACTCGAAATCACATCCACAACTATCAACATGTTCTCCTCTTCCAGACGACACGAGAGCTCCACCAAGAGCTTCTCAAAAAGCCACAAGGCCAGCAAATCCAGTTCTTCATTCAGCAAAGACAGCGGCGTCACCAAGCGAAAACATGAGTCTCGCCATCGTCGACCAACAATGACTTCCATGGCTAGTGCTAGCGGTGATACTATGATGGAAAAGTAAGTTTCTCATTCGCTTCTGCTTCGTATCCACTTGTCACTAACACGGAACTCAGCAATATGGCTTCACCCATCGTCACTCTTGTCGTTGGTAGTGAACAGCGTCTCTTCGCCGCTCACGAAGATGTGCTTTCCAGCAGCCCCTTTTTCAATAACGCTCTACGCAACGGATACATGGACGTCGCCAGCAAACGCATTTCTCTTCCCGACGAGGAGCCCGAGATCTTCAGCTCTGTTCTTGAATACCTCTACAAAGGCGACTACACTCCCCGCCTCGTTCACAACAAGCGCAGAAACTCGTATGAGCTTGAGGCTGCTAGTGAAGAACAGCGTGCTGCTGTCGAGAGTACGGTCTACCACCGTGGTGTAGATGGTGACCTTCTCAAAGACACAGTCATCTACTGTGCAGCTGAGAAGTATGGTCTTGACGAACTGAAGAAGATGTCACTTCGAAAGCAAGGACTTCGTATGTATTCACGTCCGCATCTTTAGATCCTCTTACTTACAAGCTTTGATAGAATCTGGAATCCAGTGCAGCACCATCCTCGCCTCAGCCAGATACGCCTACGCCAACACTCCCGATACAGACTCTAAGCTACGAGCTCACTACCTCGCTCTCATCATCCGCTCACGAAGCACCTTCAAGCGAAGTGGCACCATGCAACTTGAGATGTACAACGGTGGCACTCAACTCTTTTTTGACCTATTTGTTGCTCTTTGCAACCACGTCGACGACATCTCAACTGCACAGTGAGTATTGATATCTATATACGAGCAAGTAGTCGATACTAACAAGACTTCAGAAACACTCCTCGTTCAAACCGCCACTTCTCTTAATACTCGTCCCCTCAACCAGTGGCCCTCATACTTATCTTTAATGAAGCACGAGTTTCCTTACCCTTCCATACAAGGCACGAACTTCACAGTACTGACCAATATCATAAAATGAAGAAAATACTGGCGGGTGGAGTTGAGGTGCCATTTCTCCTTTTTCTTGCTTTATCAACGGAGTTTCAGCGGTTTAATTTGGTGTGGGTTCCTTTTTTACTTGTACGATTATTCTTCTTACTAGCCCCTAGAGGGTATTACAACTTGGAGCAAAGGGGTTTTAGGAGGTATGGTCTCGCACAGAGCGAGTTGTTCGGCTTAGTTTTCACGATGATTTTGTATTCAGGATACCAAGACTGTCATCTGCGATGGACAGGCAAAAAATATGTATTATTATTATTCACGACGCTCATTTTTCACGAACTATTTTGAACAGAGCGATTTTTGAAAAACGTCCCATGTCTCACCTTGCGTTGTGTTTGTTACTGTTCATCTAGTGAGATCCAGAAGTTCCAACATAACACCAAACTTAACCCCCAGCAAGGTTTCCGGCCCAGTCACATTGTGAAACGCAAGTCGCTACTAACGGAAGAGATCTCCGGTCGTGAGTCACGTTGGGGGAATAAGTGCAATTTAACATGCGAGAAAAAGAAGGCGAACCATGCAAAATGCGAGTGTGCACTGTGGGGAGACCATCGCTGTTTGGGATTCGGCAAACCCTCAGAGCTAGGGTGTCAATAAGTCATCAAAAGTAAACAAATGCATGCAAGTAAAGAGGTTTTGTCTGAAGCATCAACAGTTGGGGGCTGACAAGGACGTGGGTGAAAGTTTGAAGTAGCGAGACGCAAGGGTAGTTCACGCTGCTGTGCTTGAGCGTGAATATGACGCAAAGATAACCATAACGAAGCAAGGAGGTCAAGACACCGCAGCGATGGGTTTGGGCTGAGAAAAAGCAAACGTTAAAATGAAAAACGCTGAAGCTAATTTGTGATTTGTTGGTGCCGGCGTCATCCTGACAGTTGCGATATCTAGCCTCTCTACCTCATGCTACTAGAGCGTTCATAGTAAGTGATAACGAGGCTAGAGAAATAAGGCTAAACTTTCACGCTTCTTAAACACCCGCCAGACCCGTGTCTCACCCAATGGCCTCGCCCGCTGGTCTCACAATCCTGTGCCGGGGAAAGCTCCCTTCTTAGACAACACCACAATCCCCCGCTCTCGTGCGATATAACCTTTCATAAGATCCTAAACAAGCATGTCAGCTAAGTGACTCAAGTCTTTGTAAGGCTGAGATGGAGGGGGCGTGGATAAGCATCGTGAATGCCCCAGGCAGACACTCGTCAAAGGCAACCTGATCGTGACGAGTATATAGGCAAATGACTGCCACGCGGATGCCAACTACGACTCTCCGCTCTGTTATACCAATAAGGAAAGTTGGTGCCATGAGGTGGCCAGGGCCTTATCAACACGAAGGATCTGACGACTCACCTTGTAAATCATGTTGGCGAGCATGCACTCAACTTCATCCGGATCGATCAAATGACCGCTGCCCATACTAATTGCAGCCTGGAACTCGGATACAGGTACTCTTGTGCGCCGGACTTGGGCTGTTTCGCCCTCCTTCGGCTCGTCGAAGCCACCGGCGAGGAAGACCTTACGTAGTAGGTTACGCAAGGCAATGTCTCGGCCCCTTTCAAGTGTCAGGTAAATGCGTCGCTTGACAAATTCAGCTTCACCATGCTGCAGGGCTTCGTCAAAAGCCTGCAGATTACCAGATTTGATGCAGTTGGCTAGAGGGAGGAAGAGCTCTTGTAGTCGAGGATAGTTTTTGAGAAGTGCCTTTGTAGGGAGAACGTGGCTAGTAAGGAGACGGCAAGGGATAAGGTAGGTAAGAATTCGTCTACCACCAAATCAGTATACATGTTCCAGGTGTTACTGGTGTCCAAACTTACTCAGATTGAGGGAAAGCATCTTTATGACATAGCTGCCATGCTTCATTGAGGTGTGATTCGGCCTATCCTTATTAGCACATATGACGGAATAACGGCGAATTCCCTGACCTTAATGTAATTCTCCTCGAGGAAGAGAAGAACGCCCTCGTAGAACTTGAAAGTCACTCGCTGAGACTTGGGGAACATCTCCAGAGGAGGCATGTCTCCCTTGTCGTTGTACACAGCAAGCGTCTTAAGAATGGTCCTCGACAGGGAGGCTGAGTTGAGCTTGAAGTAAGTCTTAAAGAGGAGATTGATAACAAAGTAGATTCCCCATTTTCGTGATTCCTCAAGTGGTGCTCTGTACGCGATCAGCCATAGTAAATGTGCCTGGAAAACGGCGCTCGTACCTGTCGTTCAAACAAAGCGAAAAGATACGCTTGAGGTGTCCTTCACAGTCTCTTAGCTGGAGTTGCTTGTCGGTTTCAGGGTCGAAGTCGTCCGATATCAATGAAGCTCCGGGGCCGTTATCGAAGGCTTTGGCTCTGCGCTCTTCATCGGATTTAATGGCAAATAGCCGCAAGTACTTGCCCACCATATAGAGGGAGGGTATAGTCCACGCTTCAAACCCATGTGCGTTGTATCCGCGGATAAGTGTTGAGGTCAGTTCCTTCCATGCCTCGTACACTTTGGTCCATGTTGACTATGCCAATAATTAGCGAGATACGGCAAAGAACAAGAGAGTTTCTTACCTTTCCGCTCTCTCCCGCCAAGATCTCAGCAATGGCTTTCCAGTAAGAGGTATACACCTCGACCCAGCCTGTTGTTTCATCATGATCCAGTTTCCGTCGGTGAGATGTGCTGGACTTGATAAAGTGCTTGATGTCGCCTTTGACACTGTGAGAATTCGTACTGCGCCATACAGCCATCAGTCGATGAGGGTCGTTTGGAGGAGGAACAGGCGATAGTGTCTGTGCGAGTTTGTAGCCATTTCGTAGAGTATGTGCCTCGGCAAATTGGTCAAAGATGGTGTTCATGGTTATTGGTGTTAGACACACGCAGTGTCCTTAGTGAGAGCTGGGAGTGCAGTTCAACTAAGCATCGGTAGAAAGTATGGGATAGAAATATGCGTAGGCTATGGTAGTGTGAAACCCCGATCAGTCTCGATTTTGATTGACGATATTATCACGGATCTAATCAGTAAAGTCGATATTGGTCTCTCATTCCGTCGTTGAAGTCACCCTCACTCCTGCCATCTCAACTTCTTTGAGCTCAGCTGTCTACGTCTCTGATTGGCCGCAAGACCCACCTCTTGGCAACAAACTCGACCAAGCCTGCACGTGACGCTCGGCTGCAGGTGGGTCGCTGTTGACCAATCGCTGTTGGGGCCCAAGCCCTCCAGGAAGCTACGACCCAGTCTCTTGCCCTCCCACACCTTCGCACAAAAAATTATCGCCTGCTGCAGTTTTTCAACTTCGGCCATCTTCACTAACCTTCGCAGTCGGAATTGACCAACGTCACAGTAAGCCAACAACACCAACAGACTCACTTAAGAATAACCACTGACAAGTATCACAGATGGGTAAGCAATGTTCTGTTTCATGCGCTCGGATCCTGAGGATGTCGCTCGCCGGAGGATAATTACGACGACAACACAATTTCGATATTCTTCAACTTGGCTGGGAGGGAGCGAGGACGAAAGATCAAGGCCCTTGGGGACCACGACAACCTCGACAGCTGCTCGCACAACTTTCGACTGCCGGTTGGAGCGGAGCATGGCAAATTCTAATTCGAAACGCCCATTTCGAATTTCGATATAACAATCGGCATTCTCACGCACAACACCCTCGACCTTCGACTTTCATCCCCCGGCTCGCGACATCCTCAAGCTCGCGACATTCTTGTAGTTAGCAACTGGAACTTCTTGTACTGACAATGTCTTCAGGCCGTCTTCAGGAATACGAGGTCATCGGGCGCCACTTGCCCACCGAGGCTAACCCTACCCCCGCCCTCTACCGCATGACCATTTTCGCTCCCAACGAGACGGTCGCCAAGTCCCGATACTGGTACTTCTTGCGCGGTCTCAAGAAGGTCAAGAAGGCCACTGGTGAGATCGTCAGCGTCAAGAACGTACGTACCAACGATCCAGACTCGGAAGGAGAATGAGAAGGAGAAACTAACTCGGACCAAACTAGATCCACGAGAAGCACCCCCTCAAGGTCAAGAACTTCGGTATCTGGATCCGATATGACTCTCGTTCCGGCACGCACAACATGTACAAGGAGTACCGTGAGCTGTCCCGAACAGATGCCGTCGAGTCTCTCTACTCCGACATGGCTGCCCGCCACCGTGCCCGCTTCAGGTCCATCCACGTACGTCGAACTCAATCAGCTATCATCTGCCCTGCAGCCACTAACACGCATGCCCTTTAGATCCTCCGCGTTGTCGAGCTCGAGAAGACTGAGGACATCAAGCGACCTTACATCCGCCAGCTCACCCAGAAGGGCCTGAGCTTCCCTCTCCCCCACCGTATCACCAAGGAGAGCGCCAAGAAGGTGTTCAGCGCAAAGCGACCTTCCACTTTCGCTTAAATGATTTCGGTTTAGAGGACGGTTGGGGCTCTGCGGGTGTTACAACGGATCATGGAAATATCAACTGACTTTGCCAAATAAAACGGGCAACGAATGAACCAAAAAATTCCGAGCATGCAAGATGCTGGCTGGTGTGATGCACAATTGATTAAGTTTTAAAAGTAGCAATGACTATCGATTGTGGACTGTTAAGACGACTCGCCTGTTCCGCTTCCTGGAGATGTCTCTAATTGTGTATCGTTGAAAAATTCTGTCCAATATGACCATTCCATAGGCACACCTTGCTCCAGCCCCATACCAAAGTCGAGGTTCAAAACCTCTGGCGGATCGAACAATATCGAAGGATCCATACTGCACGTATCGTATTGTTGCGTCAGGCCCGGTCCTGATGTTGGTATTGTCATTTGTTGAGTTGTGTCGTATTGCAGTGACTGAGTCATGGCATCCATGACTGGGGGCATGAATGATGTAGCATCCAGACTCATGCCCGCATTAAAATCCATACGCTTCAGCATCGCTTCCGTTCTCGCAGCCCGCGCCTTCTTGAGCAATTTCTTGATTGGTCGCCAAAGTGAGCCCTTGGCTGTATCTGCAATGTGCTCTCGTGATGAAGGAAAGGTCCGCTCCACAACAACCCAGGCCTTGTCCACCAACTCTCCCTCAGTCTGCACGCAAAGCTCTGCTAACGCGACCGCTAGAGGATGCCATTGCACATAGGTGTCCGTCCACCAAGCCCAGCGATCTTCCCACTGGTTTTTGGTCATGCGCTCACGCAGCTCAATGATTGAGATTGCAGTACGGAGCATGGTTTCTTTCGATACGCGGGGTCGGTCAGGAGCCGGTCCACCATTGAAAGGGTATTGGATGTTGAGCCATAACTTGAGAATAACAATGCGAGCAATTTCAGAGGCGTAGACAGAGGCGAGGTGGGAGGGTCGGGCAGTATGGATGAAGGTTGTTTCGAGTTGGCGGATATGGGAGATAAGTTCGTCTTCTGTATATAAGAAGTGCTCCGGCTCACCTTTTACACTGTAGTGGGGGTGTGATATGAAGCCGAAGATGCCGGAACACATGGCTGTACACATGCAGATGACATTCTCGGCAGGCGTCGACTTTGGAGTCAGAGAAGTCGAGTCGGGTCCAAAGTCGTCGTCGTCAATCGGTGTTGGCTCGATGGTGT
The DNA here is from genome assembly GCA_020744515.1 of Fusarium tricinctum. NCBI lineage: Eukaryota > Fungi > Ascomycota > Sordariomycetes > Hypocreales > Nectriaceae > Fusarium > Fusarium tricinctum. The sequence goes on along the minus strand of JAGPXF010000002.1, from coordinate 5,360,263 downwards.
CATAGGTTGCTCGAGTAAGTGTTGCGTCACTGCCTCTGTCTTCCGATCCGCGGATATCAAGAACAACGATGAAATGCCACAGACGCCTTCTCATTTCGGCAACAAACGGAGTGAAACGGTGACCATCGCCATCGCGATGAAGATTTTGTCCTTGGGCGATCCGGATAATGAGAGCATTAAGTACCCAAGATGTACGGTCGTGTAGATGTACCCGTATCATGCTGGTATAGAGGGTCAGGGCTTGAAGGGTTTCGAGGCTGGTAGAGCTCAGATAGTCTGCTTCGGCAAGAGCACGCTCGACAGCAACGCGGTATCGCCTTGTCAGAACCTCTTTGCTCTCGCCCAGCTGTTTCCAACAGGACTCTGGCGTTAAGCAAACTGCTGCGCAGAAGTAGATGGCGAATATTACGGCGCTGGTTTCAGGACTAAACGTGTGTGTTGTTGGTGAATCGACATAGGCTTGAAAGTGATTGTTAATGGTAGGGCGATGTATGAATTTCATGAGAGGGTCGACGTTGCGAATGTAAATGGTCCAGAGACGTATCATCATGTTCGGAGGAGGATGTACCAGAGGTTGCCGCGAGCTGTAATCAGAATTTCCAAGTAAGAAGCCGGAAGGGCCTGTTGAGCCAGTATCTAGAGACTCTGGACTCTCACCCTCTTCTTCATCGTCGTCATCCTCAGACGGTTGGTTCAGTGCTTGTCGGATACCTTCAACCTCTGCGCACAAGTTGCCCCAGAAGCCTGAGCTGAGATACTGCTCGCCAACTTCTAAATTGGCAATCTGAGCGGCAGCTGCTTGCGACTCATCACAGCGATCATCTAACGTGGCTGACAGTGAGTCCTTGTCTGGTAAGGCCTCAATATTACCCTCATCCAACTGCTTCAGCTTTGCGGGGTCTGCCTGGTTGACGATGCTCTCAAGACGACTGATCCTGTCGAGCAGCTCACTCTGGCGCGGCTTCGGTGCACGCCGAGTGGGCTTCCTGGAGGGAAACACACAGTCGAGTCCAAAGCGGGAACACTGGCCGCAAAGAGGTTGTATCTTGTCGCATTTAATCTTGCGTGTGCGACAATTGGAGCAGCTGAGTACCTTGGCCGAACGGCCTTCGCGGGCACTCATGCTGAGTTATCGAGGGCTATGAAGTCTGAGATAATTGGAAGCTTGCTATAGTAAAGTGCAGCACGCGTACTGCGAACACTCCTGGCTTTTGGGCGTTGCGATATGCGATATACGATATACGTTGGAGTTTAATAATGTCTGTAGCAGAAGAAGCAAGTGCCGGCCCGGCCCCACACCAACGTTGAGTTAGTGACGTTTAGATTTTTTGTGTGACAAGCAAATGTGTCTTATTCTGCCTCTGGACCCTGTCAGAAAAGAAAAGCCAGTGTGTACGGCGCACAATGACCCTGGTTTTCTCTGCCCATCAAGTTCCGTGCATAGTTAGCATGTATTCCAAGGCTGAGTCTACCTTTATTGAATCTGTAAAGGTTTCGTTTGTCATTGTCTTGCGATAATGGCTTTTGTCGGAACCCGGCGGGGACTTTTGTCGTACATCAGCGTAAGTTGACTCGTAATTCGCGATAGGGATAACCCGTGACTCATAATAATATACCTTGTTGAACGATTGCGGAGAGATGAAAGCAATAAATGACGAGACATATACAGAATACAGAATTTCTTATACTCACAGAGGTTTCCCAACACTTATACTTACTCACTGTATCTTTCTCACACATCCTACCCTACAACCATGGAGTTGGATCACAGACCTCCTCTTGACTACGTGACAGTCAAGACAACACTCCCTTTCTATCCTCTCCCTCCCAATGGAGACAGGAAACCGTTTCGGACGGAACGACTTAGCATGAGGCCCATGACTGAAGACGATTTGGGGTTTCTCAACGCGCTTCGTTCAGAACCCGAAGGCATGATATGGTCGTCGCAAGGCTGCGCGGACAAAGATATCGAACAGACCAAGAAGAGTCACGCGCTTCGAATGCCCCCAAACGACGTCAAAGGATATGACTGGGTTGTCTGTCTCCCCGAGACTGGCGAGCCCATCGGGATGGGAGGCACTGGCATGTGGTCAGGTGAACTTGGCTGGCCAGCAATTGGATACCAATTTCTCAAGGCACATTGGGGCAAAGGTTATGCATCTGAGTTTTTGAAAGGATTCCTCGGTCAGTGGTGGTCGTTGCCAAGGAACGAGGTTGAGATATCGGTGGACAAAAACACCATCCGGGGTGATGGCGATGTCAAAGAGGAATGCGTGTCGGCCATCACAGTAGACAGCCACAGTGCAAGCCAAAAGGTTCTCAAGAAGTGTGGCATGGAATTCGCTTCGGCGTGGACCGAGACCGATCTCAGGGACCACACTCAAGAAGTGACCCTGCATGGGTTCTTTGTGCGCAAGGGGAAGGATGTCTAACAGGCTGATGACCAAATAACTACAGAATTCAGCTATACAAGATGCTCATTGACCAATCGGTCTCGTCCGCTGGGGACCTCGATGATGCGGAGATATTGGAGGACGCGGCCGGACATGTCAGAAGTCCGTGATAGTGTCCGGTCCGGAGTTGTCCCCACTCTTCAACGGCATTATATATGACGTTCAACGTCAACTGGATAACATTTATGAAGTTATCATAGGGTGTCCATCAGTAATCAGCATTGATATCATGAAGAAATAAGAAAAACAAATAAACTCAATTCTCAATTCTCAATTCAGACATTCATCCAACATGCCTATCTCACTGCCTCTCCCGTCCCTCCTGGCCACTGCCACTGGCATAACCGGCTCAGCCTGGGCATCAGGTAAGATCCATAAACCCTTATCAATCCACATATCAAATAACAATCTTTTTATTTATTTATAGGATGTATAGCATCTATGTCGCTGGCTGGAATTCCAGCAGCTCTTCAGCTCTCAGCACCTAATAGCGCAATCGTCTGGCAAGAGTTCTTCAACCGTGGAATCGCTCTCATGCCCAAAGTCGCCGTAACAACAGCACTCGCCTATACATACGCTTCATATTCAGCTTATCAAGAGGGCCGGAAATGGAAGGGGTTGGCGGCCGGCGGAGCTCTAACAGTCGCTATTGTGCCATTCACACTCATGTTCATGAGCTCTACCAACAACCTTCTGTTCAAGGCGGCTGCAGGAACTTTAGAGGCTTCGCAGGAGGATGTGGCAAAGTTAATCGGAAGATGGGGAGTCTTAAACCTGGTAAGAAGTCTGCTTCCTCTTGCAGGGACGATTATAGGGCTATCAACAGTACTCCAGTCCCTGTAAATGCAAACCAGTTCTGAAAAGATCAAATGCATCAATAGGAAGCTTAAATATCACTTCTATAGCTTTCGACACCCAGATAGCCATTCTAAAATCATTCCGTTTGACACTGCCCCTATTTGTGTAATTGTGTGGTGACCGTGACCAGCAACCTAGGCCCTCTGGCGCTCCTCAAATTGCTTGACGAGCCTCGAGCAATTGCCCAGGTTTTTCATGGGCTCCCAAGTATTAGACCTACTACTGTAGCCCTTCCACTTGACGAGGTAAAATCGCTTTTTGGTCGTAGTGTCAATCCGCGACTCCACGATCTCCTCAACTTCCCATTCGGTATCACTGTCAGGGCTAGTCACCTGATGCTTGGTGGTAGGTCGCCCCCTACCTCTCTTTGACTTCAAAACCTCCTCGCCTTTGCGCTGTATCCCAGTGGCAGGACGTCCAGGGCCCCTCTTGACGGCAGTCTTGGCGGGAGAAGCCTTATCCTTGGTGGGAGGGGCAGCAGACGCGACACGCTTGGAGCGACGGGGCATGGCGGATTCTTCGGCAGCAGAGCGTCGCTGGCGCTTAAGAGAAGGCTTCAACTTCTTCTTCGAGTCTTCCTCATTGCTTTCTTCGTTACGCGAGACAGGTCGCTTCTCTCGTGGAGCCTTCTCCTCGGTATTCTCGGGAGTCACAGAGCGGAGATCTTCATCGAAGCTCTCATAGTCGTCATAGTCCATGATATCAGAGACCACCTTCACAAAAGGCTCTTCCTTTTCAATGCTTTCACGAGGGCTAGTAAAATAAAGTTAGCAAAAACCTTTATAAAGCTCACAGTTCGGACTCACCCGACAGAATCTTCAAGTGGCGACTTATCACGAGCGTAGAAGACAGTTGGTCTAGGCTTAGGAGTCGACATATTTGGCAAGGAAGTGAGCCGAATGTGAGAAGAGACGACAGTGAGATATTTACGTTTTCTTGAAGAGGAACGAGTCGAAGGAAAAAACGATGAGTTTGCGCAGCTGAGTTCTGGATGTTTGTTAGGTCTCAGAATTATAAACAACAGGATTATTACCCACTAGAGCCTTGGCGCAGTCGAAGCTCCAGGGAAAATAGAAACACAAGGTTGGTTGTGGAATCTATTTGTGTTGAGGTGGAAGGAAGTCAAGTGTTGTGCGGGTGGTTGCAGCTGGCAGATGTTCAAGTGGCAGAAGTTGAGTTTTGTGGGAGAGCTGTGCCTGAGATGAGACGAAATATTATACGCCTAGCGCCCGTGAGAAGAAAAAAAGAAAACAGGCTTACGGCTTGAGTTGATTCAAATTGATTGATGTGCAAAACGGATGCTTGGTTGAGTTTGATAGTGGAAAATGGAATAGACTGAGGATCACTCCAAAGATACTTAATGTTCCTGCACTGAATCACAAGGTAGACAATATGACCTAAATGGATTCTTTATCTCTAGGCAACTGCAAAGCAGTGCCTGTGGAGGCTCATCAGTTGTAATTGTTGGCCTTTGTTCTCATCTATATGCAAGGGTTTGTTCAGTTGAGCTCACGAGCCGAACAAAACCATCTAGCCAGCCTCTTCATGCCCTTTTACACGAATGACAGTTAGTGAACATTTACTCATTCAATCTCTTCAACCTCATCGTCTTTCAGTTCCCTGTAACGACCCTCCCTGACAGCAGCCTCCACCGGATTCTGAATATCAACAACACCTGTCGCTTTCAATCTAAGACCTGATTAGTATTGTGCAAAGGGTTGACAGAGTGTGAGGAAACTTACCGCTCAAACAGCACAAAGAGTCTTTCAGCTTCACGTTCCTTTTCTTCCTCTGTCATTTCAGGCATATCGACTGGCTTCTCGTCCTCAATGAATTGGCCAGTGATAGGATTGACTGGCTTCTTGGAGCTGGCCGCCTCGTCATTGTCCCCTGAAACTGAAGCAGGAACAGGTATGTTGTTCTGGAAAAGGAAGCCTGATGCCAAGCCATAACCGACGTTCTCTACAAACTTGGAAGCATCCTTTTCTGATAGGTCGAAGAAGAGATGCTGGATCATGTTGCGCGTGTTTGGGGCCAAAGCATTGTTGTAGTTTTTGAGCAATTTCGCAGACAAGTTGTCTCCTTTGCCCAATACGTCCTTTCGGTCTTCATCTGTTGGTAGGAGCTTTTCACGAATGAGGCTCTTGCTGGAGTCGGGGGCATGCGCGTGAATCGTTCTGATAAGGCCAATGAGTGGTGACACGGAAGCATCTAGTTCGTTGTCCGGAGTAGTTCTGATCGCAGCATCCAGGATAGCAATCAACCGAACCACTACCTTCTCGGGATCTTCCTCTGGATGTATAAATTCTTGACTCTTTGGCTCCGATATATCAAGATTGAGGAAGCCGTTGATGATGAACCCGACTGGAGGGCCAAGTGGAGCTGTTCGTGAAACATCATCCTTGAAAAGCAGAGTTGCAAGATGCGGTATCGCAGGAGTGAATAGAGAAGCTTTCCCAGGACGATGATGGGTAACGTTGAATACTAGCTTCAGGGTTTCAACGAGTGCCATATCTTGCATAGGATCACTGTTGACCTGCTTTGAGTCCATCTTTTTGGCATGTCGGGCTAGGTTGTCGTTGATGCGATCTGCCAGATTCCAGTTGTCAAGAAGATCATCAAGATCGAGGTTAGGATCATACGTTGAGATCAGTAAGACGCGAGAGTTGAGAAACTCGCCATCAAAATCCTCAGACTCTAGCTTTTGGCAGGCTCTTGGGGCAAATTTCCTCTCGACAAATATTTTCCGAGTAAGGGGAACGAGGAGCATAGCGTTAGCAAGTACTCGCATCGCAGCATGAGAGGTCTTGGTAGATGAACTATCATAGGCATGACGAAGAACCATATGAATGCCCTGTGACATATCGATAGTTAGCAACGACAGGACATGTAAAGATTTATCCCTGTTATGGATAATAGATTCTGACCTCTTCAGTGTAGAGAGCACTGGCATTCCTGGGGTCTCGAGTGTATATCTTCAGTTTTTCTAGAGCCAAGGCACGATCTGCGTTTGGCCTTAGCATCCATCCTTCAATACCAGATCGTTGGAGTGGGATACATACCATCAGGAAGAAATTGTTCGTTGTCGAGGTCCTCAGTGAGGGCTTCGACCAGTTCTTTTACAGCCTTTTCCTTCTCAGAACCAGTGGGCAACTGTTGGGTAGCCATGATGTGTGTATGTGTGGATGGGTGTTGATGGTGATGGTGAGTCTGGTTTAAGATGAGCGGGGAGGAGAAGACGATAGAAATTGGATATCAGCCACTAACAGAATGTATTATTGGATTTTAATATATGAGTACAGGCAAGTGTCTACGGTGGATATGGTAATTACTACCTACCTGTTTGTAATTGCTTTACCTGGGTATGGCCAGCATCTAATGAATTCGTGCAACTATTTCTTTCTTCAATGTTTGAACTCTAAAGACGAAGGTGTCAGTTGCCTGAGTTCACGCTGTAGCTTGATTGAGGCCTATTGCGGAATGGCATTCCTAAAACACAGGGTCACAGGTACTTGAAGAATCACCTGCCGCGCTTGTGCTTGCTCTGTAGCGAGTACCTAGCCCCATGGTCCCCACCGACTTACCTAAGGTGACACGACATCCCTGTTTGCGTCGCCTACGGACCCTGCAAGTTTTAATTGATTCGCGCTTCAACCATCCCAAATCGCGTTCGCCGCGTGCGTTGGCCCGGAGAAAGGAAGCGCGGACCGGTCAAGCATTTACTTGCTATGGACTCGACTTGTACGATCGCATTCCCACCAGCTTAAGCTTAGTCTTAGTTACCGTTCGTTTTCTTTTCTGTATATACCAAGGATCGTGTGCTTTGAGTTCTTGCCTACCGCTCTTTCGATCGATCGTTCTAATCGTTTTCGCGCTATACGGAGTATTCGCATGCGTTTTTATTAGCGGTTCCTCGGCCACTTTATCGCTGTCTAGATCGCCAACGCTGCCTAGCAGCCATGGCATCTTCAGCCCAGGCCTCCACCACCCTCGACGAACTTCCTGCTCGACCGCCAACTCCTCCTCGAGAATCTCTTCCAGAGAAAACAGCTCCCATGAAAACCTCCGATGGTCGCCCATTCGACCCAAGACTAAGCCTTCATACACCACCAGGTGCTAATACCCCCTCGTCGACCGGGGCAACCAACTCTGGTTCAACTTCAAGACGTTCAAGAAAAAAGGTCGAATGGTCTAGCCATACCGAATACAAAGATCCTCCAGATTACCGCGACATATCAAGGTTCTTCAGATCATCGCCGATCACTACACCTTCAGCCTCATCTTCAAGGCCCGCCAAGGGCATTCTTAAGCCGTCGCCGTCTCCTAATCCTCTCGCATCACCCCTCAATGGCCAGCTCAACGGCCTATCGAAGCGAGCTAGTATTGCCGAAATGTTGGACTCGACAATAAAACAGCTTGCCGGCCCCGACCGGGACTCACGGCTAGATGCATATATGATGCTCTCTCGTGCTCTCAAAGCATCCAACAACCTGCCGGACCGGGTTGCTTTGCAAGACAAGATGAGCCTATTCATGTCCTTTATCGAACGCGACATCAAATCCAAAAACGAAAAGGGGTCCCCCGATTCTTCCCTTGTCAACCATGCTCTGAACCTCTTAACAACATTCCTACATTTTCCAGCCATTGCCTCGACACTCACATCCGATTTCGGCGTGTTTATAGTAGATCATTGCATTCGATGTTTCTCCGACCCAGCACTCGCCAAGGACCTCGCCCGCCACCTTATGCAAGTAGTTGCTTTCCAGTCCTTCTCTTCTAAAGTCATGTCTTTGGATCGAGTTGGTCGTCTAATCATATCTTTGCACAACATCGAAGACCATTTGACTGGCAAGAGCATCATCATGGGCCGTATTCAAATCTATAAGCGACTCATAAAACAATCCCGGAACCATATGGCTGTTCACACAGACTGGTTGGAGGACATGTTTACGGATATGCTTAGTACAATCCGAGACATTCGAGCGCAAGCCATCACATTGGGTACAGAAGCTAGTTTTGCGCTCCGAAACGAGAAGCTTGCCATGCGCAAGGTGACTGAGATTCTGCAAGCCTCTGATAATGAGAAAATCTACATTGAGTTCTACATGTCAAAACTCGACAGCATGCTCAGAGATAAGCAGAACTCGTCCACCGTCCCGCAGATATGGGGCGTGGTATCACTTTTCTTGCAATGCCCTATCAGTCGATGGCAATACTTTAAACCATGGTTCGAGATCGCACAGAACTCTTTTAATTCGCCTGATGCGCAAACCAAGCACGAAGCCAACTATGCCTGGAATAAATATGTCTATCTTTCTATCACCAGCAACAAGATGTCACCCAAGTCTCTGGGTACATTGGTACAACCCTTGATGAGTCAACTACGGCGCAAGATCGGTTCGAAACAGCCAGAGGAGGCAGTCAAGTTACGGAAAATAGTAATGGGTGGCATTTGCAATCTATACTACTACGCCTTCCGACCTAATCACGATGTCCTCTGGATAGATGCTGCCTGGGATCTCATTCTTCAACCTGTTATGGAACAGCTTATCAATGTCGATGCGGAACTTGGCTTGACTAACGACCCCGTAACGCAAGCATCGCGCATCGTGGCCGGACTCCTAGACACATCGACTCCGAGAAGCTGGAAAGATGATCGAATTAGGGATATGCCCCTGATCAGCCCAGAAGAGCTGCCCTCAATTGATTCGAGGTGGACTCGTCGAAACTCTGAGAGAATCTTCAAAGTCGTTGGTCCAATTCTGGAGAAGAAATTCAATGATTTGGCCAATACCGAAAGCTTGGCTTACAGACTCTGGCAGGCTTTAGTCGGGTCTGTCGCCGTTGCCTCGTCGAAAGATATCAAGGTGAATGATGAAACCGTAAGGTTCATCGCGCAGTCGTTCGATCTTTTGTCTAAGATCTGGTCACAAGGGGTACCTGAAGCATCCGAGTCCTCCGCCAAAAGGTTTCTGTTAAGTATACAGCATTACGTCGACCTCCTCCTTCGCAATCTTGGCCCACTAGTTTTCACTGAGAAGAGACTATCTATGTCTCTTGCTAACACCTTCGAACCCGCTTCAACATCTGGCAGCCGACTTGACCGGGTGGATAAGTCGAACAACACTGCTCAGACGCCACTTTTCCATCTCTTTAATATGCTTTGTTCTAAACCACCAGGTCTAGATGATAACGAAGACCTTGCTGATTGTTTTCTGGCCGTATTTGAACCGTTCTTCAATGACAAGCCCACTGGAGCCCGAGTTGAGCTGTCTAGGGAAATGCTCCGACTTCTGCCCCGGGACACTCTTTCGACTTATGGCCCATGGATCCTCGCTGCCCAGAACATCCGGACTCTTTTGGACCAAAGCCCTGTCTCATCCAGTTCTCACCCTCCCAGCAGCGAGAGACTGCTTGGGCCTGAGTACCGGGAAATTGTTTCCCTTCTCGAGCGAGGGCTTGTCTCGCACCCTCTCCTCCCAGAGGAACAATGGTTTTCCCTCTTCAACCTTTTATCGAGCCATATCGTCCAGGAATGTGGAGATGCAGGCCGAGCACTTGGCCTTGTAGAGCCTCTAGCTAAAGTTGTTACCGATAACTTCTTTGAAGGTTCTGAAAGATCAAATGGGATGGCTCTGTCGGTGGCGGTAGCGCTATTCAAGGTTGCAAAACTTCCTCGTGACCGTCAGGCTGTCGAAGCTGCCAGGCGGCGACTTTGGGGCGCACCGCCTACTGCATCACGATCACCTTCATTCGACCCATTCCAGTATCTGTACCAGCTTCAAAGCGAAAGCATGAAGTTCTTCTTTGAAACCGAAACCGACTGTGACAATGAAAAGATGATAGCTTATTTCAAGGCTGTTGATGCGTTTATCGCTGGATCCTTTTCTCAAAGCGGCATCAAAACACTATCAAAGCTACAGACTGGACTCGTTCCCTGGATTCAGGATGACAAGGCGCACAAAATATTGCGCAGCGATTCTCCTGTATCCGAACCAGTAAGTCTTGCCACGCAGGGAGCGTACTAGGTACTAACTGTCCATAGGTGCGAGCTCTTTGGGATAACATATGTGCGCAATTGTTGACACTTGGACGATTAGAGGACAAGGATATTAACACTCTGGAACCTCTTTTTGCCGCTGGCTTCAAGAGTAAGCACCGTCACAACGTGAACAAGATGGCGGAGACATGGAATGCATTGGTAAAGAACGAAGATAACTTAGACTGTTCCGAAAGTCTCAAGGCAATTATACTTTCTCTGCGCCCAATGGTAGATGTCTCTTTTCCTGGCATGGAAGAGTCAAGCGGCGAGTTTGGAGCTCAAGCACAGAATTTCATCGATTCACAAGAAGATTTGAGCTTCGTCGCGCTCTCATCTGCCAAATCGTCGGGGCAGGAAGCCGAGCACGCAGCTTCACCAGCACTATCCATATCGAGGATGAGCCTAAGGGGCCCAGTGACACGAAAACGCCGCAGAGATGCCACCCCTGACTCGGTCAAGACAAAGTCGGCCAAGCGGACTACCACCCCTCGTCTCCGCCATGACAACTCTCAAATCCAGTTCGCACCAATCGCTTCATCGCCGTTGGCCGAAGAGTCTCAGCATCTCACTGAACGACAAAGGGAGATTCGCCAACGACAACAAGAGAATGCAGATCTTTATCCTGGTATCCGATCCAGTCCCCGAACTCGGTCACAAGGTGCCGCCGAAAAGAAGTCCATGGAACCGGAGGCTCAGAAACCCCGGAATGGAGAAACTACTCCTGAGCGACCAAGCTCTTATGAGGAGTTTATCACTTTGACACCAACTCCTCGAAGAGGCTCAGCTTTGCATCTCGAGGGCTTCAATGACCCGCCTTCATCACCACCAGACCCCAGGCGCAACCCACTATTGTCCGAGATACAGACTCGATCGAAGGCTAGGGACTCGATTGACAGCTGGCAATTTTCGTCACCGCCTGGATCACCTGTCGTCAGTCAGCAGGCCACCGAGGTTCAGCCTGAAGCGCAGACTCCTTCTAGGAATGATGCCTCGGGCAAGAATACACGGTCTAAGAGACGTAGAAGAAAGAGCGAGCCTTCAAGAAAAGAAGAGATCATTCCGTCCAGTCTTGCTGACCAGGATATGGTTGTGGAGGAAGACGTGAGCGTATTGCCAGAGGCGCCCCAGACACAGGATGTGGACGAGACGGAGGAAGATAATGCCGAACTACCGCCTCACGACACAACGAATAACTCTCCGCAAGTTGAATCACCTCCTAGACAGAGTCAAGAAACAACCAAATCGGGAGACGATGAGTTTGTGGATGCTAAGACTAGTCCCGGCGATGTTTCATGCGATAAGACACATGAAACTGCTGGCAAGACAGCCCCCAGTCAGAATCATGAGTCCTCCTTTGCACTTAGCGAAGGCGATGAGAGTAGCCTCATGAGATTTGTGGTAGAGCTTGAATCGAGGCGATGCCAACTTCCGTTTGATAAGTTCAACTCGGTTTCCACTTCTCCAGAGAAGAAGAATGGCGTGTCCCCCGAAAAATGTATCGAGGTTCAAGGAGAGTCATCTTCTGAAGGTGAACAGGGTCCGACGAAGCAACCCTCACCGCCAGCGATCGTTCCCTCCACGCCTGCTGATGCAGGGTCAGAGAATTCTGAGAGTCAAAATACAAATTTGACTGGGAGTAAGAGGAAAAGGAAGCGAAGCTCCGTGTTTGCCGAGACGCGTAGCAAGAAGAGGCGACCGGCCGTTCCATCAGAACAAGAACACGGTGAGAATAGCCAGTCGACGTCTCAAGAAACGGCCTCGCCTGTCCCAACTGTTCGACGTTCGTCTAGAAGAAATGCGGGGCAAAAGGGCAAAGACTTGCGAAACCGAGAAGTACAAGCCTCGCCGTCCAAGAAATCCAAACGGTCCTCTATGGCCCAAGCGCCTCTGACAACATCAAACCCGACCGATACGCGCGATGACGGAGACACAGACGAGGAACTAATGTCCCAATTGGTGACTGAATCTCATGCTGCTTCGCAGAGCCAGGAACCGGAACTCGAAATTCCTGATGAAGTAATCGAAGAGTCTGCGGAAGTAATGTCAGTGGACGATGAATCGCCCGAAGAGGCCCAGACGCAAGGTCAAGAACAGGATGCACCAGAAGAAGTTCCCGAACGTCACGAAGAAGAGGAACAAGAGCCATCGGAAACGACCAAACCAGTTTCGATCGTGGACACACTCCGCGGCGGACTGCAACAACTTCGAGTAGCAGCATTATCTCGCGAGGAGGTATACCAACTTGAAGACATGTTGATGGACATAAAGAGAGAGCTCTTTGAAGCAGAACGAAGAGGAAGACATTGAGATATGACTTAAGAACGGGAGCATTGTTTGAGGCGTGCAAGGGATTGTCTTTTTCTTTCTTTTCTTGGAGAACTGCTTGTAATACAATACCTCCCTGTACAGATTTATCTGACTTGGCTGCTACGGCGTAACATTCATCAATGAAGCGATATATGGATACATACAAAAATACCATCACATAGATAGGAAACCCAACCAATCAAAGGAACGAACATACAATAATGAAACCAAACTATATTAAGTCCGAAGTGATGCCTAGGAGACCTTGTGATTGAGACAAGGGAAACTCAAGGCAGATATGCGGTTATTAGGAGTGATGAGATGCAAAGCTAGGGCTATTGTAAGGTGGCGGTTAGCCGTTCCGCGAGTCAAGAATCCATCCCATATCCGTGTATATGCGCTCAACACCAAAGCACTACTCCGTACTCTGTACTTACACTGCAGTATGGGGAAAGATAATGTGGAGGATCGTCAAGATCTCGGATTGTCCCAAAAGAGTAACCCGGAAGAGAGAGGAGAGAGACGTGGGTGGTGTGCCTGGTGGTCCGGTGCCCTGGGGAAGAGGGTCTGGTCTTGAACAAGGTTCGATATCGGGATGACAAGATCTTTTAATTAATACTGTGTGATGTGCTTGTTGTTGTTGTTGTTGTTGTTGTTGTTGTTGTACGTAGTAAACAAGAGAGATGAGGTTCTGCTCCGGTATAGCTGTTCAACATGAGTATTTCAACAACACTGCCCGCGACAATGTCAGGTTTATAAGTTAATGCCACTGTGAAGTCGAAGGTTACCTAAAGCAGATAAGTAGATCGTGAAATTGTCCGAGTCGTCAACCAACCAAGAAGATATAATGACATATCGTATAAACCAACGAGGAAACAAATCGTTCTGCATCAAGTACAAACGAGCTTAGGAGCCCTCAATGGCTTCTATACGCGCATACTCATGCCGGCAGCGGTCAATAAACCAAGGCGTAGGTAACATTGCGCTAAATCTGACCATCATGATTGTAGATATCTTTGCCAATTCCGGGCAAGTGTTATTAGCCCGTGTAGGCAATCCGAACATATTCATTACTGTACGTATATGTACGATGTGTCCCAAGTAGTCATCGCGATGTTTTCTCATGTTATTCGGCCCGTTGGATCTCGCATGACGTCAAGCAGGTCACAATCCGGGGTGTTTCTGGGGTTGATATTGAATGAGCCCCATCACAGATGTTAACTAGGTCCTTTTTGTCAACCACAACTTGAGGGTATAAAGCTGTTTACCATGATTGATCGGACAATTTGCGATTGTAGAGGATACTTGACGGGGTCAAGGCATTGCAGTTTGATTCTTGGCGTAAATTCGACAGGGACTGAAGCATGGTATTACATGTTTTTTTTATGGTTGGGCCCCGTTCTTCGGCCAATTTTGGAGCGACGGTATACTGTGATGTACTGTGTTGTATGGTGAGTATTTCGCTAAAAGGTAATGATGTTGGATGAGATATTGAGTCCGTTGTAATTGCAAAAAAGAGCCAAGATATGTGCCTTATCACAACAGAGCCTCATTGCTTCTGATACAAGTATTATACCAAGACATTGCATTGGCAGGAAAGATGCTATTCTGACAGTACCTTCCTCCTTCCTCGGATGTTGGAGGGATCACGTGAAGACACGACCTTTATCGATCTCCTGGCCTCATCTGATGCGAGGTCGGGTCCTGAAATCTCTCACCTTGATCGAGGGTCTTGGCTGCCTTGTTCGCTTGCCTTCTTCCGCTGATCACAAAGAAGATGGAGCGTCCCGTGGTTCCCTACCTCTACAGAGCGAACCTACAGAACAATTCGCAAACCATGGTCAAAGTCAAACCCCCTTCTTTCTATATATGAGCTACCCCGGATGCCTCGAAGAAACTTAATTACCAACGGCTACGTACCGAAAAGATTGAAAAGATCGCTAAAAGAATACTCCTAGACTCTGACGCCCTCGATCAGGAGTCATGCTATGACGTCGCATTCCCCACGCTCCAGCCATCGCGGAATTCCCCCATGTTTAACTTCCCCAAATCACAAATTAATTCTGTGGAGACGAGAGGTATAACCTAGCTCCACGAATTGTACCCCCGGTGTCAATTGCCAGCCCGAAGAATAACATGTCAATTTTGGACAGCAAATACTCAGTCTATACAGTACCTATATTTCTCCGATACGCATATACAATTCCAAATCTCAATCGTCAGTCAAGAACTCGCTCGCCTGGATTCTGGAAAACTTTATATATTAGAGTATGCAGGGGTCATACCATGCTAGCGATAGCCCGATAGGTATACACAACTGCGGATCTCAGTATGTTTTACTGTCCACACAGTACAAGTCGTAAGGATCACCATATTTTGCCCGATGGACCCGTTGCACGGCCAAGACCAAGACAGCCATGGATGGGTCAGGTTAAGCCAGTATGAGACACCAGTGCCTTCGGCCTGGGTGGATATCATCAGCGGCAGTAGACCCAGTACCAGGTCCTGCTCGACATGACTCTGCGTTACGATACGCGAGATCCATGGGCTTTATTTCTTTATAAACCTCATCGGTCTCCGCATCACCATTTTGAAATTCTCTATCCCAGGCTCCGCCAGGCTATTCTTGAGGTTGAATCCTTTTGTGTTTACTTCACTCCACCATGTTCAAGAAGTACTTCGGCCTTCGAGGCCAGGCACTCAATTATGCCATCAGCACGATTGCAGGAACTGACTTCCTGCTCTTCGGTTACGGTAAAGACTACCTCTTCACACCCAATTCATCCTAGATGACTTGTGTGTGTGTGTGTGAACCGAGTCATATAGCAAGACTGACAAAAATCATAGACCAAGGTGTTATGGGTGGCATCCTGACAATGGCCCCCTTCATGGAACAGTTTCCTGATATGCACAGCGAAGACCCCAGCGTATCTGCAGCTGTTAGAAAGGACCGCTCCAATTACCAGGGTATCGCAGTGTCTTCTTACAATCTGGGCTGCTTCTTTGGCGCCCTCATCACCATCTTTATTGGAAACAAGCTTGGTCGCAGAAAGATGATTATGCTCGGCACTACTATCATGGTCATTGGGGCTGCTCTTCAGGCTTCCGCATACTCTCTGGAACACTTCATTATTGGAAGAATCATCACTGGGCTTGGTAACGGCGGCAACACTTCTACTGTCCCTATGTGGCAATCCGAAACCTGCTCTGCTCACAAGCGCGGAAAACTCGTCATGATAGAGGGCGCTCTCATTACGCTTGGTATCACAATATCGTACTGGGTCGATTATGGCATGTACTTTGCCCAAGATACCTCTGCCTGCTGGCGATTCCCAATGGCCTTCCAGATTGTCTTTTGTCTCGTCATCATGGCAACTGTTATGAACCTGCCTGAATCTCCTCGCTGGCTGGTGCTCAAGGGGCGTGATGAGCACGCGAGAGAAGTTATTGCTGCCATCGCCGATCAGGATGTCCAGAGCAAGTACGTCGACAACGAATTCAGAGCTATCAAAGAGACTGCGACCGAGATGAGCAAGGGTACATTCTCGGACCTGTTCTCTCGAAACCACAATAAGAACCTGCACCGTACTGTCATCGCCTACGTCAACCAAATGTTCCAACAGGTAAACCGGACTGTCCTCGTATCAATTTGTAAATACTGACATTGGCAAAACAGATTTCCGGTATTAACCTGATTACTTACTACGCCGCAAGTATCTACTCTGGACTCGGTATGACAGGTCATATGCCTCTCCTCATGGCCGCTCTGAACGGTACCGAGTACTTCTTAGCCTCTCTTCCCGCTATCTGGCTGGTCGAACGTGTCGGACGCCGAAAGCTCATGATTTTTGGTGCTGCCGGTCAATGTGCATCAATGGCCATTCTTGCCGGTGTTGGTTCTAGCGATGCTAGGGCATGCCAGATTGTGGGGATCGTCTTTCTCTTCGTCTTTAACTCCTTCTTCGCCGTTGGCTGGCTTGGAATGACTTGGTTGTACCCTGCCGAGATCACACCTCTTCGAATCCGTGCTCCTGCTAACGCTCTGGCGACGTCGAGTAACTGGATCTTCAACTGGTTGGTTGTTATGATAACCCCTCCAGCATTCCAGAACATTGGATCGAACACGTATATCATCTTTGCCGTTATCAACGCCATCATGGTTCCTTCGGTTTACTTCTTCTTCCCCGAGACAGCATATCGATCGCTGGAGGAGATGGACACTATCTTCCAAAAGGTTGGGCACGGATTCAAGGGTGCTCTTGATGTTGTCAAGCAGGCCAAGATCGAACCCCGACGATACGATAACAACGGAAAGCTTCTCATAGCCGTGGAGGAGGTTGATGAGAAGGCTCATGTCGAGCATCGAAGTGGAAGCTCGAGCGGCAACAGTGGCGAACAACCTAATGCTGCCATGTTTACGTCGCACGATGAAGAGAACCAACGTCGAGAGAACTAAGATGAGTGTTAGTTGGGCTGGTAAGGTTGTGTGGTGGTGGCTAGTACGATTAGTTGCCTAGCAGAGAGGCATGATATATACCCCCGTGAGCGACTGAAAGATTTAGATGGGGTTGGCTGTTAGTCGTTTCTAGAATTTCGAAACATATACCAAATAGATACCCGGTTCAGTAAGACTCTTTCAAGGTTAGAACATCTTCGAATTATCTTAGTCTTGTGTAACTTTGAGTGCTTCAGCTGTCCGTTGCATATTGTATGATGAAACTGTTTCAAAGGCTAGAATCTGAATACTTCTATGCTTACAATGGGTTAAAGCGAATTTATGACGGACCCTTTGAAGATAGAATATCAGATACCATTATGCCTAATTCTAGGCATAATAGGCACTGCCTCGCCAATGGAATACTGGGTAAATACTGGAATACATGATGTATCACAAGCCAGAATCTGAGACGTGTTTCAGCTCTGAGTGTGGCCGGTAACAGCTCTAACTTTAGCAGCAGGTCTCCATTAAACAGCTTGATACTTGGACCCTATTGGTTTGCTTGAGCTACCCCGCCATTTTCTACATGGGTACCTCTGTATCACCTCCTCCTAGAACTTGAAGTATCTCGCAGCTGCAACATTGTTTAAAAAAGCGAATCGTATTGCAGGGAGCAGAAACGCATTAGACACCTTTAAAGAGCATCTGCCGTAACTTAGCCTATTCTTTGACTTGTCTTAAATAGTTTTATTTTTGTCTGCCTTAGATTTTTTGTCTCTTTCTTTCTTTCTCAACCACCCCCACTCGACTCGGACCCTTTCAACCCCACCTCAACGTCCGCCACTACAGTCTACAGTCTACAACTACCATTCGCCTACCTCTCACTTCTACAAGCTCCATCTTCCTCACATCTTTTATCCTGCAAATCCTCAAATCTTCAGATAATCCTTCACAATGGTCGACCGTCCCAATAAACCCTCGGCGCTTGCCTCAACCCCCGCCGCTCCTCCTCAGCCTACCGTCGACATCACCCACGACAACTCCCGCGTCAAGGCCATTCTTCCCACTGGCGAGAGTGTAGAGGTTCTCCTCCATGGTGCTACCGTGATTAGCTGGAAGGACGCTTCGGGCGCCGAGAAGCTCTGGGTTAGCGAGGATGCGGCTCTCGACGGCAGTGCTGCTGTTCGAGGAGGTATCCCCATTGTCTTCCCGGTATGAATCTTGGTCAGCACTCATATAATACCTTCACTGATCTCGTAATTCTGCAGGTCTTCGGTACCGCCCCCGATCACGAACCCGTAGCCAAGCTCCCTCAGCACGGTTTTGCCCGTAACTCGCGATGGGAGTTCCTCGGAAAGTCCACCAGCGAGGGCTCCAGCTCCAGCGTCAAGCTCGACTTCGGTCTTTCTTCTGAAAGCATCAGCGAAGACTTCAAGGCTCTCTGGCCGTACAAGTTTGCTCTTATCTACAGTGTGTCGCTCGACCCTGAAAGTCTGAACACCACCATTGTTGTTACCAACGACGGTGATGCCGCGTTCGACTTCCAGACTCTTCTTCACACTTACTTCAAGATCAGCGTAAGCTACTCATCGTTCACATGTTTAGAATGCAATAACTAATGTCTTCCAGGACATTTCCTCCACAGAGGTCACTGGTCTCGAGGACTCTACCTACTTCTCCAAGGTTTCCAGCTCAGAGGAAACTCAGTCCGGAGCCATCACCTTTTCCGCCGAGACCGACTCTGTCTACACCCCGGCCAAGGGTCCCGGGCACCCCGTTGTCATCTCCGAGTCCGGAAGCCCTCGTTTCCGCATTGTCCGCGACAACCTCGACCAGGTTGTTGTTTGGAACCCTTGGGTCGAGAAGTCTGCCAGCATCAAGGACTTTTCCCCCAAGGACGGCTGGAAGAACATGCTCTGTGTTGAGCCCGGTTCCGTCAAGGGCTGGCAAAAGCTCGACAAGGGTGACGCTTTCGAAGCGGCGCAGACTATCACCCTGGCTTGAAAGGATCGCAATAACGGCGACGGAGCGATAAGATACAAGATATGACAGTTATGTAACGGCAGCACAATAATCTGATATGGACATGATATGAATTAACATCTGTTTTGACAATTTGGATGGGGTATCATAGTACTGAACAAACATAAGCACATGCTTAGAGTTCAGAGATCAAAGATCATACTGAATAGAAGACCATTTGGTATATGTCTTTGTGCTTAATGTCCACCAAATAGACTTCACATGTTTCTTGATAAGTATAGCGCTCGTGGTTTTGATTCATAGTAGTCACCATGCGTGTTTTCCTATTCACGTTTCCCTGTTTTGCTCGCAAATATCCATTCCATTCACATCAAACTTTTAAGCATCGACTTTTCCATATCACTCATAGCTTCTTATGCTCTCTTGAGAAATGGTCCGCTACCAAGAACGCTAGCTCAAGGGCCTGCTTCTCGTTGAGTCTAGGGTCGCAGAAACTAGTGTAGTTTGTCGACAGATCATCCTCATCCAGACCCTCACTACCACCCATGCACTCTGTGACAGCATCACCAGTGAGCTCGAGGTGCATACCACCTAGGTTGCTACCCTCCTCCTTATGAATGCGTAGTGTCTCCTCAAGCTCACGGTAGATGTCGCCGAAACGACGTGTCTTGATGCCAGTGGGTGTGGACAGGGTGTTGCCGTGCATGGGGTCGCATTGCCAGACAACGCATCGGCGGTACTCAGAGTCCTCAACCGCGCGGATGTGCGTAGGGAGAAGATCGCGCACCTTTCCGGCACCGTAGCGTGTAATGAGGGTGATCTTTCCCGGCTCACATGAGGGGTTGAGGGTGCGCAGGAGAGAGAGAAGGTCGGAGGCTGGTGTCGTGGGACCAACTTTGATACCAATGGGGTTGGCGATACCACGGAAGAACTCAACGTGAGCATGGTCGATTTGACGGGTACGGTCGCCGATCCAGATGAAATGCGCAGAGGTATCGTAGTACTCCTTCTTTTCACTGTCGTCACCCGGCGGCGAGGGGCTTGTGGTTCTGGCAGTAGGTTTCTCCAAAAGACGAGTCAGAGGCTGCTCATAGTCAAGGAGAAGACCCTCATGACTGGTGAAGAGCTCAACTGAGTCGAGCTCGCCAGGCCGAGCGTTGATGACCTGCAGGAAGCGCAGCGTCTGCTGGATACTCGAGGCGATGGTCGAGTACTTCTCCTTGAGTTCCGGGTCCCGCACATGGCCAAGGCCCCAGTCAAGCGGCCGGTGAAGATCAGCAATGCCCGAGGCGAGAGCGGCGCGGATGTAGTTGAGGGTGGCAGCAGAATGGTGATAGGCCTTGACAAGACGGTTGGGATCAATCGTCCTGTCCTCGAGACGGTAGCCGTTGATGATGTCGCCCTTGAAGCTGGGGACTTCCTTTCCATCAACCATCTCGGTAGGACTGGATCGCGGCTTCGCATACTGTCCAGCCATACGGCCAATGCGCACAACTCGCTTGTTGGTTCCCCAGATGAGAACGACACTCATCTGCAGCAGGAGCTTGATCTTGCTCTCGATGGGGCCCTGGCGACAGTAGTCGAAAAGTTCCGCGCAGTCGCCGCCCTGGAGAAGAAAGGCATTGCCCTGTGCCACATCGCGAAGATGGGCCTTGAGAGCGATGATCTCATTGGGGTGCACCAGAGGAGGCAGGTTAGTGAG
Source organism: Fusarium tricinctum (assembly GCA_020744515.1). NCBI lineage: Eukaryota > Fungi > Ascomycota > Sordariomycetes > Hypocreales > Nectriaceae > Fusarium > Fusarium tricinctum. Next base: position 5,339,480 of record JAGPXF010000002.1, on the reverse strand, counting down.
TTCCTCGACGGCTTTGTCGAGGGGCTCTTGTTCGGGATAGTCAGGCGCTTGCTTAATGGGCTTTGAGCGCCAAGACGAAGGCTCCCAGGCGGGAGACGAAGATGAAGCCATATTGAAAGTGTGGTTTGTGTGTAAGAGGTGGGATGAGATGAGTAGTCCGGAATTGGCGGGGTTAACCACACAAAAGCGATTGACTTGAGGAACTTAATTCGATGAGGGCCACCCGTAAAGTTTCCAAGTCTGATGAGTATTCGGTGGTGGAGTTGTTGTCGTTGTTAATAAGAGGGAGTGAGTCACAGAGAACAAAGAAAGATCCAATGGCTAACAAGACACATGTACACACCCTGGACTGGAAAAAACGAAGCTTGTCAAAAGTCAATTAACAAAGAAAAATGTGGCGTAGCCGCTGGAAGCCACACCATTTTTGCACAAATGAGCTTTCGCGTGGCGTGGATGATACAGAAGTTGAACCATTTTCAGCTGAATATATCAATTACATTAATTCGATGCTACCTTTATGAAGGATAATATCATTATGATGTTCGGAGAAGGCATGATTATAAGAGTGGTAGTTTGCTGTCGGTGCGTCTCACTTAGTTATTGGTTGAGTAAAGCTTGATTGATATATTTTGAGCCTGATCAAGTATGTGTAAATGTAGCAACATCGATACTTTCTACTTGAGCTCAGCATTTCAGTATTAATTAATATGTAATATCTTAGCTATCATTCTCATTCTCATTCTCATTCTCATGCTCATGCTCAGACAGCCAGACTCTGCTCCAACAAAACCTACACCCCACACCATAACTAAACTGCCCCTCCAAACCCCACCGGAGCTTGCTTGACCTTCATTCACCTCTCCACTCTCTACAACTCCAACTCCAACCACCTCCATCTTCAACCTCACTCACTCACTCATCACCACAAATAACCATGACCGACGAAACCCCCTCTCAAACCGCAAAGTCCGCCGAGGACCGCAAGGCTGCTTCGGCCCTCGAAAACCTCGACTCCGCCGACTCTCCCTCATCCACGCCGCAAAACGTCGACGCCGACGCTGCGAACAAAGCCATCAAGAGCCTCGGCGCGAACAAGTCTTCTGCCGCTGCCGCATCCAACAAGAACGTCAAAGTCGACGCTGCTGATGTTGCTCTTCTCGTTGACGAGCTCGAGCTGCCAAAGCCAAAGGCCACGGAGCTACTCAAGAGTAATGAGGGCGATGCTGTCAAAGCTATGAGGGCGTTTGTCAAGGCCTAAGCTCAGATGCGCAATAGACATATCCACCAAAAGCTAGAGCTAAACGGGGCAATCAATACGGGACAACACATGAGAAAGGACTGACGAGGCATGATTCACGAGACGACCCAAAGATTCCCACATATATGTCGTATATTTCCGGCCATCACAAAAATATGAATCGAAAAAAATGACAATAAATCGCCATGGTGGGATTATTAATAAACCGACACAAAACCGTGTGTACACTATCAGTCAATCCACCAAACGCCAAACCAAAGGTCCTGTCTGTCCCGTGGTATCCTTTCCCATGACAAAACGAGTGATTGTATGTCATGCCCTATGCTGGCAAATCTATGAACCATAAACTCCATACCGAATCCTTCCAATGCACAATTACCCCGTCTCCACCTTATTCCTTTTCTCTCTGACTTTACTGCCAAGTCCTAGCCAGAGGGCTGCCGATCTTGGGAGCAAACTGTAGACTCTTGCGTCGCGCCGCCATGAGGCGCATGAGAACACCGTCGTCCTTGGTTTGGCTGATTATGCCAGCACCTAGGTCACGGAAGGCGTTTGATTTGGGAGGACATGTTCGCGTCAGGATAGCGTCCTTAGTGGGAGAATCGTCCAGATCGTCTTCGTCGTCCTCATAAGCCGAGGGCGTCTCGGGAACAAGATTGGCGGCGTAGCGCGCAACAGCCTCAGGGGCTGGTGTCTTAGGGACAGGAGTCAGAATGGCCTCGGACCATTCAAGATCTTCCATCTCCTCGTCTTCATCTTGATCCGAAGGAGTGAACATCCACTGCGAGCTCTCACGACGGTTGATGGGTGTGGCAGGAGCTGTACGCGTACCCCCCTTGACAGGACTAGTGACAAGAGTACCATTCATGTTGGCCAGAGCCTTGGGTTCCATACTCTTGCGGCGACGAGCTCCACCACGAGGAACATTGCTCGTGTCAATCTTGTAGGGACTTTCCTCGACCCAGTCGTTCTCACGTTCACAACTATTCATGGTTAGCCCGGCTTCGAAGAAATTGGTAAAATATTAAAACTTACTCAAGCACCCAGCTGACTCCCACACACTGGACGATTCCGTTGCTCTCACGGACCTTCTCCAGTGTGCGCTTGCTGCCATCCTTGAAAACAACGTGTGTGATTCCAACCTTACTAGACGTCACGTCATTTCCAGCACCGCTGGGGTTCCAGCTCCATGTTTTCATGCACTTGGCCCCCATCTGAGTAAGCAGCTCCACGAAGATGCTACTGGCATCAGCTCCTTCGCTGGTGTACACATCAACGAAGACGACAGCTCCACGAAGCAGAGCAGGGTCAACGTCACGTCGAGGGGTTCGTGCGGGCGTACCCAAAGAAGACCAAAGATCCGACTTTGAAGGGGTTACCGGAGCCGGGGTTGAGGGAGCGGAGGGCACCTCAGCAATAGTAGCTGGCATGCTCTTTCTTCCCTTACCCGGAGAGTACGAGATAACAGTGGCACTCCTCGTAGGGCCGGCAGGGCGCTTGGGCGCAACTCGGGATGCGCTGAAGCTGCGCTTCTTCAAAGGAGAAGGAGAAGAGTCATCCGCGGGCTTCAAGGGAACCTTTGTGGTGGTGTTGAAAGTCTTCATGACTGGGCGGACAGGGGTCACCGGACCCATAGAAGAGGGGACTTCGTTCTCATCACCGTACTCTTGGCTAGCTTCCGAGAGAGTATCGTCAAAAGCTTCGGTGTTGACAATGTCCTCAAGAATCTCAGGTTCCATCAATGACATCTCGTTGGCCTCATTAGCCAATTCGACATCCTCCTCAGTTACCTCCATGTCATCAAAGGTGGGCTCTTCGATCTCTGCTGTCTTGTCCGCTTGCAAGTCCTCCATGCCTGCTCGCACAGTCATCTCATCTTCGAAGTAATGTGTTGACGCTGGCGAGGCATTGGAGCGAGGAGTGGCAGCGTTCTCTTGAAGGACAGTAAACTTGCTGGAAGTCTTGTTACCAGTGAGAGGCGCCATCTTGACAGGAGTGCTGGCCTTCCAAGAACCGAGTCGATCAGCGAGTGCGCTGAAACCGCCTATTGAAGCCCGAGAGGTTTTCGGTGTGTTGCGAACGAAGGGAGTTGGTGTCGTAGGAGCCACCTTTGAGGTGGGAACATGCTCCTCATCTGAATCCGAGTCCATGTCCTCGGTCGGCTGTAGGTCTTTGTCTCTGAGCTGAAACATTGGGTTCTGTTCCTGCACTGGAGACTGAGTTGAGGTTGGGTGCTCAGCTTCAGACTCGTGAGGGATGTCACCTGCCTCGATGTTCTCGTCGTCGACAAGCATGCTGTCCTCTTGGTCGGTAAGTTCTGCCTCATCTTCGGCCGGCTCGACTTCAGCCACAATCTCTTCCTGGACATCCACAACAACCTCTGGCTCGATCTGAGCCTCGTTCATTGGAACAACCTCCTCAGCCTCAACAATCCCCATATCCTTCTTCAAGGCAGGGTCAGCATAGCGAGGAAGGACGGCTGACAGTCGACCGGGGAACTGCAAGTTTTCCATTGGTTCGTTGAAGACGTCGTCATCAACAGTATCAAAGGCCATTCCAGCTTGCTCCTCCAACATAAGCTTGTCTGATGAACGGGTGGAGGTAGCACGTGTTGGAGTACCCAAGACCAAGGGCTTCATAAGCGGTGGCTCACCCAGGGCAGCAGTATCTCTCGGCCGAGGCTCAGTGATTGGCTTCAATCCAGGCATGGCACGTTTCGCTGGCGAAAGAAGCAGGGAAGCCTTCATCGCTGATTGGGTTTGTTGGGGCTTGAGAGATGCTCCAAAGTTCATGCCCTTGATAGGGGATTGAGGTCGCTTAGCCGCAGACATAAGAAGGGAATTCTTGGAGGAAGTCCCATCCTCAGCTTCGGTGTTGCTGTCCTGGGCCTTCTTCATTGTTGATCCGGGTAGGGTGATAGGACCAATACGGCGAGCTGGTGATTTCATGGTGTCCTTAAGAGCCGAAGGAGGCAACCTCTTGGCAGGAGATGTCAAAACAGTTGCGCTAAGGCTGGGTGGATTGCTAATGCTCTCCGTGCCATTTGTTGACTCGGTAGGTTGTTCGGTTGGCTCGGGTTGCTTCTTTGCGACGTTGGATGGGGGTTTAATCGGGCTCTTCATCATGGGTTTGACAGGCGGCATGTCGCCAGCAAGTTCATCCTCGGAATCTTCGTCCCTCGAAACGGGTATCTGGGTAATCTTCTTAGGACTTAATGGCTTAACGTTTGTCGACTCAGCGGATCTTACCGCCGCTCTAGTTGTTCGACTTCCAGCCGCTCCTCCACGTTTGGCTGGTCGACCTCTGATTCCAGGCCGAGCAGGTTCTGTGGCCTCCTCGGTAGGCTCAATATTTTCCTTGTCAGGTTCTTGGAACTTGACGGCTTTTCTAATAGCAGGCTTGGAAGCACCCATTGTCTTTGTCGTTCTTGTTGTTGTGGTGGTAGCGGCGGCTGTGCGGGTACGAGTAGTTGTAGTTTTCTTTACAGGCGCCAGGGCAGGTTCGTCTGCAGGTGCAGCAGCGACTGCCTTCCGAGGCCGTCCTCTTGTAGGTTTGGCAGGTGCAACAGTCTCCTTGGGAGGCTCTGTAGCTGTCTTCTTCACGACACGGCCCCGTATAGGTTTTGCTGGTGCTTCTGACTTGGCTTCGGGCTCTTGCTCTTCTGCCTTTCTTGGTCTACCACGCGTTCTCCTCACAGCGGCAGATTCGCGTTGCTCCTCCTCATCTTCCTCATTCTCATCTGCTCTTGTTTTTCTCTTGGCAGTTGTGCTCTTTGTGCCCGCCGTCGCCGTGCTCTTTGCTCGTGCAGCAGCTGTGACGATTCTTGTAGTTTTCACGGATGGCTCAGTGGCCTTGGCCGCAGCTCTGGCCCGGGTCATTCTCTTGGGTGGTGACTCCATGATGAAAGATTTTGCTGTGTTGTTGGTGTGTATGGTTAGTATGTAGAAAAGAAAGAAGAAGAAAAAAAAGGAGTTTATGCAAGAAACATCATGTACAATGATTTTGTTTATTTCAGGTCTCCCATGTGGTCGAGGGTCTTATTCTGAACGGCCGTGTTTGGCGACGTTGCTGGGCAACGACCCGCTAGAGCCGGTAAGGGTGCAGATCGCAGCTGCCAACCGTGAATCGTGAATGCCTGCCCCGCAACCGGGACATCCCCCCTTGCCCATAACGCGTGCTACTAGCTATGTCTTGCATGGTTAACGCGCTTCTAGATGAAAACATGGAATTATTGTTGATGATCAATAAGAGAAATGTCTCAGTTGATTCTATGCATATTTTTATTATTTATTCTTTCGAAGCCTTCCTAGTGTAATTATACAAACGACATTTGTGTTTGGTTGTAGGGAAGTATACCTCGGTATAAAAAAAATCACCATCTCCACTACCTATCTCGACTAGCAAAAAGGTGGAAATTGGAGCAGACTGCAAAAGAGAACATACAACACCGGGGATTCGCTGGTCGTCACCGACCCAACTACTAATCCGGCGCTTCGAAGCTTGACTAAGGGAGAGCGGACGGGATCCCGTTTTCTCTTCGAGCTTTGGTCGTATGTGCTTGGATTGAAGTTGGAACAGCATATGATACCAGATGGGCACAGTCTACAGATCCCAATTCACGAGCTTGGGCGTCCTGAAGGGGAATAGTGTGTAGCTCTATTCTCTTGACACTATAATAGTGGAAACGCGGTGCATTCAGATGAGTAGATATCTTTAAATGTTTCACAAGCAGTGATTGTCCAAGCTTGCCGTGTATAAAAATACTGAAGTAGGATATATCGCAAGTAGAAAATATTTCGCTCAGACCTATGGGTATTCCAATCTACCTGCTCTTTGCCCCTTTGCTAACACAGCAGGGCAAAAGAATCACAACCATTCTTCCATCTTGGCCAAGTGCCATTACCCCTTCGCTGGGGTATCCGAATTCGCCTAAACACCAGGCTGTATCGCCTCCTTAAACATAATAAAAACCAGAGAAGCCAATGTCGAAGTGTATGTAGTAGAATCGTAGATTTGCCTGCGTACGCGGATGACTTCTGGATTGAAGTTCGCACATTTTCATCTTAACCGTAGCGCATAGGTTGTTGTCCTTGAGGTGCACCCTGGGGAGGGCCGTAATGCTGCTGAGGCGGTGCTCCACCGTTTGCCATGGCCTTGACGTCTGGACGGTTCTCCAGAGGCTGGTGGAAGTTGCAGATTCGGCATGCGACATCGGTGTAACCGGAGATAGACAAGGGAATCAAAGGCTGCAATCATTGTTAGCTGAGTGTGAAGACAGAATAGAAGGAAGAAGACATACAATCCAACAGAATGTGAACCAAGGGTTGCTCTTCTGGACATGAGCTGCCATGTTACCACAGTGGTGACATTGGCATACCATGCCCTCGTAGCCTGAAACTTCCTTGCGGAAGGTATGCTCACCGCACACAAAGAAGAAGAACATTGTGAGTGTTTATGTGAAGTCGCAGAAAGAAGTGGTATCTAATTGGGTCTGATGCTGTCTGCTATCGGAGAGGACAGTTGGTGAGTGATATAGTCAAGTGTGATGCAGTATGTTGAAGGGAAGTCAACGGCCGGCCCAGGAGTTTGAAGTTGATTTGAAGTGGCGCGCGTTGTCGTAGTTTAGGCGGCGCAGCTCTTGGCAAGCTTTAAGTCAGGTCAGGTGCCAATTATCAATGCACTTTATTTCGGTAGGAAATACTTCAAAGCGTTGTATGTTTTTGTATGCTTTTTATTTTAAATCAAAAGTCGAGATATCAGATCGAATCTCACTTGTTATATGGGAAGAGAAGACTCCCGATTTTGCAATACACAGCATGTATCTTAGAGAGTTTGTTGATACTTTAGGCACAAGAATAAAGTGATGACGAACGGTAGGGGCTGTTGGCATTTAGTTCGGAGGCTTGCAGTGCACGGGCCACTGCTTTTTCCGACAGACAGACACATGCTGAGTTCTAACTTCTGCGTCATGAGGGTCGTGGGGAAACTCAAACTCAAGCCGGAGAAAAAAAAGTTAGCTCCAACTCAACATCGCGAGCATCACTTTCGCGTCCATCACAACCACAACCACAAGGCTTGCGCAGTGATGCTTGTAGTCCGACACCGAGCACCAATATCCAAGGATTATCTGCATATTCTTCAATCTTCTAGCCACGCGCGTACAATGCCCTGCTAGCTCGTAGCGCAAACCCTTCAACCAAGCTATTCGCCATGCTTTACGACCTCAACATAGCCTGGTCGCCATCCACGACGCAGGACCAGCTTCTACAAACCCTCACCCTCTCCTCGTCACTCGGATACTCTACTGTCGCGCTCAACCACACCCTCACGTTGCCACTTCCTCCTAACCTCACCGCGCCATTCCCGACCATACCACCTTCATCAACATCCAAGCTCCCAAATATCCTTCACCGCGCGACTCTTCCTCTCTCAGATCCGTCGGCTAATAACTACCGGATCCCATTCCTCACCTCGACGTACGACATCATTGCGGCTCGCCCACTGACCGATAAGGCTTTTCAGAATGCTTGCCTCACACTAGATGTCCCTATAATATCGATGGATTTCACGCAGCACTTGCAATTTCACTTTAAACCGAAACCGTGCATGGCTGCTGTTTCGCGCGGCATTCGCTTTGAGGTCTGCTACAGCCAAGCTCTATCCGCCGATACCCGAGGCCGCGCCAACTTCATCTCAAACGTTACCAGTCTCATCCGAGCCACCCGCGGCAGAGGCTTGATGATCAGCAGTGAAGCCAAGGATGTGCTGTCCCTACGAGCGCCCGCGGACGTGGTCAACTTGCTTAGCGTATGGGGGCTGGGCAACGAAAAGGGTATGCAGGGCCTTGGAGAGGTACCGCGCTCGGTGGTTGTGAACGAAGGCCTCAAGAGAAATGGTTTCAGGGGTGTTATCAACATCGTCGGAGTTGCGGAGGAAGCGACAGGAGCAGATGACGAGGATGGTAAGGCATTGGCAGGGAAGAAGAACAAGAACAAAGCACAAAACCAAAACCAAAACCAAAACCAAAACCAAAAACGTAAAAATGGCGAGGAGGAGTCTCAGCAGGTTAGCAAGAGACAGGCCAAGAAGATGAAGCTGGCCTCGAGGACTGCAGGAGCTGAGAAGAAATAAGAGATTTTCGAAATTTGCGTTTTACAACGCGAATAGGCACAAACAAAGCATGGCATCATGATACCCAAACCATAGACAGATGCGCAACTTAACATGCTCTGGAGACTTGCTCACATTATTATAAGACTAGCTACAACATTACGAGCACGAATGCTCTTCGAAAGAAACCCCAGAGTCCGTCCCAAAGCCTGTTGCTTACATCGTCACCTTCATCATATTGCCTGAATTACTCAAGGAGTACCTGTGGCACGAGCCTTGAGCCCTCCTCCTCCTCCGCCTAGGTTGCCCAAGTCGAGCACGCTGCTGAGCTTTGACGGATCGGACAGATCGATTGGGATGCGAGTTTTTGAGGGTCCTTCTGCTGCGGCAGTGGTTGTCGGCTTGGATCCGTCTAGAATTGGCGCCGCGATAGCTCCCGTGGTATCGGGCCCCATGTTGCCGAGCTCCATTGAAGGAGACATGGTAGGAGCGGACTCGGCAGGCTCTGATTGAGTCGAAACAGGCTCTGCCTGAGTTGAAGAAGTTTCAGCGGGTGGCTGCTGGGTAGAAGATTCACTACTGGGTTTCTCGAGAGCGCTGGTTTGGATCGTAGAGGGCTCTTCAACGGGTTCCTTAGGGACGATGGTTGTTGTCGTGATAGGTCCCTCGATAGGTGCTCCGGGTATAACAGCGCTTGTCGTGACTGGCTTTTCGACGGGCACCTCAGGAGGGTTGGCATTCGTCGGGACAGGCACCTGAGGAGTGATTGCTGTTGTCATGACAGGTCCCACTGGAGCAAAGGGGTCCGCTTGGAGTGTCGTCTTTGGCAGTCGGCTTTCAGGAATGGGAATCGTGGTGACGCCTGGGTTGAACTTTGTTCCGATAGAATCGTCGGTCTCAAGGGGAGCCTGTACGGTGTGGATGATGGTAATGGGGTCCTTTGCAGAGTTAGCGTTTGAGTTTTAGTCGGTGGATGAGTGACCTACAGGTCCTGGTCCAGCAACGGTAACCGTAAGGGGCTGCATCTCAATGATGGTAACCAGCTCCTATATCATGAGTTAGTACAAGTCGAAAGTGGTGATGGTGTTAGGCTTACGGGTTTTGTGACAGTTTCTGTGACAGTCACAGCAGGCTATGAACCAGTTAGCACATGATGTCAGGATATACAATCGAATGAATCACATACAGGAGCTGCAGCCACTTCAGTGATGATGTGAGTGTCGACCTGGGTAACATATTGAGTCTCAACCTGAACCTGAGTGACATATTGAGTGTTGACTTGATTGACGACTTCAGTCTTGGTCTCGGTGACAGTCACAGCAGGCGCATTAACGGTCACGGTCACGGCTTCAGCAGCGACAGCGATAGGAGTACCCGCGACCGTCTGGATAACGGTCTGCATCTGCGTCTCAGTCACTTTCTGAGTAACAATCTCAGTGACATAAGACAGCCTCAGTCTGGATATGTGTTAGCAAGTGTCTGGCTTAATTGAGTTCTGTGGGTTTACCCTTCAAATTTGGCTGCCGAGACAATTCCTTCTTCGACCACCTGTCTCTTCTTCATGATCCCATGTCTTCCTGCGGCCTATTTGAGTTGGTGTTAGACTTTAGAGTTGCTTATGTAGATGATAGTCTGAAGTACTCACCTGCGCTACATGGGCGGCTGTAAGCCAAAGCAGCAATTTCATGATGATCTAATCCTTTAAATGGAATGTCGATTTCTGATTTGGAACTTGGTTTGAGGTAGAGAGCGGTGCAACAGTCCAGCCGTTGATGATGATGATGTTGTTGATGTTATAATTCAGTTGCGATGAGCGAGTGACAGATTTTTAAAATCTCGACGACGACAGCGAAGTAGTCGTAGTAGTTGAGTTTGGAGATAGTATTAAGAGGCACCTAGCCCAACATCAGGGACAAGGGAAAAGAATGGTTGCCCGGGGCAGTAGAATAATAATAAGAAGAATAAAGAAGCCGTGACAAGAGTATACCGAGACCAAAGCCCGGCAACACAAGTCAAGTCAATCAGTGAATGAACGAGGGGATCGACTGATGTCACGACGAGAAGAAAAGTAGTAAACAAGAAACAACGCACAGAAGAATTAAAATCGAAAAAATCGGGGAGCAAAGGAAGAGAAAGGGCGGGAAAGGGAAGGGAAATGGGATGATTCTACGGAGTTTGCATTGCATTGCCATGCATTTCCTTTCCCTTGGCCCCCCATACTTTAGGCTCACCGTGCCGCCGCACACACCGTTAGAGCCGTTAGAGGCGAAGCAGGGGGGTTTCGCATTACGATTCCAGAATCTGAGGCTCAAACGGAGACTGTGACGGTTGAGGCTAGGATGGGGGGGCTAGGCTAGGGTTCAGGGGTATACATTATATATCGTGGTGGTTTAGATCCATGTGATGGAGATGCAGTTGAGCATCAGTTATTTGGTGAATGAATTGACGACTGGGGTTCTTGATCGACGTTTGGGCTTGTTAGGCGATAACTTTATTCAAGATATTATATAACATGACTGGCAACTGCTGTCGAGCACTTGAGAGTTGAGACTCAACTCTGCAGAAATGCCTGGATCTGGGCTCTTCAGACTCGGCAGCATCTTTCTGTCAAGATGGAGACTAAGAGGGGGGCTAACAATGGCACTACCGTTAGACAGGACTTGGCAATAGTCGACAACATTCACCATTCACAAAAGAAGAAGGACAAGGTAAAAAGATCATTCTCGACATGTTTTGTTAAGCGCTGTATAGATACGATAGCCTCATATTCACATATTGAAAAGACCACTATAAGACCATCTTGGCGACCGCGATGCATGCAGGTACAGTAAAATCCATCACAATCGGCCTCTCCCGTCGCGACACTCCATTACCTAAATCAAAGAAAGGGAACGCCCAGAATTCTCCGTCAATAGCGAGACGCAACTGAAGCACCCCTAGTTCGTCCCATGTTTCGGGGGAGGGGGGCCCTTGTCTCGCTACGTGCTTTTGAGTGTATCGGCCGAAAGTGCCAAGAGAGACAGAGTCGAGTCCACTCGGGACCTTTTTCTCTTTTTTCTCTTCTTCTTCAACAAATCCCCCCCTTTCATTACGGAGCAGAGCATCACCCGAGGCTGACAAAATGTGTCACTGTTTCGAGTTGACAGACTTTAATGGAATTTTGACTGGGTTCTGCACGCTCTGTAAATCATAAATCCCCCTACGGATACTGTATCTAAGACAAAGTTCGCGATCTGTCAGCGCGTATCTTTATTAACTTATATCCGTAGATTGCTGTCAATTGTGCAGGGGTGGTATGGACTGCATGTCATTCCATAAAACACCACACGTTTAAACACTCGACAGCTTACTGAGGCCGCATGAGGCATGAGGTCAATAGATTTATTACACAGCACTATTTTATGATTTTCTCCCCCATAACAACCCAAACTGACATACTGGTCGTTTATTGCGCCTATTCCCATGCTATTACCCCCATTTACAGTACACTTACCAACAACAAACATACTCACGTGTTTCAACTCCAAAACCCGAAATCCACGTCATCCATCATTCAGTCAGTCCTCTTATGTATCACCCGGTCACATCAGCATCCCCATTCGCCTCGGCGGCGCCTGAAGAATACCTCTCGGTGACAGGCACGTTGCACCCAGCACTCCCCACCAGATCTCCAGGCTGGTCCAGCTCCTCCTGGGTCGACCCGTAGTCCGTATATCCGGACTCCTCCGAGTGCGTTTCAGACCCTTCGGGGATGGGCACCATGGCCGTCTTGGTCCAGATGTGAACCGCACGTTTCCAGTCCAGCCCGTCGAGGCAGCCTCCTTTGACGGATATGACGTTTTTGGACTATTTCCTGGTGAGTACGCGATGAGTGAGGGGAGGTTGCTGTTACGTACAGGCGTAGAGTGAATGAGACGAGTTCCGCATTTGCGGCAAAAGTAACTATTCGGAGGAATTTAGCATATTCACATCTACATGTTCTTGAGCTCATACCAGTAAAGTTGATGTCCTGATGCTGTAGGTCGACTATCATTGAAGCCAATTAGTTCAATAGTTCAATCCTTCCCTCAACCTGACAGTTGCTTCTCCTACCTATAAACACTCAATAGATCCGAGTCAGGCAACTCGAACCGAGGAAAGATGGCCGAAGTACCAAAAGCCGAGCCTGTTTGTCGCCTACAGGCATCGCAGTGACAGATGTAGAGAGCAAGAGGCTGAGGAAGAGGAGTCTTGAAGCTCACGGAGCCGCATTGACACCTGGCCTCCATTGTTGCGGAAGGCAGATGGAAGGAATAATTGGGGCAGTTTCGTGATGAGTCTCGGAGTGTTTTGTTTATACGTAATCGAAGGAATGTTTTCTCCTTCTTCAAACGTCGCTTTCAGAGTTCAGACACTCGATAACTAAGGTAGTTCGGTGGCGGAGGTCTGTCGGAGGGCGGGGTTAGGACAATCGCCAGTCAACTGGGGTGAGAGTGAGAAACACAGCCAATAAGGCACGAAAAGACTTGGCTTGGCTCGATGCAAAAGCACATTTATAAGAGAAACTGGCGAGTATGAGGGTACTGGTATTACTAACCAACCAGTATCACAGTAGAACAAAGTGTCCCCCGTTATCGCTCTCACAGAAACAAAAGAGCGTGTTACGTGACTCATGCGGCGGCACAGTTTGGCGAGAGTCGCGCGAAGTCACATGGCTTTGCTTTGTATTATCCCGACTGCGAGGTATGCTTACTAGGTACACTTTATTTTGCTTATCAGTGCCCATTACCTATTACATGAGTTAATCGTCATGCTACGGTGGTTGACCAGGGGTATTCTCGGTCTGCTATGCCTCGGATAGCCTAGACTCGCTTGTGTGGTGGATTAGCTACACATCCAGACTCTACCGTGATAAACAGATTGAATTATACATGTGCAAATACAAATACAAACACAAACACAAATACCAATACCTTAAAAGAATCTCATGCGCTTCCTTCGGTTGATATATCCCCGGTAGATTCATCTGCAGTAGAGCTTGTAGCTCCCCTCTCTCGACTCCTCCATCCAGCATCACTCTTAATCCACTCCATCTTCTCCTGCACCTTTTCCGTACACACAACCTCAACCCTCTCGAGTCCTCCCTCCCTCAGCTCCTCCTGCAGCAACTCACACCACTCCATCTTCTCCGCATCGCTCATCTCCCTCGCCACAACCTCCATCTCCACCCTCTCCAGCCGGGTCATCAGCCCGAGCCCCTCCCCGACCCATCGCCGCGCCGCTTCCGCTCTGCGCCCCGCTCCGTCTCCGAACGCTGGCTCCGTCACCGCCGACATGCTCGCCCCGAGAACCATCTTCATGCGCAACCCTCTGACGCCGGGTGCCCACTCTGTGCATAGCACGCGCCATTCTTCACGGCCTGCGCCTCCAACTACTACGTCTCGCGCAAGCACTTCCAGCCGGACGTAGCGTAGGGCGGCTCGTTGCCACGGGGCAAGGGCTCGAGTGAAGGCGCGTGCGGCCCAGAGACCTGAGGCGAACCAGTTTACGAAGACGAATTCGTTCTGTGTAAATGGTATCATTCTTGCCTCGCGGTAGATTTGGAGGTTTGTTCTAAGGAGGCCCGTCGGAAGGCCTGATAGAGGACGGTATGGCGAGAGGAGCCCATGATGTGGTGTTTTGTCACGTTCCAATGTCGTATCTTCAGACGAAGCTGCTGGGTCAACTCGCTGGAGAATGTATTGACAATGCACCGGAGTCGGATACCATGGTGCAAGCTGCGCGTGGCGAACAGGACACATGAGGTGAAGCCAATGGTAGATCTGAAGCCGAATCTCAAGCGGTAGCGACAAAAACGTGAGTTTGTTTCCGTTCTTCTCAATCGCCAAATCTGGCATTGAACGTGGCATCCTTTCATTCCCCGGTATTATATCTATATGTGGCTCAGATGAGTCTGGAAGGTGAGCGTATGTATTTGGGTGCAGGCCAGCGCCGTGGCAGCACAATTGATATGAGGACATCATCGCGAGGCACTATCGCTTGAATACGTGTTGAGTGAATGATCAAAAGAAAGGAAGCTTCAGGGCAGCTCCCGTCCACAGCTACATAATAAGTAACCCATCCCTTCTCTAGTTCCGAGACACTGCCGGAAAAACCACAGCACTACAAAGATTGCTAAAGGCTATTGGATGTCTCATTATTTTATACAGCTCTGTGTCTCGTGAGCACTAATATCAGCCATGCGCTGTCAAAGACGCGGGGGAAGGGATAGCTTCTGGCGCCACGGGCATTCGAGTGACGACACTTTTGAGACACTGGCTAAATGACGACGAATGATGTTTGGAGATGAGCGAGCTTCGGCCGCAACTGATTTGGGATCAGCTTTATGGGGTCTTGGCATGAAGAGGCTCTAGACCAAGAACTATTAGATATTGAAAATGACCACAACGTAAGCTTAGAATAACAGTTGAACCCTGGCGCTAGTTCAATTGAGTTTGCGGCGTACTGTAGTATATATGCAGCTCAAGTGATGCTACAGTTAAACCCCCATGCACTCGAAAGAACTGCTCAAAGAACAGGATCTACGGACCTAGACTGTGCCAAACTTGCGGTGAATTTATATGAATCAATTCAGGTCGAAGAAGTTGACAAGGCTTATATTGTATATGTAAACCAGTCCTCTTTGACTAAGCTACTGCTTATCCCAATGCATCACACTCTAAACAGTTGTCAGCTTATCTTGCAACTAACTGGGTATCTTGTTATCAAGCCACTCGCCCATGATACTGACCAAACGCCGCGACCCTAATAGCTTGCCAGTGGCAGCTGCTAACCACGATCATCCAACCCATGACCAACACAGGTCATACTCACGAAGGAACAAATCCTTCCTGTGGTGGTGGTGGTGGTTGTTGTTGTTGTTGCTGTTGTTCACTGGGCGGTATGTTGACACCTTGAAGACCCTTGTAGACATCCGTCTTGCGCTTATACTCGACGTTACGCGCTACCTCAAAGTCTCCCCTTGCTGAGAACCAGAGTAACGTCTCTGGCTCCGGTCCTCTCACCTTCACCACTGGGGCCGGTACGACTTCTTCCTCCTCTTCCTCTTCTTCGTCATCATCGTCGTCACCTTCGTCAACATCCCTTTTTAGACCCGTGCGCACATTCTCTATTCCATTTGCGCGCTCCTCCGCTGTGTAGACATCGTTGTTCTCGTTGGTGGCGAAATAACCCACACGTTCCGTAAGCCAAGCTCGTAGTTCCCTCCATATGTTTTCTAGATCTTCAAGGCCAGCTGGCGTAGCGAGTCGGGAGGTTTCCAGCCCTTGGCTGACGAGCTCCTCTACTTCGGGCTCGAATTTTTTTCGCAGGAGTTGGAGGAGAACGTTCTCCTGGAGTCGGCCGGGGTAGTTTGTCGAGGGGTGGATGGCCATCCGGTTGAACAAGTCTGCGTTCTCATTCGTGCTTTCAAGAAGCGATCTAAGGTTCTTCTGGAGAATTTTCGCAGAGGCTTGAATTGATTTCCTAACCAGACCACGTTAGCTATTGCGACTCGATGGCGCATTGCGGTGAACGCAGCTTACGGAGGCGGTAGAGGGTTGCTCTTCAGAAGGTCCTGTCTGAAGCTCTGAACGCTGCTAGATAGCTGCGCGACCTTGCTCAGCGTTTGTTCGAGAGCCTTTAGCTCGTCATCTTCCAGGTTGAGAGTAGCCATGACGATGGCTTCGATGCGAAGGCGCGGTATTGATTGTGGGATTGTTTTTGGTGGTTGAGAGTTGGCAGCGAATAGCAATATGCAAAAGACTGTCAAATATGCTAATTGGCAGTCGAAACAACTTGGCAGTCGAAACAACCTAGAATATTGAGTTACAGTGATGTCGTGTATCTACTGATTGATAAGGTAGAGTAGTTGGATGGAGGAAATTTGAGGTCGACGCGGGGCATGTGAAAGCTTCCAGAACAAAGCGCGTCACCGCACACACCGAGCTCGGTGTGAGAGCAAGCTGCGGAAATGCACTATACAACCAAACCTAAACTACCTAGGTATCAACGTCAGCATTGATAAAATAACACAGACAGTTGTATCTTGATACCGTTAACAATAAAACGAGTATTTGATTGCATTTCCTAATACACATATTGATATAATTCTCATCCTCAATTATTCAAACCAATCCCTCCATACCTTAGGGTAGCAAAGCGATGTAAATAGAGGCCCGATTTTATACACATTTCCAGCCCTTGCAATACGTAGCTGCTAACAGCTGAGCTCCCATCCCTAAATATCAGGCATAAAGCTTCCTTCTATCAACACCCTCTAGAGCTTCTAAAAGAACACCTAGGCCCTGTACAAGCGGGCCTCCCTCCACTCACCCCAGATTCCACTGAAATTCCACAAGCGTCATGGGCCATTTGCGACATCAGCGCCAAAATCACACAATCTGCGCTTGCGCATAAGTCCCCTTACATGCTCGTCGCAAAGTTCGCAACAACGTTCGATCTGACGGTGCGATCGGCCGCATCGGGCCCGGAGACCGATATTCCGCTATTGCAGAGGTGTTTTTCTATCATTGCAATGAGGGAGACATGTTAGTTGCATAATCAACGGAGTGGCAGAGTGGCTACATGACGACTGATCGTGATCTGTATTGTCTCGAATGCGCTTGTAATTTGCCAATTGGGAGTAAAATATATAGAGATATGCCGTATGCGCCTCAATAACGTATCAATGCAAGGAAGAGTCTTTAAGCACCAACGATGAAAGCTTCTAAGCTCCTTGAAATACACCTATTTACCTGCTATGTTCTACTCAGGCTCTCATGTTGTCAGTCTAGTGTGATAGAGACTAGCTACACCGTACGTTCAAGTGATCACAGGAATTTCTTGGTATCCATTGAAACTTCAATTCATCTTCAATGCTTTTTGGTCAAATTAAAAACAAAAACCCCATAGCTGGCTATGCTTGATGTGAAAAAAGAATGGTCATAAAATTCCAACGCTTGACGGGGCATAGTAAACATCAAGGATAACCGCTCAAGTCAAATGCCTAATCCAAATAGAGTCCCCTGGTCATATCTCATAAGACCTTTGCAGGCCAGATCTAGCTGCTGCGAACATGTGAAACGGCTTTGCTTTCGTATCCATTGGCGTCAACAAAAGGGTAGCGAGCTCGGCGTTCCAGATCATCAAGAGGGATGGTGGAGCGGATGTACCTGCGGCAATGGCGTTAGCATGACTTGAACATTGTAATGGTGTGATAATGTGGCGTGTCGAGCTCATCGACTGCCGTAGCAGTTGATCGGGGTTCGGGGTTGGTTATCCACTTACTTCTTTCTACCGTCATCATCGGGGTTGAAGTCCCAGCTGGTAAACTCACCCTCCTTGAGGGCGTCCCACACGACTCTTCGTGTGCGCTGAGACAAGATGACTTGTTCGGTAATAGCATCAAAGTCCCATCGAGCGTGTGCTTCGGCCTCGAACTTGCTGAAAGCCTCTTTGGCCTCTTCTTCCTCGGGTGTCTGTGGTGCGATCTTTCTGAAGCGGGCAAGATTGTCCAGCTCCTTGGGGTCGCGTGCAAGGTTGTATAGTTGAGGCTCGTCGGCTGGGCAAGTGATGTACTTCCAGTCGCCCCTTCGGATCATCATCATCGGGCGAACAGTCCCCTCGCCAGTATACTCGGCAATAACAGTGTCGTGGCCCTCGCGGCCTTCAAGATGAGGCAGCATGCTGATTCCGTCCATAGGCAAGTAAGGAGATGGCTTCGTACCAACTAAGTCGCAGATAGTGGGTAGAAGATCAAGAGTTGATACGTTCTGGGTAACTCGGTGGGGAGTGAATCGCTTGGGGTAGTTGATCAACATAGGGACGCGGACTGATGACTCGAAGTAGCTCATCTTATACCAGAGTCCCCGCTCACCCAGCATGTCACCATGATCGCCGCTGAAGATAACAATGGTGTTTTCGGCTAGGCCGGCATCCTCAAGTGTCTCGAGAAGACGACCAATGCAGTCGTCAACATAGCTCACGGAGCCATAGTATGCTCGCTTAGCACGCTTGATCTGCTCCTCAGTAAAGTCCTGGTCCCAAAGATCACAGACCTTGAGAAGACGCTGGCTGTGGGCGTCAAGGTCCTCCTTCTTCATCTTAACCTCAGGCAGGTTGATGTCGACATCTTCGTACATGTTCCAATACTTCTTGGTAATGGTGTAAGGGTCGTGTGGGTGGGTAAGAGAGACAGTCAAGGCAAAAGGTCGCTTCTTGGGACCTTCTCGGACGTGGTCCCAGAGGTACTGAGTGCTCTTGAACATAACCTCCTCATCGTAGTCAAGTTGGTTGCTTCGGCCACAGGGACCAGCCTGAAGAATGGAGCTGGCATTATGGTACCACTCAAGTCGTGTATCGGGCTCGTCCCAGTTCACAGCCCAGCCGAAATCACCAGGATAAATGTCGCTGGTCAGTCGCTGCTCATAACCGTGGAGTTGGTCACCAATAAAGTGCATCTTGCCAGCAAGAGAAGTGTGGTAGCCCTTGGAGCGTAGGTAGTGGGCATACGTTGGAACATCAGAGCCAATCTGGGCAGCATTGTCGTAAGCCCCAATCTTCATGGGAAGTTGACCGCTGATCAGACTCATGCGGGAAGGGGCGCAGAGTGGTGAAGGGCAGTAAGCAGAGTCGAATTGGACTGAAGTTGAAGCAAGACGGTCGAGGTTGGGTGTCTTGATCTGGGAGTTAGGGTTGTACATCTTTAGTTGAGGGGCAGCCAATTGATCGGCCATGATGAAGAGGATGTTAGGTCTATCAGCTTCAGTAGAGAGCTGAGGGGCGGGAGATGCTGATGTCTCCCCCGTGGAGGGGGGAAGAGAGTTGAGATCGGGAGCCATGATGAGTTTGGCTTGATGAAGGGCTGTGTAGAGTGTTTGGAGCTACTACTGTATGATTGATGACTCGAGGCGTCAAGGTCTTGAAGATTAAGGACTGGTATATTTAGAAACGGCTGTGAAGGGAGAGAGTCTGATGAGAGTAAAGTTGATTGTAAAGGTTGAGAGAAGGCGGGTGGTCTAGATAATATATAGGTATGAACAACCAAGGTGCTGGTGTAAGCAGGTGTAGGTGGAGAATCACTTAGACCCAAGTGAAAGCTGGGTCAATGCATTTAACCAACTCTACGGATAGGTACCTAGTAGTCTGCCTACTCAGTGTAAAGTCTTGTGATATCCCTGTTAGGGCTATGATTCAGATTGATGGTTCAAATTATCAATGAGCGAATGGCGTACGGGACGGCACAAGCGGCAGAGCAACCCAAAGACATGAGCAGACTGAACTAGGGGCTCTCCGTATCCAAGAGAAGCGCAGATTTATACGATGCAGGGGTTAAAGTGGAGGAAGATACTCCGTAGGCAACAAGTTGATCTGCGCGAGGGTTTATGGGAATGAGTCGGTAAGAAACAAGGTAAGCACACGAATCCCTCGACTAGAAGAGCCAGAGGAGCCAGAGGAGCCAGAATGGGGAAAGGAACCGGTGAGGTGATTGACGCCACAAGTTTTGCAATCAACGGCAAGTGGAAACAATTGTCTTGTCTTATTTGACATAGACGTAGTAAATTAATTATCTTCTCCAGGCAAAAAGGCCAGCCAGAGAAGGTTAATAATGCTACAGCAAGAAGCTGGGGTGTATCTAGGGTCCTTCATTTGTGGAGGCGGCTCTCGACGGCGGTGGGCTTGGCTTGGCCGCAGGTCCACGGATCTTAGGTAGGTAGCCAGGGGTTATTCCAGTAACCGGTGTCAGAAATACGGATACCATCACGCAAGAAGACGACCGCGCTAGACCCGGGGGATCCAGGACTCTTGGGAGGGGGCGTGTGCATCGTTGTGTTCGAGAACATGAGACAAGACTGAGAGACTGTATGCAATAAAGCGAATATTGCCGACCTTAATCTTGAGGCCAACCTCTTTGACCTCGAGACTCATTAACGTGAATTGGGTCACGAGGTTCAT
This sequence comes from Fusarium tricinctum, assembly GCA_020744515.1. Classification (NCBI taxonomy): domain Eukaryota; kingdom Fungi; phylum Ascomycota; class Sordariomycetes; order Hypocreales; family Nectriaceae; genus Fusarium; species Fusarium tricinctum. The sequence goes on along the minus strand of JAGPXF010000002.1, from coordinate 5,319,139 downwards.
GATCAACACACGCATGCATTGGTTGTTATTAAATAACCTTTTTTAGTTATGACAAAGCCCTCATTCTTCTGGAATTATAAGCTGTCGTTCTGCCCCGCTGTGCTTTCCGTACCAACAAACGTTAGACATGATGAATGCCAGGCTCATACACCACCATTTTTTCTACTTCCCATGGTTAATGTATTGTTCCAACCACCATGCGAAATGACAGTCATAATCACATGCTTAACAACCCTTGCTTATTATTGTTCTTTTCGTTTCCAATTCTGTCTGGGACATGCGGCGGTATGTAGATATCCGTCTACGAAAACCTCTCGGGTTAATGCCACTACAAACATAGTGCATATGCCTTTGCCCGAGGGTTCGTGTGCAATTGCAGCAACAAAATTGCATGTTCTTTTTAAAGTGTAGGCGAATGAACAGATTACCTACCTACCTACCTACCTACCTAGGTAGCCATTGAAATGGACAAACCGTAGGGAGAATATTTTGAGTCCAGACTTGTATGACGCAAGTTGTTATCCGTACAAAGGAAACAAACGATATTACTGCATACGAGGACACATTGCACACGTGGTATCACTAAAATTTCTTTCGATATCTCCGTCATAAATCATATGATACATCGAGCTTAGGTAGGTACTCTTAACAACACCGTAGCCCAACAACTTAATCTACCCGCTAGGTTGATTCCTTCCTTTCCCCGGCAGCACGGAAACCACTTCTTACTTTATGCATGTACCAGGGAAGAGGAGCTTCAGTGCACCTTCTTGGCTGCGCAGGGGTTCGATGCGACTACTCGATTTGGCCAGGAGCTAACGACCATTGGTCCATGACTTCTTGCCCAATCCATCCCTGGCCAAGCCCGCAAAGATTGACAGCTGGAGCTCTAGATTTACCCCGGCTCAAGTCCTCCTTCCACTGCTTTTACTTTGCTGGGCAGCGTGGGCAGGGCCTTCCGCCAGCCACGCAGATCCAAAGCTTGAAGCCATGCGAAGTGTATCATCATCGTCATGATACCTACCTGATGTAATAGCAAACAGCTTTCAATCGTAATTTGAAAAATTACATCAACTTCGCAGTTCCTTGAGTCAACCCAACCCAGTAAGTGATACTCGCATAATTAATCTACAACCCATCTCGAGTCAGATCTGATCAGAAGACCAGCCCGAGATATTATTACATCTGAAGGTGGTTCATCAACCATAAACACATACTACGTGTAACAAAGGATCAGTCCTTCTCTTCATAAAAGACCATGGCAAAGGCCGCACGTTCAACTGGTCACACGCACCACACTCCTCGTTGACCACATCTTGGCGCTTCGATCAACAGCCTCATCGTAATACAGCAGTTACAACGCACATAACAACCGACGTACGCTACAATATTGGATTGAACTTGTTGCCGTCTTCTTCTTCCCCACATGCGGCTGTCGAAGCTTCTCTGTTACCGTCCCCCGTTTTGTTCAAGCCCGACGATGCAACGTACAACTCAACATGCAAGGCGCTGTGATGAGGATGCGCTTCGTCCCACCATCTCTGAACAACCAGGTTCGGCTCAAGTGGGTGTCTATTGCTCACGGAGCACCATCATCGGGGTTGTGACGACGCACTGGCCCTCTTACCCCATTAACCGGTCCCTGCATCCTTTATCTGCACCTCCGTTCACCTCCAAGGCTTTGAAATACTCAACCTCCAAAAAATGTCTATACGGTGCATGGATATCGTTCGCAGCACTGTACGATGCCACATCTTACACGCTCTCTACACCGTGTCAGACTACTGTATAGGCAATCCTCACAACCCTCACGCGATCCACAAGTCGACAATCCCCTCCCGTTGCATTCACCAGGTCGCCATTCCGCCGCCCGCCACGGCCTGCGTCTGTACGCATCCGCAATGTCCGCCCTCATTCTGACACGCACTTCGTATTCTCTTTTCTCCTCCCTCCGCGACTAAACAGCGCTCGCTCGTCTGACCATGGGCGCCCGGCCAAGAGATGAGAGACACGAAACGCAATGAAAGAACGAGGAAATAAGACCGACGGAGCAAGTAAATTCAAGGAAGATATGACTGGAACGCACCATTCTTACATTAATTCGAGTCTTATTGCTGCATCATTATGATATGCCCAGTTCTCAAGGAAGGCGTCACTTTTTATCAGTGCACCCCAAGCACCTTTGTCCTAGTGTAATAACGCCTTGTCAGCTTGTGATGGTGCAATCTGGGGTCGTCAAACTCTTTCCCGACAATCCGGCCATCATGAACCAAGTACTGCAACTTTTGGCCCATCTGGAGCCGATTGACTGGAATTGCTATGGAGACAATCACCTCTTTTCAACTACCGATGTCGACATCGAAATGTCGTTTCATGTTCTGATCCTTTGACTCCTCGCCCTTATCTCGTTTGTGGAGTTGGGCATCGCTTACAGCGATCTCTTGCTCCGGACCGGATCAAACTTCCAAGATCTAAGACAAAGCTGAGAGGCTTTATCTGGAGTGCTGGTGATCGTCACTTTATGCACATACCGGTCTCCGGCTGGACACTTCCCATCAACCCGCCACCAGTAGCCCGAAAACGAAACTAGCCCGTGTCGCACAACTTTGGGAACAACTCATTATCTGCCACGCATGCGAACTTGACATTCTTGGTCACGTTTTTGTTTGGTTGCATTGATTACTGAGTCAGTCGTAATAACTGCCTGCTGAATTACACCAGTGGGTAGTATTCAACTCGCTTCTAGCTTTTCAACAAGGGAGCCGACAGAACAAGCTTCTGGATAAGTGTCGACCACCAAATGAGACGGTTGAGTCCCTCGCTTCGATGCCAGCTACATTCAGCAGAAGCCCGCAACTCGTGGATTCGATCCGAGTCCTTGCGCCAAGTCTAGGCATTAAACAAATATCATTACTGGTGGTAATGTACCGTAGTACTCGCATCCTTGCCAATTTGTTTGTTGGGTTTTCCCGAAACCTTGACCGAAGTCATGCTTATCTTTCGTTCTTGTAACTAATAATCGGCCGCCAACCAGCCTTGGCCTTTACCTTTACCGCTCACAAGTACCCCTGGCTCGACGTGAGTTTTCGACAAGCAACTACCAGAGCTCACGCGACCATCACTGATATATTAATTCCATTATGGTGTTCCGTGCACTTCCCGTTCCGTTGGGAACCTTGGCTTGTCTGTAAGTTTGGCTACCTGGCGTCTGGACCCTGATAAAACCTTGAAACCTCCTCATCTTCACCTCATTCATCTATCCCCTAGTAAATGTATCTGCTTCCTCATTTCACCAGGTGAACGAACCCCAGCAAGTCTTACGCTTGTTTGCCTATCAGCTTGCTTCTCAGTCTGTTGGCCTCGAACCAGGAGGCCCTGTTAGCCTAGGCCTAGCTCTCTGCCTTTGCGCAAGTATCCGTAGAACTAATGTTAGGCAACCAATCATGGCTTGGCCTCCCCGAGAGCCGGGTCCGATAACCTCTTCCCATAAGGACACAACTCCCTCGCAACGTGTTGACAACTCTAGGATCACGAGGGCATGAAGCGAACACCAATAGGTTGAATCTTGAAGTCATTGTACTTTCGATAACCATTAGAAGACATAGATGGTATAAATCATGAACTTTAATGACATTTCGTGGATTATGCCAATCAAACTGATATCCTAACAATTCAACCCCGTATTGAGCTCGCATGCTCGCTCGCCTGCAATCATGAAGCCGTGGTAGAAGCAAATACAAAAAAAAGCACTCCCCTTTCCTACAGTCACTCCCAATGCCCTAAGTTCCGTCATGAGTTGCCGTATTTTACCGATGTTGCAGCACTGTACCCTGTGCGTCGCAACGCTTTCTCCCATACAAATCAACCTGAAAAACACCTGTTGCTGTCTTTGACACAAACACCCCTTATCCCATCGCGCCGGTTGCAATGCTTATCTAGTCTTCCCCCTTCTTCCTTGGAACATAGGTATCGTGTGACATATATCGCCTCTTATAAGTGGTGCTCGAGCCATCCCTCCAGGGGGTAGCCGGTAAAAGAATACATTATGGTCCTGCCTCTTATTGAGTTCGGTAAAACTTCTTGTAAAGGAGATGCAGCAGCAGATTAACGTTGAGCTTAAGATTGCCCTCGAACAGGGTCATAAACTGGTGTGCTTCGAACTGAGCTTGCAGGAGGTCCTCAATGGGTATCAAAGCACTGGCTCCAGGAATCTGGATGTGTCCTCGCGAGCCCTCAAGAGTGAAGACACCCACCTCGTCACATGAGAGGGTCAGGTTGACTTTCTCAAAGTCGGTGATGCCACTCCACGATACCAGCACACCCTTCTCTGAGAGAGCGCGGCAACTGTACTTGAAGCTGCCGAATTTGGGCACACGGCCGCTGCGCTCCAGTTCACGTTGGTGGTTGTATTGCTTGGTGAAAGGGAGCAAGAATCGCTTGCGACTGTCAAACTGTTAGTAATTGTATCACCGTAGGTGTCTAAGTTTGCTTACCCCTTCTTGTTCTGCAGAGTGGACATCGCTGACTCGATGTAGTCGTCGTAGCTCTTGCGCTGCTGCTCGAGATACTTGGCCTTGTCGTGCAAGTTGCTCAATGTCATACGGACTCCCTCCAGCTCGCGCTGTCGCTGGACTCTTCTGCGGCTCTTGGTACGGATATCAAGGGCAATGGCGTTGAGGACATCCTGGTAGTAGTTGTGTTTGGTGATACGGCCAAGCTTCTCGAGTCGCATAATGTTCTCTAGAGCTGTGCGCTTGAGTTCCTGATACGACATGCGTGTCACATCAATCATGTTGGAGTCGGAATAAGCACCGCGAGTGTTGCTTCCTACTGAGAACTCATCGCGAAGAAGTGTACGCCACTTGTGGTCATCTTCAGGACTGATAGGCTTGACGAGAATTTCCAGGAGGTTGGCGCCCGTCTGCACACGAATAATATACAGTACACATCGCTTTGTCTCCATGAAGAGCGACTTGACGTCGGCCTCAGGGTCGTCAACATCGTGGAGCTTAGGCGTCAAGAACATATGAATATCCGAAGAGCCTGCGGCGTTCATCTCGTTTTCGTTGTTCTTGGCACTACCCAGATCGTGCATGATTTCACGTAGGATGTCTTCCCGGCTGGGGCACATGGTCTGAAGCTCGGCAGCCACCAAGTTGTGGATTGAGAAGACATCTGTCATCTTGATGTACAGAGTTGGCTTGTTCTTGGCGTAAAGGTCGTTGAACTCGTCAATATCAAACGTCCTCTCAGCATCAGGCACTGCAATCAGATCATTGGTGATCTGGAGAAGGCGCTCAACGGACTCGGCAACAAAGGCGTTCAAGGGTTGCAAGTAAACGTTCTCGCCACCGAAAGGTCGCCCAGATGCAATCTGGCTGATGACCTTGGCGACCTCGCTGAGATTTCGTTTTTGTAGAGGGCTCAGGGTCTTCTCAATCACACCAACGTTCTCGGGAGCAATAACTGCTGGTTGCAAATAGAACCGCCAAAGCCAGTTGGCGACTACCTGGAGCAGGTTCTCCGGAGGTTCTCGCTTGAATTGTTGTCGTAGACCTTCGAAGATCTGGGAGCAGACAAATCGAAGACCATAGGGCATCTTGTGGAGCCAGTCCTCGAGGGCGAGGAAGAATTGATCACAGATCTCTCGCAGGTCACGCAAGTGGTCGATGAATAGGCGGCGGGTCTCGGGATCGCGGATAGCGACTTCTCGAGGGACATCCAGAGGCCTTTGATCGGGTCGACCTGTGGCCAGCTCGGTGTTGTTGATAGCTGATCGGTAGATTTGCATAGGGTCACTCTCGAGATCCAAAGCAGGGTCTTCGACGATGTTGTCCCGGATCATAGGACCCAGGACATCTCGAAGGTACTTGCGATCTCGTGGTGAGCGAGTGTAGTTGCTGAGAAGCTTGGACCAGAAGAAGTTGCCCCGGATAAAGTCTTGGACATCTCGTGCACCAGAAATCTCCTCACGGATGGATCGAGCGATCAACTTGAGGAGATAGTACTCCTCGCGGCGCTTCTGAGCGTAACCGAAGAGGCTCATCATCAGCAGTTCAATGCGTTTGCACTCCTTCTCGGCAGTTCCTTGCTCGCGGATGCGCTTGAAGAGCCGAGCAAGGTACTGTGGCTGAGTTTGCAAGTTGAAGAATAGTTGCTGGTAAGATTCGAGCTTTTTGCGCGAACTCTTGTTGAGTGCCTTGAGATCAAACTGGTTGGCTGACGACATGGAGCTGTTGGCGATGAAATGCATCGAGTTACCTCCGTAGTTGTGTTGATGTCTCACGACTTCGTCGAGTGTGATCTTGTTCTTGACCAGAAGAGCGATCTTGATATCGAGTTGATCGATGTAGTTCTCAAGCATCTCGTTCTGTCGTACCTGCTGGACTACAGTCTTGCGGATGCGCTCAAACTCGATTTCTTCGTTGAAGTCAAAGTCGCTGTCGTTGAGAAGATGGACAAAGTTCTTGACAGCGCTAACAGGAGGGTTCTTGCCAGTGGTCAAGCTCTTGTAAGCCTCTCCTTGAACCTTGGCACGCACAAAGCTCTGGATCTTGATGACCTTTTGCATATTCTCGTTGTAGAAGCGCTTCTTCTCCTCGAAGCGAGCCCTGACCATGAAACCTCTGGCCGCGGTTTGGACGGCCACAACCGACTCCTCCTCGAGCTCCAATTCCGCAATGATATCCTCGACTCTAGCACGCTCCATCATGGCCCGAAGGATACTTTGGAGCTCCACGATTTGTGGAGTGTGAGAATCGAGCTCCTCGAGGAACGCTTGGTGCTGTTGGCGGTACAAGAAGCCTCGGGCATTGCCTTGAAGGTCGGTGACCTGGGCCTCTTGTTCCTCGAGCTGCTCTAGGATAATAGCGACTCTTTGACGTTCAAGCATAGCCCTGATAAGGGCCTGGAGGTCAACAACTGCAGGTTCATTCTCCTTTAGAGCGTCAAGAGTGTTGGCCACATCTCTCCTCACGGCTGCTGCACGAACAAAGGCCTGAAGTTGTTCAACATCAGTAGTATGCTTATCAAGTTCGGATCTTAGTGCCTTGTCATCTTGACGAGCGCGAAGTCCGCGCGCGAAAGCCTGAAGCCGCTCTACAGCCGGAGCGTGTTCGCTGAGTTCTGACCTCAGTGCTTGGTCGTTTTGGCGAACACGAAGTCCTCGTGCAAGAGCTTGGAGCTGCTCAATATCAGGAGTATGCTTGCTGAGCTCGGATCGTAGAGCCATGTCGTCCTGACGAGCTCGGAATCCACGGGCAAAGGCCTGGAGCTTCTTCCATTGAGGACCAAACGATCGTAGGTGCTGCTGCTCGCGGTTGACCTGATCTCTAGTCAGCAATGCCCTCGCTGCCGCTTGCAAGTCAACAATGGCAGGGGTTTGCGATTCCAAGTCTTCGAGGTCTTGCTCAAATTTGCCTCGCAACATTGCCCCACGAACTGCTGCTTGCAGTTTCTCGACAATACCAGACGACTCCTTCGTCTCTTGGTACTGCGCGACGTGGTTCTTGCGGGCCAAAAAGCCCCTGGAGATTGCCTGGATCTCCCGGACGGGTCCTCTACATTTCGCAAGCTGAGACGTCAGGTTTCGTACCTCATTTCGAGCCTTATTGGCCCTAATCATGGTTTGCAACTCCAAAATATCAGGCTCGAGCGCTTCCAAGATCTGTTCGCGTCGGTTAACTCTCCTTCGGACCAAGAATCCTCGTGCTGAGCTCTGCAGTTTAACAGCAAACGTCTTCATCTGTAGTCGATAGTCCATGATTTGTCGAGTGAAGTCACCCCGAATTCGACATTGCAAATCAATCAACCACTCCTCCTCGTCCCAAAGCCTCTGCATAGTGTCACCAAGTTGGACGCGAAGTAGAGCACCTCGGATTTGCGCCTGCATGTCGACGATAGACTCCTCGTTCTCTCTCAGCTCGCGCTCTATTCTTTCCTCCTCGGTCTCCTCTGGCTCTGGCTCGGGTTCGGGAACACCAAAGTCGGCGCTCATGTTGCCGAAACTGGGCATAGTCACGCCAAGCTTATCGAGACCCTTTTGCATGGCTTCGAGTTCGTGGTGCTCGAATTCAAGCTGACCAACCAGGTTGCCTATTCTGAAGTCGACTATTCCCTTGCGAAATAGAAGCCAACTCAGAGCATGAATACAGTAGATGACTTTGGGAATGTTCTTTTTCTCGTATAAATCGATCAGCTCGAAGCGGAACAAGTCGGGCAGTTCCACTTCATCGAGGTAACGAAAGAAGATAGCAATATTGTCGGAGTGCCGATATTGAAGCTTGGGATGCTGGAAGATTCGGTAGCGTCTATCTGGGTTAAGAGCTTCAACTACTTCTGCGAGAGTAACACCATCTCGAAGTGCTTCCTCAAGCTGAACAATAGGTGGTATGGATTTGTGGATAACGTCCTCTATCCATTCCTTGGCTTCACCGATATGACAAAGGTACTCGTAGGCTTGAAGGAATTGGCGCTGCTTGTCCATCCAATTGCGGCCTTCCCAGCTATAGCCAGTGGCCTTTTGGCTTTGACCGCCATTGCTCTTATCAGCTCTTTGCAGCCTGCGCCGACCGCGCAAGCCAACAACTTCCTGGGCCGGCGAAGTGATGGCAAAGTCTTCGGGAGAATCAGATGACACAAGACGCGAAAGTGTTCTTAGTTGACTTGTAGAGGACTTGCCCAGTCCTTCTAGCTCATCTCGCGCGATATGCGTACTATGCACATGGAGAGGTGATGGAGGAGCCAGTGCGGCTTCTTGGGGGAGAAATGAGTCGGATCGAGCAAGAAGCATGGAATTTGGGCGCATCGGCAGCGGGCGAGAAGGTGATGCCGTTTTTGTAGGCGAGGTATTTGGGGAATTCCTTGGTGAGTTTTTGGTCGGCGAGGCTTTGGTCGGCGAGGTCCTTGTTGGTGAGGAGTAACCATCCAGGTGTGCCATCGACAACTTGCCAATGTCGACGCTCTTACCGCGATCATGGCGAGGTAGTGCATGAGGTGGTGTCTCGGGACGTGTTGCAGCGGGAGCTTGTGGGAGCGGTCGGAGAGAATGTCGAGCCGAGCTGTAGAGACTGTCTGGGCCTTTCTTTGAGGTCATGTTTTCCCCAGTCTCAAAGGTCTTCGCCCTTGCTCTGACATCGCTCTGGGCTCGCTTGTGGCCATGCACCGTAGCACCGTAGCCAGCTGAACTAGAGGCAGACGTATATTGGCTGTTGAGGCTGTGGTCTGAGGCGTGGGAGTAGCCTGATGAAGCGGATGATGATGTTGTCGATGGGAAGCGGTTGACAAGAGAAGGTGAGATATTGGAAGCAAAGTCGAGCGTACGCGACTGTCGAAGAGGGCGTAGGTGTTGATGAGGTAGCGGCTGAGTTGGTGATGGCGCTTGACCTGGCGTTTGGTGTTGAGTTTGGAAATAATGAGTACGGGACGACATTTTTAACTCTTGGAGGGGAGTCGCCAGCCACGCTGCGAACTCTTGTCACTGTCTCTGCTTAGGAACGTAATAAAATCCGGCTTAAGTCGGCGACATTAACGCATTGTCGTCAGTAGGAATGAAGGCGTTGCAAAGCAAGAAGAGCGTAGCGTAGTCGTGTCTGGAATCTGGAGATTCAAGACACACCGATCAGATCAGATCAGGCAAGCAGAATTATGTGCAGGAGAGAGAAATGGAAATGAAGATGAAGATGGGTATGGAAATGCAAACAAACACCAAAATCAAAAGGGCGTTGTAAGATCAAAGAATTGCTAGTGCCAATGCAAATGCCATTACTGTCACAATAAAGCCATTGGAAGTTTATGCCCCAGCAAGACAAGATCCTATAGTATCAAGGCACCGATGGCGGGGGCGTTGGATTTGCCGTAGTAAACAAAACAACCAGCAACCGCCCAGCAACGCTTTCCGTCCCTAGTCCTAATTGGTGGTGTTGCGGCTCCTGGTCCGCTTTTTTATCTCTACCTCGCCCTTGTCAAGTCTTCTCATGTGTTCGATATCGTCAGGTCTTATGCGGACCAGAGGCCAATAATTAGCAGCTATTCATGCGCTGTGAATTGTCCCTTTCAAGGTGGTATTCCAGTTGAGATATCCCAGGAGCGAGTAGAAATATATGAGGGTTGAACCTGCACATGCACATGCGTATATGTTGTTTGTTTACTGTTATTTTCACTTCCTTACCACCTTGCTGTATAGTAAGTAGTTTCCCTCCCTGCAGATCTGGGTCAAAACAGCTCTCCAGATTATCGTAAGCGATCAAAACAGACGAGAGTGTGGATTCTTGAATCGAAAAGCTAGTATACTAAAGGTAGCCAATTGCTAGATCAAAGCGTCTCGAATCCACCCCCTAGTCCGATTTCCTCGTGTAGATATACCTCTACTATAAACAAATACCAGGTTGTACCGGAAGTTATTAGCTTATCTGGCAGATCACGGGCGGACTGCGCCGTCAAATGGAACACAAAAACATAGTAAAAAAGGGCGAGGCCCGATATAGAATAATAAGCCAAGAACACTATGGTTTAAAGACGTCTCGCTGACTTGGACATCGGTTGACAACAGTACGACAAATGGTAGTACTTCAGGTAGTGAACTCAGATATGTCCGTACATACTTAGATACCTACCTAAAATAAACAAAGCACATGTATACGCCTCGTGCTTCTACTGGTGAGCTATAGTGACAAGCCTAGACATCACGCAGGCAGAAAAAGTCTATTTCTCCAGCGCCCCAGCGCCTGAAGTACACCAGCTTGGAAGCTTTGATACGCTGTAGTTTAGTGGGGCCATATGAGGTCATCAGCGCACGCAAAGCGAGGCCCAAAGCAATTGGCCCGAGCTGCGAACCCCATCGGAACAGAATCATTCGAATCTTCGAACTTTGAAGACTCGACCCATGTCAACCGACTTCGACTTTGAATTTTGTGCATATCCTGCCGCGACGGCCGACTCAATTGCACTTAATTGTTTCTCTCACATCGTACAACTCAACATCCTCGGTCGCATTAGGGTCTTGGTCCCTTAGAAGCCATCATGACGTCCAAGCAACGTCCTTCCGTCCTGGTACTTATCATCGTCATGTCTGCGCGTCGGCGAATAATGCTAATACCATCCAGGTTACGGACGCGAGACAAAGGCCATCTCAGAGAAAGGCTCTCCAACGACAGGATACCGGCCAAGGCGCCCCTGGCTCACACGCGCCAATGCGATTCATGACCGTGGATAACGTTCTTCAGTACAATTCGCAGATCCCATCAGGCCAGCCACGCGGTCCCCCTCTACCATCCGCTCCCCCAGGACGCCATCCAGGTCCTTCAGGTAGTGCGCTTAGTCGCCGGGTGTCTTCTGGTGGTCTACCAAATTCTCAGTCTCGCACTGGCCAGCAAATACCTTCCAGAACGACAAAGATAAGCGAGAAACTGGTCCTCCTCCCGGAAACAGACGACCATGACGAGGACGTCGATGAGGAAATCGAGAGTGATTCGGTGCTCGCGCGGCTTGTACACGATGATGAGAATCGCCCGCTTAAAGATGAAGAGCTCGATGTGCTTAAGAAACGGGGTGGAATTCGCGGCAAGAGTTTTGCTGAGAGGCTGTCCAAGATGCAAAGAACGGATAAGGTCAGCAGATTGACAGCCTACTGCACTGCGCAGGCCTACAAGATCAAACCTACTGCCGAGTTCCTGCGAAAGAGGCATGAAGCCAAGACGAAGATCTACGACGACTGTCTCTACGTTATTTATGCTCTGCCGCTTCTCAACGGTACCGATGGCTACCGTGTACGAAGTCGACCTATTCTCAAAACCCCTGGAACCGGCAAGACGGTGCTCGATCTGGAAATTGAACGTAGCGAGCAACGCGACCACCACGAGGGATACTTCGATGACGATGCGTACGAGCATCCTAGCCCTGATCGTGGCCATGAAATGCCATCACACTTTACCGAACGTCCATCGACTCCCGAACGCAGCAACCCCTTCCGCCATGATGATGACGACACCTCAATGAATCGCCTTGCTCCTGACGCAAAGAAATTTGCGGAGATGTTTGTCTACTCATACGGAGTAGTTGTCTTCTGGAACTTCACCGAGAACCAAGAGAAGGATATCCTTGCCGATATGACTTTTGCCGATGCTGATGCCGAAGAGAACGGTGCCACTAGCCTTCTCACTCGACCTCTCGATCAAGAAGACTACGAGACGGAGGAGTTTCATTTTGAATATAGCGCCGACATAAAGCGTCCGCGTATTTTCAACGATATGATCACTCTGTTGCCGCGGTCTGACCACATGATCAAGCTCACAATCAGCCATGCTATTGCCCAGAGTACGCGCCTGTGTTCCTTTGAAGAGCGTATGAGTGAGACCATGTTAGATGCGCAACATATCCCTAAGACGCTCGCTCTGACAGGAGAGCTCAACATGACCCGTACTGAAATTGTCCGTATGCTTGGCAAACTCTTCAAGAGCCGTGTCGATATCAATCTTTGTAAGTCTATTTTTCATATGATTCGGTACTTTTATTCTGACTATTGCCTAGCATCCAACATTCTCGATGTTCCTAACTTCTTTTGGGAGTCTGAGCCAACTCTACATCCCCTCTACGCCGCCATTCGTGAATATCTAGAGATCGACCCTCGTATCAAGGTCCTCAACGAGCGGTGCCGTGTCTTCCTCGATCTTGCTGAAATTCTCTCTGATTCCGTGGCTGACACAAAGATGAGTTACATTACATGGATTATCATCATTCTCATCATAGTGAGCATCATGGTCACTGTAACAGAAGTAGGCATCCGTTTCGGCATGCTCAGCAAGGCCAAGGGCACAGGTATCAACCGTGTCGTTACGGCGCCTGTGTTAGGTGACGGCTTTGATAGACCTGCACTGCCGCCCAGTGATCTCGAGGTCCTGGCGGAGACGCTGGGACTACAAGCCAATGCATCATTTGACGATATTCGACAGAGTATCTGGGCTCTTCAGAAAAAAGAGATCCCTGATGCTGCGATCATGCACGCTTCGTCATATGAGGATATTTAATTCGGCGTCTTGTTTTCCTATCTGTTCGCATAGCACGGCGTTAAATGAGTTCACTTTTTGGTGGTTTTTGTTCCGAGATTGCCAATATTACAAGGGTTTATGCCGGGTTTTATACATGAGACTATCCAAGTAGGCTCGCAGCCTTTGCCCACCTGATTGGGGACGGAGTTCATAAATGAATAAAAAGCTTTCCTTTTCTTCACATTCTTAGCGGATATGGCACAGATGGCAAATACAAATATCGAAAAGCACGCATTAATATAGAGTATCTATTCTTACTCTGGAAATGCAAACCCTATTCAACAAAATTGAACCAACAAAAGTTGTACAGAAAAGGCCGCAGGGGTCCTGGGCCTGTGTATTTCGAAAAACCCATAGCCCATGATCATGATAGTAAAATAACATTCCTCAGTCTCCAATCCCCCCCTTTCTTACTTCATTGAATGAAACCGTGGGGAGCAGTAGCGTGTCAAATAACAGAGCTTTGCTAGATGCCAATGCATACATACTATACACCCATCAGAAATCCCAAGAAGCAAAGCAAGACGCCAAAAAAGAAGTAATTCGCCTTTGCCCCCTCTTCACTCGCCCGGTCGTCTATAAAATTTCATATATTAAAAGCGAGAACAGTTTCTCGACAGCACACCCATTTTACCGAGACTGCTGCTCAACAGGCTTGTAGGCAGCAGCAGCGGCAGCGGCAGCCTGTTGGCTCTTGCGGTTCTTGTTGTCAAGCTCAGCCTTGCTGTAAATGGCAGCACCAAGCATAGTGACAGCCATACCCGCACCGTTAAGCAGGTCGACGGTCACATCGAAGAGGAAAATGCCGAGGGCAACAGTCAAGCACTGCTTGAGGTTACCGCAAACAGTCATGGTCAGAGCACCAGCAAGCTTGTTGGTGTTGAAAGATGAGATGTTTAGGAGCAGAGCGAGGAAACCGTTACCGAAAAGCGAGGCGAAAGCGGGGGGGAGAGCAACGTCTCCGGAGGTGATAAGCTTGTGGAAGCCACTGACTTCACCAGTGGCAGTGGCGCAAGCCAAAGCTTGGAGAGCAGCCAGAGGAGACATACGGAGGAGAAACTCAATCGGGGGAAGAGCGAGAGAGCCAGTCATAAATCGGTTGGTGACGACAGTCTGCATATAGTCAGTATTGGTTTTTAATTCATAACTGTTTTTACGGGCATACCTTGAGAGCGGCGAGAACAACACCGAGAATGGTGAGGAGGAAACCAGCATCAGTGAAGCTCATCTCACCCAGTGTGGTCATGGCAGCACCGATGATGAGGGGCAGAAGAGACAGGTATGTCATGTAGCTGTAGGTTCGGCCGTAGTAAACGCGGTAGATGAGAATGGTGAAGATCGGGCACAGCATGCGCATGGTCTGGTAGAAGGGAACGGAAACCATGGCCAGAGACAGGTTGGAGACGGCGATGTTGGCAGTGAACAGGGCGCTGAAAGCGACGAGGGCGAGATTCTCACGGCGTCCCAATCGTGAGAGCTTGAAGTAACCCAACTGCATCATGATATAGGTACCGCCGCTGGCGAAGGAGGCATGGAGGAAAGTCAAAAGCCAAGGGAAGTGGAACTAAAGGAAGCGCAAGTCAGCGGGAAATCGCCATGACGGGTTCAAGTCGGCAACTTACCATTCCCAGAACAAGCTTGTTGTAAAGAGTCAAGAGCAGAGAGAAGAAGAAGTAGGTACCGAGCCATGCGAACTTGACGGTACTGGGGATAGAGTACTCGTGCTCCAAGTTGTTGGTCTTGGGAGGCTCTGCTCGACCAGCATCGCTCTCGACATCAAGCTCGCCCTTCATATCACGCTCTCTCTCCTCTGCGGAGAGGAGGGGCATAGGCTCCTCGTTGTTGGGACGAGAAGACATTATAAAAGATGCGCCGGGCTTCGCGGGGATGCGCTCGTTGGTAGATTGAATTGCGGGAAAGGAGTTAAGTCGTTATCGTTGGGTCTCAAGCATAACCCAAAGCCCAGTCAAGGACGAAGAAATCGACTCTTTTGATCCGCAAGCGCAGTCGATTGCCAACGAAAGAGCAATGCAGACAGAAATATGTCCGAGTCGTGGTCGTGGTCAAAAGGTTGATGTAGTTGCAAAGTGGAAACGTAACACGGAGATGGAAGCGAAGAAAATACAGGGGCCAACCGAAGGGAGAAGGGGGCGGAGGCGCGTAATATGTATGGTCGGATGGATATTGGACGGAAGCGAGCGATTGGACCCAGACAGGGAGATGAAGATGGAGACTAGCAAAATAAGGCGCGGGTGATTTGTAACTAACAAGGTAGGAAAGCGACACAGAAAAAAAGAGAAGAGGAAGAAATGATGTTGGGTTTTTCGTGATTTTCGAGAAGAGGGGGGGCTCGAAAAAGGAGGGACAAAAGGGTTAAATAAAAGCAGATGGGATAAGAAAAAGAGTTGGAAGTGACGGGAAGAAAAAGGGAGGAAGGTTTTAGGGAGACAAGCCCAAAAAAGGATCACAGGCTTACTGTACTTGAGTGTTCTGTACCTGGAGGCCACGGAAGCTAAGCTAATATCTACGGTATCTACGGGGAGGTTCGGAGTTCAGTGATTGATGGCGGGGGCTTTGGGGGGGCCTGTTACCGGCTTACACTGGAACAGGAAATCCCCACGCTGTGGATTGCGGCTGGAGGTACAGTCCACCAAAGTACCTGCCTATAACTGTGGCGGGCTGTGTCAAGATTTAGTGAACAACTGTCAGCATTGGCGGGAACCTACTCGCATACGCTGGGGCAATCCTGACAACCTAATGGAAGAGTGCAGGCAATGTATGTAATGTAGGTGGGCTTTTTACCTTTTTACATCCTTCAAGTGGGAAATTATGTTGATCACTATCAATCAATAGCGACCAGATAGACTACCTGTTAGTACTTGAATCATGCCTGGCCGTTGAAGCATACACCAGAGAGCCTGTTCCACTATACAACCGTTATAGATCAATCTCTTGTCTCGCTTCGAGAGCGAACCAACACAAACTCAATTCAGCTAACAAAATACCCTTCTACAAGGGGGGTTACGATAAAAAATACTCAAGAATTTCCGATCGAATCAGTTCACCCTTTTTCGACAACGCTGCCTTGCCCATGCCATGTCCGCTCCAGGGGGTTCATCAACTGTAATCAAAAAAGGGGGCGGGGCATTGATTGAGTCTGGACAGGACATACAACACTCAAGGCCAATCATAACGTCTCGTGTTGACGATTCTAGCAGGTCTCTCGATTGGACGGCCATAGGGCAGACGATCAAGGCTAATGAAAGAGGCGTTATAGGTTCCCTTTCACGACTTATCACCTCCGAAGCGAATCTTAACCCAAACTCTAGACTTTTCTAGGTTATCAACTATGAAACACTCGTCTTTCTATTAGATGCCGAACACGGTGGATATCAAAGACTCCAGCGCGATCAACATGACCCAGGGTTTGTATCTGCAAACAGGTACTCTCGTAGTATTCTTGACAGCCCGCCTTACAGCACGGATCTCATGTGGACATAACTCAATCTCTACAGGTATTACAAGCGAGAACGGCACGTCATTCCCTACTTTAAGTTGGGGTTTATACCCGCACATGTACGTGTTGAGCCGCGTTGTCGTGAAACGAGCCAAGAGCCGTGTATTGTCTGTCTGTCAAGAAAGAAAGAAAGAATTACGCAGCTTCGGGTTACGTAGGCCAGGCAGGATAACGGGTGGAAACCATACAACTTTTCTCTATTTCGGGATAGCCATTTGCGCACACTTAACGATATCTAGAGTGAAGAGTACAGCATCTCAAGTCTTATGGTTAAGCCGGCCAACCCAGCTCATGATTGGATCTCGTACATGGCTCCTGTAGAGCAATACGAATGGGACCTTACCAGCCTTCTTCAGGCATGTCAGCTCGTGTTCTACAAGCACCTAATCCATTATGAGAAAAAGAAGCAAAAGACTATCCAAGTATTGTCACACGACTATTACCTATAGCGCCAACTCCGTACTCTACCGCTATCTGGCGACGCCCCGAGAAAAAGGAGAAATAAAGTCCAGCCAAAGCCCCCCAAAGCCGTTGCATCTGCACATTGTCAAAGATGGCGCGTCGTTTCAAACCCAGACGCCTTGAACAGGCTTGAGCATTCTTGGCAAATGCCCAATAGTAGTGATGGGCGCTGCTATCCATTTTTCATATCCTCCGGGCTCCATTCAGCCAGAGATTATTAGCGTATCAAATAGACAACAGACGGCCGATTCGATAGTTTGTTCTTGGCGTTGTCAAAAAATCGTGACAGGCAAACAAACGACCCCTGTAATCTTGTCTCTTTTTTTTTCTTTTTTTTCTTTTTTTTTCAGTGTCTAGTTGCCCAATTCTCAACTGCCGTGTTATTAACGTTGTTTGAATTGCAGGGTCTGGTTGAAGAATGTCTCCTGTCTCAGCCTCAGAAGGAAGAGAGGCTGCCCTTACAAAAGTCCCATACGTACATAGTGTCAGCATCAGAGTCCTTCTGCTTTCCCGAGTCTCACCAACTCCGAATTCATCGTATCGTGACTTGGCATCTCAGAGGAATTAAAGCAGAAACTCTTCGCTCTACTTCTATCAATAACTTCGTTGATTGAAAAAGTCATTAATCCCGTGGCTTTATTGTCAACTCTGGCGCAGTATCAGTGTTTACCATGGCCCAACATTTCTCTTTGTTCATTTTACCAACTTACACGGCGGGAATTTGAGACTCAATGCCTGTGTCATGTCCGTGTCTGATTTCATGCATCATCGTTCGTTCATTCTTCCTTCCTTGCTCATTAAATCGCATTCCATCTGCTTCCCACCGCTGGTCCATAAAATTTGATCGACATCCTGCAAGGGGAGACTGCAGCACTGTAAATGCCATCGAAGCCTCCAACCTGAGCAAACGCTCTTTTATGAACTTAGTCTTTGTCATATAATATTCATCTGCCCCAGTGTCGAACATGGAAGACGATCGAGTGGCGTCGTCGAACGGGTTTAGACATCTCAGCTCACATATAAAACATTAGTGGACGTGCAAATATACCGAGTAATTCGCAACAACCAGAAGAAAGGCCGTCAATCACCGAAGCCCTCGCGTAACCGACGTAGCAGGTTTTCACGATTGCAAGAAGGAAGCACCATACAATGTTACTGACATATATAGTAAAGGTCCAAATACGGATACGCTAATATGATGTTATCTTCGCTCCGGATATATTCGATGTATAACTCCAACACGGCATATCTACCCCATCATAACTCCACTGCCTAACAAAGTAAATCTTAGGCCTCCGAATCTAAATTGGCCAACGGTACATATCCCTCCTCCTTCTTAACTCTCCTCTTACCCAGCATCTCCCGTATCCAACCAAGGATGCCTGTTCCGCTCATCCAGTGCAGACCACCGCGTTGTTCCGCAGCAGCTTCATCCATCCAGCGTGGGCGCTTCCAGAACTTAAGCAGAAGACTACTCACGACGACGCTGACACTGCTACACGCCATAGCGAAGCCGGCCATCATGGGGTGCATGTGGAAGCCAACGGGGAGGAAGAAGCCCATGGCAATGGGGAGACCGATGACGTTGTACATGCATGCCCAGGCCAGGTTCAGCTTGATGCGACGGAAGATGCAGCGTGCGAGGTCCAGCGCCGAAGGGATGTCCATCAGGTCTGTTGGCCTCATGAGCACCAAATCGGCGGCTTCCATGGCAACATCAGTACCGCTGGCCATAGCGATACCAATATCGGCAGTTGCAAGCGCAGGTGAGTCGTTGATGCCGTCACCAACCATGGCAACAACCTCACCTTCAGCTTGAATCTGCTTGATGATGGCCTGCTTCTGGTCAGGACTCACGCCAGCGTAGACATTCTCGGGGGAGATGCCCACAGCAGCGGCTACGCTTAGTGCAGTAGATCTCTGGTCTCCAGTGACAATGGCTGTCTTGACACCCATTTGGTGAAGGACGGAGATGGCAGCTGCCGCACCGTCCTTGATAGAGTCGGCCAAAGCAATATGACCGCTGTATGCGCCATCGATGGCTACAAAGATATGAGTTGTGCCAGTGGCAGGTTTCTTGCCATTGGCCTTACTGCCACCAGCGTCGATGCGCTCTGAAGACTCAACAACATCCTCAGGAACCTCGATACCATTATTTTGCAGGTAGGCAACGTTTCCTATCAATACTCGATAGCGCGTACGATCAACGGCTGAAGCAGGCTCGACCAAGGCATTGATACCCTTGCCAACAGCGACCTTGAAGTCGCCAATGCTGCCTTCAATGACACCATCAACCGCAACATCAAGTTCTTGACGGGCTCCAGCGAGAATAGCCTTGCCAACGGGGTGTTCACTGCCCATCTCAGCAAGACCGACAATGGCCCACCACAGTCGACGGCGCCACTCCTTGCTTTGCCACGCAGGCTCGAGGTCTGATTCGACAACGCTCATCTTACCATGGGTGATAGTACCAGTCTTGTCAAGCACAATCTGCGTCACCTTAGTGGTCCTCTCAAGAACAGCGCCGCCCTTGATCAGAATACCATTCTCGGCACCAACGCCAGTACCGACCATGACGGCGGTTGGCGTGGCGAGACCGAGGGCGCAGGGGCAGGCAAAGACGATGACGGAGATGCAAAGCTTCACGCAAACCATGATCTTACCACCACTGGAGTTCTGCAAGAAGATTTTGGGTGGGTTCGGAAGCACGTGGCTAAGTACCATCCAACAGAGAAACGTTGACAGACCAAGAATAAGAATAGCAGGGACGAAGTAGCCGGCGAGAGTGTCAGCGAGTCGCTGAATAGGAGCACGAGTAGTCTGCGCATCCTGGACTAGCTTAACAATTGAGCTAAGCTGAGTGTCGCGACCAGCACGAGTTACTCGAAAGTCAACTCGACCATCACCGTTGACAGTACCGCCCATGACGTTATCGCCTACTCGCTTCTGAACGGGCATCGCCTCGCCCGTCACCATACTCTCATCGACAAAGGTCTCGCCGCGGACAAGGACACCATCAGCGGGGAGCTTATCGCCAGGTCGAACAATAACAACATCGCCAAGTTGCAAAAGCTCGGTAGGTATATATTTCTCTTCCTGGGCTGAACCGCCTCGTCCTGGGGTTCTTGGGGTCTTTGGGGTAGACGGGTCCTTGTCCCAAGCCTCGGCCGCCTTCTCGGCCGCAATAGGATCCACATAGATGGTAGCCATAGAGGGCGCAAGAGACATGAGACGAGAGAGAGCCCTGGAGGTTCGGCCCTTGGCGCTGTTCTCAAGGTAACGACCCAGAGTGACGAATGTGATAAGCATAGTGCTGGTATCGAAAATAGTGCTGGGCCTGGTATGAGGAGGCATAAGTAGTGAAACTACCATTACCAGAATACTAAAAGAGAAGGCACAGGATGTACCAAGCACAACGAGAACATCCATTGTAGGGGAGCGATGCTTGAGTGACTTGTATGCTGAGATGTAAAACCGCTTTCCAATGCCGAACTGCACAGGAATCGTAAGGACCAAACAAATAACATCGCCAAGGAACAGACCGGGAACCAATTCGAATTTTCCGAAATCGAGAGATGGCGCACACATAGGCAAGATCATGCCGAGAATGAGAACGGGAATGGCGAACGCCAGCGATGTTCTGAAAGCTGTCCGCCACTCACCGATCTCGCGGGTCTTAGCAAGGGACTCGAGTTGCGCATCGTTATCTTGGTTATCGGCGACAAGAGCGTTGTATCCCTGTGCCTCTACGGCCTCGACGATGGCGCGTAGGCCAATAAGACCAGGTTGGTGAGTGACGCTGAGGCGTGAAGAGGCAAGGCTCAACGAAACTGAATCGACGCCATGTGTGGCCGCCAATGCAGCTTCCAAAGCTTCTGCTGCAGCCGCATCGGGGACGCCAAATACTTTGAACTGTGCAGTAGACGACGACCCGCCTCGAAGGTCACTGGTGGGTACTGTAGAAAGAACTTGCGCATCAAAGCCTCGATCGTCGATTATTTCCGCTATTTGGTTTGGCAAAAGCTTTGTGACATCGTGTGTGATTACGGCTCTTTCCGCAAGAAGACTGATGTTGAACTTGAGGACGCCATTGACACCCTTGAATCCACCCTCGACAGCTGATGTGCAAGCACCGCATGTCATGCCTTCAATAGCAACTGTCGTAATGGCGATGTTGCTCATGTTTTCGGAATCCTTCCCAGATCTGTCGGCTGCTACCTTGCCCGAGTCGATAATTGTAGCTTCAAAACCGCGGTCGTCGATAATCTCGGCAATTTGCTCGGCTGTAAGAAGATCGGGATCGTGCTCGATAACGGCTCGTTCGGAGAGTAAGGAAATGCTGAAGGTTTTGACGCCGGGAACATCCTGGAAACCGCCCTCGATGGCAGAGGTGCAGGCTCCACAGGTCATGCCCTCGATGGCAATGGTCGTCGTAATAAAGTCGTCCTCTTCGTGAAGGTCGCGATCGGCAAAGCGCTTACCGACAGGGCTGGGGAGGTCGGTGGTGAGAACCTCAGCGTCGAAGCCTCGATCCTCGATGATCTCCTTGACCTCGTCGGCAGAGATCACTTGGGGGTTATGCATGATGACTGCGCGTTCCATAACCAAACTGACAGAGACGTTTCCGACACCATCAACACCCTTGAAGCCAGCTTCAACAGCAGAAGTACATGCGCCGCATCTGTAAAAGGGACCAGCGTTAGTTATTTATATTCTCAATCGTGGCCCTGGGTATTTGTTTGCAAAGCCGGATCCGTAGAGACCGAGCACGGCTCCATCCATAACTGGGTCTCGGGATGCCCGGAAGATTTCGAGGATAGGATGCGATTCAACTCACGTCATGCCGTCCACGCGAAGTGTCGTTGTAGCAAGATGGGCGGCGCCAGCGCTCTTAGGTAGGGAGAGTGCGACACTGTCGTTGTCCCTCGAGGGGACTTGGATGTATGGGGGAGCCATCGCGACGGGCAGTGGCTTGTGAGCCTCGTCTCGAGGATCGTGAATATGTTGCGACCCAGAAGCCAAGAAATTTGGTGTTGTAGATTGTAAATGGCGGCGGCAAGCGGGAAGCACGGCACTGGGGCACTTGTCTCACTCTCACGGTTAGACTGGTTTGGTGGTTGGTTGCTAATAATGGAATGAACGGGCTCTAGTTCAAGCGTCCAGCCACGGGCATTTCGATTTCGTGTAGATGCTGGCACGGAAAATAATAAAACGAGCAGTAGCTCGGCAGAATGAAAAGATGAAGGAAGAGAGATAAAGACACGGAAGTAATCGATCAATAAGGAAACGGGGCTGATGCGAATGGATGCTGGTTGATAATGAATGCGCCACTAAGACCACGAAGACCGGCTTCAATCGATGTATGACTGTCGGTTAATTCGGTGTTAACTTGGTACGACGAAGGAGAAACAAAAACGAACGACCACTTGGGTACGAGAAGAGAAAATAAGGACAAAGACACCAGTGCCAGAACAGAAGGACATGACATGAACAAGATTCCACTCAACGGCGTCTCGGCGGTTTTATCTACCTAGAGATCCCTTCAAGGGTTCAAGATTCAGGGGAAACACTCACTGTTTGTTAATAGCAAGTGAAACACCGAAATTCTCGAGAGGCAAAGAAACCCATCAGATTCGGAGCGAGTCTTGGCTTAAGCGGCTGCTACGGTAGAAGTCCAGTTTGGGGTCGGTTTCCGGAAATACCCAAGTAGCAAATGACAGCTCTCGTTGGTGGATTTAATACAAATATGTGACTGTTGAAGCACCAGAATTCTTGTTTGCAGGGGTGTTTCAAGAGAGACTCAGAAATTCCCACCAAAACCAGGGTCTCCCCTCTTGTGGTCTTGTCAGAAGCGAACAAGACAAGATGAAAGGAGCTTGGGGCCTAAAAAGCTGAGACCTGAGACGCTGAGGGGCGAGTAAAACTCCGCTCTGGAGGAAACCAGGATCGATTGGCTATCGACGATTGCAGATTAAAGAGATGCTGTGAATAAATAGGTGAGTGAGCAGTGAGCAACGAGTGAGAACTGTGAGATGGAGCCGTGTAACTACAGCCTGGGGCGCAAGTGACTGATGTTTATACTTCATCGCTATTCTTATCCCTGGTCTGTTTTCTCGCCTCAGTCCGCACGGGGCGACGGGTTAAAAGGGGACTGATTGAGCAATGGCTCCGTCCGTCAGCTGGCCTGTTTAAGGCACTTAATTATTATCTCGTGTCCACAAAGGCCCAAATGTCGATCGCTCCAAAGCGCAACCATCATCACTCAAACTGTCCAATTGGCTTTCATCTTTGGTAGACTATCGGAACTAGACTTACCGGCCGCTTATTCGGGAGTTGCGCTTGTCTAAGAGCGAAATAATGAACCAAAATGTCGTGTTCGATTTTCTCTTTAGGTCGCTATGAGCTTTGTTAGCATAATACTTCTGAGTGATCACATCTTATTCGCTTATAAAACACAATGGTTACCAAGCGTGAAATACTTGAATTGAATCTCACAGTATCACTAAAGATTGCGCATACCGTCAGCATACAAACACGACAGCCCATCAGCAGTAGTAATCTTATACTTGTGGCTGAACTTTCATTGGCGGCGATAAAGTGTGTAGTCTATTTTGGTGGCTGAGACGTTGAGAGTCGGTAATCCGTTTATAGTGTAAGCGGTCTTCAATCAGCGTCCTGAACAACGAACAAAGTTTACAGTCCTGTGAATCATTTAACGGTATGAATGTAATAAGACTTTATATCAAACCCGAGCTTCTATTTACATTAGTAGTCGAGATTATCTTTTGTAACCAAACTCTCTCGTATTCAAACCACTTCAGCTATAATATTAACAGTCTGGCTTTTGTAGACCACGTTGCTTGCTTGACAAATGGCAAGCTGCAGAATAAGCATGAGATGAACCAACGGCTCACGAAGGGCAAGAATAATATTCAACAGACTACCAAAAAGATCATACCAGTGAGTGCGAAATAGGTGTACGAGTTTATCGCCCGCCGGTGACATTATATTAGTATTGTAGGGTAGCCAGCTTCGTGTTGATAAAGAACCCCACGGTCAATTGACCCCACACTGAATCTCATGGGCCCCGCGCCTACCACATGCTGCCTGCTCTTCAACCTCACATTGAACTGCACTGTAGCTCCACAACTCACTTGATCTTCAACTTTATCTACATCTCACTTCACCAACTTACGATATTCTATAGCCCTCACTTCTTCCTCGCTTTGAATTCGAACCAAGGGTAGCATAAAGCTAGGAGAGCACAGCTAACACCTGTCACTTTCGCCAACTTCACGTTGTATCGTGACGTACAGATACTAAGCTTGATATAACCGTCAACCACCATACGAGGCTG
Source organism: Fusarium tricinctum (assembly GCA_020744515.1). NCBI lineage: Eukaryota > Fungi > Ascomycota > Sordariomycetes > Hypocreales > Nectriaceae > Fusarium > Fusarium tricinctum. Next base: position 5,294,760 of record JAGPXF010000002.1, on the reverse strand, counting down.
TAGCCTCAAGCACAATCCACAATGGAGCAGACAAAGGCCCTCAACGCTCTCGAAGTATGTCTGTCATCGAAATAAGCGCTGTATATATACTGACTGTAATCACCAGCCCTTCCTAGCACTCTCTAAATCCGCTACCTCTGACCGCGCTGCCGCCGACCTTGTAATCAGAGCTACATCAGCACCAAACACATTCCTCTTCGCCGAACTCATGCACACACCCGCCATCGAAAAACTCGCTAAATCCGAGTTCGCCTCACATAGCGCGCTCCTCCAAATATTTGCCTGGGGCACATACTCTACATACCGAAGCACAGCGGGCTTACCAGAGCTGAACGAAGCTCAGGCAACTAAACTGCGCCAGCTCTCACTTCTCTCGCTGGCTCGCGACCGAAAAAACCTATCGTATGCCGCACTGCAGGATGCGCTGGAGCTTCCTGGCGCACGCGAGGTCGAGAACCTGGTGATCTCAGCTGTCTATGCCGGTCTGCTCCATGCTACACTTGACCCAGCCCGCGCTACTGTGCAGGTCTCTAGCGTTGCACCTCTACGTGACCTGGCTCCTGGCGCGGTGCCCGGTCTGATCGATCCCCTCAAGATATGGTCTGACCGCTGCACCACCACTCTCAGCGCCCTCGAGCTTCAGATCAAGGAGATTCGAACGACAGCCGCGGCACGACAGCGCGAACAGCGTATGGCGGACGAGAAGCTGCAGAAGTTGATGAGCGAGCATCAAGACGGAAATGGACCACGTAAATACGAACTACCAAGCATGACCCGTGACACGACGGGGAGGAGAGGGTTTAACAAGCGTTCTGTTATGGATGTAGGTAACCTGGTCGACAACGACAGCATGGATGTCGATGAGTCTGAGGAAGAAAAGAAGCGTGCGAGCAAGCGCAAGCTGTGAGGACCTAAAGCACCTTCAAGAGTCGTGGGAGAATCAAAAAAATACTACGGCTCATCAAAACATGTATCACGAAGAACCATGACATAATAGACGAATCGACGCCCTTTTATTTTATTAGCCCTAAATCCGTACAATGTTGCTGCCGACCCTGAGGTACAAATCCAGCTGACCTAACAATGGCCAGAAGTGAGAAAGAAAAACGCATGGCTAGAATAGAGACGAAAACACGCATCGTAGTCTAGACCGGGAATAGCTAAATTACAAAGAAGCCTTGGTTGATAAACAGTAGATTTCCGTACGCCAATCCTCCAGAAAGCAACGCCCGTGCTCAATCGCGAGACTGGGCTGAATATCGCTGCCTAATCAAAGGCCCCTAATCATTATGGTCGTGAATATTGATATGATGTCCAATGTAAATCTCGCGGAAATGGCTTCTTCTGGTAATGAGATATCAGAAAGGCCAGTAATGGCCGGCATTAAGTGGCCGCGATCGTAGAAGAAGAGGATAGTAGTTGCTTAGAGGCGCTTTCCTGGGACAAGGATGAAGAGCACGCAGAGCGCAGCATCGATAAGAACAGTCACTGCCAAGACCATGATGGCGCGCTTGGCGATGAGCTTGCGAACATAGGGTTCGCGGATGCGAGAGAAGTTGAACGGGGTGTACTCGCTGTAACCAACGAGGGCCATGATAGGGTCCAGCGAGTATTGGTAAGACGCAAGGAAATAAACACCGACGGTGAATGGTAGGATGAGCTATCTGGAGTTAGCATGCTTAAACGAGGGGAGAGTAACATGAGCAAGAGCTTACCCAGCATCTGGTTGTACGCGAGTAGTCAAGGAAAATGAGAACAAACGAGGCCCAGAGGGCGGCAAACATGGCAATAAGGCCGAGAATGAGTCGCATAATGAGAGTAGGTGGAATGAGATTACCAAGAGCCTTCATTCGCAGAAAACCGGGGAAAGCATCTCGCTCCATAGCCTGGAAGACGTAATCCTTGGCAACATCGAATACCTCAGGATCATCACGACCATACTCTTCGATTGAGGTAGTGACCTCCTGGGTGATAGAACCAGGAAGGGTGATCTCTCGCTCAGCCCCAGGTAGAAGAAAGGTGTAGAGAATTTTCTCCGCTGAGGCTCGGATGTCCTGTCGCGCAACAGTGTGAGCGGGCGAGTTGGATTCGGTAGTGATGTCGTGAGAGTTGCTGAACTGAGGACTAGGCCGTACAGGCGCGGAGGTGCTCTGTGGTGAGTCGTGGCTTTGATCCTCTCTAAGGAAAGCAGACATCTGCGCATCTTGGTTCTTTTCCTTCTCGGTTGCATACATAGACGGACCCGCCGCTCTGGGTTCTAGATCACCGATGTTTTCGAGAATAGCTGAAGATCTCTTGGACTGCGCCTCAGGAGTGCCGATAAGGACGGATCGTCGAAGTTCGCGGACATAATGTCGGCATAGTGACATGTGCTGAGCAACATCGAGCCTGTTGATGTCAGTTAAACGCCTGCGGCAACTAAGCTCCGCATGAACCTACCAGAAGTCGAGATAATCCACCGATCGTTGCTGATCGCGCATGTAGATATAGAAGGAAAAGAGGTCAACAGGCGGCAGAGTGCGGCGACTCAAGACCTCGAAGAGCGTAGGCAGTCGGTTTCTCGTCATGTCGGGTTGAGGAGAAGGCGATGCCCTGGTGGTGACGGGTTCGTGTTCGGCCATCATGACGTTTTATGGGTGTATAGAATGAGAGGAAATGTTAAAATGAAAGAGGCGTTCGTTCGGTTTGGAGCGCAGAGGTACCGCCGAGAATTAAGGAAGGGCTGCAATACGCGAAATTCCCCTTATTATGTCCGCGGACGGGCCGCTGAGTCGATTCGCAGCAACCGCAGCACGCTCCTAAGCAAGGCAGTCCCAGAGTGAGATAAAGACGACGCTTATGCGCAAAGGATGGCGAGATTTGCGGTGCCTTGATGTCAATTGCTCGGACTTGGAATGATGAAATCGTTTATGCAGCAACGGCCAAGATTGGATGGGAGGCTTCGCGATAAACAGCCGCAGGCTTAGGCTTGACGTGGACCTCCAAAAGACCCAAAGAGCCAAGACCCAAAAGACCCCTAGGCCGAGTTGAGTTAAGCCGAGATTGCAAGGTGGGTCGTTCTTACTGCATCACGTGAAATGTCGGCGGAGCATCAGGGCTGCGCTCGATTGGCTCGCTATGCTCCCCACCCACCGAAATTCGAGGGCTGCTCACGCACAAAGATTTCGGGAAATCGATCATTTCGAACATCACACACCTTCTCAACGACCGATTGAAGAGACGAGCCGCAGGTACGATAAACACCCCCCGACAACATCTCCTCCCTCGCAGTCGCAGTCTTACCTCTTCTTGAGACTACGAGCATTTCATTTCGACTTCATCGTCATCGACCGAAGGACTAACATTCATATCTCAGCCATGTCGTCCAAGAAGCCCTCCGGCAAGACTCAGCGCTCCGCCATTGCGGATGTCGTCGCCCGCGAGTACACCATCCACATGCACAAGCGAGTATGTTGCCTCGCCAAAGAATAGCTCAAAAAACGGAGCTTGATTGTTAGGATCGAAAATGCTAATGGGTTTTAAAGCTCCATGGTGTCTCCTTCAAGAAGAGGGCTCCCCGTGCCATCAAGGAGATCAAGGCTTTTGCCACCAAGTCCATGGTACGACTGCCCATCCCATCAGCCTGTTGCACCGAACGCGAAGCAACTGGAAGAGGCAGCGTTGTTGCTTGTATGGAATCACACGTGCTAACCACCACTACAGGGTACCTCCGATGTCCGCATCGACCCCCAGCTCAACAAGAAGGTCTGGGAGCAGGGTATCAAGGGTGTCGACTACCGAATCCGAGTGCGAATTTCCCGACGACGAAATGACGAGGAGGGTGCCAAGGAGAAGCTGTACAGCTACGTTCAGGCTGTGAACGTCAAGGACCCCAAGGGCCTCCCCACGGTTGTTGTTGAGGAATAAATACAAAAAGTTTCTCTTGGGACAGGTTCTAGGGTGGCATGGCATTTGGAGTTGCAATCGGCATTCTGGCTTTTGACGCTGAAAATACACAGAGGGAAAAAATGTGATCAAAGCTTGAAGTCAAACCAAACGACAATCGGTGCCTCGGCGTGAAGTGGTCTCTGGTCGAGACCTTTTTTTATGAGGGCGAAAAAAATCATTTACGTTCCGACGTGGTGACTCTGGAAGTTATGAACCGTCGATTAGAGGGTCTGCTATCGACAAATGGTCTACTTGTTTCTGACCCTATCAATGTTCCCTCCCGTTGCTGTATCTTCAGCTGTGGAAATGCCATGCAATCCTGTAATCCTAACAAGTCATCAAACCAAATTCCGTACACCTGGTACTCCTGTTCCCTTATTCAAGTGTCAAAGCAGCGAAATTCCAGTAGAAACTAATTACTCGTCCTCGACATCTACGTGACGTGCCAACACCTTCTTTTGGAACTCTTCGGTATCCTTGTCCCACAACTCAGCAGCCTCACCGTTCAGAGGAGACGCGCTAGATCACATGTTAGTTATGTGCTTTGTAGTGGGGGCTTAAGGTTGTACGCACTTGTTGGGCTCGCCGAGCAAGCTTTGCAGACTCAACAGAACAGTCTGGATGTTGTAAGCAGCAGTCCACTTATCCTTAAGAATGTCCAGGCAGATGCGGCCTGAGAAGTCGACGTTGGGGTGGTAGATCGGTGTCTTGAAGAGCACGGTGGGGGCGGCGTAGGGGTAGTTGGAGGGAAAGGCGAAGCTGAGCTTGAAGGTCAGGCCAGCGTAGGGGGTATCGTCGGGACCCTCGATGGTGGCAGTCCATGATAGGAGGTTGCCGTCTGCAGAAGGGAAGGCAGAGACGCCGGGAGCGGGCGAAGTCATGAGCTGCATCAACTCAGTCTGGAGTCTGCACAAAGCCAAATTAGTTCTCTGTATTCAAGCAATGTCTCAAGGCGATTAATTACCTCTTGGTGGTGCTCTGAGAGTCAGGTCCCTTGCTGCCAGCGTTAAGTTTGGCAGCCTGGTTGCCAGGAGCAGAGTTCTGGCTGTCTTCCATATTGTAATCCATTGCTAGATGCTGGTGGTGATGCTTCTTTTTCGTACAGCAGAGATTGATATGAAGAGGTGCTCAACCAAGAAATCACCAGAAGAGAAGATGTGATTATAGGGTTGGTAGGTAGGGGGTAGGGAATTGTTTATGTACAAACACAGACAAAGATTCCGCAACTGGCAAGAGGTGAGGTTGAGCGGATGCAGGGGCGATTGAGGGTGACAAAGAAAGGCTGATAGTAAACGGTTTGGTGGCGTTTTCTTGAACAGAAAAAGATGAAAAAGGGAAGAAAGGGTCTTGAAATTGGGTTCAGTACAAGACTGTGAAACTGTATGATTTGATTGTTTTGGACTGCGACAGAATTGAATGGAGGTGAATGGTTTCTGATGATCAAAGCAACATCAAGGCTCCAATTGTTTACCGCAGCAACCGGCGCGACTAGGGTCCAGGCAATAACTGCTAAGGACGATTTTATGATTTATTTGGTTCGAAGGAATGAATTCATTGGACCACAACCAATGGGGTCAAACAGAGGGGACCTGCACTGAAACCGGAGGGGAGAAGGCGCTGTGAGAGAGTATGCACAGGGCGCTAAGGGCCGCTTTGTTAGGGGACTTAGGGTCTCACAGCAACAAAAAAGGAAAGGAAAAGCACTTTACGCGATGAATGAGGCAGACGCGAGATAATAACGCGCTGGTCGTCTACATCATTGTATCATGACCCTACCCTAAGACCCATCCATTGGCCATCGTCGTTGAAAAGAATAGCAACACCATTTCTGAAGTCCAATCATAGTCTACAAAATGGTAAGTTAAACGTTCTATGGTTTCCCCTATACCATTGCTGTCTTTCAAGCTTTTCCCTTGTGGCAACTTGTTCTGGACCATGAAGTACAGATCGTGAATGTCAACGTCGATGACGCTTTGTCGGTCATGACAATGAAGACGAACTTCTTGTATTATTCATCAAATAATTCCATAGCTAATATTTGGATCTATCAATTAGTCACAACTAGATCCCCTGCCAACTGACCTCCCCTTCCGAATTGTCTCCAAGACCGTGGGTCGAGGAGCATATGCCTCGTGAGTCGTTCCACAATGCATGCTCTATACCTCACTAACACGTACACAGCATCAAGAAAGCAATCCCTCTTGACGCTCCATCACCAATATTTGCTGTAAAGCTCATCCACAAGGGCTACGCTGTCAAACATGGCCGTATATCTACCAAGCAGCTCGCCATGGAGGTCTCGCTCCATTCACACATTGGCCAGCATCCCAACATCATCGAGTGGTTTGCTTCAGGAGAAGACGACATATGGCGATGGATTGCCATGGAGTACGCAGAGGGTGGTGACCTCTTCGACAAGATCGAGGCCGATGTTGGTGTTCGTGAAGACATTGCCCAGGTGTATTTTGTCCAGCTCATTGGTGGTGTGAGCTTTATGCACTCCAAGGGTGTGGCACATCGTGATCTCAAACCCGAAAACATCCTCCTCTCTCAGGATGGATCTCTGAAGCTTGCTGACTTTGGAATGGCCACTATGTTTGAGTACAAGGGTCAACGGAAACAGAGCTCAACACTATGCGGCAGTCCTCCTTATATTGCCCCTGAGATTCTTGCCTGTGGACGAGCAGACAAGAAGGCACCAAACGCTGCCAAGTACTCGCCAGATCTGGTCGATGTGTGGTCATGCGGTGTCATTCTGTTCGTCCTACTCATTGGCAACACACCCTGGGACGAACCTTCACAAGGCAGTTGGGAATTTCAAGAATATGTGCGTACATCTGGCCGCAGCACCGACGCTCTATGGGGAAGGATCCCGGCAACAGCACTCTCATTGCTACGAGGAATGATGAGTATCGACTCTTCAAAACGATTCACCTTTACTCAAGTACGCCAGCATCCCTGGTATACGAGACATAATGCCCTCCTTAGTGCCGATGGTCGAGTCACAGATCCAATCAATCTGGCAACACAGATGTTGGAGAATCTCCGCATCGACTTTAGCCATCAACCGACATCGCAGCCTTCCTCCAGCGACCACATGGACCTCGACACTGGCCTGAACGTGGGGAAGTTCTCTTCTACTCAGCCCGAGACACCCATCGCTGATAAGGAATGGGATTGGGAGCGACCTCCACTTCGCTCAGTGGCCTCACCCGCATCATCACTTCCACAGCACGCTCATGATGCTCGTCGTGCGATGCTTGATACACTTGCTGATGAGCCATCCATGTCTCAGTTCTCTCAAACCCCCGGCCCATCTTTGTCTTTGACTCAACAAGCCCGTCGTTTCCGCGACATTTGTCCGCCAGAGGCCTTCACCCGCTTCTTCTCGGCCGTCCCTCCTGCACACATCATCCAGATGCTCAGCGACGCTCTCCATCATCTCAACGTACCCGTAGCAACCCCTTCACCTAACCCCACTGGGAACCATGTTGCTATGATCAAGGTCAAAACCTTGGATGGTCGTCAGCAAAGTCTGCACGGTGAGATTCAAATCGATCGCCAGCCTCTGCCTGACAGCACAGAGGTTCTAGATGTGCGCTTCGTCAAGGTCAAGGGTGATCCTCTCGAATGGCGGCGTTTCTTCAAGAAGGTGGTTGTTCTGTGTAAGGATGGTGTGTACGTCCCGGAGTCTTAGAGAGGAGAGGGACAGGTTTTTAATGTCAAGACGGTGCTTCCTAGGAGCTGTAGTGTTTTAACTATTGGATCATAAAGGTCGTTGGTAGAGCATGATTACAGAAAGAGTCCAAAGGCTCGAAACATTAACGGATTCAGAACGGTTCACGATACATCCCGTCTCACAGAAGTTCCATTGACGATTCACCCTTTTGGCCAGAGTTTTGAATAGATTAGCTACGAGCTTCGGTTTATGTTCTACACACTTTTCTGGTGGCAAGACCCTCCATGATGACTTTAACGTTGGTTCGTCAGCAGCCCCCATCTAAACGCCCATAGGCTGAAAAGCGTCTATGGCTTCAGCTTCAATTGGCCAATACGTGAAATCCATTGCTTGACCACCGTCCTTGCAGTTCAAGATTTCAGCCAAGTCAAAATCGAATTCCGCAAACGTGCTGCCTTCTATATAAAAGTCACCATTGTCCTGAGGTGCATGCGAAGAGCTATCAGAGGGCATCCTCTCGGAACTGGGGCTCCTCGGAGGCGATCCTTGAGTTTCAGGCTGACAATTTGACTGGCCTTGGCTTGCGCGGAAAGACTCCATTATGCCTTGTAGGACATTGTTGGCGACATCCGTGATGGCTTGGGATGTGAGTGTTTCCTCAAGTATGCCGTCAACTAAACTTTCCATGCGAGGCCGCATGCGTCTCGAGAATTCTTGTCGTGCGAAGTTCTCAAAACTGTCCAAGACATTGGCTCCAAGGTGTTCGCCTTCTTGGCCTGGTTGAACGGGGCAGAGTTCAGGATCTGGAGATCTGTTAGACCGATAGCCTGTATTCACAGTGTCGTCAACTTACATGGTGAAGGTACCGGGTCATCATGAGGGAAAAGGATCTTGTAAATCTCGACCCATTTTTCTTCTTCTCCCATCTGTCGAGCCTTTCCATTTTTTCTCTTCCTGGCACGCAGTAGCTTTTCTTTTTCCTCATCGATACCCTCTTCTTCAGTCTCTTCACTCCGTCTTTGGCAGATGATATCGGCTCTTTGGTGCTCATTGAGGCGAGCGGATGACTTGAGATCTTGTCTACACCTGTTGCAGCGGAATTTTGGGAACATGTGGCGCCGGTAAAGGTGCTCCCTAGACGTATTGCTAGCATGACTCTTCATAGGTAGTAGTATGTCCTGGATGCACAGCTGACTTACTTGACTCGGTGAGCAGAGACCCAGCCTGGCCAACAGCAGCTTTTCCATTGAGATGTCTGGTATCTCTCTCGATTGTGTTTGAAGAAGGGACAAACGTATCTGACCTCGATGGTATCGCTCGGCTTCCCTCCCTTCTGACTATGGTCTGGTTGTTTTCCACCATCATCGCTTAGCTCGTCACTAGAATCACTCCTCCGGCGTTTCGGTATTTGAGCGCCTCCTGAAGGTGCACCAGGATGACCGAGAAGGCCTGTTTCTGATACAGATCCGTGATCTGAAGTCTTTCCAGCATCCTGTGTCCCCCGTTGTCGCAGTCTAATTTCTAGCCACTCCTGGAGCCTAGACATCAGCCAATCAAGTATTTCGTTCGATCTGTTCTCTGCATCCGCAACAGCTGACGCCGAAGACTCCTGGTCGGTGCTAGGCGATGCGTGGATGCTGTCCGTGGAACTTTCTTTATCGGAGCTATAGTCTGAGTGATCAGAAGACGAAGGACAAGATGACTGCTTTACGACCAGGTCCAGAGTTTTTGCCTCATGGGAAATAAAGGAAGAATCGTGAGCATTGCTTTGATTGTTCCAGTAGAATACTTTGTCCTTTCCATTAACCTTGCGTTGCCGTACCTTCTTTGCCATCCATGCCGTAGGAAAATTCCTAGACCAGCGCCAAGCCTTGAACCTGTTCGTATACATTCTCCGTCTGTAATGCGAGTATGTCAGCTATGATAGCGGGATATTACACAATATATCAGAGGTAGTACTTACGTAGCGAAGAATTCATGATCTTTTTCCATCCTTCGTAGTACCTCCGATAAAGTGAGGTTTTCTATCATATAAAGCTGCTCAATATATGGCTTCTTCTGTTCCCATTGCGCCTCTCTGATGGGTGGTGCTTTGCGTTTGCGCGATTGTCGCTTGGACGGAATGTTATCATCACGTCCCCTATCAATCTCATGCGACGGACTTCCATGTTCTTGGATCAATGGCCCAACAGTCATGTTGGGCACCGAGTGCCATAACCCTTGCAATGCGGCTGGATTTTGTGGTCTTGAGGCTGGCATATCGTTTCCTCCAATGTTGGTACCCATTTGTCTTGCGATATGTGCCTGTAATGAATTGAACGGGCTGTGGAACGAAACTCCAGGAGCTGATGAGGGGGAGGGAAAAGGGGGGTTTTATGCAGCCATAGTTCGCATTTGCGCAGCACCTCCATGGCCTCTTACGTCCAACAGAGACCAGGTACCGCTGTATTTCCTGCCACGAGTACCTAGATTATTAGGGAGCCTTTTGTTGAAGCAAAAAATCGCTGGAAGCTGTAATATACTATTTGTGGATATAAGTATAAGTGATGGCAGGATCAAAGTACGTCGTGAGAGAACCGGCGACAGATGATGCCACAAATCGAAGAGAATAATATCGCCATTTCCGCCTATCTATCTGTCTATTCCTCCAATTCCCATGCCCAGCATGATAAATGAACGCCTAAGACCTAAAACAAATTGGTATCTAATCCATCCCTACTAGTATCATGAGGTATTCCAAGAGCCTGTAGGATCAGATCCCATGTCAGGCATTGATAACATCTGCGCCAAGATTTCGCTGTCAAGCACTCCGAAAAAATCGTTATTGACGCCATGCACCTGTGATCCAACTCCCAGGGACAACTGAGAATTCTGAGACTGAGAAGCAGTCAGTTGTGAGTGTTGGCTGTCAAAGTACTCGTTATCCTGCCGACAAGACTCTATACTCTTCAACAGCACACTGCGAGTGACTTTTGCAATAGTAGTCAACGAGACCGGTTGCACAACCACGGAGCCTAGCTCAGCCAATATGAGCTTATCGAACTCAGCAACCATCTTTCTTCCAAACTCATCAACAGTAAGTTTCTGCAAATGATTGTAGTCTAAATGATATTAGCTTTGAGCTGATGTGATGTAAGTGGTTGAGCACTTACACGGTGAGGGCACCTGGTCCTCATCCGGAAAGATGATCCTGTAGACCTCGTTCCATCTATCCTCCTCAACCTTTTTCTGATGGGATCCTGTGTTTTTGCATTTCTTGGCCCTGGCATGCAGAAGCTTCTCTTGACCTGCGTCGATACCTTCCTCCTGAGAACTGCAAGTTTGAACTTTGCAACCATCAGGTGACCTCGAGTGTTCGGAGAGAGCGACTTCTCCTTCGAAAACCTCGAGACAGCGATGGCATTTGTGTTCTGGGAGTTTATGGTTTCGAAAGATATGTTCCCTAGGGTCACGTTAGTTCACTATCGTGTTTCCAGACAAGGATTGCTTACTTGACTCTATGAACCGTTGCCCACCCGGGCCCGCAGCAGCTTCTCGCGGCTTCATACCGTTCAGGGTCATGCTTGTAGAATGGGCACGCAAATAGTGGTGAGTTTGAGTTTGAAGCCTTTACCGATCGTTTCTTGTTTCTCGGCCTGTGCTCAGTCTCTTCAGCTGATGAATCGCCGAGGTCTAGACAATCGATTGGACGCTTTCTGGAACGACTCGAAGAAACGACCCTGGGCTGATGCTGGCTCGACACACTCTCAGATGGCGTTGCCTCACTCAGCCCTATCGTAGACCCCAGCCCTGGGTACGGGAGCACCTCTTCTTCGGACAGGACTGTGGCTTTTCGAGGTGTATCCGCTTGCTCCGAGAACAGGGAATTTCCATCACCTGTCATTATGCCCAGGGCATTATCCAGGAACATAGTGCTGGAGGGATCAATCGAGCTGAAGAGGTCGACCTGGTCGCCAGTGGCCATGGAATCAAACGCCGTCTCATCCCAGCCAGGCAGACTCAGCGATGAGCCCAGATAGTTGGCATTGTGGGTTCCTGCAGACCATGATGGGCAATCCGAAGCACTATGCCGTCGCCCATTTTTTCGGCGTGCGTTGCGAAGTACTACTCTAGTCCTGAGAATGATCCACACCCAACTTCGCAGTCTTCGCATGATCAACTCATTGGCCTCGCTTCGACCTGTTGGTATGAGTCCTTGCGAGTATGCGCCACCATGGATATCCGGACATGACCATTCGCTAACAGCTGAGAAACTAGGTTCAACATTGAAGTTGTGCTGATTGACAGGGGTTGAGTCGAAGCTTGAGTATCCATTTGACGAAGAACTCATGGGAAATGGAGATTGCAAAGTATATCCGTACAACGGATTGTATCCATACTGTGGGAAAAGATTGGTGTTGAGTGTGGTTAGATTTCCTTGCACTGCCCGGTGGTTATTGGCCACCGGCCTGTTACGAAAGCCATCCTGAGTTCGGGATTGGGTATTGATGTCTGGTGCTGGTATCGGATGTGTGAACATTGAAACGTTGTATTGGACGTTGGTGCAGATAGAGGCCGTCTTTGTTGATACGAGGCGCAGTTTATCTAAGTACTACTTAGGTACTCCGTACTGGGGCTTGCTGTTCTATCGGGTATGTCCGTGGCGGGAAGGATCACTAGTTATAAAAGACTATGTATATGTCTTTGAACTAAGTCTCAGATTAAACGGACAGGAAATAAGATCTCACTTGCAAATAGATGCCGGGAATTGACGAGAAGCGAAGGCCAAGGCGAAATGTTGGGGGCTCAGGCATACCTATTTAAGTCTGGAGGCCTGCTGCGCAGCTGCGCAAATGTCAAATGTCTTTGGTTGGTTGCGAACTACATGAGCTGAGATGCGAACAAGGCAACGGCTGCCCCTTGAAAATGCAACTCAAGAGCCTCAAAGTCGCATCGAATCTCACCAAGGGAGGGGCTTGGGTTAACAAGGTTTTCGCATACTTGGCGAGTCATTGTTCTTACATATGGAGTCATGAATTCGTAATGAAGATAGTAAACTTGCCGCTATTGAAGACAGTTAGTTGGCTGACCAATCGTGTGACGAGAAGCTCGACGAAACTCGAGATAGAGAAGACACCACAAGACAGAAGAACAAGTATCCTGTCAACATACCTCAAAATCGACTACATATCAGTTTTCAAGAATTTCAAAATCTCAGTGGGAACAGAAAGGCTATCAAGGGTTGAGTGATGACTGATACAGTCAGCTTGAGTGAGGCTGTGGGCTACCTCACTGCAGCCAAACTGTGTATGGCTTGCAGCACAACTCTCAAGTGCGGTGGATCAACCAGTAGGGACCTGAAACAAATTTGTTCACTTTGCTACCTAGGTACCGAGTATGCCTGACACCTAAGTACCATAACTCTGTCTGCCTGGAAAACGCCTGACTCCTCGCATAACATAACGTGTGAGCATCCTTACCCGGCCTGCGGAACCGTCTCGTTTACTTGCTCAGTCCATTCAAAACCTGTATATCACGTCAGCTACAACATTGCCAGCAGAAAAATTAGGCTGGGGCCGTACGTTGACGACACATGGGACACTGCCCCCTCGATGAATCTTGCTTGATCCATTCAGAAATGCAGTGCTAAACACAAAAAACACAAACTGAGTCAGTAATACACACGGCAGAAATATATAAGGTTGACTCGAACCATGTGAAAGTTGTGGCCGCATTTCCCCGACACTGAGATTGCGTCAGTAGAGTTCGTTCATCAAGACAAGATGATCTGATGTTTACTTACACAGGCTGCAATCGTCGCCTGGGTATTTACATGTTGGACATGTCCCGTCAAAGTGGACCTGGCATATACCACAAACATCGTCCTCTGGTATGTCCCAGCGCCAGGTAGCGACCGTATTCCACTTCTTGATGGTGACTTTCATCGTGTTCTGCGAGATGCTGAGTCACAAGATCGGTGAAAAGAGAGATCAAGATCTAGGGTATCCGTAAAAGAGACAAATCCAGACTCAAAATGCCCGTGCAACCCTCTGGCAGGAGGAAGGGTCAAGGTTTGAAGCACTAACGCAGACGCGGGGAGGCACATGAGCTGAGGTTGACCGTTGACAAGAGAGGTCCCACGGAATGGATGGATCCATTGACTGTAAGGGTGGGCGGGCGTCTATCGGTTGGCGCTTCAGTGACCTCATCCACTGGAAGCCACCCACTGAACAAGCTGCAACCCGCTGAAGACGCTGAAGACGCCTCCGTCATAATGAAACCCACCCGTTAGATATGACTGATGGAGGTGGTCCAAGCTCCCTGGGCAGAGGAATTCGCCAACCTCGCCCGCACTGCTATCATCCATTCAAAGTTGACTGGATTGGTCGTTAAACCTCTCGTCATCAACCTCACCTCGCGAGTTACGTCAAACTCTACCACAAAACCTTCCAATTCATTCTCCCGCTGACTGATGCGGACGCAGACAGACAGTTAAGCCTCTTGCTAACTGTCTCTTTTTTTCTTTTTGTAATACAACTGGCCTTTTGTCGCACAGTTCGTCTGGCGCTGACTCTTATCAGCCTCTCAGGAACTTGCCCTACGTCAAGTCCCTGAACCTACGAAACTCTCCCTTCCTCCTCACAAACCGACACAACACACATTCGGGATGGCGTCTGTCGCATTCTGTCGCTCGACAAGAGCTGGCATTCCTCAATGGGGTTCCCAGGTTTTCCGACCTGTCCTCCTCACCCGCCGAAACCTCTCATCCTACCTCGTCTCCCCGAAAGAGCTTCACGAAGCCCTCAAGAAGAACCCTCCGTCGCCGATCAGCCCCGACCCTCGAGTCATCCCTCTCTGCGCATCATGGTTTCTTCCCAACGATGAACGATCCGGTATCCAAACGTTCCGCGAACAGAGAATTCCCAAAGCTCGATTCTTCGACCTCGACAAGGTCATTGACAAGCGCAACCCATATCCTCACATGCTTCCTAACGCCAAAGGTTTCGCTGCCGCCATGAGTGAACTGGGTATCCGAAAAGAAGACACAGTGGTTGTATACGACACCAAGGAGCTTGGTATTTTCAGTGCTCCCCGTGTGGGCTGGACATTGAAGGTTTTTGGTCACAACAAGGTTCACGTGCTAAACAACTTCAAGCTGTGGGTGGATGAGGGCCTACCTACTGAGACAGGAGAGCTTTACACCGTTGAGTGTGGCCCGTATCAGATCCCCCAGATGGAGGAGAACCGTGTTGCAAGTTTTGAAGACGTCAAGGAAGTTGTGCAGGATCACAACAAGGAAGGCGCTGAGGGTGTGCAGATTATTGATGCCCGATCTCAAGGGCGTTTCACCGGCGAAGATCCTGAGCCCCGTGAAGGCCTCTCCTCAGGGCACATGCCTGGATCTATCAACATCCCCATCAGTGCCGTTCTTGACCCTCAGACCAAGGCTTTCCTCCCCAAGGATCAGCTGAAGAAGGTGTTTGCGGAGAAGGGTATTGACTCCGCGCGCCCCATTATCTCAAGTTGCGGTACTGGTGTGACTGCCTGTGTCATCGACGCTGCTCTTGAGGAGGCTGGTGTTGGATCCCCTGAGACAAGGAAGGTCTACGACGGTAGCTGGACGTAAGTACCTTGTTTAGAAAGTCCACGATATGGAATTGCGCTAACTGATATCACAACAGCGAGTGGGCTCAGCGAGTGAAGCCTTCAGAGAACTTGATTGTCAAGACAACGAAGGAGTAATGTGGCTTGTTGTTTGGTCTGAAAGAAGGCGGAATACAAGGTAGTTGAGCTGCGATACCCTCATTAATGATGGCCTGGAGTTGCCAGGCGTGTACGAAGAACATGCATTCCCCCATTCCTCTCTGTGGTTTTTAAGTGTCAGCATTCGCTCATGTTTCCTGTCAACGGGTATGAAAAATGGTTATTGGTTATCCCCCTAGAATCGCCACACTTGTACACCTGTGCGTAGTTGTTGAGTATATATGCGCGAAACAATTGACTGATAAGTTGACCAATTTTTAGTCTCGATGACTTCTAAGTTCCAACAAGATGTATTTTCGGGACCAGGATATTGAAGTTCGCCGATCAATCATGATGGGCGGGGTGGGCTTGACTGGGCTGACCGAGATATACGGTGTTAGACCCTGTACGCTTCGGTGAGCGCCCAGGTGAAGGGCGACAGAGAATCGACCCCACTATTCTCATGTCAGAAATGCGGCCTAACAATCAAGGCAGACCCACGCATTAGGGCTCGCTAACGGGCACATTCCCCAAAAATTCCCAAGTGTGAGAGAACCCCGCCAGCGAAAAAGTTACCAGCATCGCCGGACAACACCAACACTTTGCTCTTGCGCAGACCATTTCTCTCTCCCCCTCGCACCCACCAGCGCAATCAACACATCTCTTCACAATGGCTGACCGAGGAGCAAGCTCTCGCGGCGGTGGTTTCGGATCCCGAGGCGGTGACCGCGGTCGTGGACGTGGACGTGGCCGTGGTCGTGGTCGCGGCAAGAACGAGGAGAAGGAGTGGCAGCCCGTCACCAAGCTCGGTCGATTGGTTAAGGCCGGCAAGATCAACAGCATGGAGGAGATCTACCTGCACTCTCTGCCCATCAAGGAGTACCAGATTGTCGACAACTTCCTGCCCAAGCTCAAGGATGAGGTCATGAAGGTGCGAAATAAGAGATTCCCTTGAATTTTAGCTCTGCGAATAGCTTCACACGAGGAAGCGCAAGCGAAAAAGAAAAAGGGCGCCACTGGTGGAGAAAACAGAACGGCTTGCTAACTTGTGCCTTTCCACAAACTACAGATCAAGCCCGTCCAGAAGCAGACCCGTGCCGGTCAGCGAACCCGATTCAAGGCCATTGTCATCATTGGTGACTCCGAGGGCCACGTCGGTCTCGGTATCAAGACCTCCAAGGAGGTTGCTACCGCCATCCGTGCCGCCATCATCATCGCCAAGCTCAGCGTCATCCCCGTCCGACGAGGTTACTGGGGTACCAACCTTGGACAGCCTCACTCCCTGCCCTGCAAGGAGTCCGGCAAGTGCGGTTCCGTCACCGTCCGCGTACGTATAACGAAGAAACAAAAACAGGGGAAAACCCCTGGGTAGAAAAAGGGACGAAAGTAACTGACAAGTGTAATAGCTCATCCCCGCTCCCCGTGGTACTGGCCTCGTTGCCTCTCCCGCTGTCAAGCGATTCCTCCAGCTCGCCGGTGTCGAGGACGCCTACACCTCCTCCGCCGGTTCCACAAAGACCCTCGAGAACACCCTCAAGGCTACATTCGTGGCTGTCTCCAACACCTACGGTTTCCTCACCCCCAGTCTCTGGAAGGAGACCAAGCTCATCAAGAGCCCTCTGGACGAGTACGCCGATACTCTGCGGGAGGGTAAGCGATACTAGAGTGGGAAAGTTTTATGATTGGAGCTGGAAACTGGTGCCGCGGAGTCACGATCTCTTGTGTTTCATTGCATAGGTTGGCCGGTTAGGACACGTCAGATCTGATGCTATGAGAGATAATGGCTTAAGGTCTGAATGAAAAGAAATTTCATCCTTCACGTTGCGTTTTTTTGCAAAACAAGATATTTCCGTTCCTCATTATCTATCCTACGCGTGGTGAAGACTCGGTGAAAACTAGCAATGTTGAGCAAAAGATACCAAAGCTGACTACCCAATTAACAAGTCTACTAACCAAGACACCCGAGACCCTTACCAAAGATTAACATGAAAGCAAACCAGTAAATCCTGCCGACCGTCCAGAACAACGAAATCAATTACAGCTCTGATTCTGTGTCATGGGCTGCATCTTACTCCTCTTGATCGGGTTGTAAAGGCGCCTTGGGCTTAGTCTCCTTGGCCCCCATACTAGGTCTTCGAGGTCGAGATCCTCTAGACCCCGACTCCGCGAGTGCTCGCACGGTCATGGCTGATGCCTCTTCATCGCCAGCTTCCTCTGCAGAGGTCCCAGGCACTGGAGGTGACTTGAAGCCAGGATTCGTGCCACGTGGGAATGCCGGAACCATTGGTGAAGGTGCTTCCGCACGGGTGAAAAGGGAGGTTGAGGATGGACCAGCTTCGCTCTCACTGTAGAGCTGTGCTTCGATTTCCTCCATTGCGACATCTCTGTCGTCATCCTCATCGTCGTCAGCATCGTCGTCAGCATCTGGCATTTCCTCTTCAGAAGACTCATCCTCTGACTCCTCAGACGACTCAATTCGAGGTCTACTCTTTGGGATGTTACGAGGATCGACTTCTGGCAG
Source organism: Fusarium tricinctum (assembly GCA_020744515.1). NCBI lineage: Eukaryota > Fungi > Ascomycota > Sordariomycetes > Hypocreales > Nectriaceae > Fusarium > Fusarium tricinctum. Next base: position 5,276,911 of record JAGPXF010000002.1, on the reverse strand, counting down.
AGCCGTAGGATCATCTGGAACCTCTCTGCGGCCGAAGAGACCACCGAAGCGTTGTCGCCATGTGCGCGGTTCCGCCGATTCAATACCTAGAACATGCTCTTAGGATGGTATATCTCGGGATAGGGGGATATAACTTACCTGATTTGACAAAGTTCTCAATAGCCTGCTTTTGCAGGGGCGTATCGCCGAGGAAGTATTGCGGAGGACCAGGTGTAAAAGTACGACGAGAGTCTGCCAAGTCGTCAAATGTGACAGCAAACTTCTTGCCAAGCCCTGGGATAGTTTGAATTTGGGAGCCAGATGTATCCACCTCTGTATCCATCTCCTCAGTAATGTCAGGTGAAGGTGCCTTTGGTTTGGACTGTGTCCCTTGTCCACCTTGAGGCTGCAGCTGAGGCTCCGGGGGAGAAAGGGAGGAGAACGAGACTTTTGGCTTCTTGGTCGATTTCTTCATCCGACTTGGGGGATCTTGAGGTCCAGAGGACCTGATACTGGCGGCTGTCTCCTCGCTCTGCAGATGAACAGGCCAGCGGTTTATGTCCCAGTATCGCGGCGCCTTACCCTTTCGTTCAGGATGCGCAAAGGACCAGACCGGCTCACGACGACGGAGTGCCTCAATCATCTTACCCCTGTCACCAACGTGGCGATAAATGCGGTTTGGAAACAGCATACTCTTGTTTTCATATGCTTCGCGAATGATCCCTTTGCGAATCACATCCATATAATGCCCGTCGCGAGGCGCAAACTTCTCTTGCGTTGCCATCTCAATGATATCTTCCTCCTTCAGCGGGGGATCCTGACTTTTGATAAACGCTTTCTGCTCAGCATCTAGGTGCCATAGGCGCGTGACCTCATGGACGAACTGGCGGTTACGCTCACGCTGGTCGCGAGTAAGTTGACGTCTGTACACCTCTCGCTTTTTGCGCAGGTCATGGATGGTTTTTCCAAGTCGGAAGCAGAGGCGTCTTAAGAACTGTTGGGTTTTCGGAAGATCTTCCAAGACAGCCTCTTTGTTGTTATCAACGACCTCTTCCCAGGTGCGGAGTTTCTCGATATTGGGTAGTCCAAACATGTAATCTCCAAAATCATTGGAGTCGGGGATGCTGATCTTGGTTGACATGGTTTCAACGTCCGACTCAACGTCCTTGCTGGGTTTAGTTTTGTCCGAGGTTTCTTCACCTCCGAGTTCCAAGCCACGCAAGAATGCATCTAGGTCCCAATCTGTGTCGAGCCACCTGACACGATGTTCAGGATGAACATCAGCCCTGGCACGGCTCACGCCCCCATCTTCGTCTCGTCTTTTATTGTGTTAGTGTCAAGTTTGTAGAGAGCCAGGATGGGGGAGCTCACTCAATAATGTTTTTCTTCTCCAGTAAATCCAATTCATACTCCGCTTCGTCACTGGAGAATCTCCAGCGCTTCACGGGGCCGTAGCAATCTCGATTGAGCTCCTCCAGGAAGTCGTCGAAAGAATACACTGGGACATCCGTTATACCCTCTCCATACAGAATTCTCATAACTCTTTGTTCGAAGATCTTGGAGCGAGGGCTGATATATTCAGCTCTGGTGTTGTGGTGTATCGTGGATGAATCGATAGAGTAATCGCCGAAAATTCTCAAGAAATCTTCTTCCTTGGGCCGAATATGAGCCAATTGTTTGGTGCCAGGCACGAAGTCTTCCCCTTGGAACTCTGTTTCCGTTTCATCCCATTGCTTGCCCGAGATTCCTTCAAGCAAGAAGTGATAAACATTGGACAAGAAGGGACGCCGGTTCCTTTCCTTCTGCAGGGAGATTCGTTCCCGTAGGGTTTGACACCTTCTCAAAAGTGCCAAAGACTTCTTCATCTCGTGATCCAAATAATCATGGTTAATCGGCCCTCTCCAGTTGTGAGGCAGATCCATGATGGGCGCCTTACGCTCAAGCCATAGTTTATGGCCATGGCACTCTTTGACAGAGTGCTCACGCACAAGATCTGCCCAGTAGCGCTCCCAGTCAGTGAACGATTTGAGTGCCAAGGTGAATCCAAAAGGGTCACGAGACTCCCCCTTAGGGACCTCAGCTACTTGCATGACAGGGAGAATGATGCCCGCGTCTGGCTTTTCTGGGATCTTGGGTGGAGGGAGAACAAGTGTACGAAAGACATTGCAGACTTCAAGGTTTTCCGCATTGTCCATAAAGCGAATAGTTTGCTGAAGAGCTGCTCGTTGAGTTCCCCTCAGCGTGGCAAATGCATTGAATGCGTTGGTGCTGAAATGCTCAGTGTCGCCTTCTTTCTTGAAATCGGACTCGGCCTTCTTGATGTTCTTGTCTGTAGATGCCATCCCCGAGAAGAGGCTTTTCTCAAAAGCGTTATTCTCGATCTTAACCAGTTCGTGAGGTGGAGATTGAGGATCAGGTGCAAAGCCCCAAAAGAAAGGAACTTCTGATTTGTATACGCTGACATACTTCTTGAGAATATTGTCAGGCAGTTTGTAGTGCACATCAATAGCAGGCTGGATGGGGTTGAGAAGCAAAGTTCGCTCGCTCATGTCGTCGTCTCCTGAACCATCAGTGGCAAACTCAGCACTCGGAATGGAAGGCCGTCTCTTATTCTGCTTCGGCCACACATCATTAAATCTGAGGTTCAACTTAGCCGTGCCGTAGTGATACTGCTCGAAGATCCAGTGAGTATGAAGCATATCAATAACTTCGTGGAGCTCGGCACCCCAGTCTTCGCCCTGCCAGTTGTAAAGGAGGTATGAGAAATACTCCGTCAACTCTGCAAATTTCTCGCCCCAGTTCAAAGTCCGATCAGTGTCCTCATCAGCAAGAAAGTTCTTGGCTCGATGGAGAAGGATTCTGGGCTGCTCAATCTTCCATCCCTTATAGGGATAAAGGTGGAAGTCAAGCTTGAGACCACCGCGGGACTTGATGTAGTTTTTGAGCCAAGCCTCATTCTGGGCTCGGCGAGACTCTTCAGTTCCAGGCGCTCCAGTGCTAGTCCGAGTACTAATCGTAAAACCTGGTATCAACGGCCTTCCAGTAGTGGAAGGTTGACCTTCTTGCTGCTCCGGAGTCTCGGTGGACTCGGTAGGCTCAACATTGACGGGAGGAACTGCAGTCGAAGGGCCAGCGGTGTCTTGGGAAGGTTGTGCGAAAGGACGTGGCTCGAGTCTGGTCCAAGATAGTGACCCTTGCTGCCCACCACTTCGCTGACGGCGTCGCGCACTCACAGTAAGGGTTCTAGCCAAGGATACGTTGGAGGGGACTGGAAACATGTTAGTTTTAACTCTTTCCGCAACAGTTCTGAACGACTTACCGGTCGAAGGCTCGCTAGCTTGCTGGTCCTCGGTTTTGCGCAATGCTTCCTTTTTCGCACGACGTGCAGATCTGGAAGAGTGGCGAGATGATCTTGGCCTCGATGGGCGAGCCTTGGTACGACCTTCTACCTCTTTAACGAAAAGTTAGCACGCGGCGTTTCTATAATCAGACCTTGTCATACCGTCAAGAAGTTCCCGGAGGCCCAAGTGAGGATATCTGCTAGCAAACAAATCGACGGCAGCATGTAAAAATGCAGGAGATCCTTTCATGAATGTGCCGAGACGCTCTTCTAGAAGTAACAGCTTTAGAGCGGCACCAAACTCAACATAATTCTGATTCTGTTGGAACCGCGAGTATGCTTGTTGAGCTTCAACAGGGAGACTCTCGAAGTCGTATCGGAAAGTCAGAAGAATCGTTTCTGTAGAATATTAGTATACCGATTCAGTAACTGTTGCATCGTTTGTCATACCCAAGAGCTTCTGAATCTTGTCAGATCGACGGCTAATGCGTTGCCCTTCAGAAGTGGTCGGCGCAGCCGCTGAAGACGCATCACGAACTAGGTTCAACCCGGGGATCCGCGGAGTGTTGCCATTATCCACAGGCTCTTCCATTTTGGATCAATGACCAGTTCCAATATGTGTCGGATGTATCGTAGGGCCAGTAGACTAGTAACGACAATTGTCAAGACAGACGTCTATGTCCAGTATTCAGAGGAAGTTGCAAAAGAACAGAAGGAAAAGAGAGAACCAGAAAGAGTGGAAGGAATAATAATGAGAGAAGAGATTATGGGCGGGCCTATTCATTTGACCTATACAAGCTCAAAGCCTTTTGCCCATACCAAGAAACAGACAAAGAACGCATTCAGGAACCATATTGGGCATTGACACTTGCCAGGATTTCATTCACAATAGGCACAACAAAGAGGTCGGCATGTCCGCTCCACAATAGGCATAGAGATCTCTCATTCAGAGTCCCAAAAATACACTTGCGAGAGAGTCATTGCGTCCAGGCACAATCACTCGCGGCGCGTGAGTGAAGGGAGGGGTTGATTTAGTAGTTTGGTGTTTCTTTGTTTGCCAACAAGACGCCACAATCCATGATGGTGGCATTTCTTGCTGGCGAAAAGGACAAAGAAAGACCAAAATAAGCTTAGCGAGTTAAATTCTTAATGTCAACGTAAAATATTGATGAAATCAGCTGAGAACCAGTTGTCACCCGTTCATTCTTCCATCAGCTTGATCAACAGCAAAGCACTTCTGCAAGCATGGCGGATGAACACATAACAAACACCAAGAAAGCTTCTGAAGCCCTAATCAAGTCGCGCCAAACCGCAGATGATGTGTCGCTTCTTGAATGGCGTCCCGGGCGAGATCCAGCCAACATAGAGATCAACCGCAGGGTCAGGCGAAGCCAGCGGATCCAAGGAAGCCATGAGACGGAATCTCCGCAAGAAGGGCATCACACTGGAGAACCGCCATCAACAATAGCTTCAGTACATGGTCAACAAGACTTTACGGGAGAGCTGACGGCGATTACACCCAATTCGTCTGAAACGTCTGCACAATTGTCTTCTATCACTGTTGGGCCTCTAAGAAGGACTAGGCGAGCCATTCCTGCAGATTGGAAACCGCCCTTGGCCATCGGCGATTCACTTGGGAACAATCTTAGTCGAATTGAAGAAGCAGAGCGATCTGTCCTCCAATGGGAAGCTATTGTCGAGAATGCACGCAAATCTCAGCCACTGGCAGATTTGTCTGGTCTCGAACGGCAGCTGGAAAATACCCGTCGAGAATTTGAAGAAATGGAAGAGTCTGATGAGAATATGGTGCCTGTGTAAGTGAGCCCACTTGAACGTAAAAACATTCAATTCTAACCTTACAGTGACGAGCTCCAATCGACCCAAAGACAACGAGTCCAAGAGCGAATAAGACTTCTTACAACATCTCTTGAGCGAAGCGAGTGCCCAGCTGGCGATATCAATATCCGCGCCGCCATTCAAGCTTACCGCACTAGGACAATCAAGTGCTGGGACAAATGGACACTCCTGTACGCGGGTCAGGTAGCAGATTTCTGCCCCTCGTATGAGTCTTTTACTCTCGACCGAGACGAGAGAATGAACCGATACCATAGCTTGTACGGTGAAGGCTGGCTCTGGTATGAACCTCCTCTTGCACCAAGGGGAAACTATCAACCCGAACAGCTCATGGCGGCGACGTGGGCGCAGCCCTCGGAACATTGCGGTATGTTGACGGGGTACCAAGCTTTCGGGTGGAATATCCACATGGGCTTTCGGCGCGTAAAGGGCTTCCATAGTCGCGTATCCAAAAGACTAGGTGATCCTAATCCCAGGAAGAGCGGAAAGGTCCTCCTGTATCAGACAAAAATGAGAGAAGAGGAATCAGAGGAGAGAGATACCTGTTTTGTCGAGGACGAGGACAACGACAAGGCAGCACCCCGTGTGTGCTTCAATATGCAGCTTGACAGTGGAGCAACTCATCCATGTCTACACAATACCGACTTGGATTATATAGGTATTGATCGAAAGACATACCCGGCGCAAACACACACCCCAATTAACACAGCAACGTCATCTGCAGTCGCCAAGATCTACGAGATGCGCGTCGACGTCTGTCGACATAACGGAGAGTCACTCGTGGGAGACAAACCAGTCTATCCAGACGATCGTCGAGAGTTGGGCGGCATCGTTCCAGTCTTGGTCCTGATTCAATCTTCTGATGACCAGAGTGGACCGTTGGATGAGTGGTTGAAAGAGGCTGAGATCAACGGCGGAGATATCAGCGAAAAGACAATGGCGGAACGGTACAGAGGCCAGAGAGAGTCGCGTCTGTCTGGAATGCTTCCATTCCAGGTGTGTTATTTTTCAGGAACTCCCGGAGCGTCAACATTCTGGTTTGGCGAGGATCGACGAGACGTTATCGGGACGGATCGCATGCCAGGTCAGCGACGTTGGGAACGACACAAGAGGGTGCAAGGTGCAAAAGTCCCAAAAGAGGTGCTCAATATGAATCGCCCGACGATCATCTTCGAACAGAAGAACAAGAATGGCACAAGAGTTGTTGACGTGGACTCGATCGAAGACCCAGGCATGAGCTTCTTGACCATTGACGACAAAAACGGGTCAAGACGAGTGTTCTTGAGAGCAGGAGAGGAGCCAAAAGAAGTGATCCTTAGCTCAAGGACTAAATCTCAAGCAAAAACCCCGGCTCCTACGAGGGTATTGCGTCCAAGAAAAAGGCAAAAAACAGCTTCGTCGTGAGGGAGGTAGTAGAGAGAACGTTTCTCCGATGATGGTGAAGCTGTAATCAAGTTCGAATGAGGGAGGGTTGCGATAGTAAGTAGACTTGTACGGACTTTGATCTTATATCTTCTCTGTCATTTTGAATTCGTGAACTGTCATTCTTAAATTGGACTTGCGATTAGGAATGAATGTTTCAGACAAGTTTATAAAACATGATGGAGTTGAAGAGGCCAGTGGGTTCCAGCCACAGTGGCTACCTCTCTACCTTGGTACCTGTACCTGGCTGTAGAATGTAGATCTGGATCTACGACAGTGGAGAAAGCCCTATGTTATTTCCGGCAGCCACGATCCTAGTTAAAGTCAATGCTTGGCAATTTTAGGTATTAAGAGACTACCTACTCTATAATTGCATCACAGAAGGGAGACTTGGTCGAAGGCATTGCAAGAGTTCCATATTACACAATGCGGGGTATGTTGCCTGTATCCTGTATCTCGGCAAAATTCATATGTGTCTTGTAAGACAAGATGTCCATAGCGAAAACGAGGCTCGGTTACGGTTACGGTTACACGCAGGTAATATTCATTTTATAACCGATCACATGGATCCGATGATCCAATGATCCAATGATCAATGATCAACGATCGATCAATGGTCCAATGACAGCATAACCCAAGCCCGGTGCTGCAGCAACCATCCTGCAGCTTAAGCTTAATAAAAGCAATAAATAATAAATACGGATATAGACCAACAGCTTATGGATAGACAAGCTTGAGTTTGGTATAACACGGATATGAATTTATTACATGGCATTTATTGTAAGCACGAGAATTCGAAAATCAATATTGTCTGTTCTGTGTCTTAACCCCCCCTTCTCCGCTATTGACTGCAGTCAGCCTCCAGATTCCTCAAGGCTGCCTTGCCACGCGTGAGATGGGACTGTAGGAATATTCTGATTTGGCGAAAGCGCTTTTTGAATGCTGACAGGACCCTGGCCCTGGTGATTACACGCTGGGAAAGAGAGGAATAATGAATGAGCGGCGCTTAGTTGACTATGCGGGTCAATAACATGAAATGAAGTAATTGTCCGAGCAAAAACCGGTCGTCTTGTTTTTGACCATATACTTACTACCTTGTTAGTAAAGCTATCTTGACTTGTTGCTTTGCTTGGCATCAATGACAGGGTGACTCTCGTAGCTTCTGTCAAGATCTCAGCTTCAGCTCCAGCTCTAGTTAGGTCCTTTATCTGCCCTTCCTTTACCTGCATAAAACTCCACTCTGCACTCCAGGTTTGAGGGAGGCTGCCATCCCATCCTCCTGGACCTGGCGACCCAGACCTAGACCCAGACCTAGACCTAGGCCTACTTCATACATTCTTTTTCAGCCATAAACACTTTCATAACCGACCTGCTTACTCTTATTCTGGCTTCTTGGTCAGATCTAAAGTCTGAGCCTGGCTCATCTCTCTCTCTTAGACGTCATCCCTGGTAATTCTTCCACCATCTCCTCTGCAACTCAGCTTCAGCTTCGAATTGTTTACCAACGCACTGCCTATCAACTCCCCCCACCCTGATCTTGGCAACCTAACCTTTGATGCACTTCTCCAGAAACACATCTACCCGCCCGCTGAGAATAGTGCAGCTATTAGAGTAATACGGGATATATGTTCTTTGGACGTTAGTGGTACTGCAGCTGGAGCCTAGGACCAACCTGAGCACCCGCCGCTTTTCGCAGCTTTGCCCAGGCTCATCTCCATAACTAACTTAGTCTAAGCTTTCCCCTCCATCACACCCGACACTACACTACTACCTATACACTGCAGTAGCGAGACCTTGAGCGCCCAGCAACGCTTGGATTCATGAGCAACACCACCTTAAATCGCCTATTTTCTCAACCTTCACCACCAATTCTGGCATCGCGACAATCTCTCAAACCTGGCTCTGGCGTAGCCCGACGCTGTCGTCGCCATCGGGGCTCAGCCAGCCGCCCCTCCGCTTCCGCTCCCGCCTTGTCGCCGTCATCTCCCCCCACTCGACACCGCCGCTCTAGGTAGTAAGGTACCGTACCTCACTAGGATACTCGGTTCCAGTGCCTCACAAGCCTTACGCTCCATCAACAAAAACACACAATCATGTCAGGCCCCGCGAGCGTGAGGGTCTCGGGTCCTCCAAACAGCAGCTTTCTCGTGGGTTATCCTGGTATCTCCGCGACTCTGGTATGTCAATTCCTGCGCTTCCTTTTTTGCTTACGCCCTTGCCTCACCTCGCCCTCGCCCTCGCCCTCACCCAGCTTGCCGTGCGCCGGGCTTCATCATGCTGACATGGCGGGTTCGTGTAGCCGCGCATTGAAGGAAAAGTTGAGATTCGCCCTGGTCAGGGCTTTTCCATGCCCGTCCCCGTATCCCTCGTTCGAATATGTCTCCAGCGCCGAGAAACAATACACCCCGATGCCGATAGCCTCACGAAGCGACACTTGGGCGCCCCTCGCCGCGAGACGACGGACCTGGTTGGCAAGGAGCAGCTTCTCTTTCGCTGCTCTTCCGGAAAGGAAGCTGAGAGGATAATCGCCATGGATCTGCCGTTCGTTCTCTTCATACCCTACGGTCGCGGTGGCGAGGAGTCAAATAGACGTATCCCGCCCGCGTCCCTCCAGCTGCCCAGCCGAACCGCCGAAACATATTACGAGCTCGTCGTCACGGTTCAGCAAGGCCATAGCAACCAGTACAAATACACCTTTCCCATACCGTTACAACGTTACGATACGCTTTCCACCTTTGGCATGTACAACAAGCCCGAATCTAAGCTCGTCACCAACGACAACATCGTGCATCTTGGCATCAATCTACCACGGTGGAGCTACGGGCCCAGCGATCCTATTACAGTATATATCAAGCTCTCACCAAACCTCGACTGGCTAAGTAAGGCGAAGCGCGTCACGATTGACAAGATCACCTTGACTGTCGAAGAGGAAATCACATATAACCCCGAAGGCGATGAGCCCTCAAAAAAGATCAACAAGATTTCAAGACAAGTACAAGTGGTCAAGACAAAGATGCCCGAAGCAGGATATGCGACAAATGTTGGGCTGGTATTTCCCTCCAAAGATCTACGAGATCAAGAAGGCGTTGTCAAGCGAGGCAAACCTCAATTTCCTACTTACGAAGTTACATCCTTTACCACAACTTCAACGCTGTACAAAATCGAATTCTACTTGGTTATTAAGGTATGGCTCTTAAGGCCTTTAGACCTTGTTTGCGCTAATAGTTCCAGGTCAATCTTAGTGGCGCCCGAGATGTAACCATACGACAACCGATTGTCATCTGCCCCCTCGATCAGCAAGCCTGTAAGGAGGAAATGGATGCCATCGAACAAGCCGCAAAGGATGCTTCACACGTCGACCCCAACAATCCCATGCTTCCCGCACCAACTGTCATTCTGGCCAACGACCGCGATTCATTACGAGCATTAGGACTTTGCATGGTGGGAGGCCAGAAGAAGCCATTCATTGAGTGATGAACGGTGAAGTTGAGGGTTGTTTTTAAGTAATATTTTTGTCATGCGCCACGCTCACCCAGAAACGACACAACGCTGGCTGCGCCAACGAGCTGCAAACTGAAGCCGCGTCGGGAGAAATATCTCCCATCCTAGGATCGAGCGTGATGGTACTCCGATATTATGATTCGGTGGCATAGCAACATGGTATGGGGGCCTGGAGAGAACGGAGCTGGGTAAAATCGAGGTTGCTCTCCAGTTGAAGTATACCCACTGGTGTTTGTATTTTGGGCGATCCGGCGAAGATGGGACAGTGCTCTTGTAACAAAGGGCATACTTAATGGCGTTCGGGGGGGCACAAGGACGAGGAATGAGCACAGGCAGTGGGCAAGTGCACGATCGAAATGTTAACATGTAGTAGTGATATGAATGAGAATATATTGACGGTTATGGATCACTTACACAAGTCCGTAGACCTATGCCTCTGAGAGTGTTGGTTCTGAGATCAAGTAGGTGATGCATTTAAGAGACAGGTCCGAAACATGGAGATACCATGAAGAGACGCGAGGACGATTAAGCTATGCATACAGAACTGCAGACAAGACAAGGGAAAGTGGGATAGAAACTACAGGAATACCAGGATGTCACTGGTGTCAGGCGATTTGAAATCAGCCCGAAGTCAACACCCTGCCAGAACCCACGGTTAATCCCATGAGGGTAGACAACCACCACAAATGATTATTATCGATCAGTATGGGATGACATCGTGCAAAAAGCAAAACAAAAAAAAGGAATTGAATCGCTGAATGCTAACTGGAGGGTTCGAACCTCCGCGGTTTCCCACTGCGGGTTTGGTTTCTGATGAGAACCTAAACACAGCGCCTTAACCACTCGGCCAAGTTAGCGATGATGATTCGTTGTTGAAGTAAGTCGCACGTTTTCAGTCTATCATAGACATGCTCATGGTGGGGTAGAAAATATCATTACCAGAGCTTCATAACCTTGCACAAATTATCTTTCAACATTACTGCACATCAATTGACGCCGAAATATTCTTTACCCCTCCGAGGCCATTTCATGGCATAGTCCAGAGCGATATAATATCAAAGCAAGCTCCAGAAAAGCTCTTCATCCAGTAATCTCAACCATGGCGTTTGACGACGACGACAATCCCCATACCATGGCCCAGCCAGTTGGAGGCACCAATGGAGCTGCGACAGAAGATGCCGACGATGACGCGCCAGACTATAAGCTCTTTCTATCCATGTTCGACAAGCACGGTGTATCAAGTAAAGCTATCCGCAAGGGCGAGAAGGATTTTGAGTCACACGGTACCCGCGCGCAAGATGGTCTTCTCGAGGCGAGTCGCAAGGTCATGGATAATGTTCTAGGCTACACGAGAATACATCGCGAAGATTCTTGGCTGCGAGGATGGTGTTTTCCTGAGTGCTGGGCCGAGCTGGAGCAGGCCGGTGAGCACGAGGGGCTTTGGCTGCGTGACAGAGTTGTCCTGGTTGAGCATGGGCATGGTACCTGGCAGAAGGACATTGGAAGGGCGATACCGAGCAAGATTGAGCATCTGGGTGCGGGAAAGCTCTGGCTTTTGCCCGAGGAGGCTATATACCTGGTTGAGAGAGGGACTATGGATCTATGGTGGCCAAATCGGCAACTGGAGGATATACTTTCCAGCACAGATGATACACCAAAGATGGATATGGGACTCGACGACTACGACGCCGGACTGCCTTTGAGTCTAGAAGCAGCATACTCACTTTTTATCGGCAATGAGGGTGAGAGAGGCAAGCTCACATTACCGCAATATCAGGTCTACTCGCACCTGAAGCGAGCAGGTTTTTACGTCCTGCGCGCTCCTCCCTACGAACCACACACACCAACACCCCAGTCTGAAACCTTATGGCAATGGCTCTTTTCGTTCTTTGGCTCAGACACACAACCTGCAAGACGAAATCCTTCAGGCCCTCTTGTTCAGCCAGGACTTTACCGCGCCTACAGACCTATCTACGACCAGCTCGCTCTCCTCCCCCGCCACAAGCCGCTGCCTACACCTCCAGTGGTACACCCTCCTCAAGAGCCATACCGGGTATTCTTTCACGTTTGGAAATCAGGTGGCGTTCCGTTCTCGAAGAAGAACCCGCCGCCTCCTAACTTCCGCATTGCTGTGGTTGACGCCGGTGAGACATGCGTGCCAACACTCGAGGAAATCGAGGCTCTCATGGAATCAACTCCCCACGATCCGCCCAACGAGGCCTGGAAGGGCCCTGGCCGTATGTATCAACGGCTAAAGCACGGACACCGCAACGTGCTAGTTGCGATTGTGGACCGTGGGCTTGTCAACTTTATGAGGTTCGGAGAAGGAGCGTTTGGTGAGGAGAGATTGTTTGAGAGATTTGATAACAGAGGCGGCCAGAGAGGCGGCAAGAAAAATGGCCGCGGTGGTGGTCGGGGACGAGGTAGAGGTAGAGGCCGTGGTGGACGAGGACGGGGACGATAAAATGTGTTTGATAGATAGAGCACCAAGGAAACTACTGCGATGACAGTAGATATGAATTGACGTTGAATTACGAGTATATCGAAAGCATGACGAAAAGGATCGTGGTGATGAGCCGACGTGTATGATTCTTGGCCTAGAGGTCACGCCTGGGGCGGTCTTGTTGATTTAGAGTTGATGCTACTGATGGACCAGAAGCATGACAACGTGCAGATCAAAGCATTTTATTCAAGACAACAGTCGGCTATGAGCATCCGTTGATTCACTTGCCTCTGAGTCCAGCCAGTCGTCTCCTCGTGCTACCCGGGAGACGTTTCACAAACATGACGAACTCAACACATTTTAATTCGGTTGGCGTCAAATCTCGGGATACAAACCCTCGTCTTAAATGATTAACAGGCTGTCTTTGTTCCAGTAGCCGAGAAAGGTGATTATTAGTTGTACATATAGGCGGATCATGTTACAAATGCTCACACAATTCTGTTTAACGTACATAGGTGGGCAGGTAGATTGTCAATATGACTTCAACCAATTTACATTATAAGAGTTTACGAGGGAATTGTACGCAATAATCGATTGGAGCTCTCTGGAAACCAGACAAATACGATACATTTAAACAGTACAGGAGCGTAATTGACACCACCATTCCCAAGCAGCGCAAGTTGATGGTTTGTGGAGCACGGAAACGCATCGCGTACATTTTGCGAAGAGGCCAACCAGAACGAACCAACACTACGGTATAATAATTACCGGGCTCCTCTTTTTTGGATCGAAAGAAAAACGAAAAAATCCAGGGATTGTTTTTTTAGATTAGGAAAAGGTTGCAGGGATTGTTCAACTGTCGGGACTCGGTGGGCATGCGGACAAAAAGGTCGAGAGATGGGCCGATCGTGGGGACCTATTTACGTTATTACGAACCCAGCCTCGGGATTCAAGAAGAATACGAGGGACAAAAGGAATTTCGGTATTGTCTCGTGATATTAGATATATATTTTTGACTAGTTTATGAGTGAACGTCGAAACTTCAGATATCTCATGCGACTGTCTTTAATTTTATTAATATCCATTTGTTCCATCAGTGAAGTCAATACTGCTAGTTTTATTAATTCTGGCTAAGTAATTCCGAGGTTTGCTGTAACCCCCTTGCCTAGGAATTTTGACGTGAGAGTCTGACGACAACCGAGTCATGAAATAAGCATTCAGGTTTCACAAAGTATTTCCAGAAATATCGCCGCAGACGCTGATAGTGGTTTCGCATTGCGCGTCTTGGCCGTGAGTGTGTCCTCAGGGAGACAGAGGTATCTGCTTTTGACGCTGTTACACCATTGGTAAACCCGGTCTGACAGGATTGCCACATATTCTGGCCATTTGGTCAGTCAGCACTTGGCAGGATGGATATAATTTGTTTAGTCCGGATATGTTCGGCGAAACCGAAAGAAACCGCTGACGAGAATTCACATGAACTCGTGTAAGCAAGTACAACGATGCAAGCCTGTTCAGAAACTCGGCGCGGGCGTTGTAGCGACATGGAGTCATTTATCCGGTTTAGCCCTCATGTATCGCATCGTACTCTATAACGCCGACAGGTTCAGTTGAGTTGAGTCCGGTGTACGACTGTACATAGTCGACTGGACTGGGTTGGGTTGACGGCCTTGCTAGTTGTCAACCTCGGCAGTTTCGCGGTGTAATGCTCCTGACACAAGTGCTGTGTGTGGTATTTGAGTTGCTGGCTGTGTTATCCAGTCAACGAGCTTGCTAAAGTCAGAGACAACTCAGCTCATATCACTTGATCATTCGAAACTAATAAAGAGAAGAGAGATAGCACACAAAAGATAAAAACAGTCGACAACTCCCAAATAAGAAGCTGGATAATTAGTACGGATAGACAGGTAAAGGCCGAGGGCGTGCATCTGCGTTTAGATAGGGGGTGCGTATAAGCGCGGGATGGTTTTGGAACCATGAAGTTGCGAGATTGCAGATTTTCCCTCACAAGATTTGGTTTATTTCTATTGGTTACGGTTCTAAACTGGAACACAGCGCTGTTACCTGATTGGTCATAGAGGGGAGCATATGTCATCATAATCATAATGTACTGGCACTATTCCAGCACCACATGCCTTCTTCTGTTCTGGCGTTGCAACAGGAGACTTTGAAAGTTTTTTGATGCTTTGACTTTTGAGACGCTGCCACAACTACAAGTTTCGGTTTTACAGCGCGACAACCGCTGAGTTGAGTATATATACATCAGGTTGAAGCTCAGAGCTATAGACAAAAAAAACAAAAAAAAAACAAAAACGAAGCAAAGTCGGAACTTATAATACCTATTAAACTAAACTGACAGACAATCTGATGTGGAACGGGGCCCATTGGCTTAGGTGGGCTTGCGACTATCGATCAAATCGTGGCATCATGGCTGCTATCAAACTCTGGCGCTGCTGCCAGGGGGCGGTGTTGTGGTGCGCTGCCCGTGCTGTAGATGTACCGCCTCTCGCTGAGTTGGGCTGGCTGATTCGATCAGTCACAGAAGAGAAGGTGATCCAGGTCAACGACTAGTGGTAGAATAGCGAGGTATTGTATCATATTGTATCCGTATTCGTCGAAGGGTCAATTTGGAATCTCGTATCCTTGGCACTCCAGGCCGTGTGGAACTCCTTCGTTTTAGTTACATGTCTATTGATCAGCGCATTGGTGTTGAGAAGGCGGTGTCAGTGATAGTGACGACTCTGTGGATGATGCACAGCGACAAAGTGAGGGGAAAGTAAAATACAGTAAAGTAAAAAAGACTCATTCAAACAAGGACGCGAAATGAGAGGGAAAAAACAAGAGGACAAAGTTCACCAGAATACAAGGGTATTCACTGGTGTAAAGTTGTATCGGCACATCACGTCGCATGGAGTGTACGGATGCGCATGTTGCCAACACCTTATCTGAGGTTCTGAGAGGCCCATGAACCTATAGGCGTGTTCAAAGAGAATTTACGGGCGTGTGTCTAGTATTGCATGAGCTGGCTCAAAGCGTCCACCTATGAGATGTTTCATGACTGATCATAGCCATTGCCAACAGCAGGAAAGGAGAGTTAGCAGAGATAGTTCCGAGGAAAAGCAGAATATTGGGAGAAAGCACAATTAGAGACTGAGAATGTGGTGCGAGAACAAGAAGGACGGGGACACCAACAGCATGTGTTCAAAATTATATATATCATGCATAAGTGGGCAACTTATCAAGGTTCGCTCACGAAAGCTTGTGCTTCGGTGATCATTTGCTTAAGTACTCTACGGATACAGAGTACCGCAATGACAGACGTAAATAATGATGAACCCATAGCGTGGCCTTCTTGGTTCGTCCCTGGTACTGCTCTAGGTCAATTAAGCGTGACATTGAATCAAGGTTGGCAAGTTACATAAGCCAATCAGAGTCGGCCAGGTTGATGCTGCAAATCTCTGAATAGCGAAAGCACGGAAACCTAAATGGCGTATTGAATAAGTAGGTGGAAGTGGAAGTAGAAGAAAAAGAGGAAGAGGGGTGAAGCCCAAGCTTCAGAGTCAAATAGCCAATCTTTTAGGGGACGACTGGCCACTGTGAACTTTTCTCCCTTGTCAACTAAAACACACTCTCACTGTCAGTGGAGGTATCTTCTCCGCCAGTGTCAGAGGGTCTCTTAAGCCTTGAAAATATCTTAGGTAACTTGCTTGCAGAGTGCATCATCCTCAGCATCATCAAATACACTCACCTCTCTTTTCATTCATTTCCCTCCCTTCCCTTTTTGGATGTCTAAACTCTTAGTCAGGAATATATCTACAAAAGCCCACTCTTTTCTTCTTCGGCTTCCACATAAACTTCTCCTTCACTGGGGGCCTGGCTACCTGGCAATTAATACGACGTAGTTGACTTTCGCCTTAGCTTTTTCTCGAGCCCCACAGGCACCCCCATTTTGACTCTAGGTATCCGTAGGGGACATTGGCTTGGCTTGGCTTGCCTGACCTATTCATTCGTTCACTCACTCACTGTTCTTCAACACTTTGTGTCCCTTTCCTATCACCATTCCCCGGCTGGTTATCTTCAACCTACCGAGTACTTCAAAGTTCAAACCTTCTCCTTGTCACTTGAGACTCAGCCAACTTAAATTCTTAACCCCAACGTCAGTTGCGCAGCTACCTTGTAAGTAACCCATCAACTACCTACCTACCTAGGTATCCTTCTAAACTCCATGTTCCCTTCCTTACCTTGCGCTCTTACTCTCTCATTCCTTTCCCTTCAATTACCCATCAACGTCGTATCTTGTCAAGTTGAGTGAGTTGCGCTTGTTGCCCTTTATTAGCCCTGTCTTCCCCTTCCCCTTCCCCTCCCCAGCTCTAGGTCGATTCCAGATTCCAGATTCCAGATCTTTAACCCAACCAGGGTGTCGGTTCTTGATTCTCCATTCCTGCTTTCTTTTCTACTCCCACGCCTTCCACTTTCGATTTATTTCTTACCTAACCTTACCTGACCTTATTTATCTACCTAGTACCCAAAAGGTGGCCGTGCTAGTTCTATCTACCTACCTACCTAACCCAAGGTAATAGGTACCAAATCAGTTGGAGAGTTGCAATTCTTGACGCGCAAGTCCTCCTCCTACAACTAAACTACCTGAAACTCTGTTTTCGAAAACGCGCCATCTCCATATCCTCTCCAATTTTTCTCCCTTCTCCAATCTATCAATCAACTTGTCTATATTTTTTACCCGCTTAATCAACTCGACGATAGTCGTATCACGAGTCAACATCGCTAGACCAAGCGTTATTGAAGTCGCGTCATGGACATCCACGGCGACGGCGACAAGCCTAGGCCAGCTGCGCCATCTGAACCCATATCGCCCGCGCCCTCATCGTCGGCTGTTCCCAAGACTTCCACCTCGAGGGTTGCTTCACCAATTCGTGCTCCTACGCCTGACTCTGTGCGTGCTATAGTTGTCAAGAGCCCAGTTCCTGAGAGCGCGCCTGACAATGCTCCAAATGGCGTGCCCTTGACTTCAGCGCCCCAAGTCACATCAACACCGAAGATGCAGAGATCACCATTACCGTCTAATTCAGCTTCAGCTTCAGCTCCCGTTGTCAAGGAACGCGTGCCATCACCCGCGACTGCGACTGTGACTCCGACTAGCCCCATGCCCTCCGGAAGCAGTGTTAAGAGAAAGTCACCAGTTCTTCCTCCTGTGAGTTCGGCTAGAAGCCCATCGCCAAGGCAAGTCATTATTCCTGTTCTTATTGTCTATTTCTCATTCTGTCACCTTCTCGGCTCTTGGCCATCTTTCCTTATTCCATCACAACATCATGTCGCATTCAATTGCTTCGCCATGATGTCTTTCGCGTTCCCAGCCAGTCAAGTGATTGAGCCTGTGAATGAGTGGCGTGGCTTCTGGCAAGGGTTACGGCCTAAGTTGGTTGGCATTGCCCGATTTGTCAACACCAGGGCACTTGTTGTTGACCGCATCTGGCCTGACTGTATCTCATCTTGATTCCTCAGCGAGACGGTCGGTGACTTTGAATCAACGCCGACAAATCAAGGAAGACAGGAATATTTGACCCCAAGCGGTGTCAAAATGTTGCCCAACATGAGCAGGCTGATTCACGGTTACAATGGTAGTTGTCACTGTAGCTGTAACTGCATTGCACTGCACTGCACTACAACTTGCCTGCTTCATGACAACTGGCAGCAGCGATTTCCTTCACCTACCTCTTGCTCTATCCTAGCTCAAACCTTCTTTCATTCCCCATACTTTCATCTTGTTTATGCAGCCTGTATGTGCTCTCCCCTTCAACACACAACATCATCCCCACTGGTTTTTGACTGTATCATCATTCCCTCGACCTTCTCCAAAAAAAAGAGGACCCTGGTAGTCGCTGCACTCCCATCCACCCTCGAGCATAGACTCATTCAGTTTAACTATGAAACCCCCTTCTGCCCCAGAAGACGAAAACATGAGGTATACTAGTTCCTCTTCCCTTTCTCTTTTGGTCTCACATCCCTTACCCCTACAACCCTCTGCGACTACGTCAGGTCTCTACTACCTCGACAAACCTCAACTGTACAATCTCTTAAGGATACGGTAACTTCAGTCCAAACTTGTTGTCTATTCTAGCACATCATCTTCTATTAGATCTAGTGATCATCCGCTATCATTCTTTCTATATAAGTATAGAGAGTATGGGTTCATTCAAACATGTCTCTTTTGATGTCTCCGTTTCAGATTGCAACACTATCCAACAGGCAATAACTAACTCGACTTACAGACTGGGCAACGGTCGCAAAATCTCAATTGGGGACGGAGAGGCGGAAAGCGAGCTTAGCGATCCAGCAAGCACTGTTCATTCTCCCTCTGGCGCCGACTTTAACGAGCTTGAAGACGAGATCATAGTGGGAGCACGCACTAACGGCATGCGGAAGTCATCTCCCCTTCGGCCAGCATCTGAACCTGATGACGAAACTATGGCAGATGCTGACGATGAGCCCATCGTTTCTCACTATCCAAAACGAAAGCGAAACTCCATCTTTCATGACTTGAGCGAACGCAAAATACTTGCAGACGAACGACAACCTTCATCAGCTGCCGCAAAAGCTAAGTCTTCCCGAACTAGCTCAGGAGGTATTAAGGGTGTTGTAATCGGCTATTGGAGAGATTCGACCACCCCTAAAGATCTCAATCATGCCGTTATCGGCTTCATGGACGTGCGTGAACGTCTACGGACTAGGATACAAGCCAACACCATAGATGGCGAACCTCTGCCAGATATTTACCCCTTGCCACCAGGCCCTGGAGGCAGCTGGGTGACCTTCGAGCGAATTGTGTTTTTGGACCACCTTGTTGGCCTGGACCATACTCAAATCAAGGAATATGTAAAAATACGATCAGAAAAGACAGGGATTGAAGAGACCCAAGCAGAGAAAGCCGCCGCAGAGGCAGAAGCAGTTAGAGAAGCGTGTCGCCGAGCCAAGTTGAATCCTGCTGCCGAGAGTGCCCAAAATCCACCTCAAATTGCATATGGCGTTGATCTCCCCGAACATCTGCAGAGAGATCGCGATCCAAAGAGGAGAAGAACTGGTGGAGAGTTCGCACCAGTCAATACTGTTCCTTCAAACGGCCCTACGATCGAACACACCCCAATTCAACCAGCACCTGGTGGTCCTCAGCCTGTACGAAATGTTGTTGATCCCCTTCCAGGGACTCGACCTACGCGCATTCTTATTGGCCATTGGGAAAAGTCTGATGCGTCAAACCCTAACGATCGCCATGCAGTGTATGGGATTTTGGGGCAGAATGACATGTTTCGTGTCAAGCTAGTGCGAGAAACCCGGGACGGGCGCGTATGCGAAGCCAACTTCCCTCAGGGGGCTGGTGCTCTTTGGATACCTTACGAAGAAGTCGCCTTTGAACCGCATCTGCGGTCTTTGGCGCGGAACGAGGTGAAGGAGTATTGTCGCGTACGACAATGGCAAATTGATCACGGAGAGACACCTGAGGAAATCACGGCAAACGAGACCCGCGCTGTACACGAAGCCCAAGCGAGGATTGCCGGGACAAACCACAAAACCCCTGCTCCGTTGTCTATTGCGCCAGCCCTGCCTCGCCGTCCAGATGACTACACCGAAGAAACTGGTCAGAATGGACGATACTCTGGCGGTCATGAACTTCGACAGAGTCGCCGCGTCGAGGCGGCTAGGGCTGAAGCACGCCCGACACGCCAATACCCTGTCGAGTACGACACTCCTCAGCCCCCTGCAGTTTCTCGTGCAGCCGCGAGCAAGGCATCGCAGAACAACAACGCACTTCAACGAACTTCGGCTTTAGCTGAGCGTGAGATCTCTCGCGTCGAGCTTGCGCAGGAGCGTGCTCATCTTCAAGCTGTAAACCGTGAGCGGGCAGCGGTGGCAGCAGCTCAGGCGACTGCCGCTGCAGCCGCCACCATCCCTGGTCTAGACGTTAACGGCCGCCAACAATTTCACGAGAGGGAGGAAGTGCAACGTCTCAACAAGGTATGGGCACGCCAGGAAAGTCTTCGCATAAGAGCCAGTGCCGATGATGCAAAAATGTTTGGCGGAATCAAATATGAACGCAAGGCCAGCGGACCGTTTACCGGGAAACTGGTATCTCAAGGGACAATCATCAACATCGATGGCGAAGACTACGTGGAATATCGTGTGCTCACGAAGCCATCGTTTTTCTAGGAGGGCCACTGGGTTCTGTAGATACTCACTTCCAACACCTACCACGATGTGCATTGACGATGTGCCCGATGGACTGCAACACATAAAGACCAACCAACACAAAAACAGGCTACAGACCTTGGAAATTATCATGAGGCTCTTTTTCAACGATTTCAGTTACCTTCATGCTCTACATGCATATTTTTCCTTTACAAGAGTTGTCACTTCTCTGCATACTATAGGCGCAGGGAGGAAGGCTAGTTTGGCAATGTTTATGTTTTTTCGATAATCAATAACCTGGAGTTGTACAGAAAAGAAGGCACTAGAATGACCTTTCTCGCTTATCTTGGTCTTGCTTTTCCTTTGTCTTTCTGGATCCTGATACAGGTCATGGTCCAAGGTTGGGAGGTGGAATGGCATGGATCTAGGAGCCTAGACCTGGCGGAGATGGAGTGCATGATGCCAGAATGGGGTGAGCTGTGTGATTATACCCGGTACACACAGACGTAATTCCAACTTTCTGTATAGTTGTTTAGACAATGTCCCTTATTTGAGGACCTTAATTCTAATGCTCTGGAAGCAAAGCCTTTACTAGTGCCTGAGCTACTGTGACTTGCATGCTAATGCGTAGATGTCATATGTGTGGTTCGACAATCATTGTGCGTTGAAACACTAAAGCAGTAGCTCTCAGAGTTATAGAGAAAACCAGTTTGGTGTAAGTTTGTGCCCAAGTTGGTTGGGAATAGTGAGGCGGTATTTTAAGTGCAGGGCATCCAGCCACTTTCAGGCGCACTTTATTTTGAGGTATATAAGTTAAAATTTGAGCTAATTTCTGCATCAAATCCCGATAAGCCGTCATCGTATAGGGGTCAGTACATCAGTTTGTGGCTCTTCGAAGCACTGAAAACGCAAGTTCGAGTCTTGCTGACGGCAAAACAATTTCCTTTTGCCATTTTTTGCAAGTATCGCACATGAGCTTTATATGTGTTGACGGTTTTATTTTTCTCATTCAATGGACGGACATTAGCGTTAGAATGAAGAGAAACAAGTAAGGCCTACTGCCGTATAAAAGCGGTTTGCTTCTCCTTCTACTTCTACGAATATTTGTATATTTGTATTGATTTACACGATTCGGAATCATGGTCCTGAATTGAATCATATTTACTGTTATGCTTAGTAAATTTTGTTTATCTGCCGATGCATTCTCCATCCGCCAGACACTTTGATAACCTGGCTGGTTCACCCTCACAGTTCCTGTATCTTTGGCCGTCTTCTTGATTGCTGTTGCCTACTACAGATACAGCGTCCTCCCGCTGGTCACTTCACCCCCGTTTATCGTTATAACTATCGCGCTGTGTTCGTCTCAGTGCCTCTCAACGTTTCCGGCTGGAAGATTGCTAAAAGGATATATGGCTGGTTAAAGCAACCGGCGCTGGGCTCATCTGAGAAAGACCCTAGATTCATGCGTGTGAAGCAATTTTGGAAGAGGTGCCAGTCACATTTTGGACTGAGGTTCCCATAAAGAGTTGGCGGACTGTTGAAGTATGGGAAAAATTCACAGCGTTATACGTAACTGGTAACGTAGCGTATCACCAATTAAGATATCACGAGTAAGTCATACTCACATTAGTTGGCATTGCTAGTTACATGTAGTGTGCTTTGATACTAATCTAACTACAACAATTACGTCTAGGGTCTCAACGGTATGGGCACCTTGTGCTTAAAAATGGTATACTAAATCATAAACTTTGAGATCATTGCATCATCTATAGGCTTAACTTTTAAACAACAAAACAGAAAAGAGCAACTATATCAAGTGCTACCTCTCGGTAGCATCCTCTGTCTTCTTCTCCTCACTATCCTTCTTCTCCTCTTCGTCGTTCTCGCCATAGTTTTCGAGCTTCATATCCTTGAGACCAAGCTCTTCCTCCTCCTCGTCTGTACGAGTATAGCTCTCACGGTGAATTGCGGGGTCGGGGGCAGGGGGGTCCACGAGAGGCTGAACATAGCTGCTCGCGAAGGGGTCGGTAAGGATGATGGTGAAAGTCTTCTCGCCCCTGATGGCGGCATCAAGACCGTCGAAGAAGGCAGTCCATTCGGACTTCTCGTTGCTGGCGAGGGAGTCACCACCCTGACCAACGCCCTCGAAGATCTGGGAGTGAAGGTCATCACGGACCTGAGTCAATAGACCCTCAACAGTGGTGAAGCGGCCACCAAGTGTGCCAGGGTTGACCTGGAGCTTCAGCTCCGGGCACTCAAGTCCACAGGTCTCGCTCTTGAGGATATCACGGCCCAAATCGGTGCTGGACTTAACATCAAGGATGATCTTCTCGCCCTTCTCGGGGATCTCACCACCAGTCTTGACATCGTTGGAGCGGTAACCGCAGTCGTCGCAAACGGTAGACATGAGGACGACTTGCTTGAAGTGGGGAATATCAACCATCTTCATATGAGTGGTGCAGGGGCGCATGCAGCCAGGGCATGTTGCGGGGAAGCTATAAACCTCATTGGGGATGACATCGCCATCGGCAGTCAAGGCGGGGTTCTGCGCTTCCCGAGCGTTGGCGTCGGAATCGGAGATACCCAGAGCGGCGTTCTGCTCAGGAGTTCGGGCATACTCGTGCTTCTCCCACTTACCAACACCATCCTTAAGATCGGGCGCGATGAAGGAGTTGCCGGCAGGGTCATCGAGCCAGACACGGAAGGGGAAAGACTCGCCGTTCAACATGGCGCGACCCTTGGCGATGATTTCGGCAATCTTGGGGTAAAGCTCAGGAACCTGCTCCTTTCGCGCCTCTTGTCCCATCTCGAGATCATCAATGACAGTAGTCAAAAGGCCCTCAACGTTTGTTAGCTGGCCACGACCGGCAGGAATCTCGAGATCCAGCTCGATGAACTTGACGGTGGAAGTATCAGACTTGACAACCTGTCGCGAGAAGTCGGCAAGGTTTGTCAAGCGCAATTCGTAGTGGGTTCCCTTGGGCTGGAAGCTACCGGCCGCCTGGATTTCGTTGTTTTGGAGGTTGCAGTGTTCGCAGGAGAAGGACATGATAACGACCTCGCGGAAGTAGGGGATCATAGTGAGAAGAAGTCTGGTGGTACCCTTGACCCTTTTGTCAGTGACTTTCCTATGCGACTTGTGGTGATAGTTCGACTCACATTCTTGCCGCAGTTCATGCATAGAGACTCAATCTCCTCAACGGCGCGCTCGTCGTCGGCATCTTCGACACCTTCAGCAGCAGGCGCAAAGTTCTTGACCTTGTCGCCGATGGTCTGGAAGAACTCATCGGGAGTCAGCTTGTTAACTTCGTCGGTACTCATTTTTGTTTATTTTGTTTTGTTGTTGCTTGTTATTTGGTGGTTGAACCTGATGGTGATGGAGGGGTTGTCAGGAAATTTTTGGAGGGGCAATTAACCCGGTTATGTCATGGGGCCCAGGGTTGGAGGGTGGGCGCTAGAATGTTCGGGACGCGGGTGGACAGTGAGTGAGTGGCCTGAAATGACTCAATCAACTTCTGTACCCTTAGATACTAGAGGCGGGCCTCGATTCGTCCGACCACTGACTTGCACTGTGCCCAGTAAAGGCAGAGAGACAGACACATGAAGATGCGATAAGACATGGTGTCGGGTTGCTTGCTGGTAATTCTATCTCACTTCATGAAATGTGAGAGACTGAGTGGATTCGTTGTTTGTTGCTTCTGCCCTGAAAGTAAAGCTTGGAGACCAACTTTTCGACTTTTGGCCCGTTTCTTACTGCTGGCATTCGTCGTTTGTTTGGGCTGCTCAACAGGTGCAGAAGAAACTTTCTTTACCTTGGACTGCACTACCTTCCGTCTCACGGCAGGTCCTGGGGCCGGAAGAGGAATCTTGGTATCTCGTTGACATTTATCGCAGTGAAAATTCTTGCAGGGCCCTTGAGTTGCTGGTGTGTGTTTAAGGGTTGATCCGGCACCTGGCTTTGCGCCCTTGGTCTTCTTTCGAATACTTCTTCGTGCATCGATTCTTAATGTGGCTTCTTGGCCTGGGATTATGATGAGCCCACAGCCTCCGCATGTGTGTTGCTGTTGAATGTCGGAAATTGCTATCCCATGTTGCTGAAGAAGTTGCTCGCGATGGCTCATAAGATGAGCAGAAGTTTCTGGAGCGGTGATGCGCAGAAGATGCGCTGCATCCGTGAGGAAGTCTACGGTCCCGGGAAGCTCCGAGACTGCCATTTTGTTGAAATATAAGGATCGTCTGGAGTCTTTTAGTCTGTCGAGATGAATTCGAGGTTCAAACTCAGAGCTGTTCGAGTTGGGAACCTTTTTGGACACAGACCTCAACCCGATGCAGAAAGTGGGTCTGATTAGATATGTGCTAGTAGTGTGATTGGGTGATTCAATATCTATTTGAGCATCTTGACTGACCAGCATCAAGGAATCACTTACATATTTCTCCAGTAGTTCAAACCAAAACAAAATCAAGTGGATAGTCATTCAGTCTCTTATATAAAGATCACATTTGTCTAGTTTTTCTACTCCGGTAAATCGAGCTCTTATTCGACGCTTACTCACTCAAGAACGCACAGGTAGCATATGCTCAATACAAGCACAAGTACACTGAGTCTTAAGAGCGACGAACTTCCCACTTAACATCGTTGATGCTAACTTCCTCGTTGGACTTCTCATCATACTCGAACCACTCGCCTTCCTCCAACTCGATAGCCTTAAACTTGGTCCCTGTCTCGGCACCCTCAGCGAGCCATTCGCCCTATCAAACATTAGCATCCTCCCACTTATAACAAATGGTTCACATACTTCTGCCTTAAACTCGACGAATTCGAGACCTCTGCAGTCAAATTCGAGGATCTTCTGAGGCTTGGCTGGCTCCGTCTGTTCATAAGCCGCAGGCCCAGACTTGATAGACGCTGATGACTCTCGCTTCACATCATGTTAGCCGAATACAGACACCTTGAAGTCACAAAACTTACTTTGCAGTTCTTGCATTTCCAGACGAAGTTGGCCTCGCCTCGGCTTCCACTCATCTCATTGGTCTCCTAAGCCGGGGTTGTCAGTATATATCGAGGTATACAGACAAATGAGTACATACGAAACGGTTGACCCCAACATAGTTCGAATGTGTCTCTCGGCAAGAAGTACACTGAACCTTGAACATGTACCAAAAAGGGTTGTCTTGAGTATCGTCTGGGCGCAAATTGGTGACCCTGTGATATTGAGATTGCCCCTCACGTCAGTAAAGCTCGCTTGAATTGGTTAAAAACTTGTCTAGTACATACCCTTGCAAGTCGGCTGTTAGATACAAAGCAAACATGATTAGAAGTGTGAGAAGATGCTGTGGTATGTTGTGAGCCTTGGTCGTAAAGCGTTCCTAGACTGTAGCACGATTTTCGATGCAAAACACAGTTGATTTAAAAGCTATGGATGGTAGCGATGAGCTTGGGTGCCAGTGGATTTTGGGTGGTGGGGTGTGAGAATAGCGTCTAAACTGCACCACAGTCAACTGGGCGTCATTACACGTGACTTGGCTAATCGAACCATCTGTGACTGGCTAATTTCTCGGCTTCCAATGGCTCCATGAAACACCTCAACTGAGTGATTGCCGTCAACCTTGACCCTCAATCGCTAGAGAGCGATGTCCTGAACCTCAGAGCACCACCCAAGATGCAGGCTTTGTGGTCGAGAGCCGGCCAGGCTCATCGCTGTGGATGTCGCGCCTGCGAGACGGTTGTGGGCACGATCGGCCGGCGAGTGACGACCGCAGCTCGACCACGCAAAGTCACCTTTGCCGATATCTTTACAGCATGCTACAGCTCCATGTTTGCAACCGCCGCCATTGTCGATGCCGTACGAAAGGAGGACCGGAGACAGGAATTGGACCGGCAATTGGAGGAGACGAGGCGTGACTTGGCCCAGCTGAAACTTCGAAACCTCGAAAGGAGCCAAACCATGACTGGCATCGATTCCGCCCAAGATGAAGTGTCCCTCCGCCAAATGAATTACTTGTGGGACTCTATCAAAGAACTATACGCGAATCGACCATTCATGAAGGAAATCTACAAGCCTGCTACCATCCGAGTCGATGAATTTCTGAACCGAGTACATACTGATCAATACGAATGCCCCGACCAAGCGACAATGAATGCTCTTCGACGCACGGATTACGAACATCTCGAAAAAGTCATCATCCGCGAGGAGGCAGATAGACGAATCCGTCATAGAAGGCCATTGAATACTCAGCAACTTCATAATGCCGGACGCACGCTTAGCCACCTTACCCAGCAATTACTCAAACGAGCCGATGCTTGCGACAAGTCCAACACACCAAGCCCTAGCTTCGATGAGGCTATGGAACTCGCCCACAGTAGCCCTTCCTACAAGTATCTTGTAGAGTCTGATCCTGAGAGGGTGAGAAAGAACCGGATCGATCTCAACCAACGCCTTCGGGAGGTGGTTAGTTCACCACTCAGCCTCAAGGAAAAGGTCGGCCGCGTATGCTACAACCTCCTTGTATCCGCCTACCCGGCCGATATGCACACTTACAACACATTAATCGTTGCTTTCGACAAGCAAGGTTACAAGTACCTATCCGAGCCAGTGGTCAATTCTTATTACTATTACCGGCGGCTTAGACCAACGCCATCGACTTTCGTGGCTATTTTGAACCACTACAAGACCTCTGGCAACTATGGACGGTTCTTGCGCAGCCTTGCATGTCTTGCTGGCATTGATGCTGAGACGGGGGCCAAGCTAAGACGCAGGTTAGCCGACGACGGTGACCCTTCCAGAAACCGACGTAACAAGACACAAACACAGACATGGACACAGACCGGTGATTATTTCTGGGAGCATGCACCATTGGACAAGCCTCTCATCGAGGCTGCTATCCAAGGACTTCTGCATATGAAGCTCTTTGACCAGGCTGCCATGTTCTTTGTGTCATGCATGAAGGCCAAGATCGTCCTGAGCACGCATGTTATTAAGCAATTGTTTGATGAGTGCATTGTGGCTCTTGACTGGAGATCTGCTGTGCGCATCATTCAAGGTTTCGCAGACTGTGCCAAGACATGGCCGTCAATGTTGCTCGGTAGAGACCAGGACACATCCTACCTTATCGGTCGAGTGCGTGTTCTGCTCGACCTAGCTGGCTTGCAAGGCTTGAGCGACGAAGTGTCTAAGTCTGCTCTAGACAATCTCTCTATATCTAGGCATGGATTCAGTCGGTTCTTGAGTCACCTGGCAATGGCGGATTCAACCTCCCAGCTCGACCTGCAAGATTCAAAGGCAATGACCGATGATCCCGTCATAACTGATCTTGTGAGCGCCTCAGAAAGAAGACTGCTTCAGATTGAGGCTCTGTGGAAGGAGCAAGATTTGGTTGGGAAGACGGCGCGCTCCATTGAGAGTAAACTGCTCTATCCCGACTTTTCTTCTGCCTTCCGCCGGTCAATGGCTTTGCACATTGGGAGCACGGCAGCAAGAGATACAGTGGGGTTGAACGAGGAGATCATGAACACTTTTGCACAGCTTCCTCTTTCAACGCAAGTGGAGAAAGGTATTGCAGAGTGCAAGTCTTTTCAAAACACTGCCAATGCCCACTTGGTGAGCAACACAGTTGAAGAAAAGATCAAGGCATCAAGGCAGACCATATCGAAACCGCAAGCTGGTGAAGAGCTTGCGGTGTTTCTACGAGATGAGCCAGAAGTGCCCGTGACTAGAAGGGCGGCGGTTAAGCGGGTGAATGCAGCGGAATGTAAGCCATTGAACGCGAGGCCAATGAGGTTAAGCACATGGCCAGTGGCAGATCGGCAGGTGGGATATCTAGAGAGAGCGAGTTTGGGCTAGGGGCGGATAGCGATCAGTCGCATGTAAACATACATAAATGCTTCACTTACACGCATTCCTTTTTTTGTACTGTACCTAGGGTTACGGACTCGGAGCACTTACATGCAACATAAGACACATGAATGAGATATTTTGCACACGTTACCAAGGTTACATAAATATTACAATGCACTCATGCACACCTACCTACCTGCACGTACGTAGTAGACATGCCTCTTATCATAAGCATTGCCTGCCATTTGCCCTTCCTTACCTCGGCATCCGCCCCGAGTTTCTGCTTCTTGACGGTATGTGTCAAAAGGGCGGCGCCACTAAGAGTTTCCGTTCGTAATCGTGGGTGAACCCCTGGTCATGAGTTGAGCAGGAACTGGGGCGATGGTGTTTAACAGCACAGTATTTGGCACTTTGGCACTTTCCTAGACAATAGCCATCAATGGCGGTCTGCGAATGTCTGGCACTGTATCCAATCCATGTTGGTCCTGACAGATTTCCAAGAGGGTCACGATGCGACCTGTTTAGTGGATTGCGCCCTGAATCGTGCCGTCCAGTCACGGGGCCGTACAGGGTCCACGGGCCCAATTGGATTGGCGGGCCTGGGCTCGACTCCAACAAGCTGGGCCCTTCCCTTCCTCCTCAGGTGGCACAGCCTGGGCTTGCCTACTAACCTAGTACCTACTCGTCTAGGTGGTACATTGAGTTACCCCAAATCGTCATTGTAGCCAGGTACCTTCCACTGTAGCTTTAGTACCTTCCATCTCCCCTACCACATGTCACTCCAAGTTATCGACTCCATTATCCCATCAGATCCACGAATGTTGTTTCATGAATGGACCTGGCCTTGTTCTTTTTTTGTTCCATCGCGCAGAACCGAGAACCGTGCCAAGCGTGCTTAGGTGTTTAGCAAAATCTGTTTGTTGAACTGGATCCAGTTCTCCATCATATATCTCCATCGGCGTCGTCATTCCTCTCTTTCTTTTCTTCATTCCTTCTCTCCTCCATTGTCATCTTCTGCCATACGCGCTACATGAGAATTGGGGTTGTCATACCTATACACCAACCACACTGAATCACTGTTGGCTCTTAAAAGTGATTGATCGCGCGCGCGCAAGTTGCTTTGACGTCACTGGCTGTGCGATCGAACATCGGATTACGGATACAGAGTACGGTACATCCGCGAGACATCGACTCTAAAAAAAAACTTTATCAATCTACACCTTCTCCGCGATTGCGCCCGTGGGTGGAAGTTTGCTTTGTTTGAACAACTATAAATTGCCCCGAGGCCGAAACGCGGTGTGCTTCGCTTCCCCAAGGCCTCTTGCTCTTAGATCGACCTTTCCGCACTACGGTCGCATCTCTTACAGACCGATTCTTTTTCCTACTTTGTTCCATCGATTAGAGATCTACACAGCATGAAATTCGGAAGAAAGTGAGTCCTCGCTCCAATTCCCCCGATCAACACCAACTCACTACCTATCCAGCCTACCACGCAACCAGGTCCCCGAGTGGGCGGCCTCGTACATCAACTACAAGGGCCTCAAGAAGCTTGTGAAAGCGGCAGCAGAGAAAGCAAAGAATGGAGAAAAGGTGGATCCTGCAGGTGGGCGGCTTTAACGACTCTTGGTGTCGCACACTGAGCCTCTCCCCTAACTCCCGACGCAGAATTCTTTTTCGCTCTTGATCGAAACCTCGAAGATGTCGACTTTTTCTACAACAAGAAACTCGCAGAGTTCTGTCGCCGGCTGAACCTCCTCCAGAACCGATATGGACGAACCACCGACGTTGTAGCTACCCTGGACCAGGACGAAGTTGAGGAAGTCATGGGTGCTCTTCTTGAGCTAAGAAGTCAGTTCCGAAATCTGCAATGGTTTGGTGAGATTAACCGTAGGGGCTTTGTAAAGATCACCAAGAAGCTTGACAAGAAGGTCCCGGACCTTGTCACTCAGCGCCCTTATATCACAACAAAGGTCGATGTGAAGCCTTTCGCAAAGGAAGCCAACACTGCGAGACTTCTCAACGATATCAACAAGTGGATGTCTGTGCTTGCAGAGGCACAGACCTTCAATGACACAATGTCCGAGCATTCGACCCGTTCACTCGGGCGGGCTTCGGCCAAGGGTATGCTGAGCTTGCCCCAAGCTCAACTTGATGCCCTCGACCAAGCCGTGCGAAACGACGATGTTTCCTCTCTTGAAACTGGCCTCAAAGAGAGCAACGCCGCCGAAGATGGTGCTCAACCGCTTCTGTTGGGTCTTTTACAACGATCTATCTCCTCTCGCTCGAAAGAATGTATTACTTTCCTTCTCGCTAATCTGAAGAGTCTTGACGAACCAGATGACATCAACAGCCGCAACTGTATCCATCGTCTCGTCATTCACATTGGTCGTACAAAATCCGGCAATGCAGAGAAAGATCACAAATCCCACCCTGTACCTGCGGGCTCGCAGTTCAGCAACAAGCATCTGCAGCCTGGTGTAACGACCTCCACAGCCGTCAAATCATTGAATCAGAACGAGTCCCTACTCCTGGATAAAGACGACGAGGCCGTTCAACTCTTCATCTTCTTATTGGAGCAGCTCCGTCCGGAGCAAAGGGTCGCACTTAAGAGCCGCGATTCCTTTGGGCGCATGCCGCTCCACTATGCAGCTCAGTTTGGAATTGTGGTTGTGTGCCAAATCATCATGTCCAAGATGCAGGAGTGGAACCAATTTCACGTCAAGGATGGACTTGATACACCTGAGTGGCAGGACAACGACGGTTATGCGCCGCTCCATCTCAGTGTCGTGGGAGGCCATCCTCTTACCACCAAAGCACTCTTGAAGGGCGAGAACTGGGAGGGAAGCAGCAAATACAAGGCCGACATCCGGAAGTCTATCGCCAAATCGGGGGCTGTACTGGCCATTGCTACAAAGTCCAACTACAGTACCATTGTGCAACTTCTGATAGATGCTGGTGTTGATATCAACTGGAAAGACAAGACCGACGAGACTGCTCTTCACGTTGCAGCTAGATTTGGACACGAAGAATGTGCTCGAATCATCTTGAAGGGAACCCAAGACCAAAAGGCAGACCTTCAGGCCACGGAGAGTACCTACTCATGGACCCCTCTCCACGTTGCTGCTGTCGACGGCAAGTACAACGTAGCCGAGCTTTTGGTTGAAGCTGGAGCGGATGCCACTCTCCTGGACTCGTCTGGCTGGACAGCGAGAGAACATGCTGCGTTGAGGGGTCACATGGACATAGCAAGGTTGCTCGAAACTGACGCAGCTGAAGTTGAATCTCCTCCTACCAGACCCGTCGACACGTTGCAGCCAACCCCCTCGGATGTGTCATCCATTGACGAGCGTCGCTCAAACGGCAACGGAACTACCAGCGTTCCCCGTGCCCCCGACGCCATCAAGAGTTTTGGTCATCGGTACCTGACTAATGAGAGCCTTGTTCTAGTGAGTCTTGGTTCCATGGACATGCGAAAGAATGTTGAGCCAGTCAGTTTGGACCGTGTTCCACTTACTGAAGCTCATAACACACAACTTGACACCGCTCTATCAATCGTCGTATCTGCTACGGGTGCCCAGGGCGAACCCACTATTATCGACCTCCCGGTCCACGATAGCATCGCTACTGAGCCTATTGTTTTCACGACAACGGATGCGGCCAAGGTGAAGCTTCTCTTCGATATTGTTCCAACGTACTCGGGCAATGACAAGAACAAGGTTGGACGTGCAGTGGCACTACTGTCCTCCGTGAAACCAACGCTAGGTTCTCGCCGCGTGAATCTGCAGGGAGACGTCTGTGTTCCCATCATGTCAAGTAGCTTTGATGTCATTGGCACTGTCAACTTCAACTTCTTGGTCATTACCCCTTTCCATCATCCCAAAATGGAAATCAACTCGCGGCAGACATATTGGAAGAAACTGGAGTCAACGATGCTGATCGGCCATCGAGGACTCGGTAAGAACTTGACAAGCAACAAGTCTCTTCAGCTTGGGGAGAACACTCTGCCATCTTTCATCGCAGCGGCAAACTTGGGAGCTCACTATGTCGAGTTTGATGTTCAGTTGACCAAAGATCATGTTCCAGTCATTTACCACGACTTCCTTGTCAGTGAAACAGGCATCGATGCTCCTGTCCACACTTTGACACTAGAGCAATTCCTGCATATCAACTCCGACAAGAATCGAGAAACTAAGCAACAAGCTAAGAAGAAGCCTATGCCCACAGGCGAGTCAGGTGATTTCCGAGCTCGCAGCAACAGTCTGGCACCAAAGCGCTCGCAATCTATGGGATTTGCTGGCAGCGGTCTTGATGACTTGGACGAGCGCATGAAACACACAAAGGACTTCAAAGATAAGGGCTTCAAGGGTAACACGAGAGGAAACTTCATCCAGGCTCCCTTTGCCACTCTGGAAGACCTCTTCCGGGAGCTTCCTGAGCATGTGGGCTTCAACATCGAGATGAAGTACCCTATGCTGCACGAGAGTGAAGAGCACGAGATGGATACGTATGCAGTTGAGTTAAACTCGTTCTGCGATACAGTCCTCTCCAAGGTCTATGACCTTGCTGGAGAGCGTCACATCATATTCAGCTCTTTCAACCCCGACATCTGCCTTTGCCTGAGCTACAAGCAGCCTTCCATCCCTATTCTCTTCCTGACAGACGCAGGCTGCTGCGATGTATGCGATGTTCGAGCATCATCCCTCCAGGAGGCCATTCGATTTGCGAGTCGCTGGAACTTGTTGGGCATCGTGGCTGCTGCAGAGCCTTTTATCAACAGCCCTCGTCTGATCAAGATCGTGAAGGAGAACGGTATTGTGTGCTTCAGCTATGGCGTCTTAAACAACGATCCTATCATGGTGCAGGTAAGCTTTTCATGCACATCTATACACATCACTTTGCTAACAGTCGTTATAGCGTCAGGTAAAGCAAGGCATCGATGCTGTCATCGTCGACAGCGTCCTTGCCATCAGAAAGGGTCTGACGAACGGGGCAACGCCTGCTGAGCTCATCAACGGCCATGCTGAAACAAATGGCACTCTCAAGCCGACTGATGAACTCAAAGAGAAACTGGAGGAATTGACAGTCAATGGAGGGGGCCCTTGAGAAGAACAGGGTCGAGATCAAGTGGTGCTGTATAGGATGGACGGGTAAGAAACCTGGCCTGGCTTCCATAGATGGATTTACTTAGCCTCCTCGGAGTGAGACTATGAATGGCATCAACATAAGACTATGAAACCGGCATTCCTATCAAGGATTCAGAGTGACATTTAAGGTGTGCAATCTGTCGATCAAGAGTAACAGTGCGTCAATGACAGTTATGGGTATGGAACATGCACCAAAACCTTGCTGTCGAGTTTTCAACGTGCAACTATCGTTACATGCAGTGTGGGTTGTACTGTGATGGTAACGGCTCAACGCTCATCACTAGACCACTTTTTCAGATAAGGATTCATGCAGTTGATGGAACGTCGTACGATTCTGCAGTAGCAAAAAGCCATGTCTCAAAGCATGACCTATCTTAAGCCGTAGAAGCCGAGATCTACAGCTGTGCCGCATCGTTGTGGAAGGTGACAGAGACCAGGGCGTGAACTCTACCTTCGTTGTGCGGAGCTCCAAGTACCAAGGCCTGTCCACTAGGGCCCATGTTTCGTTTCGAGGCAGGGAGGATGCGGAAGTAGTCAACCGCGGCGATTTGTACGCCATAACTGGTTATGTGTGTTCATACTCATGCTAGATTCAGATGCACAAGAGAAACATGCAGCGTCCGGAACGAGGAAAATGGGACTCTGCTTTGGGATAGTCTTGTTTCATTCTCTCGTGAATACCGTTGACTGAACCAGGAAGAGCATCCGGTGAAGCGCTGCATCGGAGCCGGGGAGTCAGACACGCAGGAGACATGTCTCAGTATCTACTCAACCCCAGCGTGTGATGGCTGACGATGTTGCATAGCAGGATGAGGGTAAGAGTGATCAACGACAGGCCTGCTTGCTTCACTTGGCTAAATCAGTGATAGCTTGTCCAGTGCAAAATAAATTCCACCAACGCAGCGTCGAGATTCGTCAAGGAGCTCTCATCTGAGGTCCCGGGCCAACGAGCTTGAAGGGATCAACTCCGAGCAGGTCAGGTATAACCGAGATGCCAAGAGCAGACCGTAAGATTTGGAGCCTGTCTTGGGTCGCAAGAGAATGTGCTAAAGTGTCTGCCCATCTCGCCAGCCCCTAAATCTACGAAAGGCATTCAACTGGGCGCTGGTGGAACATTCGGTCCGAGCTGAGCAACAAAAGAAAGGAATATGGTTCACTTCCATATAATACTTAACCCGGGGTAGCCCATTAGATTGGTTGCAGATGCTTAAGCCAACTGCCGATAGTCTCCAGATAAAAAGAAAAACAGAGTTGACAGAAAACCGGGAAAGTTGTGCCCCGGTGGCGTCGAGCCAGACTGTCAAACGTCGAAACTGTGGAATGATCGCCCTTTGGTTGATTCGGCTTGCTAATTGGCAGCTCGGCATAAGAGCTAGAGAGCTCGCGATGTGACTCAGAAGAGCAACTGATGGAATATCATAACCGATAACTCAAGTGATGACCACAGTACAACACTCAACACTGCTCCATGATGCTTGGTCTAGAAAAGTACCTAGTCGATTCAAATCAGCCACCCGATTCTGATTTTCCCCCACAAACGGTGGAAAAAGCAAATATATTGGGTAGAAACAAGTCCAGACTTAGTCTTTGGTCTTGAATCCCTTATGAAAACCAAACAAATGTTGCAGCAAACTGTTGGTGACGAGATGCAATTTCGCGGCTCCGCAGTTGTATTGCTGCGTGATGCCTCGTCGACAAGGACGCCCCTAGTCAACAAGGAATAATATTGACATCAATAAAGAGACAGGTAGCGATACGAATAAACATATACCGGCTACTCCGTATTTTGTATAAGATATCAATCGCAAGGCGGACAGCAACCAGGCTTCGCAAGAAGCACCTATAATGGCCAGCGTGAGAGCTAACCGTGAGGCGCTTAGTCACCCTGCAGTGTAACGCTGAGGATGTATTTCTCCAATTGAGAAGATCCGCGTCCAGGATACCATGCATGTCGAGAGGATTATTTAGCTTTCAGGACATTGGGTATGGCGAGCGTGTCATGAAGGGCTGCAAAAAGCGTCTCTTTCTCTGGTGTAAGTTATCCACCGGAAATAAACAAAACATTGCTTTTTCTCTCGCTATAATGTCTTATTCTTCTTCCTCTCTGAATTTCTCGTATCAGGATACCCATGTGTCAGGTTGTTCTGTGATCAGCTGCTAAGATTCGGGGAGTATGCCCAACTAACTTCTGTCATTTGTCACATTTGGTAGCGGAAAAGAGGGACGTCGCCAGAAGAAACAAGGAAGGCCTGTAAACTAATTGCGGAGCGGCACGCAGCTGCTTAACGAGTCAAGTCGGTGAGAGAGGTTGAGAGAATATTGCCAAGCTTGTAGCTCAGCTAATGACAGGTGTCGAGCGATCGAGCGTGTCGAGTTGGGCTGGTCCTGGGGTATATAGATTTGAAACCTTGCCTATATCGCGTGGATCATCAAAACTAACACAAGGTGACAAGCTGCACAATGGCACCATGCTGCCAGGATCGCCTTCAGCCCTCGATGAAGCCCTTGAGTATGTAACAACCGGTCACGCCGATAATGGATTAACCTGTTTCTGGGGAGAGCTACCCCCACGAGTAAAAGAGGTTTCCCCATGCTGACGTGCCTAGTAGCAAAGACCCCACGACCATGGTAGAGGAAAACATCGTGAGCTTGTTTCTCTCATGCTGCAAGTCAGTCTAGTGCACCTTTTATCGCACATCATTATATAATTTTCCCGTGATCATGGACAATTTTATTCTTTCCGTAGACCTTTTGTGTGCAGCATGGCTTGACTCGCATAGCTGCTACTTGGTTGCTTTAGGGTGTTTTGTTGAGAAGTCAAATAACGTGATAGGCACTACTGGTACAGTACCCATCGGGCGGACAAATACAGTCATGAACTCCGTCGTGACCATATGCAGAATGTGATACTCAAACGACGTGAGCGAACGACGGGAGTGGTTCTTAACTAACGGGTTCTACCGTTGGCGTCAATGCAGTACCGTTAACAAACTCAAAGCTGTTTCTGCCCTCCAATATGTATTTGCTAAGGGATGTTTGATAGAGGTAACGGAACGATGGGCTCGAAATTCCGCTCTGTATAGTCGCAACACGCTGAAACCACTCTACGTCTCGAAGAAGCTTCATTGGAAGTACCGTCAACTTGGAGTTCGAAAGATATGGGGCGGTTCATGACTCGCTGTACTTCAAACTGCAGGGGGGGTAGAGGTTGTGATGTTGTTTTCCGGTCCCCACAACACGACTGCCAGGGGCACTTGTCTGAAGTGCTGAACTCGGCCGATTGCTCATCCTGTCGGAGCCAAAAAACAGCTGCCTTGCCACGCCAAAACAAAGATCCGTCAGAGGTGGCAGGGAATAGAGGATGTGCTACTGCGCTAAGAACCAATGCCGAAATTAAGTGAGCCTAATCTCTGATGCCCACCTTAACGTTGCAAATGTTTGAGCAAAGAGAAGAGAGCAAGAGATACTCTGATAACTCTGTGTAACTATTGTCCCCATCTTTCACGGAACGATACCAAAGGCTGACAAGTGCAGCCTCATTCTGTCTGTATCCAGCTAAGAGACTCGACTGTTAGTGCGGTGTGCTTGAAAGTTAGGTTGGTGATATGGAGCAGACCCGCGTTTGACATGGAGTAGGTGATTAACGCCAGCATGATAATGATTTACCGCCCTCGCCGCGGTGCCTGCATCAGTCCCACGTCAGCATATTCTGTGTTGCCGGTGGCACCGTAGAAATTTCTTCAGGGGTCCATGTATCTCCATCAGTCAGTGCTTTCTCCGTATTGCATATTTCCGTTTACAGTCGAAGCGCCGGTAGCCCGATTGTTAGCAGCTGCCTACGGTCCGCTCCGTTACCTGGTTTGTCCCAGCATTCAAAATCCTGCCGAGTTGTTGCTGGTCGCTCAGAAGATGTTATAGCCTACCCACTGTTCCAAATCGTGTCTGACATATAAAAAATTAAAAAATGCTCCAGTGGCTATGGTCTAGTCAGTTCCAAGTACTTCTCTGACTCGGACTGCGATCGGCATTGGACATTGGATGATTCGTGATAAGGCCAGGCCTGCCGCTAGTATCGCACGGAGGTGAAACGAATTGTATGCTCAGATGCTGCTATGTCCCGAAGTTACCGGCCGGACCCTCCCTCTATTATTGAAAGCCACGTGCGATGTTCAACGGCAGGGCTCGTGAAGATCTTGGTGCGACAAGCACTGCCGAAGCTGGCGTTTGATATTGGATACACACTCTGATCGCAGAGCGGCAGTTGCAACCCGTTTCTCGGTCGGATTTCTTCCGGCTGAGCGGAGATAATACGATACCCATCGGAGAAAATCAAAAGACGAAAATCACCTACACCAATCTTCGTCGATCTCCTACCTATTTCTGTCTCGTGTTTCATTTCTTCATGTGACGCCTTAATACACTTTCGGGCGGTACGTTGTCATTGGAAGGCAAGCCGCTGCTGCGCCACGTAGGGATGGCTGAAGACAACGGTGATGATCTGCACTGAAGTAGCGACCCGAGCTGTTTGTTGCGCCGTTCCAAGGTAGCAGTAGATCCGGCAATTGTTCCTTGCCATTAAGTGCGATTGTAAGGCTGTGATGTCGTATAATGATATAACAAGCCGGCAGTCATACATACGAATTCTGACATGGTTTGAAACCCATGTCCAATACCAATAGTTCTGTGCCCCTGGTGTAAAAGCAAGTTTCGAGTACCTTGTAGAGGTGTTGTCCAAAAGAGACCTAGCTTGCGAGCTGATTGCATACTCGTGACTTCATCCATGTTGGGGATGCGATCTTCAGGTGGAAGATCATTCGAATCAGAAGACCCTGTCTGAACAGCCGAAACCAGAGTGTCGCCCCTGCCTGTCAGTTCGGTTAGGACCGCTAGTGGATTCAGCTGGATCCTTGTACCCTGCGCTGAGCATCCCGCCAAGGTGGGCGCGATTCAGATGTCTGACAAAATTAAGAAAATATCGACATAGGGATATGTTGTATTCCTAAATGCGACGCTGAACTCTGTAAGAGGTGAATCTCCTTCCAAAATCGACATGTTTGACATAGACTGGACCGCGAGATTGCTAACAATCTCGCGGTCAAATCTGACGCAATCTTTTGTGGAGTGTCGAGACTGATCTTATGAGCCGTACAAGTACGCCAATTGAGTTCAACCTGCGAACATGTGTCGTGCAACTGGAAATTAGACCCTGCACACCTTTCACGACTAAACTGTTTTTGAGCCTTTACACGCTCGTCAGCCTCTTCTCTTGGTACTGTTGATCAATTGGCGGTAGCTGCCAAGCACGAATGAGCTAATAACAACACAACGAGCTCATTACTGTTTTGGTACAGAGTAGGTCGAATGTCTCCAGAACAAGTTGGATCCGCTTTAATAGTCAGGGGCCCAAGGCTATCTATTATGGTCCACTGTTAAACCTCATAGCCCAGATGAGCCGAGTCATGACAAAACAATGCCATGGCAATTCCGCACTCAAGTCGTGGGTAACAAGCAGATCGAGATCGTGGCGGAAACAACTCTCATGGTGCTTAATTAGTGCTGGCCGGTGCAATTGGCCCCAGCGACAGCTTGAGGCCGAGTTCCTGAGTCTGTGAATCTGGTGTTGAGCATGGGAGACGATTGTGGAACCTTTGTCGCATGCCTCATTGGCTCTCTTCCTGCCGTCTGTCTGTAGCGGTAAATCAGTGGTAAACGTCGAGGATACTGCATACTGGTATTCCAAATAGGCGGTTCCTTGTAGATGTGGCTTGGCGCAGCGGTTTCTAATAAACGGTCAGTAGGTGAACATTGGAGCATGTCGGCCAGACATGCAAAGTTCCAATTGGCAACAATTCCCTGATCATGGCAATCAATTACCAACTGACTTTGCTTCACTTCATCCTCTTCTCGCCCCTTCCCAAGCATGCGAGACGATGCTAAAGGAAGCTCAGGGCTGGCAAGTGATCACCGGCTGGGCTCAACGGTTCTTTCCGATTGGTGTGAGCAGGCATGTAGCACGTGGCAGTCAATGCTAAATCGACCGTTGTTTTGCGCTGGTCTCAGATCAGTTTGTGGCCTAAGTTTTGGCGTTTGCAAGGCTGGAACCGACGTGGACTAGACGCACCTCATCAAGTCTGTTGAATGCAGGAGCCTTCTAGACCTGGCTCTGCGAACATGATTTTTCTCGCTAGGTTTCATTCTGCGTGTTTCGTGATAGTCGACGACGAACGCACGGGGCTTTGTTTTGGTTCACGCAGGGGACTGACGTAAAACGCGAAGTGCAGGTTGAATGGTCTGTGCTCGACGGGCATACCGAAGAGGAGTATTAATACGGAGTATCTTTGTCGGTTTCGATGCCCTTTCTGATGTAAGAGGGGCAAGGCGATGATGAAAATCAATTGTTTCTGATGTCGATAGCTGCTAGGTACTAAGGTAGGCATTGTAGCGTGTAGAGCCTGCCGACTTCCGTGCATGAAAGAGCACCTCCTCATGACGGCGTGACGTGACCTGAGGTCACCATGTCACTTTGGGCAGGGGCCTTATCCTATGCATGGCTCCTGCCGTGTCAATCACTCCCTTGATCTCGGGTAGGTAATTATTTTCGTGATATGGAGGGTTGTAGGCAAATTTTCGCTTGGCTATCTGAGACCCTGCCGCCATAGCGAAGTGCTCGGATTCTGGCGTGAGGTTTGTGTCTGTTCGCTCCAGAAATAGCTGTGCTGGCCCTCTGTCCAGTAGGCAAACGGCAACTCACAGACAATCCTCCCGCCTTTATGCACTGTAAATATCTTCAACGTCTGTCAAAGCGTCCCGATCATCTTGAGCTTATCGGCGGATAAGACAGGCCGTGACATGTTTGGATGCCGTGCGTTAGTGAGTCGTGAGGTCGAGGGTTTCAGGCGTTGATGTTGGACGGATTGGAAGCGCTACTGCTAACAAGCCACACGACATCCTGACTGGTAGAATACCCTACTAGCAGGATTTATTAACGACGTTCCAACCACTAAAGACCAGAAATCGGCTCACTTCTTGAGACTACCGTGCAATAGCGCCCAGAATAGAGCGCCCTCAGTTGGCTCCCATGAACACTACGGCTAAGATTGCATCCTACCAGCGGCGAGAGAGGATAGTTTGGAGTGCACACGGCTGACCACTTACTACACCTCCTATTGCATTCAATGCATCCGTAGAGTCTGTCTCCATTATCAGGGTCCCCTGTACACCATCACGCCGGCATATTTCCACGGAGTATGTCCTTGTAGCCTGCACCACATAGGATGCCAAGCAAATGTCGTGTTGTATCATCCAGACTAGCGTGATGGATGTACACGGGAGAGTTGCTCGACGTCCTGTACCAATTTTCCTGTAGCCTAAAGATATCACCAACAAGTGCCTTGGGGTTTCTTGTTACAGGTTGAGTGTGTAAGTGCGGAAGACAATAGGACCTTGCCCGAGGCGGTGAGTTAAACACCATGGGGCTCTATCCAGTCTCCAGGGTTTTGAGAATCCGCACATCGCCAACGTTACATTCATATGATCAGCCGTTCAGGGTCATGGCTCGCAAATCTGGCCGGGAGATGCCTGCGAAGACTGATCTGCCCGGGCATGTTATGCGAACGACCAGGACCCACTAAGCGATTTGTTTTGTTTTGTTTCGAAATAGCTGTACCCAATTAATGCATTGCACAACATGACAGCCGGAAACAAACTCGGCCGAGCATAAATGCTGGCGGAGCTGCAGCATGATCCCCGCGGGTACGACTCTGCGAGCCTCACAATTCATGGTCTACCGCCGCCACCCACCATCCAGGCTATAGATCATGCGGACCAATCCCCAATCCCGATTATCAGCAGGATTCCGTCTTCTGGGTTGACCCTAGGAAAAGTTGGATGAAGAGTTGTTGTTGGTTTGTGTAGAACCCTCGGTCCGCAAGCCAAGCCGACTGGTCCCCCAGTCAGGAGTGTGGGGATAAGACGTCCTCAAGCCAACCTCCCCTCCAATTCTAAACTCTAAATCCAGTATGGAGGGTGCCTATCACTATCTCATCCAGTGTAGCCTCAGAGGCATCATCGTTGAAACAAGACATTGGACGAGATTGGTGACCTCCGTTATCGCAGGTATACCCCTGATGTACTTTACGCAGAACGTGCTCTGTCAGTCTGGCACTTTAATCTTTTGGCTTTTCGCCTTCCTTATGCTTTGCTCCTGGCCTGCACAACATATATGTCTGTTTCAAACTCTCGTTCCTGCTACCCCGGGGCAAAGTTAGTAGCCCGGTATGGAAGTGGCGTTTGTTGTAGAGATACTATATTAATTATGGTAGCCGTTCCGTTCCGTTCTTATTAGCAGTTCGCGTAGTCCATGGTGAAAAGAAGTGCACTAGACCCTAATTGTTCGATAAATGAGTGACCAGAGCTGGTAAGTGGGGAAATTAATCCACATATTGGATCAAGGTGATAGAAATACGCAAGTGGTGGTAGGTTAATTTCACCTTGAAAGATGATGAGTATTTCTGTCACTGGTGGCTCCTACATGATGTTGGCGTCAGGGGATGTGGGATGTGGAGAGGCTATGTATGCATCGACAGCTGATCATCTCAAAGGTTAGCTAGCAGCCACGGTTAATGCATTGAGATGTCATGTCGAATGTGGTGTTCTCTTGTGGGCCGATACCGATAATTTGGTGACATATTACTAGTAGACAGTAAGGGCTATATTCCTGATTTTCAACGTCAGCCAGCTTCAGCCCTGATAATCAAAATGCGACAGGTCAGCTGTCCAGTCCCTGCTGCGTGTCACCTCAGATGGGTTGGGCTTCTATCAAATTTTTTTAGTCTCAACCTATACACGCTCTTGTGAAATCAGTCCCCAGTTGTTGGCTGAGCAATGTGGAGGAGGCGTTCAACGTTGAGGTCTCACATTGATTCCAGAAATTAGCAAATCAGCATCAACTGGTTGAGTCCTAGTTCTCGATCACGTCTAATTTAACACCACGGAAGTGACCGGCTTTCAACCGGTTTACCAAATGCAACAAGCCATGCGAGTCTAATATGAGATGAGATCGGGTTTTGGCAGCAAAGATGGTGTGTGAGTTGTGCATTGGTAGTAATATTCAAGCAATTATAGTATAGATAGAAGCTACCTTCCGGTTGGTCTCCCCGTTGAGGCTTTCTAGGCTTCGAAGCGTGTCTACTGCAGTAGCCAAGTTCACAACAAGGGATTAATCTGATAGAGAGGCTAGTCAAAAGCCCTGCTGCCCTGTGGCCTTAGACCTGGAGCCTGGGAATGAAGAGTTCATGGATTAATGTCTTTGAGGTGGCTTGAGGGCAAGGATCACTAAGGGACATGGATATTGCTCTGTAAGAAAAAGAGCCAAGTCAGGAACGGCATGGACAATCGGTCGTGATCGACAAGGGTTTTTGCTGTGGGTGGTGGGGCATAGATCTTGGTAGCAAGCCCGCACTGCAACTTGGCTGTTCAACTATTCCAGGGAGTCAGATACGTCTTGTGCACGTCATGGTTCCTCGTTCAGTTAATGCATGTTTCGGAGAAGGGTTTATGGTCATGGCTCAATATTAATTACTCTTCTTGTTGGAGATGGCCCATGTTGATATCCCTGCGTGCTTTTGAGCCTCTCAGCACTTGCGAAAGGTTAATTTTGCATCTCTGGACTTGATGGCCGTTGCCTTTGATCTTTGTTTGCGATGCTGATGCTCTGTACCAGAAGTAGATGCGCCGCACCAAACAACAATTACGTGACAGGAGTGCCCAGGGCCGGCACGAGCCCTTAGGCCCTTAGGCCCACGTTGGCGAAGTGATTGACTCCCCGTCTGGTCCAACGTTCGTTCAAACTTACATCTGCCGCCAAAGTCGGGTCAAATCGCCGCCGGCAGCTGTCAAAATACTATTCGAGTCATGCAACACGGAATTATTATATAAACCGTTTCTTGGTAAAAAAGCTCAGAGATCAGCATGTTCTTATCAATGATCCCTGATTAATAGAAAGCGGTTTGTTGGTGATTCGGACATGAGACGGGGGGAAGATTGATCAACAAACCCCCTGCTTTGAAGCATTGTTAACATTGGCTGGTTGCTCCATGCTGCAGCGAGCTGCATCATAGCCCCCTGTCATTGCAGCAACTGTCATGGATCACTAAGGTAGGTGGGCATTGCGGACACTGCGGGCAGCTTGGTTTTGGAGGACTCTATTTAATTAGGTACCGCGCGAGACAATAGATTAGGCATAAAGTTGCATATATCGACTGAAAGGGGGGAAATTCGATTAAAAAAAAAAACTTCCTCTATCCAAGGTTTATCGTTCACGTAGACGGTATTC
Source organism: Fusarium tricinctum (assembly GCA_020744515.1). Lineage (NCBI taxonomy): Eukaryota > Fungi > Ascomycota > Sordariomycetes > Hypocreales > Nectriaceae > Fusarium > Fusarium tricinctum. Next base: position 5,232,861 of record JAGPXF010000002.1, on the reverse strand, counting down.
CTTCGTCTACCGGAATAAACCACGGCAGGTCCGGAGCAAAATGCCTGAAGATCGTCCTCTTGTCGCATAAGTTACCCTATGCAATGGCAGGTTGAGAAAGATGAGACGCTAGGCCAGACAAGCATCAAGTTATGAAATTTCGCCAAGAGTCGTCCTGATCGACCTCTTGGTCAAGTGGATATGCACCCTAGTCCCCTCCAATACTCCGGTGAACTGGCTAGACTGGTCCCATCCCGTCTTGTCTCCAAAAAAGAAACGGCAACGCACTTGGGCCATAGAAATGGGCGCTCACTAATTTAGTGCCCTGCGGGCTGAGCCAGGCCCCTACCTAGGTCCCCCAAGCTCCAAGCTCCAGGCTCCAGGCTCCAGGCTCTAGGTAGGCTCCGTTAGCCAGCACCCAGCACTAACACCAGCCGTGGCGCTTTTTCAAGCCAAGCCAAGCCAAAACCCTGGGTCCCCAGTCTTGAGTCTCAGTCGTAGCTGCCTTAGTCTGAACTGGGTAGACAAAGTGCCTCGGCCGGCCTTTACTCTCCACTTTGGATCTCTCCTCTCATACCTCTCACCCTTCACCACTCACCACTCACCACCTCCTGGCACGCCCACCATCGTCCGCAGCTAATACACCTCATCTTGAACTTTGGACACAACGACAGAAATAGCCACTGTTACAGATTGAACGGGCTTCTGTCCACTCGGCACTTACCGGAGACTGTGGGTTCTTCAGAGGGCACGGCTGCACGGCTACCCGGGTACGGTGTACCTCACTTCTCAGTTGGTTCCCTCTTGATCTATCCAGGTCCTGGTTGTCCCCTCTTTCTCCATCAATGCCTTCCAAGCAGCTGGCTCAGTGACCGTCCGGCTGGATACCTGATGACATCGGCCGTTTGTACTAAATCCTGAATCACTCCCTAGTCATTCTCAATTATCAGCCTTCCTTCCACCTCGAATTCCAATTCCACCTTGATCAAGTAACGGTCCATTTAGAGGTATCCCCCTTGCCTAGACGCCTCTAAACTCGACGCCCTCAACTGGATTAGACTCGACGGCTTTTACCCCCTGTCCCCGCCTGGCTCTCAACGTCCTGGAACCTGCGGTGCAGTGTGCCTCTAGCTCTAGAGGGACGGAGTAGACTAGTGCGTACCAGAAACCCCCTCCCTCTACTCTACTTCCAGCACGATACGTGCTCTAACCTGGACTAGGTTATGATGCGTTAGTAGAAAGACACCCCCAATGATTACATGCGATGGGGCGGACAGAAAAGATAGCCCCTACACAATTCTGCCAGGCGCTCAACCCAAGCCAAAGACAAAGAAAATGCGAGGTGCTGTTTCCGTATTAAGTACGGGGATAAAACAAAACGCAGAGATTAGCAGCTTGTAATTGCACTAAGAATGGATCGTGGCTCGCACTACACCACCACCTCGGATCATTATTCAACTTGAACTCGGTTCGTTTATGCCAGGCCACCATGCTTCGAGACTCGGAAACTATTTGTGATTCCTGGCCCACAAAGCCAGCTATTGCTCGCCGCCATCGATAAACAAGAGAACCCAGTGAAATAATGATACTACCGTGCTGTACCCTCAGGCCTCAACTACACCTCGTCTTGTCTCTGTCTGTTCGCTGGTGTTAGTGCCAGCCCTGTTCTCCATATTCCCTTACCTCGCCCGTCATCCCCTGACCCTTGATGCATCTTTTCATCTCCCTCGTCCATCAGCCTCCCTCCACTTCCTTTCTATCCACTCGTCACTCTTTTCCGCACTCCATTTCCCGTCCTTTCTCAATCCCTCACCCTACGCTCTCCGCCGTTACTCGCTGCCGGATGGGACCCACTGAAGCCCGCTGTTGCAGTACAGGGATCCCTTGACCTTCTCTGATCTCCTGCGTGGTTCCTTGCCGGCCCTGGCCCTGGCCCTGGCCCCCGGCGTATGTATACCATGCTCACTCGCTGCACGCCTATAAACTAAGTCAGATTTGCGACGGTCCATCCTGCGAGCTTGGTAGTTCATCCTGATATTTAGCATCTACTTGGTCCTGGCTACTCTATTCTACACTGCTCTACAAGTCCATGAACACTCCTGATATCCAGAACCCTTACCCAGCGGACTAGATATAAGCCCAGAGCCCAGTGGCCGTTGTATGAACGCCTAGTTTTGTCTTGCTTGTCTTGCTTGCCAGGGACTCCATCGACCGTCTACCTGACTCAAATCACCTCAACTAGACGGCAAATAGTCTGATTTTACGACTCAACACTTGTATCATTTCGGGGGACCAGTCATACTGTCACGTCTTTCCCGCTCCAAGCCCAATCAACTTTCGTTATAACCTTCTACATTTCCCTTTCCCCTTACTTATTATATTATCCCTCAAAAGCCACTACTGCAGCATAAAGCTCATTCTTTTTGCGGCTTGTCCACGTTTCCCCAGCCCAGCCCAGCCAATTTTCTTCCCGATCCATTGGGCAATCCCACCTACCTAGGTAACGCCTGCATTAAAACGACACCCGCCTTATTAAGACGTTTAAACACTCAGCTCCCACACAGTTTTGGTCCCCAGTTTCATCTGTCCCTGGACATCCCACACTCGATCACTCTTCGCTGTCGCAAATATATATAATTATATATACAAAACGCCAGGCATCTTGTAATCGCTGGTTAATCTTCAACTGGATCTCACCGCCGCCTATTATACCCTAATTGCAGGCTCAGTTCGACCGTCAAATTGTCGCTCCTTTTCCAGCAAACCTGGATCTTGTGCACTGCATCGGATCTGCAACGATTTACCAGCGGGCATTTGGAATTATTATGCTTTGAAAAGTCGACACTTGTCTAACTACGATTTACGTCTCATCTTCTGCACAATCACACACAAATTGCCTTCGTGGCACATCGAAACTTAGCAAATACAACCATGGAACTGATGGAATTGGTAGAGAACGAGCCTACTGCCCGTCCCTTCCAATGCGACTGGCAGTCTTGCACAAAGGTTAGTCTTCGAAACAACCCTGTGCCCACTTCGTCACACTAACATCTGCTACAGAGCTTTAATCGCAAATCTGATTTACAGAGACATTATCGTATACATACAAATGAACGACCATACGCTTGCTCTATCCCTGGTTGTGGGAAGAGCTTCATCCAAAGGAGCGCCTTGACTGTTCATATTCGGACGCATACAGGAGAGAAACCCCACCAATGCCAGCATATCGGCTGTGGAAAGCGATTCTCGGATGTAAGTGCAGAATGGATCAACGACCAGCATGGAACTGACCCGAAACTATAGTCATCGAGTCTTGCAAGACATCGACGTATCCACACCGGGAAGCGTCCGTACAAATGCGCCCATGATGGCTGCTCCAAAAGGCAGGTCTCGGAAGTCTCATTCAGCCCATCGCCTACTAACACGAGACCCAGCTTTTGCAGAAAAACCACCATGGTTAAGCATCAACGGAGGTCGCACCAGCAAGGAATGAACCCCAATGACATTGATGACTGCTCCTCAGACTCTGACGATGACGAGTCTCCGTCCACGCCTCAGCACTCCTCGATGACTTGGTCGCCCCATGATATGGTTCATATGAACCAGGTACCCCCAAACGGCTCGTTGCACCGAGCATCCTCTTATGCCGACTTTGAATCCCAGGTCCATAACCACCATCATGTGCCACAAGGCTACGGTCCCAGGCAAGGGATCCCCGCCAGCGTTCCTCACGAGTATCGTGGTTCTCCCGTCCCTGAGCAACACTCACACGTTCAACTCGTTCATCGAGCCTCGACAATGCCACGTCAAGCATACTATGTCACCGAGCAAGGAAATCCAGGGGTCGCTACGATGACAAACGCTGTTCCACCGCATTACCAATTATCACAGCAAGTGCAACGCCCTCCTATAGAACTGCCATACTCTACATCAGGAATTGCGACGTCGATTCAAAGCAGCCCTAGCACCTTTTCTGTCACCTCCGTCCCGAGCCCTATGGTTCCGGAGGGTTTCTACGGACACCAACCGGGAAGCCAGCCAGCGTACACAGCAGCCGAGTCCCAATCTGCTATGATTCAATATCACCAGCCTGTTCAGCACCATATGGCTCAGCCTCATCAGCCAGTGGTCTCTCAAGCGCAGCATATTCCTGCCACAACCGAACACTACCCTCCACCACCGGTTCACTCACAACAAGAGCAGTGGCCACACTACGACCCACCAATTGAAGTTACAACTATCGGTCAGCTTCCAGCATACGGAACTGGAGTATACGATATGTATGGACCCAAGATTGAGTTCGACGACCCTTCGCTGCAACTACCAAGCAGCAGACTGGCGAGCATGTGATCCTTTGCAGTCTATGTTTTACGAATATCATATTCAATATGTTAAGATATCCTTTTCTCCACGATAATCACCTGTACCATCACGATCATACCAAGCAAGGCTGGACCACGCAACGATCTCTGTTTGATGAACCTAATTTTCATTCTTAAAGAGAATATACCCACTGGAATACTTTTGGAGGAGACAATAGGCTGCTTTGTTTAATTGGGCAGTGTCTATAGGCATTTCTCTAGAACGCATGAAAGATGTCGCATTCGATATTGAGCAAAAAACATCATTGGGCGTTTTATCCGGTCTCCTTTCCCTGGCGGAAGTTTTTGAAACGTTTGTTTTCTTGTGACTATTGTTAGATTCACTGGCGTCGCATCAGTTCACCTTGCCATTCAGCTTTTATGCTGGTTTCTTCTAATGGCAACTTTTCGTTTTTGGGGTTTCCTCTTCTACTGTTAATACTTGGTTTCTCTTTTCTTTCCTCGCTTCAACATTCTCAGTTTATACCCTACGAGAGCAGCATGGTTAATGTCAGATTGGGCGGGATATTTGCCAGGGGGAAATTTTACTATGGTGATAATGCTTTGGATTGTAGAGTTTGAGTAGTTGTCGCAGAATTGAACTTACATATGGTTCTGTAAGACGATAAAAGGGGCAATGGAAGTACACGAGCCCACCCCAATGAACATAAAAGTATCTGGAGTTTTACAAATGAAGCTCCTCCATACCTACATATAATAAACATATACAAGAATTTCCAAAACTTAAAACATGGTTCTTTGTGTCTTTCCCACAATGATACGCTATAGAACATTGGCCGATCACGCCGAGACCCCTCGCTAACTTCCAGGTACAGTACTCACTTTAGTACTTTATCCAAGAACGAGCAGATTCAGTCGTCGGTGTAGGTACAGCACCTAAAGAGGTACTTGGCCTCCATGTGCTTTATTGTACAGTCAGTTGTCAGTTAATATTGATCTCATTCAACTACTATGACCGGGAGGCGGAAGATCCAGCGACCGAATAGAGATGACTCAGCAACTTCCCGAAAGGGAAAGGACGCTTTTGTGATGCCGAAGTGCGGACTCAGAGTGGCAAGCTATCCGAACTCCCCCCATTGATCATACCGATGATGCCTGCTCGCAGTTCACTATGAGTGCATCCAGGTAGACACTTTCATTCGTCTCTTTGAGTAGACTTACCATACGACACTCTCGGCTCACGATAAACCGTTCCCGTTTCGAGGACCGTTAAACGTGGCGGGAGGCGCAGACATCTGCCTACTCGAACGTCATCAGAACCCTCTATTATCCTTTCCTCTGACCATCAATCTGAAAATCTTCATTGCAAAGGCACTTTTGGTGCACCCACATCCTCATTATGGCTTTTAACGCCATGGTACTGCCGGTATGTTCTTGCGGAGTTTAAAGAATAGCTTGGGGACAGCGCTGACGAGGCTTCAGAACATGGCAGTGACAACAACGGAATTATGGCCCTCGATTGCGAATACCATGATGTCTCCTTGGAGGCATACAACCTCAATTCCCCTACGCCGGTCGGTTTCTTCGAAGGATAGGGCGGGACAGAATAAGGCAGTGGAATCCCAACAAGTATGTCGCATTGACTGATGCCAGAGCTTTAAACTAACGTATGTTGCAGGTGACTAAACCTCGAATTCCCGAATTTCTTCAACAACTTGACTCGACTTCTTTCTCTCGCTCACGATTCGCTGCAATGACACCAATGACTGCGCAAACAACTCTTTCCAGCATGGGTCGTGTTGGTCTTCAGGCGGCCAACCCCATTTTGCGACATCCCTACTTCCAACCCCGCGTATCGACACCTTCGTCATTCATGCGCTCGTTTTCTCGAACTTCTTCCGGTATTCTGTCCACTTCTCGCGGTATTTCAACTCTCGGTGCATTTTCTGTCCAGCGCAGAGCATTCGGCAGCTCCAATGGCATCTCTCGTAACCAACTGGCAACATTGGAGGAATCCGCCAATCGAAACCCTGGTAATGCGAACGCGCAGAATGCTTTTTATCAACTTCTTCTCCGAGCCAACATGCCTGCTATTCTTGTGGAACGATATCAATCTGGACGCTTTGCTACCAGCCCTGCCATCAACGATGCCTACCAACGCGCCCTCGCTCAACTTGGTGCTAGTGCCAATCAAGCTGCGAATGCGCCTGGTGCTATGAACGGAAACTTCGCGCGTAACCAATGGCCAACTTACGAACAAGGCATTGCCAATGCTGCCGTGGCTGGATCTGCGAACGCTGGTAATCCAATGGGCCACAAGGGTGAACCTATCCATGTTATCGTCCAGGAGTCAACTCGATCTACTGTCTTCCGCTGGGTCAAATTCTTGGCAATCTTCATTGTTGTTACCTATCTTTGTTTTGCACTTGTTACGATCGCAATCGAAGCATTTAGTACTTTCCGTCGCGGTGGACCAAACAGCAAGCAAGATTCTGAGGTCAAGGCAGAGAAGCAAACTACTACTTTCAACGATGTTCACGGTTGCGATGAAGCCAAGGAGGAACTTCAGGAAGTCGTCGAGTTTTTGAAGAACCCTGAGAAATTTAGCGATCTTGGTGCCAAACTCCCCAAGGGTGTCCTCCTGGTTGGCCCTCCTGGTACCGGTAAAACGCTTCTCGCTCGAGCTGTTGCTGGTGAAGCCGGTGTTCCTTTCTTCTACATGTCTGGCAGTGAGTTTGACGAGATCTTCGTTGGTGTTGGAGCCAAGCGAGTCCGTGATCTCTTTACTGCCGCCAAGAACAAGTCTCCCTCTATTGTCTTCATCGACGAACTTGATGCGATAGGTGGCAAGCGTAACCCTAGAGACCAAGCTCATGCGAAACAGACACTGAACCAGCTGCTTACCGAATTGGACGGTTTTGACCAAGATAGCAAGATCATTATCATTGGAGCTACCAATTTGCCTAAGATGTTGGATAAGGCCCTTACTCGCCCTGGACGTTTCGACCGCCATGTCAATGTTGATTTGCCCGACGTCCGTGGCCGAATTGCCATTTTGAAGCACCATGCCAAGAAGATTAAGGTTTCCCCCGATGTCGACCTCGAAGCTGTTGCTGCTCGATGCCCTGGTCAATCAGGCGCCGAATTGGAGAATATGCTGAATGTTGCCGCTCTTCGAGCCAGCCGAGCCAAAGCCGCCTTCGTCTCAAAGAATGATATGGAGTGGGCATACGACCGAGTCACTATGGGCTCTGAGCGAAAGTCAATGGTTATTACAGATAAAGAGAAGGAAATGACGGCTTATCACGAGGCTGGCCACGCGCTTGTTCAACTTTTCGACAAAGAAAGCTCAAACACTTTGTACAAGGTCACGATTCTCCCCAAGGGTCCTTCGCTGGGTCACACAGCTCAGCTGCCCCAGATGGACAAGTATTCCTACACGGCTGCGGAGTATATGTCAAATATCCGGGTAGCACTCGGAGGCAAGATGGCCGAAGAGCTACGATACGGTAATGACAAGGTGACATCAGGTGTTTCATCGGTAAGTTTGAGCAGAAAGTGTATTCCAACATTGTGCTAATCCAAACTAGGACCTTGAGAGAGCCACCGATCTAGGCTTCATGATGGTGACCCTCTTCGGCATGTCCAGCGTTCTAGGACCTGTTGAATATGGCCGAAGATACGAAAATCTTAGCTCTGAGACAAAAGCGACAATTGAAGGCGAGGTTCAAAAGACAATACGAAAGTCGTACGAGGATGTGCGAAAGTTGTTGACGGACAAGCGAGGTGAACTGGACCTGCTAGCTAAGGCTCTCGTGAAATACGAGACCTTGGACAAGTCGGAGGTGGAGAAGGTGATTCGCGGCGAAAGTCTTCCTGGACGTGCCGTTGCACCTAAGGGACCTATGAAGATGCCCATTCCTCAGGAATCTCCAACGCCTCCGGGCCTTGGTGGTGTTCCCCACCCTCATCCCCCAGAGACACCAGCACCTCCAGCAGCTGCTGCAGATGCGTCCAACACCGACTGAGGTATAAGGTGATGAATGACAAATCAGGGCTGAGGATGACGCAGAGAAAAGGGGGCCCTACAAGGTTCGCGCCACGTACGAGGTACGTGATGCGTGGGCAAAGTAGGTGACAATCCAAGTCGAGCGCATATTTCTACAGCGAGCATTGCGTGCGGGATTGGAGGGATTGCCCTTTAAGAGACATGGATGAGAATGGGATTCTCCAAGTAAGGGCGGCTGGCATATGTCTACACTTGGCGATTGATGTCCATATGGACTTTTATCTGTTGAGCGAGTGGCATTATGGGAGGAGCTAGGCTGGGCTGCAGGAGCCGAAAGAAGCCACCATTACCAACTGGGATGAGATGAGGTGATGCAGCGAATCTTTTGGCATGGGCTCACACCAAGCGTGTACATGGATAATCCCTTTCGGTTTTAAGTCTCAATTGTAATAATTTATTTTGTACCTGTATTGTATGGATGATAACGATTGAGATGATGTGGTATTGGCTCGTCCAGTAGTTTAGATGAGATGATATGATATCCATATGTCAGCCTTAGGCCACTCTACAAATACGACCGGATGAAAGACAATGTTGAAGTGTTTTTACTTATCCGTGGCAGTCAGTAACTCTCCGATAACGGAACGAGAACCTGGAGTTGGATACTAAGATAGACTCCATAACCGTTGTTACAAAAGAGGAGGAAGGTGCGTGGGGGAGAGGAGGGGAATCCCCCAGCTTGAATGACGAATGCCGAATGCGGGTCCAGTTTATAAAGAGCCCCCCAAAGTTTGTATCCGAGGTATAAGAGGCCATTGACGTCAAACAGTGAATCCTTGAGCTTTCAAGAACCTTTTTATTTCAAAGACATCACTCGAGAAGGGCCGCACTATCCTCATCATGACAAAGGTTCTCCTAACTGGTAAGTTTGGCCAACATCACTATCCGGATAGGCATCAAGTAACTAACAGCGTGACTGCAGGTGGCTCAGGCTTCATTGCCGGTATGTCAATACCTTAACATCGTGTTCCAAAAGAACAAGAACAAGAACAAGAACACAAATATCAGTGATGTGTCTAACTAACATCAACCCAGCTCATACACTCGAGCAGCTGCTCGAAAAGGACTACACTATCGTCACAACCGTCCGCTCAGAGGACAAGGCCAACAAGATCCGCAATGCGTTCGCAGACAAGGTCAAAGACGGCAAGCTAGAGATTGTTATCGTGCCGGATATTGCCAAGCCTGATGCTTTTGACGAGGTGGCCAAGACACCTGGTCTCGATGCTGTTGTTCACGTTGCAAGCCCTTTTCACTTCAACATCAGTGAGTAACGATCCTCTTTGCATCATTTTGTGTTGCATGGAGATAGCTGACTGAAACGAACTTGCGTAGGCGACCCTAAGAAGGACCTCATAGATCCAGCTGTCATCGGGACAACTGGTATCCTCAAGGCCCTCCACGCCTCAGCCCCTGGCGTAAAGCGAGTCGTCATTACCTCGTCCTTCGCCTCCGTTCTTGACGAAGCCAAGTTCGCCGATGGGTCACATGTCTTCTCCGAGAAGACTTGGAACCCCGTCACCATTGACGACATCGGCCGCTCTGACGCAACCGCCTACCGCGCCTCAAAGACGCTCGCTGAGCGTGCAGCATGGGATTTCGTTGCTGAGAAGAAGCCCTCCTTTGACCTTGTGACTGTTTGTCCACCCCTGGTCCTGGGCCCTGTATCTAAGCATCTTGCTACACTCGAGAGCATCAACACGTCCAATGAACGCATCGTCAAGCTCCTGCGGGGTGGATGGAAAGACGAGATTCCTCCCTGCACACCCGTGCCCCTCTGGATCGACGTCCGGGACGCCGCGCGCGCCCACGTCCGTGGCCTTGAGGAGCCCAGTGCAGGCGGAAAGCGGCTCTTTACCACAGCTGGATGGTTTTCGCACCGCGAGATCATCGACGTTGTTGCGAAGAAGTTCCCGGAGTTTAAGGATAAGCTTCCTGGGCCTGAGGTCAAGGGCGGCGAGCTTCCTCCCAAGGACCAAATTTTTGGAATTGACAAGGACGAGACCGACAAACTGGTCAAAATTGACTGGATCAGTATTGAGAAGAGTGTTACGGATCTTGTTGAGTCGCTCAAGGAGATTGGTATCTAGATCAGAGGTGGAAAGGATTGTTATAGATGTTATAAGTTATAGTATGCTACATTTAAGGACTACTAAACTAAATTACATAGTGAAAACGCTAAGCCTAGAATAATACATGTTGTTGATCGTATAGCTCATCATTACCAAGCCTTTGTGTACTCATACATACGTCGTGTACAATATCTAGCCTTTGCCCTATTGCTATTGGGGAGTTTCTAGACTTCCTTCTCCAAGTACATCGACAGCTAATTTCTCCAACATCCCACCCCTAGGATTTAGATATACTGAGACCCCTATGTATCACCGTATCCCTTGGTCTTTGAACGGGGCGGGCTGTTTGTTGGAGTAGAGGGTCGATAAGGAGGCGTTGATGGAAGTGCCCTTGTCGGTGGTGGCCCTGGGCTGGCGAGCATATTGAATGAGGCGTCGCGGGATCGTGGAGGGCGAGTAGGAGAAGTAGTGATACTACATCCAAGAGGCATCATCTGGGTAGAAGCTGGAGGGGTGATAACTCCATCACTGAAACTTGCTGACCCATGGTTATCTCTGACTTTTGCACCGTCCGGAGCAGTCATGACTATCATGGGTACCTGATTGGCACCGTAAATCCTAGGTGTCCTTTCATGTCGCGGTGAGAGTTTGGCGGTCGTGGGCGAGAAAAGGGGAGAAGATGGAAACCCGATCTGCTGATCCGACGCGGTAGGAAGAAACCTACGCTCACGAAGTCGCGCCGGCGGCGTAAGAGGAACGCCATCAGCGTCAGTGTGGGAAAGAGTTGGTGATACGAGAGGAGTGGGTGAGTCTGCAGGAGGTGGCGGTGATGTTGGATGCTTGATGAGTCTTCGGATATCGTTCCTGCGAGATCGACGTCTCCGAAAGAGGCAGAATACGAGAGCGCTGATGGCGAGAAATCCGACAACGGAGATGATGGCTATAGTGACTTTCACGCCCAGGGGCATTCCTCTGCTGGTTTCTGTGTCGTTTTGGTCGCTGCTGGATGGATCTGGGGTGGAGATTATGGACGGGTTTGTGCTTGTAGAGTATGATGTGTTTGGTATAGAATTTTGCAATGGTACTGATGTTGCTGTTGTTGCTTTTGAGGTCGTAGCTTTTGTCGAGAGTGTACTCTCTGTTTCTGTAGATGATGATATCCTTGATGTACTCGTAGCGGAAGCATCTTCCGTCTTGTCTACACCTTTGACTTTTTGGCAGTCTTTTTCGTCTCCATTGATAGACTCAGAGTCGCATATGTAGTAGGGCTGTGGAGGACCTGGGTCTACTATAGAATGATAACCGATGCTGCAATATCTTAGTATCAGGTCTCTCTGATCATTGAGTGAAGAAGCTCTTACTCTTGACAGGCGTTGATGAGCCAATTCACATTTGCTGCAAGCTTGTTAGCTACATGAGCCGAGCCAATATTGCGAGCATCATATCACACATACGATCTCTACCACGTTCTCCCAGGTTATCCACGCCACAAGCTTGAGCATCACAGCAGTACAGCGCCTGAAAAGGTTGATCCTTCTCCATACGGGCACTGTCTTGCAGGACCTCGCACACTCGCTCGAATGTCTCACCCTTGGGCGACAGCTCCTTGAGGAACCTCTCCCTGCACAAGGCGATACACCGTGGCGGATCCTGAACATCGGGCGCAACGAAGCCCCAGCTATGGCTGCTGCAGCCTCTTTTCTTGGGGGTCATCTGCATCCAGAAGAAGAAGAAGGAGGAGGAAGAGAGAAGAGGAGTGAGAGGAGTGTAAGGGCTGTTAGTCGTCTTTCTCCTCTTGCTATCGGCGTGACATGCTCTGCTAGAGAGGGGAGTAAGTGGATAGAGGAGAGGGAGGTTTCAGCCAGGAATCAATAGTTGGGCAACTCGGAACGAAGAGGAATGGGAGCGAACCGAACCGAACGGGACGATAATAACGTGGATGGATTGGGTGAGTAAGTAAATAAATAAACCACAGAGCGAGGAACAAAACAAGACGGAAAGAAAAGGAGGAGAGCAAACGAGCGAGAAGAGGAATACTTGAAGGGGGACGGAGCCTCACCGCAGCAAACAAGGCATAACGAGTATAGTAGTTACCTCAGTCCGTCTGTCTTTTACTTGTTTAGCTCTAACTATAACTATGAACACTACTGCAACTGCAACTCTATCTAGACTCATAGCTGCAGCCAGCAAATCACGATATCTCATCCACACATGGTCAGCCTGTATCTCTGCTTCGTGAGATGCCCGAAGAGTTACGAAGCACAAAACCGGTGATAGTCTATAGTTCCCGGCAGGACCGGTAGCATGGAAAAACACCAGGCTCAATTTGCTCCCTCCTTCTCTCTCTCTTTAGAAAGGATGCACGTTTGCTCGCGGGTTACACAGCTTCTGCTGCAGTTACCCGCGTCCGACGAGAATAGCCTCGTATGGGGGGGAGCGTACCCTCCTTTTCCCCATCAAAACTCCAAAAAAGACCTTGCAAGATCATTTGCCCTGCGCAGACCCGAGAGGCTTGCAGCGTGGCGGACGGAGAATTGCCCTATATAAGAATGAGTATCGAGGCCCTCGTGTTGTGTTTGTTCTATCGAACCGGGTTTCGAGTCTGCGGTGGTGTGGCTGCCAGCATTAAGAGAGGGAAATGATGGTACGGAAGCTCTATGAGCCGATTGTGATGATGGTTTTGTGTGTGTATGACGCTGGTGATAGTGTTGATGGTGAGAGTTGGGTACAGGGAAAGGTGAGCCGGGAGACAGGATATGACTTGTTCAGCTGTGGCCGTTGTTTGGCAGGCCAAGCGAGTATTCTACTAGGGGTCTTGCATTCTGGTAACCAATTATAGTCATTGTTTCGCGAATACTAGGCAAAAGAATACGTACTGTCTCTTGCCATGACATATATCTTGATACATAGATATTCGGCAATACTTGTCAAGTTCTGCATGTAAAAGCCCAACTGTCATGCAGGACTTGAGTTATGCTGATGCAGTATTGTATTGTATGCATCTATCCTTTACTTGTTCACGCGAGTCTACTATGTTTGTAAAGGACCTCACTTTTCAGTGCGTTTGCGTTTGCGTTTGCTGTTGGTTGTTGGTTGTTGGTTGTTGGTTACACAAACAGATGCCCTTGCACCGCTGCAGCCATGCTTCCCGCGTGTTGGGGAGAAAAAGCTGAAAGTCGCAATTAATAACACGCGTCATGTGCTGCAGATTTCCATTGCATTTGTCATTTCTACAATTGGAGAGTTTGCCTTTGGGGTGATCATGCCATAAGACGGTATCTTGCAGTCGTTTCATCTCCCTATGCAGATCGTTCTGTGTCTGGTGGTGACATATCTCTCTCTCTTTCTCTACTAATCAGAATCATGTGTTTGACTCTGCATAACAATTGCTCCAGAATATGCGCCTCCCTTTGCGGTGAAGACGAGACATGACTGACCGTGTATTAACATCCAGTGACAAGACAACTATAAAGTGCGTCCAACTCTGAGCTGAGCTGAGGCTGAGGCTGACTCGGCACAACGCATTAGAATTCAGCATCTGAAATGCAATGACACATACCCTCTCTCTCTCTCTCTTTACCACGCCTTACAACGTGCCTGTAGTAACCACATCTCCCCTTTCTGGTTCCCCCATCTGTGCAACAGAACCCTCTGCAGCAGCGGTCGACCACAAGGAATCAACGCCATCGGCCATCGACCTCTCACCGCAGGAAAGGAACAAAGTGTTACTCACGTGGGAGTGCCTGTCTACTCCCCATGTCCCCAAAAGAGAACCCTTCTTTGGCCTGTGACATGAACACGATTGGCCGAGTCGCCACCAGGACCTAGGTATACACACTTTGCACAACCTCGTATTAAGATTCTGACTCTCCTGGCGAGCTGAAGAACCGACCAAGACCCTTGTTATCTACCAGTGAACCAATACGGCTTTTCTATAAAGATAAACTGGACCTGACCATACCAATGGGATTTGGGCTCAACGTCACCACCAGCCTTGTTTCCCCTTAACATATTCACAATCCGTTCAATGTGATGAATCCTACCACTAGGCAGGGCAACTTTGAAGTCCTACTCGCTATGAGCTCAGGTTATTTGCATTACACAAATTGAGATTACTCCGAACCATCTGCTCTTGTACCGTACCTTCTGTCCTCTTTGCCCGTCGTTCTGTTCTTGGCTGCTGCAGATGCTCCGAGATAACGGATTACACATTCGAGTATGTTTCCGTAACAGGAGCCATCTCCTTGAGTATGTGGTACATAGTACGCAAAGGACCGATAGCTGCTCCGAAGAATTGCGGTTCGTCGGTCATTGGCTTTATTGGGGATGAGTTATGGAGTGGTCCTTGTCTTGCGCAGTCATGAAGGACTCGAGGCAAACAGATACTCGAAGTATTTCATTTAGGGCTGATCAGAAACTTAAAACATATCGAGTTGATTGCTAAATTCGGAATTTAATGAAGCAATGTTTCTCAATTACACTCGACCTTTGTTTCGTGTTAAGTGTCCGCTTTAGATGTCCTTCCAGAGGTTCTCAAACACTTAACAGTTATGGTAAAGCAATCTTAAGTAAATTGAGAATATATTGTCATGATATGTTTCCAATAGCCACCCTTACATTCCAAATATTAAATAGAATGAATAGAATGAATAGAATGAATGCATCGTGTCGCCTTTGCTTGCCCATCAAGTACCATCATCAATATAGGGTAGGCACACCCACCCAGCCACGTGACCCCCGGAAGCTCAACTCCCCGTGCCTCGGCTCCGGGGTGGACTCTCCCCTCATGACTCCAGGTCCACTTTAGCCGGGGAAGCTCTCAACAGGGACATTCCCCAGATTGAGACGTCCCAGGGACCTAGGGAGCCAGGGAGCCTCGGCATCATGACAACAAAGCTTCATAAATACAATCACTCAATGATTCATCTCTCACGTCGATATTTTGCCTGAAACACCACACAGTCCCATATAAACAAAACCCAATTGTCACCATGTCAGACAAAGCCAAGGACCGCATTAATGCCATCGGCAACCAGCTCCTCCCTATCAAAAAGGTAGCTCCCGGGTCAAGCAAGCTTCGCGTCGAGGGCAAAGTCGTCATCATAACAGGTACTTTAACTGTGTTTATCATTGCTAAATAACACCGTCCACTCACCACTTGTACAGGCACAAACTCACCGCTGGGAATCGGCCGTGCTACGGCGCATCAGTACGCAGAAAGCGGCGCGCGAGCATTGTATCTCTGTGACTTTGACGATACCCACCTGGAGACTCACAAGAAGGAGATTAACGCGGCGTTTCCAAAGGTGGAAATCCACACGAGACGCTTCGATGCTGCGGATGAGGCCAAGGTCAAGGAAGTCGTAGACGATGCTATTGAGCGCTACGGTCGCTTGGATGTCTTCTTTGCCAATGCAGGTGTCGTCGGGCGAACCACATTGTTCTCCGACTTCAGCAAAGATGAGTTCATGGCGATACTAAACACCAACACGTCAAGGTATGCCGCAACTCTGTTCCGGACCGGTATCATCTAAATTGAATCCTTCTACTCTAGTGTCTTCTTGGCAGCAAAGTACGCCGCCCCAGCCATGATGCAAACGTCAGCCGACAAGCCCGAGTCCTGCGGCAGCATCATCGGCACCGCCTCCGTAGCAGGCATACGCTCCAACGCCGGCTCCACCCCGTACTCGGCCTCCAAAGCCGCCGTCGTCTCTCTGGCCCAGACGATATCGTACCAGCTGGCCGGAACCGGCGTGCGCATCAACGCCATCTGCCCCGGCCTAATTGAGACGGGCATGACAGCGCCTGTCTACGAAGCTGCGCGAGCTCGGGGAAGTGAGAAGAAGATCGGCCAGCTGAATCCCACCAAGAGAGGCGGCACGGCTGATGAGATTGCCCGTGTTGCGCTTTTCCTGGGAAGCGATGAGAGTAGCTATGTCAACGGACAGGCATGGGCTGTTGATGGAGGGTTGAGTGCAGGCCATCCCTTTGTGCCTGGAAAGCTGGGCTAATGGTATCTAACATGACGCTTCAATTCAATTCAGTTAGACGACACTGTTCGGGATCTATCAGAAAGCAGCATTGCATCAAAAGGCTACCATGGTATAGCGCATCACGACTATTCACATATTCATGTTTCGAAATTTCGCAAATCTAACCAGAATGAAAAGATGGCTCTTATTTATAAATTTAGAAAAGAGCCTCAAAACTTGGCATTCAGCTCATCCGGTGTCAGCTAGCTATCTACTGTTTGTCACTCTGCCATATGCGTATATCTTGCTCTGATATAGCCAGACAACGAAAAACACGAAACACGCTGCTTGCCCAATCGCATCAGGCCAGTGCCGTAAGTGCCATCCGTCGCGCGATCATTCGAGACAAGTCCTGATACTGTTTCTCTCGTGTTTGGATAGCCCTCTTGTTTTATGTTTTGCGTTCTCAATTGGTATCCGACTTAGCCTTTCCTTTCTTTGGCCACTGTATCACACCACTCGACCACCTTGAAGTAACCACACAGTTTGTGCCGACCGTTCACGTGCGAAGAGACCAAAGAGACCAAAGAGTCTGAACAGTCTTGTCTTGTCTTGGTAACTGGTGGCTCCTCCTCGAAACGAACCGACCATCACACCCATCATTAACTAGTTGAACTTGAGCATCAATAACAAGCTGATCACTGCTGTCCATGATGAGCCGGTTATGACTACCGAACAAGGCCGTTATTGGGTAGAATTCAAAAACAAGATACAGGATAGGTCCTTTCTTTTAATAGCTTACCATCATACAATCATACCATCCACGATTAATGCCCACCAAACATGCTTCAGGTCTTGGCATTCGTAGATAATCATACCATGTGCTATATAACTATAGTTTCGTTTGACTTGGAAAAACGTCGCTTGACGAAATTATGGGACCTCCAAGTCTCGCGTTACGGGTTCTAGTCGAAACGCCAACCAAAACCAAGACCCCAAGACCCTAAAACCCCAAAACCCTCAATCCTCGCTTGCCTCGCTCAAGAAACCCCCATAACAACCATGACAACCCCTTACAAGTCTGAAACGCCCAACGACGGAGAAGTCCCATCGATAATTCCACAACCATGTAATAGCAAGGAAACATTGCCAGAAGCGTGCTGTGATAATCGTGAGCCGCGTCATCTTAAGAAAAAAGCATGTTAACAGGGACCATGGCTATATCCGTAGACGCCTGCTGTATATGGCTATATGCCCATACTATAGTATATCGTCAGGGTCGCTATATGCAAAATTCGAATCGCTAATACCAATTGTCCGCCTTATTTTCTTCCTGCAATCTTAACCCACCAGATCGTACGCTAAAATGCACAGAACGCTTCTCGTGGGTCCTCGAATTGATCGCCAGGAGGACCCGATTGCGTTAATCAATTCCCTGCTCAAGTTTGTCGGAGCTTTTGCACTTGAAACCATCAGCTTGCCATTCAAGCCAGGATTCGCTGGCGTCAACATGTAACATCCGTGGAGCTCCTGTCTTTCTCGATCTCGTCTGCTCGTCCAGCGATATTAGGAGTTGACATGTAACGTCCATCCCATGTTTTAGTTTTGGGGTGCACAGATGATATAAACCCCCATTGCGCTGGTGTTTCTTATCACGTTCTGCTTCTGGTTCTCTCATCGCCACTTTCATTTGCTCTTTTCTTTCAACTTAGACTTCCAGTTGCAGGCATCTGTGGTCCTTTTCTTTCTTACGATCCTTCTTTTCTTTTCTTTTCTTTCCTTCTTCTGCCATTCGCCAGTCGAATCTCTTTTCATCGAGGATCAGAATGGCTATCATTTCTCTTATCACATTGGCCTTGGCCGTTTCACCGGCCATGGCCCGCCCTCGTCCCCAACTCGGCGGCGGTGGCCTTGGCGGTCTTATTCCTACAGCCCTCCCCGGTGGCGCCGGCAGCCTCCCATCCGGTCTCCCCGGCTCCGGAGGCGGTAATGATGACTCCAACACACCAGGTGGTGGCCTCGGTGACTTGCTCGGAGGAGGTGCAGGCGGCGGTCTAGGTGACTTGCTTGGGGGAGGAGGTGCAGGCGGCAACGGAGGTGGTGATCTAGGCAGCAAACTCGGCGACTTGCTAGGTGGCCTCTTTGGGGGCAACGGCGGCGGCAACGGCGGAGGTAGCACTGACGCTCCTACCGCAACACCCGGAAGCGCTGCAGACTCCCGCGGCAGAAACGGCGCTGACGGAAAAGACTCGCCTCCCCTGGTCCCAGGCTCCGGAAACGATGATGCCACCGAGGCACCAACTCTCGTGCTTACACCTGGCAGTGGCCTCGAAGGCCCAGGTACAGCTCCTAACGGCGTTATCCCAACTTTCGTTGCTGGACCCGGCAACGGCTTCGGAGAAGGCAACGGCCCTGGCACACCTAGTGCTCCCGCTCAAACCCCTGGAAGCGGTGATCAGCCTGGAGGCGGCCTACTAACACCGCCCAGCAGCGGAACACAGCCTGGCCCTATCATCCCAACCTTTGTTGCCGGCCCTGGCAACGGATTCGGAGAGGGCAACACTCCCGGAACACCTAGCACTCCCGCCCAAACCCCTGGAAGTGGTGACCAGCCCGGCGGTGGTCTACTAACACCTCCCGCCAGCGGAACTCAGCCCGGCCCCATCATTCCCACCTTTGTTGCCGGACCTGGTAACGGCTTTGGAGAGGGCAACACTCCCGGAACACCCAGTGCTCCCGCTCAAACTCCTGGAAGCAGTGATCAGCCGGGAGGCGGCCTCCTAACTCCCCCTGACAACGGAACCCAGCCGGGAGGTGCCATTCCTACTTTCGTTGCTGGACCTGGCAATGGCTTTGGAGAAGGTAGCAATTCTGATAGCTCCGATGCTCCCGCTCAGACACCTGACAGCGAAAGCCAGCCCAGCGCAACCCTGCCCAGTGCTGACCTAACCCAACCCGGTAGTGGTAGCCAGCCTGGAGGTGCCATTCCTACTTTCGTTGCTGGCCCAGGAAAGGGTTTCGGAGAGGGCAACAACTCTGACGCACCTGAGGCTCCCGTTCAAACACCAGGCAGCGACAGTGGAAGCCAGCCCGGCGAGGATCTTCCTCAACCCGGTGACGAACAAACGCAGCCTGGTGGCGGTCTTCTCCAGCCTAGCGGTGATCAGACACAACCTGGTGCCGTCATTCCTACTTTCGTTGCTGGCCCAGGAAACGGCTTCGGCGAGGGCAACACTCCTGCTCCCACCCCTACAGCTGGAGCTGGTCTTGGTGACGGCAATGGCGATTCTACTGACGCCCCTGAGGCTCCCGTCCAGACACCAGGCAGTGACAGTGGAGCTCAGCCTGGCGGTGACCAAGAGCAGCCTGGTGGCAGCCTTCTCGACCGTATTCTCCGACCTGGCAGAGGAGGTCAGGCCGGAAACCAGGCCGGAGGTGCCATTCCTACCTTCGTTGCCGCTCCCGGCCAAGGATTCGGTGGTAACCAGAACTCGGGCTCGGGCTTCCAAAGACGAGTTCGACGCTCCATGTAAAAACATTCATGCTGTACTAGGCAACGATTTGACGGGTTTCTTATGTTAAAGGATTGAAAAGAGGAACAATTCGTATTCCAAGAATTCTTTGGGAAAAGCAGGTCTTTGGCCCTTCATTATGTATCTAACTCCATGGCAGCACCTGTCGTGGTCGATAGAGCAATTTTGGCGAGCATATCCTCCTTCCAGTGCACGTAGTCCTTCCGTTTAGCTTCGCTGAGAAAGTCGTATTTGTCTTGAAACATGGTGTCCGCCTTCTTGATATGCACTTTTGGCATGCTATCGCCGTCAAGCATCCCATCGTCTTCGGGATAACCTCTCTGGCCCAGCTTGACAACATCTGTGATGCCTTGATACCAGTCGCCAGTGAGCCAGGATTGTTCGTTTACTTTAGCAACAGCGTCATCGAAATCCTTGGAATTGATATTTGCCCAACCTTCCCAAGCGGTTTCCTCTGGTGAGTTCTTAATAGTGACTTCCTGTCGTGCTCTGGTGAGTAGAGCGAGGATCTCTTTTCGTACAGGAACGTATCCTTCTCGGTCGATACCTTCCCCAGTAGCAAGCGCTTTAACTCGCATGGTCACGAAAAAGTAGATAGCGGCAAACAGCGCTGTAACGTTCTTCAAAACCCACTCGTCTTCTGTACGACGCCCTTCGGGCGTCAATATGATTTCCATGCCAGCCAGAATAGTGGGAGCGAGGCTCTTGTGGTCTGTCTCCTCACATATCCATCGCGCGACAGGCTGAACCCAGGCATGCAGGTTAGCGCGTGTAAAAGTTTCTCGCTTCATTGTAGATTTTGACGGTGTCCCATTCGCTCCATTTGCCCCTTTTGTCGGCGTCCTGAACTGTGCGAGACTTTGCTCTTTAGTTGGGGTTGCTCTTGATGGCAATGGTCGTGATCCAGAAGGTGAGCCATCAGCATCACGAAACCTCGAACTCGGTGTCCTGACTCGTCCTGCAGCATTTCTACTGGGAGTTGAGGCACCGCTTGGAAGAATGTTATCAAGATGAGTGTAGAGACGTTTGTAGATACGAGGCGGGATTGGTGGTCGTGGTTCGATGGGTGGAAGATCAAGGGGAATTTTTAAACTGATACTGTAAGATTCATGCGATTGGAGTAGATTTCGTGAGTAACATACCGGTCACAGGCAATATTTGCGCATGCGTATAATCTGGCGATCTCTTCCTCTGTCTTAAGGGTGCTTGCTCGATGCCGCGACTGGGCAAGTAAAGAACCTGCCAGTTCTACAAGTTGCGGTGGTAGATCAGAGCCATAAGTCGGCATTAATGAGAGCAACGCTTGCTCAATTTGGCGACTCATGATGCTGGCTTTAGCTTTGGCTTTTGTGGCGACGAGGTTTTGTATAGCTTGTATTTGGGGGAAGTCAATATTTAGAAGTTGAGAACGCGGTCGACATGGAATACGCGTTACGTAGCGGTTGTTCCTGACGCCTGGTCACGGGATATGGAGCACCTAATTAACGTCCCCGCCAAATGATACTACTTGTAGATCTGTTCGTAAGACAGGGTTTGGGGAATTCCCGAGATATACTCGGTAATTTCAGGAGAGGATTAAGGTTTACTATGTAGAAAATGTCCCTGGTGAGAATAGAGAATAGTTGTAAAATCGGGTCAAGGTTGCATCTACATACCTTGAAGCGGCGATGAATGATCTAGATCTAGCCCACGGTGTAAAAGATTGCTGGAGGAACCTGGCAGTTAACATTAAGCTTTCAGCGATTCAGTTCTAGCGGCTCGGGGACCCCTGGCATCCATGGACCATGGCAGCCTCAACGTGCCACGCTCGCCTGCCCGGAATCGTCACTCCTTTAAAAGCCAGCCTGTCAAACCATCAATTGCTTCCCGATACCTGCATCGCGCAATTCCAGGTGCTCTTTTTATTCCTACGCAATAGTCGTGCCAGGTATTCGATACAATGCGCACCGGCCTCTTCTTTAGTGTCGCTTTCGCGACCAGCGTCTTTGCTCACTCGCAGAAACCGGTTGTTGACGCCAATGCCGACTGGATGACCAAACACATGGCGGGTATGTTACCTTTTCATCCTTACGCAATACTCCAAAGATACCTATATTAATACAGTTCCTTGCAGAGGAGCATCATGTACAGGGCTGGGATGCCGACTCCTTCTTCACCCTCCACGATTACAATGGCGACGGCTGGTGGCAAGCTGCAGAGATGATGCGAACATACGGCCTCTTCGACGAATCAAACAAAGGCATGGCCGACAAGCGAAAGGAAGAGGTTCGTGACATTCTACTAGGCCTTCTTGATAAGGACTCCGACTCCTCAGTCAGTCGCCAAGAGTGGGTGGACTTTATCAAGTCAGGCAAGACGCTGCCAGACCTGAACACCGGCCCCGGTCATCACGGTGACGATGAGTACGAGTACGAAATTCATCATTGGGAAAAGTACCACGACGACAATACCAAGCTCGAGGACCTGACACATCCCGAGGATATCGAGCACTTCAAGAAGCATGACGAGATGGAGGATGCTCAAGACCGCCTTGAAGCTATGCAGAAGCTTTCAATTGTCGAGGCCAACATCCCCCAAAAGTTTCGACGACAATAGATGATAGACAACGGCTTGAACTGTATTTTACCTAGGATACCATGGTTCGGTTGTGGGATAGGGGCATATGACATCATGACGGATGAACTGAACTATATGTACTGAACATTATTGGGATAATATGCGTGATGCATGATGTAGCTAGATCTTGTAAACACGAACATCAAAGACGCAGTGCCAGACGCCTGGCGCAAATGTCTTGACCTGCTCGATATGCTCGACCTTGGCTGCTCGATCTGTTCCTTGGCTCCAGTCATCGAATTTGCGCTGGATCTCTTGGCTCCTTGTTTCGGTATCGTTTGCGCCAACGTTTTCGTGGAGATGCAGCCATGTCTCACCGGATGGAGTAGAGATGTCCCATGTATCCCTCCAAGTCGGTTCGCTTGTGGGTAGAAAACCGCAGTTGATATGCCGTATATCTTGAGCAACACCACTGCGCTGTAGTGATTGGATGCGTCGTATAGCTTCCTCGTTGCTTTCGAGAAACACTATAATTTGCTCTTCTCCATTGAGAGCCTCCTCAGTAGGCAGAGCCAAATCACCACCCTGGACAATCCGTATTGTCCATCGGTTCATTTTGGCGCCGCGTCGCAACCCCTCAACACTCCATGGGTTGATCTCCCAGCAAAGAACTCTCATACCAAGTCGAGCATATGAGAACACGAAGTATCCAATACCAGCGTAAAGGTCAACGGCCCATGAGCCTGGAAGTGTCTTGTTCCTCATATCCAGGAGTCTCGCTTTCTCTTTGACGTTACCCCGGCTGAACATTGTCCATCTCGGAGCCCAGGTTTGGAATATGCCATTCTGTTTCGTCGAAACCCACAGTGTCTTATCGAAATCATCTTGCGACGGCTTTTCTGCCGATGCATTTGCAGGTCCAAAATCTCCATAGAGAGTGCGCAGCCCACTAGGACTTCTTCGCACGTTCTCATCCGTTACGTCTCCCGCTTTATGCAGTGGAATACCTTCGTTCACGGCCAGATGAGTCAGTGGCTCCTTTGCCTGCGTTGAAAGTTGTTCCAGGATCTTAGACCATAGTTGCTGACAAGCTTCTTGGCCAACGTTGTCTAAAAGAGCAGACCATTGTGAGGATGAGAAGCTTCCTGTGGGGAGGAGAGCCATAGGTTCATAGATCGTGAAGCGCTTTGGTGCGCTGTTCAGAAGATCTGCTTTCCATGTTGAGTTTGGTTCTATATCGGGAATGGCGACGGAACTAAGCCAGTCGTTGATGGCATTCTGAATGAGGTTGCCTTTTGGAGCTTTCTGTTTCGGCATGTTGATGGTAGGTGGAGTTTTAAATAGGTCCACAAAGGTAAGAGGGTTTTGAGAACTTCGACCAAGAAAGAGTTGTGAGGATTATATTCCAACGATTTGAACAGCAAAATTCGACCATTACATACAAAGTCACCATCTATCGACTGGTCGCACAGATGTAATGAAAGAAGTATCCATATTTGATCATAATTGATATGACAACTCTACCCAAACCATAAACATCCATTTCCATTTCCATTTCCATTTCCATTTCCATTTCCACTTAGACACCTCAGGACCATGGGTATTTTGACCCTATGCTATTCTACATGCAACATATGCCATTAAGTCCGTTATGCGTATACCGTTCTTCGTTACAAGAAGTAATCTCCGGGACCTCTTCTGTTTGCTGGTACATGTCTCTGGTCGTCAGGAACAGCAGAGAAGATACTAAATTTGGGGTTCAGATCCTTCTCCACAGCCATGATGGAAGCGACATTTCCGCAGCGGTAGCAGTAGTTGGGTGCCGACCATACAGTCACTACTGAGTTCTCGGGGAAATGATACTGGTGATGATTAGTACAACCCTTGTCGTTAGGGAAGAGCGCTTAAATACCTTGTAACCCTCGTTGACGAGCTGATGAGCTCGCGCAATCAACTTCAAACCGTTGACGTGATTGAACTCAGTTGCGACCTTGTCCCCAAACAACCATCCGGCGCCTCGAGGACTGATTGCCCATGTTTCTACATCTTCTGGATCTGACCACACCAAGTCGCAAAATGCACCCTCGTGGGGAATTTCTTGCGCACGGGCAACAACTCGGATCTGATCGATCGTTCTAATCTCGGGACTCAAACCTCCGTGAACACAGAGAATCTCACCATCGATGATGGCAGCAAGGACAAGGAAATCGAACACGTGACAGCAGGCCTTCCAGACTGAGGCGTTGCCATACTTTTGCTGGCACTCCTCGTAGAATCCGTACACTTGAGTAATTTGCCGAGATTCGTGGTTTCCGCGGACAAGCACTATTCTGTCAGGGTATCTGTGGAACATGGTTAGTAAAAGATACGCGACTGGAACCGAAGTATGCTTACTTCGCCTTCAAACACATTAGTAATGTGAATGTCTCCAAACTGAAGTACCCGCGATCCACGAAATCTCCCAAGAAAATGTATCGAGTATCGGCGCTCTGACTTGACGAGTTTGTGGTGACCCCAGAGTCTAAACGGTCTGCCATTGTCGCATCAGGATCCTCATCCGCGTCGTTTGCCTCGGTCTCCTCTGCCCCGCTGTATGCAGCTGCATTCTCGCCTGAAGACTTTATCTTCTTTCTCAACTTGGGGTTTGTGATCTCTGTTGGGGGTTCGATATCGTCCGACGTAATGACGGTGGTTGCTGTCTTCGGCGCCTGCACGTTGGACTCGCCTGGCATGCCGCCAGATACTCGGAAGAGCTCGAGAAGGTCGTAGAACTGTCCATGGATGTCACCGCACACAGTAACGGGGGTACAGACTGGCTGGATGTTGGATTCTGAGATACCAAGTCAGCAAAAGCCGCAGGTCAGCGATGAGTCTGGCGCTCTTCACCTTCCATCAAAATCTCTTTAACCTTCTCACACAATTCCTTCATGGCCCGCTCGGGAAGATAGTGGCACTGTTTGGCCTCCTCGAGCCACTCATCGAGGCCGGCATTGGGCCCCAAGTTCGCTGGGCCTGGTCGAGGTACGGTGGAAGCCATGATCAAGCATGCCCCGTCGATAGAAGAAGGGGAAAGGGGAGAGATGATGGCGTCGCGGGGAAGAGATATATCAGCTCAGCGATGTTGTACTGCGATCTGTGGTGGTAGTGGCACACACGCGGCGAATGGGGGTGGGGCTTTGGGCTTAGGCTTGCTGATGCTGGTGCTGGTGCTGGTGCTGGTCCTTGGTCTTTGGAGGGGTGTGATAGTGAAACACCGGAAATACTTCGGCCGTGATAGGTAGTGACAGGAAGGACTTGTCTTCGAGAGAGATTCACCTATTTTTATTGAAGTGATTAATCCTCTCTAAACGCCTTCCGGACACATTCATATAAAACAACTTACAGACACACAATAGTGTCACTCGCTGTACAACAGAGATAACACGTGAGAAGCAACACCATTGAGTGGATAGTCGCATATCTCTCCCACAGTGCCCCACTGCCACTGGCGGGGCCGCAAGGCGACGACTCATCGAGCCTTACAGCACTCACTCACTCACCTGGGCCTTTCGCAGTATCGACGTAACAGTTACAGCATCATCAAACAATATTTGCGGTATGCGAAATGTCAGCTCCAGCACAAATACATCCGGTCCGGAGGACGAACGGAGGTTCTTCAGCACCGGCAAGTCAGACCTCAGAATCGACAAAGGTGATTCATCCCTTGCCATTCCATAATAACAAGACTTGATGTCTAACTTGTCCCAGGGAAAGGGGACGCGTGAGAACAACTCCCAGGGGAAAGCTAGAGGTAGAGGCTCTAATGCGAGAACCACGGAGGCAAACAAGGTGATACGACCACCATCCGTGAGGAACGATGAACTCTCACTAACCATGATAAAAGCATGCGAATGAGGGCGAGACTCCCAAACCCACAAAGACTAAGGCTCATAATGAGGGCGAAAAACTCGTGATACGCCGTCTACCTCCCGGTATGACGCAGGCGGAGTTTCTATCAATTCTCGGAAGCGAGTGGGAGCTGGGTAAGGGCAGAGTTGATTGGTTTTGCTTTGCAGGAGGGAAAATCTCTACCGAGTAAGTGCGCAATAGTACTTCCGAGGCTCAAATTGCTAACCAGATGGAAAAGCCCTTCAAAACCTTCTCGACCAGGTCGTGCCTATGTTCATGTCACGAGAAAGGACGATATCTTGGCATTGAGTGAAACTGTGCGAAATGCCGTCTGGGAGGATGCTAAAGCATCTTTCAATAGTCCTTCGTTGATTGGCCCTCCTTCAGTTGAGTTCGCTATCTACAAAAAGATACCAAGTAACAAAAAGCGCACCGATGCACGTCAAGGAACCATCGACCAGGATCCTGAATTTATGGCTTTCTTGGAGGAACTAGCAAATCCAGCTCCGCCAAACCAAACTCTTGAGGGAGAAGAGGGAGACGAGCTCAGCAAGGCAGAGGCCAAGGTCACCACCACGCCACTTATCGAATATCTCAAAGAGAAGAAAGCGAACAAGTCTAAGGATAACGCATCTTCCAAAAACTCTAAGCACGGACAGGGAGACTCCAGGGGCGGAAAGGGTAAGAACTCGTCTAAGGAGGAAGACTCAGGGAAGAAGAAGGGCAGGGAATCTAAGGCTGAGAAAGCAGAGAAAGCCCCCAGAGAAACGGTCAAGATTCTGACCAAGAAGGCGGCCTCTGAGCAACATGCAGAGGCATCGAAGACCAATGCCAAAAGCCAAATCAACGACTCTAACAGTCAGGAGGCAGCACCCAAGAGTCGGCGTGCGGGGATTATGGCTGCTGCAAGAATCTTGCAACGAGATCTTGGTCTTAGCCCTGGAAGTGCGCACAGGAAGGCACGTCATGACGCTGCAAAGGCAGATTCAGATACCAAGACGGCACCAGAAAAGGAGAATCCAGCCTCGCCAGATGTGAAAGCAAATACTTCTGAACCCCCGGCTTCACCAGCGAAATCAACTGAGGCTGAGGCTCCTGCTGTGAGGGGCCGAGGGGCTGCTGCCAGTTCCAATAAGCAACAGCCGTCGAACCGCAGAACCAGAGGTGGAAAGAATGCTGAGAAGGGCAAGGAGAAGGAAAAGGACGGCAACAAAGAGACTAAAGAGAAGGAAAAGACCAAAGAAGGGACCACAGGCCAAAGTCAAGCGGCCCCCAACCCTCCAATCGTTCTCCTCAGGAAGAAAGGCAACGAAGCCGAGTCCAGTCAGCCCGCGAAACCAGCAAACACCACCCCTCCTTCATCAGTTACACAAGGAGGCAGATCAAAGGAGAATGCCCCTGCTGGCTCCAAAGGCGGCGCGAACAAGGCTGCCAATACTCAAAAGAAGCCCGTTGCCGTTTCTCCTGGCGCTACTCGCGGCTTTATCAAGCACGCCAACCCTTCTCAGGGAGTTACCGAGGCACTTCTCAAGCAAACGCTTTCAGCCTTTGGAACCATTACCTTTGTGGAGATTGACAAGCGCAAGGGTTTCGCCTATGTTGACTTTACCGAACATGAGGGTCTTGTGAAAGCTGTCACGGCCAGTCCTATCACCGTTGCGCAAGGCACTGTGCAAGTCCTGGAGCGAAAGGACAAGAAGCCTGCTAACACAAGCTCCACTGCGCCTGCTACAGCGCCAACACCAGCTGCTGGATCTACTGCCCAGGAGAAGACGTCCGGCAGAGGTAGACGTGGACGTGGCGGAGGCAACAAAGCGAAGGACGCCGGTGCCAGCAACCAGGGCGCAGCTGCTGCCGCACCAGCCTCGGCGAATGGTGGAGGCTGAGTTCCAGAGGTGTTCTTGCGGACTTTTCTCCAACATCTTACTATTCCAGCGAGTAGCCGGGTCTGTCCGGCTGTGCCGCTATGTCCCGAGCCCACCGCAAAGCCCAGCAGCTAGAAGTCCAGCTTGTTGTCATGCATGGACGGGACACAGATAGGAGGTGGAAAATAACGCATTTAGGACATTGCAGGCAGACAGAAGTATGACTGTACCCTGGTCCTTATGCATTTACCTCGCGAGCGAGCATCCCAGCTACAAATCAACCAGAGTCGATCTCTTATGGACAAACAACGGTACTGATCGAGGACACGTAGGTAGCATTGTTGACAAAGAGGTGGTGATTATGCTAGGTTTAAGAATCGAGAGACAGCGATGACTTTTAACATTTTTGCTCTATGATGCTATGTGATCCTAATGGGTTTCTGTTACTATATCGCCCTTTTAATCCAAGAACAAAATTGAATTTATGGTTGTATCTGGATACTGTCTCCATGTATGTAGATATCAGTAGCCAACTTGCAAATTACATGCACTTTGAATGACACAGGATAAGGAGTTGGAGTTGTCGCCGGTTTATGAATGGGTCTACAAACTCAAACAGACATAACCACTGCACATCAAGTCTCAGAGAGGAAAGACAAGGTAGATAGTTTAACAAAACATTCAAATCAAAAACTCTAGCGCTACTAATACTAATGGCTATCCTAACATTTGGGGGGATCGTTTCTACGCGGGCTGTTGGACCCGCATCCTGTAGTAAACGTGGTACATATCTATCTGCAATGAAAACAAGGGAAAATGTGTATCTCAACAAGAAAAGAAGAAAAATCCAAACATCCAATCCCTGTGGGGGAACCTCCTTTTTGAAAGCCAAACAACACTGTACTTTTTGGTATCCAAACCCGAAATTTGCGCCGTCCTATATCCCTTCAAGCCAGAATCCTTGGCTAAGTCGCTGAAATCGCTCCCACTGAAAACATGACAACGTACAACAACAATGCTAGAACAAATCCAACTGCAATCGCTTCACTTTGAGCAAAAACCTTCCTTGCACGCGCCTTCGCGTCCGTAAACCATAGAGTCTCTCCCACGCTCCGACGAGCAGCTCTAAGCCCAGGCAAACCATCCATGCTCAGCACGTTGGTTTGCTTATGGTAATCCAACATCGTATTGGCTTCAACTTGCTTTTCTGCCCACAAATCCATGGTAGGCCGCTCCTCAAACACAGCCAGCTCATTTACTTTACCAACCACACCCTCTTGAAGGATTTGTCCGAGGGACAAGTCCTTCTGAGAGGCCTCCTCAGGTGCGTATATACCTCTTTTCACCCGAGGAACACCGAAGCCGCAGCTTGTCTGGACTTCAAACACATCTGCCAGGATGACTGCTCTGGCGCCATCAAAATCTCGCTTGTTCCTGGAGATGGTGCGAACTAGAGTAGGGAACGATGGGTCATCCCACTCGACAATCCTAGACCGACAGAAGAACCTAACAATCCGGGGAGCGGGACCGAAACTCATAAACATCAAACACAGGCGCCCATTGTCATATGAGTGGGCAATGGTCTCACATCCGGAGCCAGTGCGGTCGATATAGGCACAGGTATTGGGTGTAAGGACAGCGAAATGTGAGTCTGCGCCTTTGGGAGAGACATTGATATGAGAACCCTGAGTCGGAGCTGAACCTGTAAAGAAGACAGGCTGCTTCTGCACCCAGTCGGCAAGGTCCTCGGGAATGGAAGGATATAGCTTCATGGCGATGATATAAACGTATGATACGAAAAGCAGAGCTCCCAATCAGCTTGATTGGGGTCTGTGTATAGCTGCAAAAACCAACAAAAAATAATACAAGTCTGAGTTGGAATGCTGCGAGTGAGATCGAACAACCCGGTGTGGGGTTTAAGTATCTCGGCCGGGATCGGTATACCTAATCAATGCGGGGCAATGGCGAGGCAATGTCAGACTAGGGTCTGATAGCCATTGGGATTGAGGTATATGAGGAAGGTGGATTGACCAGGATCCGATCATGGGGATAGAAGAGGTGGAACTTTGTGTAAAGCCCTACCCTACTGGGGTCACTCCTCAAGAGTATCGTGGAGGACATGTGTTCATGAGAACTATGACGGGGTTCTCACGAGCATGTTTTGTTTGGTCTGCAGCCCAGATGGCAGATCAAACAAGACAAAAGAGTGATTAGTTAGGGATGGGGTAGGCATGGTAAGAACCATCCTCATACCGCTCATCATCGTAAGCGCTGCTGTCGCTGCTAAAGTGACCATTGACAATGCTGGTCGTACGAGGGACATTGGAGTATGCCGCGCTAGACACAACACTGGCGGCCTTGCGTCCTGTTGCCAAATGGCCGTAAGCGTCAAAGTCGCTTGAAGGGGGTTCATAACGAGGAGACCAACCTCCGGGACCCCATGGCTCAATAAAGCTGGTCTGACGAGGTGCCACAGCAGGGCGCTCATCAAACCGCTTCGATAAGCGTTCCTTGGCCTCAAATCTGTCCTTGTCCTTGGGCTTTTCGCTACGCGATTGTCCTCGATCCTCACGGTCGCGGCGTTCGCGGCCTTCCCGGTGACGTCGCTCACGGGTGTGCTCATCACGGGGGCTCTCCTCCCGTTCAGAGTGATGACGGTCATCTTGCTCGCGGTGGCGTTCCTCACGAGGCTCTCGCTTGCTAACAGATTTGGTGGACACCTTGCTGGAAGCCTTGCTCGAGGCCTTGCTAGAAGGGCGAGATGGGTTCTTACGGGCCTCAGGGAGAGCAGGGAGGATGGCAGGAAGGGGGCTGGGCATAGGGCTTGTCATGGGGCTTGTCATGGCAGACGAGCCAGCCTGGCTACTCACAGCGTTGTGACGCATGGTGAGATTCTCATGCTTGGCCTGGAGACCAATGAAGCGCTGCTCAAGGTCGTGATGCTCAAACTTGACGCGCGCAACTTCCTCCTTGAGGGATTCCTTTTCCTCTTTCAGAGACTCCTTCTCCTCTTTGAGTTCATCGCACTCATTGTTAAGGCGGCGCTTGTCGCCCTTGAGCTCCTCGAAGTCGGTGTTGAGGCGGCGGTTATCTTCTCGGAGAACCTCAGCTTCAGAGCGGACGCCCTCAATCTGAGCCTTGAGCTCACGACATGAGATAGTGGACTCGTTAAGCTTGCGGTTGGTCTCCTCCAGGGATGTCTTAGATTCCTTCAGCTTGCGGTTGAGCTGATCGATTTGGGCCTTGAGCTTGTCGTTTTGGGAGCTAAGCTTGTCGTTCTCAGCGTTGGCCTTGTTGAGTTCGGTGTTAGCCTTTTGAAGGTCGTCGCGGAGCTCAGATTCGAAATCAACTTCATATTCGTAGTCGTGGTCTTGGACTATACGGGGGAGATGAGGATTAGCAGGGGGAATTGGGTGATGTGAAAGGCGGCCATTGAACGTACCAGTCAAGGCCCTTGATTTGTTAGAGGAAGAGGATGAAGAGGTGGTGCTTCTAGCCGAGGTAGAGCTCCTGACAGAGGAGCTGCTCCTCTTGGTAGGGCTGGCAGAGGTCCGCTGGTGCAGAGGCATGGCGTCGGTTGGTCTGGTCACGATCGCCTACACAACAAAAAAAGAAGATGGAAAAGAAGAGCGAGAGGACGCCAAAGTCGTCTCGATGGTGTCTTTGTTGGTGGTTTGGTTTAGTGTCAACTCTGTTCGCTGCGGTGCAGCTCTGCCCAACGACCAGCGGTGTGTTTGGTCTGGCAGGCGGGTAGAAGAGCGCGGGCGGTTTTGGCTGGAGAGCACTCTACTGGAAGGGTTGTAGCGGGAGCGGGAGCGGGAGCTGGAGCCACAAAGGCAATAAAAAAAGTGACGTCGAATTTAAAGAGTTGAGTGAGTTTATTTCAAACTCTAGTGAACTAATGCTTTACTAACAAGTAAAACAAGATAATATCTGTCCTTTCTGCAATATGTATACAGACAGAATAGAGAATATTCGCAGATCAAGGTCAAGTAAACCTGTGTGTGTTGGAAAGAGAAGTAAGTTTGGGTGCAGACAGACGAGGGAAAAAGTAGAATATTCGGCTTGATATGGGTTTTGTCAAACTCGGGTGTGGGAGGGAAAATTTGAGAAAAAGAAACGCCTACCAGTGTCTGAGGTGTCTGGAATGGGGGGGTGGGCGAGTGTGAGTCTGAGTCTGAGTCTGAGCTTTGAGGAGGGGGGCGCAATAAAGGAAGGGCCAGGTCTCAAACAAAGTAAGGCAGGCAGGGGGGAGGGATATGGGAAGGAAATTGAAGTGAATGAGGTGCTCCTTCTTAGAAAGACTATCCGTACCTACCTTACGGACACCTTGAGGTATTGCAGACAAGGGCTAAACGGCAAGAGAGAATATGCCTCGCGCAGTTGTGCCTGCCTGGAGGTGAAATTACATATTCCCTGCTTTGTTATCAATCGTCTTACATACATGACTCTTTCTACTACATGCTCGAGATAGACAAATGACGACAAAACGCAGATGGGAGTTATCCACGATCTGTACTCTACTGTACGTCCATGCAGAGTCGGTACATCGTGGTGCACGCAAACGCGGAGAGAGACGGAGAGACGGGAAGGGAGGATGCTACACACCCTCACACACACACACACAAGCTGAGCTCGAGGGAGGGAGATTTCCTCTCCGTCCTCCTTTCTGCAGCACAGAATAATAGCATCAAACCCCTGTCTGTACCAGAAATAAAGGGAGCAGAGGGCGTGAAATAGGTCAAGAGGGAGTGAAGCAGACTTCTCTTACAACCTCGTGATTGGAACATCAGAGACATGGTAAATGGGAACTGCGCATGGCGCACACACTCAGACTCGCATTTGCGCTTTCACACAACCATGGATCCCTTCTCAACTCATTAAACCCGCCAGTGCGGTATGCGCAAAGCTGATGAGCGAAAGCGTTGTGACGCCAGCAACAGGGACCATAATCAACGCTCAATGCCCAAGGGGAGCCGAACAGAGCCCAATGCCCACTTCGCTCACACCCCAAAACGTTAAACCCCTGTCAAAGCCGGGGTCTTTTATGTTTCTCTGCCGGCTCGGCTCCTGCTCTTTTGCGCTCACTTCCAGCACTCCCCGGTCATTTGTCTGGCTTTAATTCCTGAATCCCTCAACTCGGCGCAAGAAGAGAAAAGGGGTACTGCATTGGCCATGCCGAGGCTATGTTGCGCCGTATTCTGGCAAAGAAGGATAAGATAATTAACCAAGAAAAGCAATGATGGAGAGGTGAAAGGGCTTAGAGAGAGGCACTAACACGGTCACCGTCTTCAAAAGCTACCCCCCTAGTCGTCCGCCAGACACCCCGGATGACAGACAGGGGTCGGGAACAGCCAGTTTGACTTTGACTCCCGTTGATTGTCATGATATCCACGAATCTTCTGCGTTCTGCCCAGCAACCTACGGATACAGTCCATTTAAAGAACACGGAGTGAGATATGATTCACATTACCGTAACGTTTACACAAATGGTTCGCCAACCCCAACCCACGAAGCGACACAAAAAAGACACTTTGTTGACTGCCTGCTGGCCGACTCCGCTTCATGCCGCCTCGTGGCTAAGTACCGTCACCGGTGCGGACACCGCCATCTGAGCAACCAAGTTAATTCTGGCGCCGCCCCTGAAGCGTCGCCCACAAAGCACTCAAAAGAGTCCGTTTTGAACGGAGGCTTTCAGAGAGTGACTCATCGGGCTGGTGGAAAGAAGGATTCGCCTGTAGGCATGGGAATTTCGCCGTATTGTTGGCTGTGTTTGCGCCGTCACCCTTGTCATCAATGCGAGTTGTTCGGCACATGGAAGATTTTGTTTCGCAGGTGCGAACATTCCAACACCAACTGCAACTCCCATGGCACGCTGCTCTGCTAGGGTACCTGCTGTCTGTTTGAAGCCATCCTTGTTCGCTTGCATTGGGCCGTCCAACCCTCTCGGCTCGTCTTTCTTGCATCTAGGAACATATGAGCAGCAGGAAGTCTTCCGTTGGTCACCTATGATGTATCATGCAGATGCGAGATATCATGCGCGTTGTGGAGGGAAGGAAACGATTCCCACTACGACTATGTACAATAATGCCATTCTCGGATTTCGACAAAATCGTGGGGAGGTATCACCCGAATCAGAAAGAGCTTGTTTGTGGAGAGCACGCCCAATTCAATCAGGACCCATGCCCTAGCACTTGAGGAACCGCCCGCCCATCGCCGGTCGCTTGGGCCCGGACCCGGGGCATATCCGCCGGGAGGGCCTCCCGCTTCTGGGGGTTTGTTAATTAACCTAAACGCTTTGGCTTTTTCCCTTCCCGCTTGTCAGAACAAAACTGGGGCGCTAGAAATTTCTGACTCGACCGGAATGGAGTGTTTGATGTTCTTATGGGGAAGGGGATTCATATTGCGCCCCCCTTTGTTGTCGGCTCGTGAGGTGGCCTCGGACTAGCTGGGTTTCTGCTGGCATTCAATGCTTGATTATGAGCTTCTACGGATTGGAACGAGATGAGCTCCGTCATTACCATCGCTCTCCTTGCATTCCCGCATCCCGCTGCCAAGCTAAAGCCCCCGTTACCACGTTTCCAGCCCTAGCTTCTCTTTTATTGCTTGCGTCTGAGTCTCCCACCCCTGATTTTGACTGTTGGTTGACCAATTTTAGACTTGAGTTTTTGTGTACCGACATGATGCCCACTCCCAGGTCTTTAGCCCCAAGCCAGTATGTATCTCACTTTACCGTACCAGCAGCATGGGTTATGGATAACGGGATCTAGGCTCCCGCCGCCTCCACCATCCCACATTCGCCAATAACGGTCGCTAAATTGATTTGCGGGAATACCACGGTCACCCGTCTTCCATGACATTTCCCAACATGGAAAGTAAACGCTGATTTCTTCTCCGTATCGCTAATTAAACCACGGATCTACCCGCCGATAATTCTTTATCGCAAAACGTATCATATGTTGCATCGTTTCACGTCATGCACCTTTCAGATCAAACATATATCACCATTTCTCGCACTTATTTCATTTATATACACGGCCTGTTTTGATAAGCGCGTCAAACTATTTTGAGGCCCTCCATGTGAGTCAAAAAGACAATACTTGTAGGAACGGTCATGTGAAGATACCCCGGCTACCTAGGCAACCAACCTTTACCTGGAGTCAGAGTCCTGGGCTTTGCAACCTCTTCGCAGTGGTCACCCGCTTTCATACTCACACGTCTTGGCGCCCTCATGTCATACTCATCCTCATCCACATCCGTCACGATACCACCACTACGGCTCCCTCCCGTCTGCTCCACACCCATTAATGGATTTTGATGGCCCCTCGAACTCAGAAGCTAGCTCAACGACCAGCCATTTCACCTTGCTACCACGCCGGCACACCCTCACCACACGTAGTATCGTTCCTTGTCGGATCAAGGCACTGCCATCTGCATTCGTATTTCTCAAACAGCTCCTCCACCAGTTCCACACTTTTCTGTCGGCCTAGTCGGCCCCCAAAGCTTATATCCTTGCTATCTTTTTCCACTTAAGCCAGGCGACCAATCCTCATGGACTCCAAAGTCCTTTTCTGCCTAGAATAGGACCTTTTCTTTCAACGCCTTGCGCCCTTTTCCCACTTTGAGGCCACCTCTATTGGTCATTCAGTCCAGGACCCTCCCTCCTTGGTTGCCTTGTTGTCCCCTCCCTCTCACGTCGTCGTTATCATTGATGTACCATACCCCACGAGTTTCGGGAAAAGTGCACGATACCACGGGACATCGCGTTGCACCGCGTAAAGTATGTAGCTCATGTCAATAAGATGCGGCCTTTGGGGTGGTTCGCCCGGAGACGCAAGGCACCAGTATGCATATTATGCTGTTGACAGCACCAGTTTTACAAAGCATGATGATTGCGGCTCAAATGCACTGTCATCATGCCATTCTATTGCACAAGGGCAGTGCAAATTACTCACATAATCAAATTCGATCCCTTTCTTCCAGCTTCGAGTGGGCTGAGGAAGCACTACAAGTTTGTAGTGGTATTCTACCACTCTGCCATCCCCTCATGAGTCTTGGAGGAGTCGCTGAAGTGTGCGATCCAAGACATTTTCCACCCAAATACTACACTGACATTAATCGTATACGCATGATCATTATCTTCAAGAGGGTTGTGTAGAATATCAATACGTCACACGACTACATAGAAGCAGTTCTGATCGTCGCGCAGCCACAAGCAATTTATTTCGTTGTATAGTTATTGAGGTGCCACCCAAGAAAGTGGCAGTTTATCATTCTTCTTGACCAGAGATAGCGTCCTCCAAACAGACTCTGTCTAAGTGTTCATGTGCCGTTACTTTGCCCCCGACTCGCATATTAAAAGAACAAGATCATAATGTTAGGCATGGGTTGCAATTTAGTTCATAGAAACAAAACGCAACATCCTTGCACAAAGGGGTATCTCCAACTGCCAAGTGTTAGTTATAAGGAGGACTTGGAGAGCAGTCTTTCCTTGCCTTGTGATTAAAGAAACTGGGTATCAAAGAAAGAAACGACTGGTGTAAGACATGGCATCGGTAGATGTTTGAACAAAAACAGTAACAAGACCTTGTTCATGCCTTGGCCATTGTTGCTCAAACAAGATGCCTCCCGCGGTGAAAGAAAGTTGAAATACAAGGACAAAGAGCAATTTGGAAATCAACAAACGCGCCGTCGCTTGAGTACGTCATCGTAATACGCCGTCTTCTCCGTCTTGGACTCGACTATCGTAATCAGGCCAAGGTGCCGCTCTCGTAGCTCATCGTACTTCTTCTTCCAGAACCCTGACTGGTTCGTCCAGTACTCGATCTGCTTGGTCAGGTCTGCGACCCTGCGGCTGAGGTTCTGGTCGACCTGCTTGGATAGCTCGCGCAGTCTGAAGCGAAGATCGCCATTGTCGTCTTGCAGGACCTTGTTCTCTTTTTCAAGCTTGCACAGCTTGCTGCGTAGCTTCTCCAGATCATGGAGGTGGTGATGGATTGGAGGATCGCATGGCTTCTCTGCGGCTCGGCGGAGACACTCGTTGTCGCGGGAGAGTTTGGCGATTTGGTCGTTGAGAGAAGGGATGACGACGTGGCACAAACGGTGGGTTTCGGCCTCTGAGCTGTGAAGTCTTGATCGAAGAGTTTCGTTCTGTGCGGCATAGGCTTGATTGGCCTCGTCGAGTAGCTCGTTCTGCCGGATCATAGTCCTCCACTCCTCGCGGCTGACTTTGTAGTAGTCGCATGGATGTCGGTGAGTGTGGTGGTAAGATCGAGAGCGCTTGATGGTCACAAGCTGAGGACGTCCATCAGGGCTGGTCTCAACATAACAGCGTGGAGGCATGTTGAGTCGAAGTTTGGTTGCTTTGTAGTCGATAAAGTCGAGTGTTGCGGCAGGTATAAGCGATGGTTGATACGGAGTTAAACAAACACACACACACACACAGAGAGAGAGAGAGAGAGAGAGTCGAGCAGGGCAAGGGAGATATAAACGAAAGTGTCTCTAGGACTTGAGACTTATACAAACAGGCCTTATTCGAGTTTCACTGAATGACCTTGCTTATTGTCTTGAAAATAGGTCTCACTGATAAAGAATGACTGTTTGAAAGAGCCCGTTGGACTAATGCAGGTGATCAAAGAAGGTCAGAAGTGGTGGAACAATAAGGGGACTATGGCCATTAGAAACCATAGTCTTTTATAAACCCTCATCCTAGACTCGGACTCATAGATACCAGGAATAGGATGTTCCACTTTCGAAGCACGCGGACCCGGAAATAGAAGGCATCGTGGCTTATAGAGCCTGGTGATGGGTGGAAGTGTAAGTGACTGTCTTGGTTTGGGCACCGTAGGACTCGCGTGTGTGCGTGTGTGAGTTGAGGACTGTGGCAGAGCAATTACACAGAAGGGTAGAAGTATGGGATAGTGCGGTTGAAAATAACAAGATAAGAAGAAGTATTTTTTGAGTCCTTTGGAGTGGCGCGTGGTCACCTCTGAGTTTGTGTCTCATTGATGATGGTCATTTACAACATAGCAAACAGAGACAAAGGAAGGATAGTAGACAGAGTAGATAGTAACAGAGGAAGTATGTCCGCGTGCAATGGTATTATAAGAATAGATGAAGGTATGTTCCCATGTTGGTCGGAGCTCAAGTGTAGTCTTTGAAGTTGACCAAGTCATAACCGATAACTAATAGGCCAATATATTCTTTCCAAGAGGTTCATGTCCAAGCGCGTCAAAGAAAAGATCAGCGAAATAAAGGCTCCTGGCCCCTGGCGGCAGCGGCTGCGGCTACGGGCTCTAAATGAAGCTGCACCTATAAGAGATCAAAATCGCCATGTGTCGTGCATTTCTTTAGTGAGTGACGTGCATGTGCAGGTGTTTGTGCCTGATGAGCGTGAGCGGGACATCGCGTGGGTTGGGTGATAGGTAGTCAAGCGACCTAGAGGGGACTGTGCCCGTTATTTCTCACACTGTATGCCTTGCTACTATATACCTGTTGGGCACAGTGTTGATATCTCGCTGACTCTACACTTACCCGCATGACAGGTACACCACGGCTTGCTCAAGCGGCCTCCAGCATCTTCCCCTCAACACCATCACCATCATCTCTTTCAGAAATAGGCATCGTCATCCACGGGACCACTTGCACTTGCGTTCGCACTTGCGCTCGCACTTGCGCTCGCCCTTGCAGAAGTGTAAATGCATGCTCTTTAACTCGGCTCGGTCCAAGGCCGCTAAGGACCCTGCGTTTATTGGTTGTGAATAGCCTCAATTTGACGTACTCCTAACAGCCAGACCAAAGGCCCTTCGTCCTTGTTTAAACGTCCGGCCCCCAACATCCAACATCTATCTGATGTAACCATGGCTCAGCTTCCGCACTGAAGTGACTCATTTGTCTCTTCTTGGTCTCCTTTTTCTGGGTCACATCGCTGCACCCCATGCTGCCCATGGATCTCGCCTTGCTTCAGCCCAGCCCAGGTGTCTTTGCCTGTGTTGACGTCTATCTTCACCATTACCCTGGTAATTGATTTGATCTCTCATGTATGCCCGTCCCCCTCGGGGTATCTCATCCGCAATGTCCGCCAGCCTTGGTCTAAACCTCTGCATCAGACCTCCATCATGAGGCAAGCATTTATCCGAGTCTTCAGCAGCCTGATTGTGGCAACCAACATGTCTACAGGTGTGTTCACCACAGAAAGGTTTGTTTGTGTCCCGTCTGACCAGCCCGTGGAGCTGTGTCTGCCTAGGCCGACCGCATTCTGCTGCAAGGCACTTGTGATCGATGCAGAATTCAGATGAGCGAGTCCTAGGTGCCTGACAGTCGTGAAACTGACAGATATGGCGCGGACAGAATTGGTTGCCTTGTTCGACTCTTCGGCCACATCCCCTTCTGTCGCTGATACCTGGGCATAAGTCATAGAGATCTGTTGCTCTTAGTACTAAACCAAGTAGTGGGCCAGGCCTAGACAAGTCAAAGGAACTCACCGTCTTCGTAGACAACATATCTCAACCCCTGAGTCGAGAATCTTCTACCCCCAAACCCAGCCCCCATGCGCTGATGACCTTCACAAAACCGCCCCTCCACCACTTCAGCTTCACAGCCATCGTAGACACATTCATGATACGGACAGTATCCACTCCCAAGCTTTCTCTGCCGACAATGCCTTGTCCTGCACCTGTGCTCTTTGCAAAACTCGCCCCCCTGAGATCCATGGCCCTTCAGACAACCTTTCTCAGCGCACGTATGGGCGTGGCAGTAGAAACCCCCTTCGCGAGCATCGTCGCAATCAAGCACTTCGCAGTAGTGCGCGCCGCAAAAAGGTGAAGGCCGCCCGTTGTCGCGAGTATGGCAAGGGCGTGGACACTGTGGCCTCTGGCATCGACGATGGCGTTCACGAAACCGTCGAGGGTCGTCTATATCAATGCCTGGAGTGAATGCCAGGCAGTGAGCGTCTTCACAAGTGTGCGATGTGCAAAATACTCCGACATGTCGTGGGTTTCGACAATCGTCGTGCTCGCATCGATGTTCGGCACAAAACAGGACGGCTTGGTCATTGTGCTGTGATCTCTGGTTCTGGCATTCTGGGAATCCGCAAAGATCTATACATGATGGTCAATCCCAGTCGTTGTAAGTCGAAAGATGTGGGTTACGGAGTTGTGTGCAATACTTGTATATCGCCGAATTCCCATCCTTCACATCCAAACTACACCTCGCCCCATTATCAACTGCTTGGCATCGAAGGTCTTCACGTCTATTAGCCGCTCTTGTCTGATTCCAAGTGCAAGGGTTAACCCACGTTGACTGCAAACCATAGCTCTTGGTAGCTTTGCAATTAGACATGCTCGACCTCCCTCGACTTGTCTGCAGGCATGGAACTGACAGTACAGCGAAGAAATACTCTGGCCGTCCACTGTTAGAATAGTTGGCCTGTTGCGACAAATCGTTCCTGTTGCTGCGCACGTCGGCTCGTAGCCGCGTCTTTGTCGATAGGGCATACTATACATGTTTTATCAGAAATCCAGAAACTGTCAATGTTGTGAAGAATAATTGCAACTGACCATCAGTCGTCGAGAGACTATTGCACCAGCTCATGCCTTTATCTGCGGTGTCTATGCGGCTCTGCGTTATTTCAACCTCTGAGGGCACGTCTCACAAGGCCTAGAATCGAGATCACGGGTTATCACCAACTCAACATGGTATCACCACTTTCTGCAGGACAAACGGCGAGTTGCATCGAATGACAAACCATTAGGAAGACGTATTCAGCTTCCGGTCACCAATGCAGCGGATACGCCGCTTGGGGCATCTCAAGCCTTGTAACATGAGCTACGTCGAGAGTAACCAAACAAGAGATAAGAGACATAGCATATGAGATCACAGCATATGAGATCACAGCATCAGAGTTAAACGTTCGTTGCCGTGTCATGAATTTCAATATTCTCACTACCGGCTGTTTCCAGTTCTTACCCGTCATATCATGCTCCTTATTCGTGGTATCATTCCAAGCCAAAAGACCTCCACTTCTCTGTTTATCATTCTCCCCTCTCCCTTTCCCTCTCTCTCTCTCCTTTTGAAATCAGCCTTCGAGGCTTCTTTAATCTATAGAAGAAAAACTTTTTTTTTGCGCAGTAAAAAAGACCCTTGCCGACTGCGCCTTTGGTGCCCCTCCTGATGCGTACCTAGTTACTCTGGCTCGCTATAGAGCAACAGGTCCATCGTGAATTCAATAAATATATAAGCGTCGAAAAAAATGTAAGGAAGAGATGGTGTCTCAATAAGGTGGGTTAGGACCTAGTCCAACACTTGTAGCACTTGCGTATTCAAGTCCTCGCTGTCCTACAGAGAGTCTGCCACTGCAGCCTGGAGGCCTTGCAACAGAGCTGCCTCCGCGGCATTGTCGTGCATATGCTGGTCCATCTGCGTCTCCGGTCCTGGCACGTGTGCATGTGTATGTGCGTGCATGCTTGGTGTAGTATTTGTAGGCGGAGGCGAGGGGAAAGTGAGCTGAGTGTGCGAAGCAGCTGAATACTGAGGACGATTATGGTGTTGGGCCGCAGGTTGAGGAGTCGGTGTGTGTTGTGGCGGCGGAGAGTGATGCAGTTGACCGACGGGTGTCGACGTATGAGAGCGGTTTTGGGCAGCTGCGTGAGCATGGGCGGGAGAATGCATCGCACTGTGGCTTTGCTGAGGTAGTTGTTGGTGTTGAGACCGTGGAGTTTGAGGAGACATGGACATCTGGGACTGTGGACGAGCAGCTTGATGGGGCGACTGCTGTGCTCCCGACATAACGCTGGGCCTGGCTTGCGGTAACGTTGATGGCGGGTATCCCGAAGAAGTGGCTGGGTTATACGAGTGAGCGTTTGCTTGATTGTGCGCCTGGCCTTGCTGCAACGAAGCAGCTTGAGCAGGCGTCATAACACCCGAACCAACGGCCGAGGCTGGTGTTCCTGCAGCTCTTCCTTGCCCATTAGGTGGATTCTGAAGCCCTCCGGCGAGAGTCATTATACCTTGGAGCTTAGCCTGGTCTTCTTCTGAGTTCATTCTCGCACGTTCCTCAGCCTCTTTTCTTGCCGCCTGAGTGGGAGCGCGAGTCTTGAGTTCGCCGGTGACTGCCTGAAGATAGTATGGCATCTCTGAGTTGGTCTTGAGGAAGAACAACTTGAGATTACGAGCTTTGTCTTTGAGCTGGACCTGTGTTCGATCTTTGAGTATATCTGACATTGTACCAGCCGGTCCAAACAAGGTGAGTATTTGACTCCAGTGGGGGCCCTTGACCAGGTCGAGACCTGCCATGAGAGCTTTCTCTTCATCTTGCGTCCAAGGCCGACGTGTTGAGTGAAGGCCTTCTCTTCTAGTATGGGACGAGTTTTTGGAGAGAGCAGCTTGACGTGCTTTGTCGTACAGCATTGCACTGGGACAGGTCTGGTTTGGTGGCAGGTGCTGACCTGGCTCAGGTGGCGGAGGTTGTGGTTCGGGTACACTCTGCGTATATGATGAGTAGTATGTATTTTGAGCTTGTTGTTGTTGGAGTTGATTAAGGTATGATTGTGCTGCTTATCGTTAGTCTATGTTCCAAGACCATCGGGCTGTCGCTAAACTTACTGGTACTTGTTGGAACTGTAGGTTGGTAGGGAACGGGGGACAGTCCATGCAATGTCGTCTTAACATAGTTGGACGTGCTCTCTGCTACCAGTGCCTCCAGCTCCTTGTAATCTGTTATTGTGTGCCCGTTCGTCTGGGGGGTTGAAGACGTTTCCTTCTCGGGGCTCTTTGTAGGCTCAGCTACTGGTGTAGGTTCAACGGTCTCGTTCACGACCGGTGTCGCCTCGGGGTTCGGGTTTGGATTGGGATTTGGTTCCTCAAGAATAGGGTTGGCGGCATCTGTGGTGGTGTCGTCGTTGGTGAATCCAGCCAAGGTATCTTGAACAAGTGTCGATGCTGTCTTTTCGAAAAACGACGAAAGATCGTCCAAGTCAAGGTTCGGGTCGCCAGAAGTATCGGCCAAGAGGTCGACCGCGGTCTCTTCGCTGGATCGCATGGGATGACCAAGTCTAGATCCGAGATCCGACATTAATGCCAGTCTAGTCTTGACGCATGTTGAAACTTGTCGCAATAGATCGTCGACTTTGTACTTGTCCCTCAAAACAGCTACTGTTGTCAGCACGATAGCCCCCTCGCTCCGTCGAAAACACTTACCAGCCTCGGTTGAAGTCTCGCCTTCGAGCGAAGCTTTCCGTAATCGGACTGAAGTGACGAATTCCGAGTCGGCAGGT
This sequence comes from Fusarium tricinctum, assembly GCA_020744515.1. Lineage (NCBI taxonomy): Eukaryota > Fungi > Ascomycota > Sordariomycetes > Hypocreales > Nectriaceae > Fusarium > Fusarium tricinctum. The sequence continues at coordinate 5,189,333 of JAGPXF010000002.1, read as the reverse complement.
GTAAGATCAAACCCGTTGTGAAGCCCACGAAGCTTATCCTCCATCCCATTGATCAAAGCCTCCTCCAACACTTGCTCGTTTGATTGCTCCGGTGTTTTCGTGGCAAGCGCATCGATGGCAACTTGGGTCTTGAGTGAGAGGTAAAGATCGAGCGCGTCGGAGCCAAGGTCGGAAACTTGGCCACGGAAGATCGCGTGGAAGTGCTCGTGAGCTTCGGAGTATGAAGGTGTGGCCTGCAATAACCAAATGCCGAATTGGGCAAGGTTCGCTAGGTCGAGAATCGTGCGAGATTCGTGATCTTGAAGATCGGGTTCATCTGCAGACAGAATGGGCCCTGGTGAGTAGATCTGCTTGATCTGCGCAAAGGAAGATTGCAGTTGGTGAAACGACTTGGCGTGTTGTGAATCGGCGTCTTGGATCGGTTTAATCGAATCGTCGAAGGATTGCGAGAACAAAAGGAGAACGGAAAGTGCCTATGCCAGCCATGTAAGCACAGCAACATCTCTACGGTCGCGCCACCTACCATATTACCCAGCGCATGTCTACTGGCCTTGCGCAAGTACGTTTGGGGGTCGGAGAAGAACGTGATTGAAGGAGGAGATGGAGGAGGAGGCGGTGGTGGGAGCGGATGGTCGGTAATGCCATCGATTTCCATGGGATCATCTGTTGAGAAGGCAAAGTCATTCGCATTGCTGAGCGCATTCTGGACGAGGAGCGCAAGACCATCCTCTAATGACTCTTCGGCTCCTTGGTCGAGTTCGAGCGTGGTTTCATGGACAGGCTCGGCCTCGGCCTTGACTCTTTTGTTTGGGTCGTCGCCATTGGAGTGGTCTTCGAAGGGACGTTTGGTCGCGGCTTGCATTATAGAATCAAGGTCAAGACCCAGGCCCTCGAGGATGTCGACCTCATGGTTGGGCTCTTGCTTGATCCCTACGGTCACGGCAGTCAGCATTGGTTGTTTTTGGGCATGGGCATGAGCATGAGCATGAGCATGAGCATGGCGAAGCAAAGTTTGTCCCGCGCAAGCTGACAAAGTAAAGTCAAGTCATTCTACAGTACGCACCCGTCGGGGACATGACCGCGCTGAGCTCGGGCTGGGCGGGCTCAGCCATCATGACGACTTTTATCAAAGCATACGCAGTAGAAGCACGTTCCAGGAGTGTTCCAGTCCTATCTCTAGCAAGAGAACTCGTGGCGTGGTGTCGTTCGGCGCGGCGGCGTAGTCGTGAGGCGTCTCTGATGATGGTAGATTGAGAAAGAAAAGCCCTGCAAAACGGCCCTGGTAATCGCGATACACAGAAGAATACTGGGTCTGTAAAACTCGTGTAAGTCGTTTCAAAACAGAAGAATCGATGTTGGACGCTGTGATGAGGGTTGAAGGTTGATGTTTTGGAGATTGACTTTTTCGCCGCGGGGCCGCGAGGTTATTGATCCATACCCGAGTGCCTTACGATGTTGCTGGGCGCCAGTCAGGGACAATAGAGACAAAGCCAGTACTTGATTCAATTGAAGATTTTGGAAAAAATCAGGCGGGGATATCGGTGGTTATTTTGCCGACTAGGATATGGAGTTGAACAATGGCTGGGGGACCGGGATTACAAACGCTGCTATTGGCTGATTATCAGAAGTTTATTGCGCCAGGCTTATTGAGGAAAGGTGGTATCAAAATTTATCCTCCAAAAATTCTTGGTCACGAACGCTGCCCATGATTGGCCAATATACTCATCTAACTTACACTGTCTTTCTCACTTGGAGCTACTATGGATGCTTTATGAAGCGTGTAAGTGGCAATTCATGTGAATACATATTTCAGGTACTATAATACCAATAGGTAGTTCTCTACTCAACCCTCAGAGGAAACAAAACCCTCTTTGACAATAAGCTCTGCAACGCAAAATAGACTTTGAGAGTGTGTTTGAATAACTGGACACGTCTGTAGGAAGATTTTCCCCATCCAAATCAAAAGCATACCGCTATTCGTTGTTTTCGTACTTCCATGTCGTTTTATGGAAGATTTAGTTGAAACCAGTGGCCTCTTGAATATGGCCGAAAACCCCAGGATAATGTAAAGTCTCAGGCCTTCCCTCCTTTCGTGGCGGCACTGCAGTGGCAGCTGGCAGGATGTGTTTCTATACAAGTTCAACAATTGTCCAGAGCACTTACTCCCTGTTTTCCTTTCTCCTTTCTCGTCCAACTTCATATCATGAATATTCTTTCCTCATATAGTACAAATACACTGCTACTATTGCCGTCTGTATCATGAGCATGGTTTCGTCCTCTGTGACTAATGTTAGGATGCTCTGGTGAGCGCGCGGTTCTCAAGTCTCCCATCATATAACAATAAAGCCATAATATACTAAGGCAAATATACAAAGGCCTTGATGCAAGTAAGATGTGTAGTTTCTTTATTGTGAATTCACGACTGAGCTTATGTTTTATCTTCGAACAGCGCAATTTCCAGTGAATACCAGATACCTGAAGGAGGCGACACAGATGCATTCGCAGCCCTACATATCACTCAGTGAAGCCAAGACGATGCTGCAAACCCATAGTCCTGAGACAAATCAACAAGAATATGCTACTAACTAGGAATCATTCTTATGGTTACATTGGAACCAGGTTGCTTGAGTTTCTTCGGGCTGTCCTTGTCTACTCCCGCAGCACTAATATACATTCATCTCTACCTAAGAACGTTCTGGGCCTTGTTCGTGACAATTGCTGCCTCTAAACACGCATCTTGCCCAGCCATGTTGCCGAAACCAGTTTCATTTCTTTAAGTAGCATACGATATATCAGATCTTGTTCTTTCGGTCTAAAGCCGATTATGACTTGGTGATAATCAGCTTTCTCTGGGAGTAATGCCACCCTCCCCAGTTCCCAGCAAGTGATATCTGGGACAAGCATCTACGCCTGAGCAAGAAGTTCACGCAAATCGAACGGAACTTGGCGAGTATCACATGTTTCTTACTAAATAATACCAAAACGGCGGGATGCAGTTGAATACATGACCAAGCATTCATATGCAGGGGATCTCTAGAGAGATCTTGACCCTCAAGTGATAAGTCACAACAAGGTGGTCGAGTTCAACTGGATTGGCCCATCACATCCTGTGATGCTAACATACATTTTTGTTCCTGTGCTTGATCCAACGTGGATCACAGCTAAAATTTGATGGAATGGGCAATGTTGGTATATACTTCCCGGGCTCTGAGATCCAAGCTAGCTGTTAAGAGTCTCAACAGATCGACCGCAGCCAGGCCCTGGCGACCCAAGAGGGGCATGATGGAAGGGAGTATTGCGTCCAAAAAGGCCCGCTCCAGCTGGACAGCATCTGTAAGTTATAATTGACGGGGCCATCCGCATTGAGGTTGGTCTTTGTCTGATGATTGTCTGGTTACAGCCAATTGCTTGCTTGGGTTGGCATAGCCATAGTAATGATCCTACGGGAGGGCCTCTTGAAACGATTGTCTTCGTCCATGGTAATCTCTTCTGATTGGCAAAATATCATGGGGAAGCAATGGCCCGTATAGCAAAGCTCTATCAGACGATGACGGGAAAGTTCAACTTTAAGCCTTAGAGCGTGCTAGCCCGCAAGAACCTTCCATTAGCCACCATTCCCAGAGGTTATCTCCATGGTATATACTTAACTCTTCATTATCAGGTAGCCCTGCGAGGTGATAATGACTTGACAGACTCATAACTAGACCCAAGGTGAGGTGAGGCAGCTCAATTGATTACACACATATTGCTTCTTAGCTCTACGAAGTTCTTAGTGGTTATTATTCGCCCTATTCAACTCCTCAAATGATCTAAAACTCAAAGTAATATCTAATAAATTCTTGTTAACTTGTAAAAACTCAGTTAGTTGCTTAGGAATTTAGTGGATTCTCTTGAAGTTCAGCTCAGCATTGTTCTCTCATGGCAGAATTAAGTAGAGCTCTCGTAGACTCATGATACAAGCCAGCTATCATTTCCTCGATCAGATTTGACCCAAATGTTGAGATATGTTTAATAAACTGACTTGTTGAAGGTCACATATTGTCAAACCCGTTCATGATAACCCAGGAACCACCTACCAACTCGAGAATGTAGGATGATTACCCCCAAACTGAGGAAAGAGTCTCCTGAATGCTTGCACCAGCAATACAAAGCCAACTATCACCTACACATCTCTCCCCAAACCTCTCATTTCCGCATCTTACAAGTACCCAAGAACTACCTATATCCTATGCACCCTAAAGGCCATATCCCGCAATCTATTTACCCCACGCTTCTCATGATCGACAAGAACCAATGCCAGACCCATACCCGCAACCCCTGGGGCAGATCACAGCATAGATACGACTACCGATTCCGCTATCTATTGATGGGCTCTCTATCCATCCTCTTCCTCGCCGTGGTGATTGTTGTCATCATCGTTATCGTCGAGACGTCCAATGGTCACTAGGAGCACTCGGACGAAAATCTCGTGAACCTCGCCTCGGCACACAACCAAGTCCTGAAAACGACACATGATGGTGCAGAGAAAGAAAGCTACCGTCCGCCGTTGCCAGTCTGCGGCAGAGACTGCCAAGCCTTCTCCGAACCGGTCCGTTTCACCTTCATCCTCAAACACAAGCGCAGCTGAACTAACCTTCGACTATTTTAGAACCTATGCTGCCCGCCGCTAAAGGATTGCCACGAGACTCCCGAGGCAATATCCTGCTGCGCCATGGCTGACGATGAATGTGTCGTCGACGAGAAGCACCCGGTAGCTTGCGCGGTCAACACGACGCAGAGCGGGCAAGACGCCGTCGGAGGGTGCTGTCCCAAGGGGACGACGTGTACGACGTGTGGTTGTCTGCAGGCATTGCGCAAGCACTTCATGCCAAGAACTGTGATCGCCAGGTTGTTTCGTAGCGATAAGGCAGACGACACGGTTAGTGCAGGGGTCAAGTTTGGGGAAGTTGGGGTGAAGTCGAGTGTGTGTCATTCATTCCTCAGACCAAGTTTGGTTATCGTATCTGCGGTAATCATCATGGTTTTTGCGGCTATTATGTGACAACTCGAGTGCTTTGAAAGTAGCATAGATTGAATCTCTATCAACTGCAATTGGAATAGCCCTTGATGTCAGACTTCCATCACAGCATAGCCAAGAGACTGATTGCAACTCTTTGCGTCATTTGCTCCCCATGCCTGTCTATCTGTATTCCTTGAAATATACCAAACCATCCAGGGATACAATACACATGATGCGCATAGAGATTCCCTGCGCATTCCCAATCCCCATATCCCATCCCAAACACGTCATTACGTAGCCATCATTATTTGTCAAACCATAATCATTCATCCATCAACCACGGTCCTCCGGAAGCAGCGCAGCTGCAGGCTCCACCAAGGAATGTATCTCCAAACCATGAACCAGCATCCACTTAGAGAAGTAGAAATTTGTATATGCGAAAAAAGACAAGAAAAAAGCCGACCTAGATAAAACGCCAAATCCGGTGGGGGTATCATAGTATGTTTATGCGCGCGCGTTCAAAAAAAGAGTGGTAGAAAGTTTGTATCGTCGAGACACCCGTCAACGGGGGTTCAGCTGGTCTGTTCACATCCACACAGCAAAGAAGAGCATGACAAGAACAAGGGCGATGCTGGTATAAGCAACGTGTTTCCGTCCGGAAGCTGCGCTGCCCTTCTCGCTGGTGACGGACCGTGAAAACACAGAGGTGGTGCCGTTGTTGATGTAGTCGAGGACGTCGTTTGACGAAGACGCCAGGCCGAAGAGGAAGCTCATGCCACCTTGGGCGAAGGCCTTGACGTTGACGGATGCGGTCTCGACGATGGATACTTTGGGGCCTGTTTCGAGCATTTGCGATAGGGCGACCTGTCTGGCACGGTCTTGGGCGATGATGGCTCGGTCTCGGGAGGGTAATTGCGATGCAACACCTGGGGTTTGTTAGTACTGAAGAGGCAACACGTATAATGTACATCATTGATCCCGCTGGAGGAACAATGGGTTGCAGGGCTGTGAACTTACCATGTGCTGTGAATTGTGAAGTAGGTGCTCTGTTACCTGAAATATGAACTTGAGCAGCGAATGCCCAAGACATAAATAGGGAGAGCAGAAAGAGGGAAAATGTTGATGAGCGCATTGTGAATATGGGCTCTGGGAGTCTTCGAGACAAAAAAGACCGAGTGCGGACAAGGTGTGAATGTCCAATCAATGGTGTAGAGAACCCAAGACAAGAGAGTTTCTTGAAACTGCGCGTCGCAAACGATGGATCGACGGACAATTAAGGTTCTCTCTTCCCAATTTCCCTTCTCTTTATATTCCGAAAGTGTTTTCCTTCAAACAATCCCAAAAACAACAGTAGCGACTGAGCGGAGGGGGAGGGGAAGTATAAAAAAGAAGGTCGAAGGAGCACTTTAAAGCTTAAAGTCGATTTGTTGTTGTCGTCCTGTTTTCTTTCCCTCCTGTGGAGCTGGAGCAGCCTTGTCTCACCCCCTTGGGAGAAAAAGGCCGAGCGAGCTGAGACTTGGGAGAGACTCAGAGACAGAGAAAGGGAGCTAAAGCTAGTCCGTGGGATTAAGTCTAAAAGGCGTAAAAGCCGCCCAAAAAGACGATAATTGGATGGTCTTCCCGGCCACGCGTACTTGCGTTTGGAGAAGTGTGCTTGCGCTGAGGAGTGTGAGTGGGCGTTTTTTGGTGTGATCGTGGGGGTGTGGTGTGTGTGTGCGTGTTGCTCTTTTGGAGCAAGCCTCTTTTTGTCTCTGCGATGGCTTGATTTTTCGGGTTTGTCGTGATTGGGTATCACTTTCTTGGATATGCAGGATTACTGATAAGAGTTTCCTCGGGCGTGTAGTATGAGGCTAGAAGTATAGTGAGTTTGGATGTTTTGGATGAACGATGACGAAAAGGAAGATAATTGATGATGAGATTGGCATTGACTGGGGGGGTGGTGGTTTCCTTTTCTCTTATTGAGTGCTCCGTAAAGTTCGGGTAAATCAAGCAATAAAGTAAAGTAAAAAGAAAAAGCTTAAGCTTGTAGAGAAACATTTGACTTATGTTTAACCCCGACCTTGACCTTGCCTTGACCTTGGACTTAGATGGCCACCCCTGGTGAATAAACGTAAGCGAGTCAAGTTCGATGAATGCCCCATTTTATGATCCCTTTCTTTCCTTGATTCAAGGTACGTAGCATTTTGAATGGATTGCCGATGCAGATGCGGGTGCAAATGCAAATGCAAATGCAAACTGCCGCCTGGAAAAGCTCGAGTGGGGAATGGAAAGGGTGAAAGTTACCCTCTTTTCCCTCTTCCTCTCTTTTTCCCCGATAAACCAACTCCAACCGATTGGGCGATACAGACGCCTCCAAGGCCTCTTTGCAGCTCTTGTTCCCGTCTTTTTCTTGATTTTTTGCTAGTCCCGAGTCTTTTTGCTCTCCATCGGCGCTAGAAACGAGAAACGAGCACTCTCTTGCATCTAGAGCCTTGCGCTAGCCCCTGGTTGGGGGGTTTCTGTGCTGTTTTAGTGGGACGGAGGAGCTCCTAGCAATCAGATCTTTTTTTTTTTTCTTCTTCACTCTTAGGTTCTCCCCCAGGCCCTCCTTCGCTGCCCGCGGGCAACAGCAGCAGCCTTGCATAGGCCATGGGGGGGGGGGGGGGTTTGGTTTCCACAGCTTACGCTTGCAGGATACAGGGGGAAAAGGCTGAAGCAAGGATTGTGGGCATGGGGCATGGGATTTTATGCCAAATGTAACGCTGAGTTGCATATCTGACGACACATTTTCAATGTCGGGTATTTCTTGATTGAGTCAGCAAAGAACTACAGTATCTGAGTATCGTGAGACTCATGCCTAGCTCCAGCTATCAACATTATCGGCATCGAGCAAAGTCAATGTCTGTTTTCTCAAGAGGTTTAACGACTCGTGGCAAGACACACAAGCCATCGTCTTTTGCCACACTGCCCCTGAGCTACCTACGGACCGACAAGCTACAGCTAACAACATACTACGTACTCCGTAGTAGAGGCGAAAAGGGAGCGAGCGAGCCAAGGCCAAGGCTATCTACGGATAGTCCAACAAAACAACAACAAAACCCCTCATTCTGATGCTGGTGCTGATACTCTGATCGGCAACTGTTCCCTTGTGGACCTCACTCCTCTGCGCGATAACCGCTCTCTCTCAATTCCAAGGTTTTTTCTATGTAGTAAACCTCCTCTTCCCATCTGGACCAGTCCAATCCCCCACATTCCCTTATACATGACGTGGGCTCTGCCCTTACCCAAAAGACTGGTTCCACTATTGCGCCGATTGGATACACTGGAGCTCTTTTTTTCTTGGAGACTTTGGAGAAAGAAAGAAAATGGCCAAGAATCATTTCAGGGAATTCTAATCACTCAGACCCTCCATCGGAGAAAAAGAACAAGACGTCAAGAAAACGTGGAGCTTTTCTCTCCCTCGGTTGCTGATCTTTATCTTGATCTGTAAGAGTCGCAGGGAACTGGCAGCTTTGCATCGACTTTCTTGGCTCAACGTCAGTTTCCCTTTACAGTTTGTAGGATTAGGACCCTTTATCCATGTCTTGAAACGGCCTTGCATGATCCCTTAACTCGGCAAGGCCCGAAACACTGACAACATTCGCAATTATGAGTGTTATGCGTCAAAACTGTTTCCAGGGCCGTAGGACTGCAACGCTGATGACAGCTGATTTTTTGTTTCTCTTTTCTTTTTCCCCCTTAGTGCCTTTTCCACTGAGTTCCCAGCGAGTCAAGAGTCGAGACGTGAACAGCCTCGCAGAAGGTCTCAAATCATTCTATCGTGTTTCACAGTACACACCCGCAATGTCTCAAGTACAATCGCAACCAACATGAGGCAAACCACATCCTTCGAATGAACCCTGCATACTCCGTAAATACATGCCAGTCAGCAATAACAAATCCGAAATTAAATATTGAAATTCTCATTTAATCATAAATTCGTGCATAGTTACGTATACACATGTTCCATCCAATACCTACACATAACAATCGCATCCAATCCTAATTATGATAACAATACTTTTCAAATGTCCACTCCTGCTCCAGCAAAGGAAATCATTCATGTAGGTATATGTCAGCCTTGTAGGCCGTGCCCCTGCGTCAGATAGATGAAGCATCCGCTGACTGCATATGCGCATGTAGTAAACAGTAACAGTAGGTAATAAACCGCCGCGTTTCATGTCTTCCACCCTAATAAAAAGAATTTAATCCCCACAAGCTCATTATAGTCGTCGTCCCGGAAAGTAGAAAGCCCAGAACAAACTTTATGTAGCGTCCCATTGACCCGCAGAGTATTGCGTCACGGCAGAGTGTTGTGTGTATGCCACATTGCGTGGCCACGAGCTCTGCGATCGTACCTGGTGCAGGCCAACCGAACCAACCCTGTGAATCGCATCCGCGTCGGCCTCGCTGCTGCCAGTCGTGCGGCTCACTTGCGAATACCCTCCGCTGCTGCCGTTTCGACTGTGCTGATATGTCCGTGGTGTTCCGTAGGTGGTACTAGATCCGGCTGGCAGGCTGCCCACGAAACCATTTCCGACAGAATGTATCTGCATCGCACCGAACGAGGCCTCGAGATCTTGTGAGTACTGATGTACGCAGTGTGGCTCTGTGATATCGCAGACCTCGGTCAAAATCTGGTAGATGCGTTGTTGTACCTCAATGGCAGCAGGTCGGCCGTACGGATTAGTCGCCAGCATGTCCGTCACGACATGAAGTATAGGGGTGACGCCCTTGAGCATGTTCGCGCCATCCTTGGTCGATGATGCCTTGCGCGATGCGTCTTTGGCGAGGCCTGACATCCACGCTTCCACCTGTCCTAGATTCTTATGAAAGGACGTATCCAACACCGCGCCGCCTCGACCGCCTGTCTTATGCTTCGCTGATCGAAACGCCGCAAACTTGCTTGATGTCCGTTTGACTAAATATGATAAAAGCTCCAGTATGATACAGCCTACCGAGAAAATGTCGGCTTGCTGTCCACTTAGTTGAGGATTTGGTGCGATGAACATGGCCTGGGGTGAACCACTCGGATCGTATGTCTGCATCATGCCGAAATGGCCATCATCGGACGGGAACCTATTGGTCGGACTCGTTGCCCCTGCAGGGCGAGACCATAATTCCGGTGCAGCATAATCGTATCGTTCACGGTCAAACGACGATTTGTCGGTATGAAGAATCACGTTGTCGGGCGTGAGTCGGGTTGAGTCAGAAAAGAAGACGTGATTTTGGCTGGTGAAAAATATGGTTGAAGGTTTGATATATCCATGCGATTGATTCTTTCCGTGGAAGTCGCAAAGCGTATCGACAAGACACAGAATCCAGTTCATGACGAGCTCTCTCCGGCGAGCTTTTGCGAGGTGCTTAAACTGCGATGGTGTTGTTGCCAGAAACGACTTGAGGGTGAAGTCGCTCGACGGCGTGAAAAGAACGTATCCATATCCGTGCTGCGTATATGATGCCCAGTACGAGATCATGTGCTCGTTTTGCAGACTCTTAATCCCTTGGACAGCATCAAGAAACTCTTGCACGGGAATGGCTCCAGGGCCGTTACCGAGAACGTATCGTCTTCGAGAGAATATTTCCCCCGGAACGTTGGGAAGCCTAACCTTGTCGTTGCCATGGGACTTGTGCGTGGGCAAAGAAGGTTTCTCGGCAACGTCCAGGGGCACAACTTCGTTGTCTTTGTAAGCCACATGGTTCCCACGCTGTAGAGGCTTTAGGAGGAAATGAAATTGGCGCTGATAAAACTTCTTCTCGACCTTCTCGTCACGAGTAGCGGTTAGCAATAATCGATCCACGTCTTCGAGAGCAATTGGAAGCTCAGCATCGTCCCAACCATCGTCAACTACTCCGAAGATCTGATCTGGTACACCGAGGTCGGCGAGGATAAGAAACAGGCGAGGGGCATCATTCCGGATGCTCTCCCAATAAGTACGTTCCGTCAGATCCTCGCCGCCAAATGCAACAGGACGATCCAAGCGCTCAACCTCGTCCGGGAGGAGTTGACTGGCGACATAGGACCGAGTGACGGTGGCTTCTATGCGAGAGTCAATCCACCACTGTCCCATTGTCGATTTGGTTCACTTGATGTTGGAGGGTGAAGAAGGAGAGAACCCCTTGCGGTGCAATGGCTGTGGTTTAGACCTGCATCTGTGGTTTGTAGAAACAGAGCTTGAGCGTATTTATGGCGGTTATGAATGAGTTTACCAGAAGCTGGGACTAGGTGTATATCCCAGACTCTCAATGGCAGGAGTCGAAGTAACGCTGAGTTGATGGTTGGTTACAATATCCACGGGGGATAGAAGGGTTGGGAGACAGAAATAGAAATAGAAATAGAAATAGAAATAGAAATAGAAATAGTTGACAAGTGACAAATGGCAACTTTAAACAGTGGACACGAGCAGTTTCATATGATTCAGTTTAGTTCAGTTCAGTTGAGTTGAGTTGGTCGAGAATGCGATTGCGGATGTGTTAAAGGTGACGTCCAGGGATCGGGGGCTCGCCTCATGGCTTGCAGCATGACATGGACATGGCCAGGTCCAGAAGCTTAAAATCCAGAAGCAAGCAGAATAGGCGAGTTAAAGCGAGAACAGAAACAGATTGCAAATTGCAAATTGCAAATTGGCCAAGTTTACGGATACAGCAAAGTAAAGAAAAGGGAAAAAAAGGCAGAGTAGCAGTTACAAGAGGGCGTAAGTAGTGTTCCGAGTTAACAGCTGCAGCAGTAGGAAGGTAGAAAGGTAGGGCCTGTACTCCGTAGGTAGGGGGGGAGGGAAGAGAAAAAGATCCAATGGGCTTGCGATTAAGGTCGACGCTTATCTCTGCGTCAAAGTGGGATTGCCCGCGTGATTGGTGGAGAGGGGGCTAAAGAGACGACGGGCGCAAGATAAGATCCTAACGTTTTTTAAGGGACGCCTAAAATTTTGATTGCTGATGCTTTCAAAGATGGAGTTGAAATATAAGGCACCTTGGAAACTGGATATCAATTGTAATCTAAATGGTTGCACATAGTGACGAGAAAGTGGCTGTCTTTGTTACTGCCCGATTCGAGGCTCGTGATGAACATGTTCGCTTTCATCTCCCTCAAAGACTCGTACTCTAGGTCTAGACTCTTGAACTTCCATTCCCTGGGCCACTGGTAGCGGGCGTAAAATGTACAGGTTCAGCGGGCGTCTCGGGTCGTCGGTGACTGAACTGGGTTTTTGATTTATAAGTCGAGGTACGTAGCGTCCAAAAGTTATTAATGTCGCGTGCTCACTCACGTTTTAATGTTGTATCCAATGGTAGGCTGTGATGTATGTTTAATTGAAGACTACCTCCTACCTTACCATCCATATATATAGTTATTCATTTGTCTACAGTTTCCATATCCAGATACGCTCTTGAATAACAACATCTTAGTTCGCTCACAGCAGAAATACAACTCCAAATCACTCCCTCAGAAGCCTCGCTTAGGCGTCCCCCGTCAATGGATGGATTATGGGTGTTGGGCGGATTCCAGGTGCATTTCAGCGGGCGTAGGTGACATGACGTTTTTCCCCCGCCAAAAGGGTCCAACGCCAATTGGCCCCCACCATCAACCATCAAACCATCAAACCATCAACCAACCTCCAACCTCCATTTCCCGTCTTCCACTTACAGTCCCAAATTGACGCTTTCTGAACTTTCCATGCCCTCGGGACATTCCATGAAACCTCGCGGCCTCGCTTTTTACCTTCTACACAAGAGATTTACAGTCACTGCAACAAACAGACGTAATCTAGTTTCCTGCTGCACGGAAACATTCCTTATGTAATACCATATTGTAGCATCTACATTCATCTCGCTCCCCATCAAGGCTTAATATAAGTACAGTAGACAGAACTTGTTGGTCCATCTCATCTGCAGTACAACCACTGTCTCATGAATCATCTCCTATTCATCCTTAACCCTTACCGGCATTACGAAGCGGGAACTGTGGCCAACGGCCGTACAACAGCTTAAAAGCGCCCGCAGAGCTGCACATGTCCTGTTCCATCTTTTCAGCCCTTAACGGTCTTTTCTATTCCCGGTCGAGAAACCCGCCAGTAACTGACCTGTCGAGTTTTGCGTGGTTTGGTGTCTGGAGAGTCGCACAGTCAAGTCCGGTCGCAAGGCGTTGCCTATTAGGTAGTTCTCCTCAGGTGCGGTTCCCATTTCCCACATGCATCCGTAGTGTTCATAAATATAATCATATTCAGCCAGGGTATTTCCAATTTTACATTGAAGAACCAACACTTACATGTGTGTGGATATTTGCCAAAGAACTACCGTAGTTGTCATTCTTATACGACGAACCTCCAACATGGCCTGGTACATGCATAGTGTCAACACCACTCTATCATAGACCATCTAATGAAGCATACAAGTTCGGCCTGTGTTACTGATCAGTCACTTCAAGGTCTATCAAAGTAGCTCACTCAGACTCTAATGGTTTGCTTCGCAGGCCACAGCAGCCTGTTATCCTTGACCCTATATTAACGCTCCAAAGCCAAGCGTCCTCTAATTTGACATTATCATGTACATTCAACCTCTCTGTATTTGATCCCTTCACTCCCCAAAGCAGAACCCGGCGCCAGCGTCAAGTTCACTCCATCTTCTGTCCGCCCCTCCCAACAAACGTCCTCATCCCCCGGTCCACACCCGCCACCCGCCGCGCAAGAGTCTGCACTCCCACCGGCAGCACATTCAGCCAGTCTACCCACCGCGCATACAGCGGCATGGCAACCGTAGCGCCCTTGCCGCTGTCGATAGCCGCCACGATCTCCTTGGTCACGTCCACGGGCTCCACGACAGGCGCGATGAACGAGTTGGGCGTCTGCACCCCGTAGAAGAGCGGCGTGCTCACCTGGCCGGGCGTCACTAGCACTGTTCGGATCTCCGGGTGGCTCTCGCGTAGTTCGGCTGTTAGGGAGCGGTGCAGAGCTGTGAGACCGGCCTTTGCAGCGGCGTAGTCGGTTAGCTGTGCGGCGCCGACGGTGCCGATGACTGAGGAGATGTTGACGATGGTGCCGCCCCGTCCACCACGGATGATGGCTGGTAGGAATGTCTTGAGGCAGTAGAAAGGTCCAAGGAGGTTAGTTGTGAGGCTCTTGTCAATCTCATCCAGGGACAGATCCAAAAGTGTCTTCCCAATGACAATGGCAGCGTTGTTGATGAGAACAGTCGGTGTGCCAAGCTGAGATATGATTAACAAACGATTCAAACCACTTGAGGAATATCAAACTTACATCCTTCTCAATCTCAAGCGCAACCTTGGCGACCTGCTCCTTGTTTCCGACATCACACTTGTAGTACGTAACACCCCTCGCCTCCGTGTTCTCCATGCCATTAACATCCAGCACCGCCACCGTCGCGCCGCGCATACCATACACCTCAGCGATGAGCAGGCCCAGTCCGCTCGCACCGCCAGTAATGACAATAACCTCTTCACTGAGGTCCACCTCGCGCGGGATGCCGTGGGCGATGCGCTGGTTGATCACACTGGCCATCCAAAAGAGCGTGACGACGGTAGCCCAAGCGATGGCAGCCACCATGGGCGGGGCCTCCCATTTCACCGTCTGCGCGCGGAAGCACAGCGGTATGATCCAGCAGACAAAGGGGTGGAGAAGCGTGGTGTTGAGGACCTTGAGCAAGAGGTCGATGGAGAGCGGCGCAAACCATGAGTCGCGCTGTGGTGGCCGCGGGTATTGTGCGGGCATTATGATATTAAGTCAAGCGAGGCCGGATAGACGTAAGGTAAGTAAGTATTGGATTATTTTGAGATAATTGAATGAGTGAGTGGCTTTTTGAAGGACTGAGGACTTATTTATGAAAGAAAAAGGCCAGAGTGGTGATGCCAAGCTTGTGGTTGAAGGTCCGTTTAGCATGTGGCAGTGAAACCATAAACGTCTCTAAGCGCCCTATGTCAAACCATACCCCTGTCGCATCACCGTAGTGAGCCCACCTCACCTTAAAGAACCTTCATCAACACGGGGTAAGTTAAAGTCTACGGCGTGTGATGGATCAAACTATTGGTAGAGTTGTCTTAGCGTGTCGTAGAATATGTTCAATTCTTGCCAATGGTGTATATGGGTTTTGAGTTTCTTCTATGACCATCTAGTTCGTGTCCTTGTATTTATGAGCCAATGCTCAAACTCCCATCTTCATTCATCATGTTACATCTCATATAGTAGAGTAAGTTTACAACTATGATACAATACACCAGCGCCGGTCTATATGCAAAAACTGGTCATCATGCTCATCGTACAATCGCCATTTTAAGATCCATCCCTTCCAGATCGTGGGGTATATGTGCCCTTGCGAGGAGTGTACGTGCCCTTTCTGGGAACATAGGCACCATTCCGAGGAGCATAAGAACCTTTGGTCTCTTGACCATCCCTCTCCTCCCAGTCACGGTTTCGCTGAACCGCATCCTTTCTCCAGACGTGATACGTAGGGTCTCGCGTGACACCCTCACGTCGCCATTTCTGCGGCGGCTTGATACCCAGCGCGGCCTTCTGCTCCCAGACGTTCTTTCCACGACGGAACCAGCGCTCCTCTCGGCTTTCCTCCTCCTCGGGACTGGCTTGCCACTTGCTCCTCAGGATACGACGAATGGCCTCGGGCGAGACCTCGAACTTTTGCGCAAGGGCAGCGGTTGTGTAGACTTCGGGAAACTGAGCGTTGAGAGCACGAATTCCGGCCAGAGCATCAGGAGACAGTCGCTTTCGGGGACGCCAGCCTTCGGGGAACTTCTCCTTCAGAGCTGCTTTTTGATCCTTCCAAAAATTCTCTTTGACTTGCGGTGTTCCTGGAGGAGGGCCCTTGACCCGTTCGTTGAAAACTCCTTTGAAGCCTCTTTCATCGCCGGGCTTCAGGGGCTTTTCTCTTCGCCTTCGTGCTACGTCATTTGTGCCTGGCTGTGCTTTCCATGGTATCGAAGTGTCTGGAGTTTCGGGTAGGTCGAGAGGGTTGTCGTCTTTAGCTAAAGACGTCTCATCGGCTGGTTTTATATCTATAACCGGTTCCGTATCCTTTGAAGCTTCACCAGAAGCATCTTGGTTAAGATGTGTTGAGAAGTGTAGAGATCGAGCCTGTCGCGCAAAGGCAAAATTGTTCTGATATAGTGCCAGTCGAGCCGCCAGGGTGCGAATTGGCAGGCGAAGAAGAGAAGGAGAGGCTTCGACTTTATGTACTTGAGACAGGCCTTGCACAAAGATTTTCAAAGGCGTGGCACGGCATGTGCAGCTCATCATGAATACTTGGACCGAACGCTGCGATCCAAGAAATGATAGGAAAATGTGAACCAAATTTGAGCGAGCCTTCATGATGGGAGCAGGGGTCTATAAGTGGGGCCGTTGAGGCGTGGGCTTAACTCAATTGGTGTCACGGAGTTATGATAGCCCGTTTCTCTAAGCATCGAATTCATGATTCGATATATATTTGTAAATGCAGGTTTATTGCCTGGCTTTTCTCCGTATTTTACTTTGGAAATCGATCTGGTCGCTTGTTTCAATTATGGGTGTAACATCGTTTTCAGCGTCATGTCTACTGTCTATAGTGTCTACTTACCTGTACTAATCCTGGTACAAGTGAGGATGACTTTACGAACTGGCCAGCATCTGACATAAGTTTCAACACTATTATGGTGCAGAGTACATGAGATTTATTTATCAAGATTAGGAATATTATAAAAGGAGAATTTTATACACAAAAAGGTTCTGTTATGCTGTTCTTCATAATACACCAATAATACCATTCGACCGTACCCGCCATAGCATCTAGCAAGTTGGTTACCCTATTCTCAAACTCGAACTCCATGCATTTTGAGAAACTAAAATCAGTTCTTTGACTTCAGGCACATTTCTTCCAATTCATCTATCATGATTATTCGTGCTATTGCCTAGATGTCGCTGTCATCGATCTTTCACACAAGTTGGACATTAACCCCGGGCACGCTAAAATGAGGCGATCCTCGATTCATGGTATTAGTGTCCTGCAGACAAATCTTGCCACTCTACATCAAAGGCCGATGGAATTTTCTTGAGTGCATCATGTATATGTCAAGCAAGTCGAAATATGTCTGCTCGATCGTATCAGTACATTTGAGACTGATTGATAATGTTGCCAGTGCTATACTATCGACTTGCTTCATTGACGTGAATGAGACCTCCTTTGGCTGCTATAACGTGATAGCCCATATTCTCAACTATGATTCCAAAAAGTCTTGATGAAATATCTCATTATAGTAGACAATCCGGCTATGACTCATGTTTCTCATGATTCGGCAATGTTTACTTATACAGTCCCAAACAGAGATGTCTGTTGATTCATGACGCAAACCCGCCACCTTAGCCCCATTCCCATTGCATTTCCGCATAGTTCTTCGGTCTCTTTGTTCCGCATAACATGCCAAGTAGGGACAGATTCAAGTGATAGACTAGACAAGGAAGTTGAAAGCTATTCTAGTGCCTTTATTCTTCAAAATGGAGTAGGTACTTAGTAGTAGCAACGTGTGTCCAACTGTCATGTGTCAGATCGTGCTCGTCATCAATATATCGAAGTGCCTGAGAAAAGGAGTTCTAGTTTTAAAGAAATGGATGTCCCTTACTGTCAAGATGTTTCCTACTTTCACCAGATATTTCTGCCTAAGTCGATATAATGGATCATTGCTATTCCTCAGATTCTAATGATGCCAGAAACGTCTGGGGTCATAGGTTTAACTGGACCCCTGACCATCAGACCGCACCTGAGATTGCTCACTTGCTCTATTCGTATGATAAACTAGCTACAGATGCTTTGGATCGTCTGGACTACTTCTCCCCGCCGACCTCGAAAGGATGGAAGTGCCCTCACGGCTCTGGTCCTGGGCAGAGAGACCTCTATGAGCTTCTGAAGAAACACGCCAACTCGGACGAGATACTGGGGAAGCTTTGGAACGAGGTCTCTACAGTACCTGAGTGGGTTGACTGGGACCAGATTCAGCGTGGACAGCAGGTGGTATATCAGTTCAGCGGACAGATTATGTTCGGAGTTAGTTGAAAGCAAACTCCGTCAGAAAATCACGTCTCACTAACAACTCTGAAGCTTCTATACAACTCTCTGCTAGGTGGAATGGGCGCATATCGAGTTGTCGAAACTCTTTCGAGGACAGGAGGGTTTGGTGTTAACGTCACTAGACGTCGTCTGTTGGAAACATTACAACATTTCATGGAGGTTATCGAAGATATTGACGCAATAAAGCCAGGCGGGAAGGGCTATGTATCTTCAGTGCGAGTACGCCTTTTACACGCCTCGGTTCGAAGACGACTTATGCAACTCGAGCATGAGAACCCAGGTTATTTCGACATGGAGAAATGGGGAGTGCCAATAAACGACATGCACTCCATTGGAACCATCTCAGTGTATTCCGTGGCCATCGTATACCTCGCCTTGCCTCGACAGGGCGTCCACTTGACCGACCAGCAAACCGCTGACTACTTTGCTCTATGGCGCTATGTTGGATATCTCCTAGGAACACCCGTGGACTGGATGGCCACGCCAGAACAAGCCAAAGTTCTATGGGAGTCAATCGCAGTATCTGAGATAGCCCCGTCGAAGAACTCACAGATCCTCGCAAACAACATCCTCACAGCAGAAGCTCGAGTTCCACCGCTGAATCTGCCTCGTGAGGTACTTGCTGCCCATGCGTACAGGCTCAACGGAGATGAACTCGCCAGTGCCCTTGGTATCGACAAGCCGAGTCTACGTTTCCGTGCTATTGTGTGGTTGCAGTGTGCTTTTCTCTTCTTGTTGAGTTACAGTTACCCCTGGCTGCCAACTCACATGCAGAAGAGACGAGAACAAGTACGTATACCTATTTTCCCTTACGCCTTTCATTCATAAGACTGCCTTCTCTTTGCATATCCTACCACCTTGGTCATCACAAAAGATGCTCAGCCCCTTACCTCCCCGTCCATAATACGAGTCCGAGAAGCCCGAGCTGACGCCTACTACAGAAATTCAAAACTTTTGCCAATTTCATGGTCCATAGCAAAAAGATGGGCGGTATCGGCGATCCCACCACTTTCGAGTTCCAGTATCTCCCTCGCCTCGGGATGCTCACAGAGCTGGGCATGGACAAGAGACACGAGGCAGAGCAGTCCGCATTAGCTGGTTTCTCCAAACCCATGATCATCTTGAGGAAGGCAGTGCTCGTAGTCGGGTCGATTGCTGGAGCAGTAGCAGCGGTGAGCCTCGTCAGATTCGTGGGCGTATCGAGTATACCGCGCCATCTACTATCCGCTGTCTTGGCGCAGCAAAGCCTCACGTGGGCTGATTAGTACAATCACTTGATAAAAGAACTTAGTTATTAATACAAATCATTCACGGTATGGTTCTTGTATGTTATGTGCTCTGAACATGATTCCTAATTCAATAGAATCAACTAGCTATAATGTACAGTTGCGCCAGTAAGGCAAAGGCCGACCATTTGTGGCACATTTACCGCTATTTCCAAGATGATAACCAAATAATATATGTTTTACCAACGCCGGCAATAACTATGCTGAACAGTGTGAAATGCTCCGATGTAAACCTAGGTAGACAGACCGCTCCTTGTGCCATTCCCGAATCTCCAGTTACCATTATCATATCCATATCCCTAAACGCCAAAAAGAAAAGCCATATTATCGATTGCCGCGTGAGTCAACTCCATCTAACTTAAGCACCGTGCATCAACTCGACAGGAGGTCGGGCAGTGTGTGCCAAGATGGGCTTGGAAGGCTCCACGGGGCTGTACTCGATGGGCTCGTCCGTCATGTCCTCGACAATCACGGCAGGGAAGGTGCTCTTCTCCTCGGGCTTGTAGATGAGAGTAGAGGAGCGCGAGCGTGTGCGGCCAGGCAGCGCAGAGTCGGGAGGAGTCACGGGTGAATCTTGGCTCTCGTCAACGGGGCCAGGGCGATGGTGCAGCTTAGCAAGCGCATCAGCCAGATCCTCGGCATGGACCAGCTTGTTGGGCGCATCCTCAAGGCGCATCTCCCAGCCATGGGGAGGGCTAGGCGGGGGCGAGATGAAGAAGAGCTTGCCAGCGTCGGGAAGAGCGAGGTGCTCGTCGCGCTTGTCGACGGGTGTAGACTTTCCAAAGTAGACGCGGCACTGCTGGCCCATGATGGCTTCGTTGTCCCAGATCTGGCGGACATCTATGGCGGCCTGCTCATCGTAGAAGGAGACGACGATGCGGCGGAAGGACTTTAGCGGGGCGAAGGCGTGGATGGGGGCCGAGTGGGTGATGAGGTCGCGGATGACATCGAGGTTCTCGGGGAGGAAGATGGCCGGGTCGGTGAGGTTGGTGAAGAGGAGAGTGTTGGAAGGAGGCGTAGGCGGGGTCAGAGGTGGGAGGTTGGAGAGGTCGAGAGTAAGGTTTGAGCGGCGCGAGGCGGAAGAGGAAGATCGCGAGTGTTGCGGTGAGGTCTCCATTTTGGTGATGTGGGGTGGTGGTTGTTGATGTTGTTGTAGGTGAAGTTGTAGAAGAAGAGAGCAGTTGGGAGTGACTGGCTCTAAAGTTGCTGGGTTGTAGGTGCTTTAGACAGTGGAAGATCTACCGGGTGCTGTCGATCTCTTGGTGTTTAGATATTTGTTTATATCGTCGACCTGCAAAGATTGTCTCTTGCTGTTTGTTTGTTTGGTTGGTTACTTTCTGAGTTGAGCTGTGGAAAGAAAAATGTGAAGCAAATATGCGAACTGGGTGGCCTATTATGTATTCAATCCATTTTCCATCCTCTTCCAAGCGCCGCCCGCCTCAGGAACACGACGACTACTAAGCCTCTGCAGCGGCTCCAGCTGGAGACCTGTCGCTACTCGCTCCGTCGCTTCCAAGCCCGCTACAGTGGCCACGCACAGAACCGGGCTAGCGGGCTGCTGTGCAGGGGTAGGGGGATTGGAGTGTTTCTTGGAGGCCCGGGGGCTGTGCAATTCTGCAAGGCCCTGGGCTCCCCATTGTTTTTTGGCCGTGCTGGCCAGTAGCGACACGTCTGGATGCTAAAAAACCTCCCGGCGATGGCGATGGCGATTCCCATCCTTGGTCCGGGGCCAGAACGTTAAGCTTTTTTTTTTCTCTTCCTCTCTCGATCAATCGGACTAGGAAGGACCTTGGATGTTTTTTTTTCTGTTGAGGAGATTTAGGAAGGCTGTGTTAATAGTGCTAAGGGGTAAAATGCCAATACCATTCTCGACTCATGCTTTCTCCATACCTAGCATGTGCTTCATAGCCCGTGTGTCGTACATATCGGGTTCTGCACGTTCTCCACCAGGTAAAGTATATCCTGCGGACTACGGATACATACAGAATTGCATACAGACAGGAGCTCAATATCAAAACACTGCGCAGTATCCGCAATCAGGTGCTTGTTTGGGGCAGTAAAAGAAAAATTAGACTATCAAGATTAACTCGTCACATTTATCCCTCCACAGCCACCTCTTTCCCGGATGAATGTTTGCTTGTTGTTTGTGTGTGATCATCTGTCTCGAAAAATCATCTTCAAACCCGATTCAAGCCATCCACTGTTTTACCGCTCAATGAATCCGATCCAACAGAGATCGTCTCTGGACTTTGTGAACTTCTGACACACCCACCCCCTGGAAACCTGCATGACACTACTGCAGTGTATTGCATTTTGACCCAACCCCGGACCTTTAAACCTCAAGTCCTCAACCTCGATACTCCGTAGACTTTGCCATGGTTAAGATATTGCACGGTGTTGAAGATAACTCAGTCTGATACTCAACGGTAGAAACAAACTCCATTGAGTTACTCGTTATAACCACTTTAACATCCCAGTAACAACGGTTTCCAACAGCTCATATCTATTCACCAACTGCCACTGCCACCTGGCAACTGACCTGGGTTCCCTATCTACCCGCAAGGATCCCCCACAACTGCACTCCAGGCGTGGCCACTCACAGCTCTTAAACACCCGATGACACTCTCCCAAACTCAAAGGGGGCTGTGCAAGAGCCAAGAGGAGAAACAACATTCACTCGCATTCACATCCTGCAAAGTGCGAAAGAGCCTGTTACTCTTCCGTCCCGAGACCCCCGAACACGGTCACGACTTGACAAGTGCCGTTTTTGTGCTGGTGTATCCTAAGCTTATCCGACGTGCCTGTCAATGCTTACGTAGTAGTCTAACATACGCCCAATATCAAAGAAAAACGGGCTTCAGCTTTCACTTCGTGGTTGTATATTCTTCTGGCGAAATTGCGGTTGACCTCCGCCCTCTTGGACCAGTCTGGATATGGTAACATTGGGGTTTGGCTAATCGATAGACTACGGGTAGCCCCATGTCTAACAAAATCGCTTCGGGATGGAGCACTATATACCGGGTGGGGTCTTTTTGAAAGAGGCCTTGGTTATTGCTCGTAACTATCGTCAATGTCGTCACTTTGGCCAACTCTACGGATATCCACATACCTGATACGAGTGAAAGAGGCAGCTTGTCTTGCGATTGAGCCATGACAGCGATATCATGCTCAATTGCTTGTCCTGAACCAGCTGTACTGTGCCTTAAACTTACATAGAATTCCCTCTTTACTCTGGTATTCCCCATATTCTATTCGGCTTGTCTTTGCAATGATACCTACCCTAATACTACCTAGTCTATACTATCATGCCAAGCTTTACAAATGTCCCTTGTTCTCTAGCCTGAACAGTGACATGCAGAGATAAAGGCAAGCCACTGGGGTAACCAACCTGCCAACTAGATATCGCTCGCAAACACCAACTGGCTGTAGTTAAAGAGTGTTCTCATACCTTCCTGATATGGATGTTCAAAATATTGGGGATCAAAAAGGACTTTAAGCGACTATTCACATCCAACATTCGGTAAACTAAGTGATCGGCTAGTTGAACAACATGGCATTTCGCAATCTGCGTAGTTATGGCAATTCTTCCCGGAGTCATAGTATGAGGTTGTCATGAAGAAGCATAGTACCATGCTTGACATGACTGACTTACTCCTAAACAACATTCAATTCAGCAAAAAGGCTAGAGCTTTAACACTAACTCGCCATTGCTATTCGATAATACCACGATTCGAGCTAAGCTCAGCAAACCGAGGTCCACATACGGATACACAAACACATTTTGTCTCATTCATTTCATTCAATATCTCGGCCGCATAAAAACCTCCGAAGAAAGACAACGCCACCCAAGCTTACGCCACACCGCACAAGCCACCTGCCTCATCTCTCACTCACTTCCATTCCCACCCCTGTCACGCTGTCACGATATACCGCCCCTCTGGGAGGCAGCTCGCCTCCATGCAAGGGACCAAGAAGCCCGGACCAGACGTGGCTCAGCATTCAATATCGTCACGTCACTTTTCGCAAAGCCATTGGCAGGAATCCTGCAAATTGTAATTGTCACCACTACTACTAGGTTGTGGCTTGGCTCATGGAGATCATTTCTGTTGGGCTGGGGAATGAAGCCCGTGATTTGACTATGGCGCAGCAGCTCTTAGACGACATCTTGGTGAAGCTGCGGTTTTGTCATGTTGCTATGCTAGTTGACCACGTCAGAGGATAGCTCAGCCCGTAAACGAAAGACGCTTTGTCGCAATTCATCGCTCGGATACTATACAGACACGACTAGTATACATCAGTAAAGCATACAGCCTCAAGCTACCGTGTTGGGCTGGACCCATGAGCTCCAGCTACTCCACACGTTTATTTCAGCTTGGCTGGCCTATGCTAGCTTCTGGCCCATTTTATCGAAGCTCAACACCCAGCTCCTTGACCAGAGCTTTGCGAACATCTTCGTGATAAGCGACAGCCTCTTCGTTCGTCAGCGTCCGCTCCAGGCTGCGGTATACAATACGATACGCCATGCTCTTGCGCCCTGTCTTGGGATGCGTAAATTCGTCGATCAGACGGACATCCTCAACCACGTCACCCGCCACGTTACGGACAATTTCCATCACGTCGTTCTCATGGAATGTGCCCTTAGTGTTGCCACCTGCTGCCGTCGTGGAGCTAAGCCAGAAGGACACGTCCTTGGGGCAGGGAGGGTACTTGGAGAAGGGGACGAAGCGCTTGAGGTTGTTGAGGTTGTCCGTCACGCCCTCGAATTGAGACAGGAAGCGCTTGTCTTTTGACCAGAATAGCCGGATATCTGGAATCTTGAAGAGAAGCATGGCAATGCGGTCAATACCAATGCCAAACGCCCATCCTAGTTGGTTCGGCACGCCAGCATTGATGTAGATATCCTGCTTGACCACACCACAGCCTAGCACTTCGAGCCAGTCTCCAGCATAGTAGACCTCTAGCTCCCACGAGGGGCTTGTGAAGGGGAAGTAGGCTTCGATCCATCGCATCTGCAGTGGCTCATCCACAAAGTTGGGGTCTTCCTTGATCGCAGCGGCCTTGGCTCGGGAGAAGATATCGACAACCATGCATTCTAATGATCTCTTGAGGTGAGCGCCGATAGCCTCGGCTTCAGCAGCTGTATGATGCGCGTCCTGGAGAGGATTTGTCTCAGGGTGCATAGGAGGGTTCGGGTCATCCACTTTGATCCCGTGAACAGGTAGCTTCTCGAAATCCCTCCATACGGCTGCAGCGACGTCACCATTAGGAACTTTGGTGCGATCCCATGACATGGCGCCCTCCATCTGATGGAATACAGGATAGTGACTTCGGTCAATGGCATCTCGTCTGTAGACATCGGCAGAGACGAGGTATCCCGCGCTCTCATTTCCTCGGAAAGTGTCGGCCTGATGCGCACTTGTATGTGTGCGGAGAAGAGTCTCGCTGTTTAGATAATACGTATCGGAGAGGGCGCGGCCGGGATGGTTCACAGGAAAACCCAGCGAATCGAAGTTCTGGCGGGTTGACACAACGGGGCTGAACTCATTGTGGTACTTGAATGTCGGCTCGGGGAAATTGGACTGGATGATTTGGCGGGTGATAGACACAGGGTGGTCTTTGAGGAGGTGAAGCTTCCTCGTGGTGGCATCGAGGACGTTGTTGGGTACGTTGAACCACTCTGGATCGGTCTTGATGGTCTGTCCACGAATGGTCACAGAGCCCGATGGGGGTGCTGCAACACGGCCAAGCCAGTCAGCGAGACGTCCACGCAAGTAATTGACTGGAACTGGACCGACCCGACGAGTAAGCCCTCGCAGCGCAACTTGCTCGCAGCAGAATAGAGCTCCGGGGAAGCTGGACGGTTCGCGGGGCAGAAGCCCTCAGGCAGCGCATGCTCTGGACGTAGAGTCTCATTCTGAAGACCTGTGAAGCTCGACAATTACATTATAGGCCGACAGGGCCACGCAACAAACGCCAATGGCTGGTTTAATATCGTTTCGTGACAACTGAAGCTGATTTCCCGAAGAGGTTCCACAGGCTTGGTTGTATCACCCAAACTGCAAAAAAGGTTCCGGCGTTCGGCTTTACAGCGGCTCCGGGTATAACTTCAGCGATCAACGACTCCAGCTTTCTCCAAACTGTCTCGTTTAGCGCAGAGGCCCACGATCCCTGTCTTGGATAGACTTGACAGCCGAACTCCGTCCCGATGTACCGGCTACAGCTGCTAAACACCGGACCCGATAAGTTTCCGCGATAGCGATAGAGATAGAGATAGAGTGCGAGTAGCTGAGTGATGTGCTGAGGCTCAGCGAGTTTTAAAAAGTGAATCAACCCTTGCAAACGTAGTAATCGTCAAACTACTACTAACTGACCTACCTCTACCTATCCCCGACTTTTTTCTTTCTTTCTTTTCATCACATCAGCCACTTCCGCCAATTCCTTTGTCTACACAAGATATGGCATCCCAAGCCCATCGATATTTGAGAGCTTAACTTTAGATAGTCTAAGCTAGAAACTCTTGTTTCCCCCCTCTAACATTGTGGGCTCAGACTGTGAAACTAAAAACTACCTACGCACATCATGGCCACCGCTCAGGATACCATGAGCAAGACTGCGGCGACAGCGCCTGTCAAGGTGGAAACGGCCACGGCCGATGCAAAGAAGACGACGATAAGATATCCCTTCTGGTTTGGAGGAAGCGCCAGTAGCATGGCTGCTTGCGTGACACATCCGTTGGATCTCGGTATGTCCTGTCCTGCTCTTCAATCATGATAATCAACTTGAGCTGACTCTGGACCTCTGCGACAGTCAAGGTAACATTTCGCGCCCTTTTATACAGAGCATAGCAGTTCCTCACACGCTCTCTAGGTTCGCCTTCAAATGCGCACAGGCAATGCGCCCAAGAACATGGTCGGCACCTTCGTCCACATCCTGCGCAACGACGGCCCCCTCGGTCTTTACAGCGGTATCTCAGCCTCCCTACTGCGCCAGATGACATACTCAACCGTGCGCTTCGGAGTCTACGAGGAGGTCAAGACACGTCTCATACGCCGTAACGAAGGCCGCGATCCTTCTTTCATGACTCTTATTGCCCTCGCCGCTGGGTCTGGTTTCGTCGGTGGTATCGCTGGAAACTTCGCCGATGTTCTCAACGTGCGCATGCAGCACGACGCCGCGCTTCCTCCTGCCGAGCGTCGAAACTACCGCCATGCTTTTGACGGAATGGTCCGTATGGCTCGCGAAGAAGGGCCCAAGAGCATGTTCCGCGGATGGTTGCCCAACAGCGGTCGTGCTATGTTTATGACAGCCGGTCAACTTGCCAGTTACGATGTTTCAAAGAGTCTGCTTCTCAAGTACACACCTATGGAAGATAACCTCAAGACGCACTTCACTGCTTCATTCATTGCTGGTCTCGTAGCCGCTACAATTACAAGCCCTATCGACGTTATCAAGACTAATGTTATGTCGTCAACGAACGACCACAATCTCCTTCACTTGATTCGCGATATTCACCGAAAACACGGTGTCATGTGGATGTTCAAGGGCTGGGTTCCCAGTTTCCTCAGACTTGGACCGTACGTACACTCTCGCTATAACACATATACCGTAACTGACAATCACTAGGCAAACCATTTGCACATTTGTCTTCCTCGAGATGCACCGCAAGGCGTACCGCAAGTTGCAAGGCTTAGATAAAAACATATAGACTGGGTATGTTAGACTAAAGGAAGAAGGGCATTGTTTTGGCGTTGTCTTTTTGTCGTTTTGTCACTCAGAGGGTATTAATGCTGTTGGCGTTACTACCTGGGCATTAGAGATCTCTCAACCGAGCTTCTCGTGAAGAAGCTGTTCTGTATATCATACTCAACACATAGAAAGGGTGGAGGCCACCGGCATAGAGGCTAGCATACACACATGGAATACTGACTCAATGAATTGTACTCTCTATACCCCCTGAAAAGAATCCATTCTACGGCCGTGCTATGCTGTTTTGTTTTGAGCGTGACAAGTTTCCAGACCCCCCTATCTTTATCCTTCCAAACCCTCTTTGATTACGAATTGTTTATCCCATGAAACGCCTTCTCACCCTCACTGCCAAGAAGATTGTCCGTACGGTGTTGTTCCGTAGGCCGTCATGCCGCCGCCACCACCTCCGTACGCCGTCTGGCCACCACCATAGGGTGTGGTGTACCCTCCGTCTTGCCAGGGTGTGGTACCGCCGTCCATGTTCATATCCGGACTTCGGGGACCGTCGAAATCAGCCTCATCACCGCCGTACTTTCTAGGGTCCAGGCCCTTAAGCAGACCGCCAATCTTTTGCTGCAGCACCCTAATGCCGTTCTGCACAATTTGGTCAGGCTCCATGCTCCCTGATGTCTCCACCTCGAAGTAAAACCTGTTTGGAACTGCGTCGTAGTCGAAAGGTTCTCCCTCTTGTGGGGGTTCTTCCCAGTCGGCATATTTGCTCTTGGGCCTAGGAATACCATGTTAACATCGTAACGTCGGCCATTAATAAGTCTACTCACCACTCAACAGCGGGGTCTGTGTCGTTCTCAAACCACCAATCAATGTGGTTGAGCTTGTTATGAGGATCATACTCAAAACCAACAGCAGATGTGGGCATCCACTTGGCGTGCTCCTTTGCGATTCCCTTCTTGGCAATGCAGCTGATCTTCAGCTCCTGATCCCTGCGCAGCTTCGCGATCAAGCAGCCATAGCCATCTGGGTCAGTGATAACGGGGCTTCCCACGGAGTTCGCATGGTGTCCGTCCACTACCAAATCCCTCGCATACACCTTCATGATCTCGTCGGACGTGCATTTGGCGTGTAGTGTAAGGGTGACACTGCATTGTTCGCAGTACTGCTCGCAATCGCAGTCTCGTGAGTAGTTGAGCTCGGCGACTCCTTTTGAGTCGAGAGGGATGAGGCCCAGGCGATGGGCGATAAACTCGTCAGCCAGCACGGAGCTGTTGGTCTCGATCTCGACGAGGTCGATGGCGATTGTGGGCACTTCTGCCTGGATGATTCGCCTTAGGGCATTGGCAAAGGCCAGGTTCGTCTTCGAAAGCTCGAAATCGACGTGCGTGTGGTCGGCCTGGGTCGCATCAAGTCACATCAGCTGAGTGTCCCCCGAAAGCAAAAAAGACCCAGGAGTCTTCTCATACCGCAGAGATCTTCACTTGGGGCTGCTCGGGCTCCCCGTCCATCACCATAGGATCATAATCCATTCCGTCCATGTTGCCTGGCGTCGGCGCGCCTAAAAGATTCTCAGATAGGAAAAGATGACGCAGAAATCCTCAAGATCAAGAACGCAGACTCAATATTGACGCGTGAGAGAGATTTAGGGTTTGATTCTGTTAAGGTTTGAGGAATTATGTAGTTGCGATAGAGAGGGTGAGTTTTCGCAACAAAGCGAACTGAGGCCCTGAGCTTAGACTTGCATATGCGATCCGCCAGTCTGTACCTGGGCCGGCCCCGGAATATTAGTAAGCCCGGTCTTATCAGCCTGCATGTGCAAGGATGCTTTACGATAACAGAAAAAAATATCCATAGAATCAGTCCCCGCCATATCCAGCCTCAAGAATAGGAAGTTCTACAGTGAACAAAGGCAACTTTCTACGGCTATTCAATATGAAGATCAAAGCTCTCAGCCGCCCCGTGTCGGCTCAACAGGCCGCCGGCTCAGATGTCACCAAACAACCACGCAACCTCGATTCCGCCCTCCATCCTTTCGAGCGCGCACGCGAGTACCAGCGAGCCCTCAATGCCGTCAAGCTCGAGCGAATGCACGCGCAGCCTTTCGTAGGCCAGCTAGGAAACGGCCACGTCGACGGTGTCTACTCCATTGCCAAGGACCCCAATTCCCTTGAGCACTTTGCAAGTGGTAGCGGTGACGGTATTGTCAAGGTGTGGGATCTTGCGGACCGGGATCAGATATGGCATGCTTCAGCGCACCAGAACATCGTCAAGGGACTCGAGTGGACTCGCGACCGAAAACTCTTGACCTGTGCGGCCGACAAAACGATTAAGCTCTTTGATCCTTACAACACACCTAGCGATGCGGCGCCTATATCTTCGTGGCTTGGGTCTGGGGCTTTCCACAGCTTGTCGCATCATCGCTCCAAGAACTCCTTCGCTGCTGCGTCAGATGTCATAAGTATCTACGATTTGGAGCGACACACTGCCGCACCTGAGGTTCTCAAATGGCCTACAGCTATTGACAGCATTAACGACGTTGCTTTCAATCATGTCGAGACATCAGTTATGGCATCCTGTTCTAGCGACCGCTCTATTGTTATCTACGATCTTCGCACTTCTACTCCCGTCACCAAGACCGTGCTGAAGTTTACCACCAACCGCCTTTCTTGGTCTCCGATGGAAGCCTTCAACATGGCCGCTGCCTCTGAGGACCACAACATCTACCTCTTCGACATGCGCAGGTTTGATCGCGCCCTGAACGTTCTCAAGGATCACGTCGCCGCCGTCATGGATGTCGAGTGGTCTCCTACTGGTGAAGAGCTTGTATCCGCCTCTTGGGACCGAACCGTCCGTCTTTGGAACCGTGACCGCGGCCACTCACGAGATATCTACCACACCAAGCGCATGCAGCGTGTCACGGCAGCCAGCTGGACTCCCGATGCCCGCTACGTTCTGTCTGGTTCTGACGACGGCAACGTGCGACTCTGGCGCGCCAACGCCTCACGCCGTGAGGGTGTCAAGTCAGCCCGCCAACGCCAGGCCTTGGAGTACAACGAGGCCCTTATTGAGCGTTACCAGCACATGCCTGAAGTCCGCCGTATTCACCGTCATCGCCATGTGCCCAAGGTACTCAAGAAGGCTGGTGAGATCAAATCTGAAGAGATCAAGAGTATCAAGCGTCGTGAGGAGAATGAGCGCCGCCATACTAAGAAGCAATTTGAGAGACGTAGGGGAGAGAGAGAAAAGATGGTCTTGGCAAGAGAGTCATAAGGGCACTGCTACGGGACTCGTACAACTACAACAACTAGAAAAGTTCAAAGGGGTCGAAGGCGTGGAAGGGCATTGCATGGCGTTCAGGTCGTATATCTTGGGTAATTTAGATGACTTCACCTTGAAAAATATCCCATTTGTGATTCAAGTTCCACAATTCCACTTTTCAGAAACTTGATGTGCGTGACAAGAGGGAATAGAAAAATCAGCCTGCTAAAGTCGGGTCACGATAAGGACTGGGGTCGTTATGCATAGAAACGTGGATTTCTTGTAACTAACAAATCTAGACATAAAGAGGTTCCTCTCAGACAAACACTCACACTTGGAGGTTTCCCTTGAGTGGCATATTCGCTGGCGTGAGCGTCGTGCTATATATATCTATCCATCGCATTTGAAATCCCATCTAAAAATCTTCCATCATTCCTTTATCGCCTGCGGCAAGGAAGAGTCGGGATAAAACACAGCACGTAACA
This sequence comes from Fusarium tricinctum, assembly GCA_020744515.1. Classification (NCBI taxonomy): domain Eukaryota; kingdom Fungi; phylum Ascomycota; class Sordariomycetes; order Hypocreales; family Nectriaceae; genus Fusarium; species Fusarium tricinctum. Next base: position 5,158,530 of record JAGPXF010000002.1, on the reverse strand, counting down.
CCGCCGATTGAAAACATCAACTTTCAACCATAAGCTGATGTATGACTCTGAAAGCATAACCGCCAAGTCTGTTGTCTTCATCATAAGTGTGAGAACCCGCCCCCCTAAAACGCCAAAATAAAAGAGCCGATGCGAATAATTGCGTCACGCCATCGGAGGAAATGCTCTTATCAGTCGAACGGAAAACGCCGACCCCTTCCTGTATGTTTTTGTTTATGATGATGCATTCCGTTCCGTTGATAGTGCAGAGAATTCCTCTTTTCGTACGTCAATCATCAAATATCATGTCCCGCTAAAACTCCGTAGGAAAAAGACCTGTCGAGAAAAGGTCGGCTCGGTGTGCCCCCGAGTAAGTTTGTTGTACATGCCGGTTGACTCCGGGAAATAGTTGAGTGTAATTAATGTTGTGGCTTAATGATGCTGTTGCGAGCAGTCTTCTGTGGCCTATAGTTGGGCAGCTCATCGAACCAGCCTTGATCCTCGTTAAATCTGTAGGCATGGAAGTCAAGACCGTAAGGCTTGGGCTCGATGGAATAGAGCATGCCCAAGGGAATGTCCATATCTGTGATGTCGGCTAGGGATAGATCCATGAAGTACGCCATCAGCACTCGACAAACAGAGCGGTGTCCGATAATGAGGAGATGGTCTTCAATGCGTTCAACCTCTCGAACCATATCGCGCAGACGGCTCACAACCTGGAGGTAACCCTCACCACCGACTCCGGGATAGATGTAGTTGAGTTTATCGTGCGCTCTCTTGGCAAACTCCTCAGGCTCCCTCTTCGCAATTTCAGCATATGTCATACCCTCAAACTGGCCCGAGTTCATTTCGTTGAGCATTTCCCAGTTCTTGACATCGTAGTCCTCGTCAGCTTCAAAGTATTCGGCTGTGTCAACACTGCGGTCAAGCATCGAGGTCCAGACACAGAAATTCTTGTCCTCGATCTCTCGGTTCATCTCAGGATAAGGAGGTGTGTTGTCTCCTGGAACAGGTGGGAAAGTAGCCTGGGCTTTCTTGCTCTGCTGCTCCATGATCCACTGCTGGCGTTGGTAGGTAATGAAATTGTGAAGCGCTTGGCCGTAGCAATGTCCGCGCTCAGTCAGAGGTGAGTTTCCACCGAGCCTTCCCAGCTCATTATCCACGCTCTGGCCATGTCGTGTAATCCAAATTTGTCGAGGGGCAAGATTGAAGCTGGCGAGATAAGTGCTGATACCACTGCTAAGGAACCCCTTCAGGCGGTGCTGAATTAGCTTTCGGCCAACGTCAACCATCTATGAAAATGTCAGTTACCAAATTCATCTGCGTTGGCGATTCTACACACCTGGATGTACTGTAGGTCGTGCTTTTCCTCGTACTCGCCCAGGGGAACATAAGCACTTTCGTAAGCGGCAACTCGCTTCTTGAAGTCTGCCAACGACTTCTGGGGGTCCTTATCGCGATAGTCGGGGCCTGACAGCTTCAATCGCATGTTTGCCTCAAGAAGAAGAGGATCTTGGCAAATACTCTCGATGAAAAGAATACCCAGTTTAGGCTCTCGCTGCCTAATACGGTTGGCGATATTCGTCCTTCGCTCAATGGTGCTGTTTGTTGCATCGAGAATGCCAACAGCCCCACCCTGGTCAATAAGATAATCCAACAGCTCATCCAGAGTGTCCATTGCACACTGTTCGCGTATAGCAGCAGCAGATTGATTCTTGGGATCAAAGAATGTGGCGGACTGGTCAACCCCTGATTGAGCAGCATCGTTAAGATCGAGTGCCTCTGGTTCGCCCTGCTCAGGACCAAAAGGTGTGGGGTTGCCATTTAACAGAATGGAAGCAGCTTGCACAGGAGGGTCCAGTTCCTCCGACTCAGGTTGCAACTTGGGATGCACAGAAACTCTGCGTCCAGCCGCTACACGTCTTCGGTTTCCAACGTTAAAAATGCGAGAATCGTGTTGCTGCCAAGAAAGATATCTTTGAAGTTTCTTGGTGATGTACGACTTTCCTCGAGCGGGCAAGCCAACCATGACAATAACGAGCTTTGCCGCAACATCGCGTGAGGGAATTCTTCCATCGGGCGAAACTCTTGACCGGGTCATACCCGGGATATTGAGCGTTGTTGCATGGGGTCGCACTCGTGGTGTTTGATGGCCTGAATTTTGTCGTAGCGGAGGACTATTTTCATACGTCAGTTGGAGGGGCTCTCAAAACGGGATCGCCAGTGCTAAAAGGGCCGATCGAGGTGGATATGTGGTTCGCGACCCCAACTGTAGGGGGGGGAATGAACAAAATGACGGCACTTACATGCGTGGCGAGCTCGGCGCTGTCGAAGTGACACTTCGCGCATATGTGGGGGTTTCGGTCAAATCGTTTAGCGATCGCAGTGCCACAGCCAAGGACGAAGGAGCGTTTGCCGGAGGAGGAAGGTGCTCATGATCGCCATCTGGGGGAGGAGGAAGAACAGCGTAGTTATTTGGATTGTTCGGATTCGAAGATGGATCTGAAGTTGGGTTTGGTGTTGGATTTGAGCTGGGATTCGATGTAGGTGGTAGGGAGTCAGAGGATGTCGGCGCTGCAGATGAGTATTGCGCTGGCAGCGCTGGCGAAGGAGGAGAGGCGCTGAGAAGATTATGCATCACAGATTTCAGAAGTCCAGATGATCTTGATTGTCGGCGACCTGCGTCTTAAATAAGAATGAGTATGATTCTGTGATGGTTTCAAGTGGTATATGCGACCACGCAGGTAGGGTCTCTAAGTGAGGACAAAAATATATGAAATAAGATGTGGTTGATCAGAACAGCCACAAGGTAGCAATGGATGTTGAAGATCTTTTGGAGATTGGAGATTTGAATTGAATGGGAGAAGAAAAAATTATCAACAAGGAAAAGTTTAACAGGAGTTGAATGGCTAATAAAGCCTAGAAGGAAGGTAGGGCAAATACGTAGTCAATCCAATGTTGGAAAGTGCTGTAAGAGACAAGGACATGGAAGGAAGGCAGCGTTGGTACGTACCTGCAGGGGACACCGGAATCGCTGAAGGCATCTGAGCAATGAGGCGCGAGGGAGACTCAGGGAAGCTCTAAATCGAGGATAATTGGCGAGTCTGACTCTTCGCGATGAGGTCGACCAATGAAGAAGGATGATGGCCCTAGCAAAGGCCCGGCGCAATGGTCCACAGGGGCTCCTCAGTGGGCTTTTGGCGTGTGTTTCTTTGAGGGAGGGGTCTCTTTGGGTGGCGTTATCCTGAGGTGTCGAGGTGTATTGGTACTAAAAAGTTGAAAGTTGACCTTTGACCTTTGACCGGAGGTGAACAACAGGAAACTTCGGGAGACGAGAGTCAAGTTGGAGGGAGGCGGAGAGGTGACTCCAGCGGGTTACAGTACAGGCCAGTCCCAGTGCAGTTGGAGGCTGACTTTCTGGATGAATTGGAGTTTGGAGGTGTCGAATCGTCGTTGGTGGGCTCGGTGCTGCCGTGCCGTGAAGAACAGTGGGGAAGATGCAGGACCCTAAAAAGATGCGGTGCGGTAGTGGCGCTGTGCTGCACAAAGCTTAGCTTCCCGCGGGAAAGTTTGGCTGCTGGATCTTTTTTGTACTTGAACTCAAGAGCCCAGGCCCTGATGGGGGAGAGGGAAATGAAGTTGAGGTTTCGGTTTGGGTTTGGGTTGGTAGAGATCTTTCCTCTTTGGGGGACTTGTTGAATCGTTGAAGCCCTTGCCCTATTGTCGTATGAAAAATAAAATAAAGATTCGCCTCGTAAATGAGTCTGTCTTCCGTCTTGTCACCTGTGTGTTGTGATGTGAGATGCTGTGCTGTCTGCCTCGCTATCCTATTATCTGCGCTGGGGCTTTGTTGCTTCGCAAATGCTTGGCGCAGTCTTTTTTTCCTGTCTTTTGCTGGTTGTTTCTGTCTGCGATACGTCACCAAAGTTAGGCTGTGCCCATCAGAGGGTCTGCAGATCAAGAACGCAGCAGCTCGTGATAATTATATTAAGCGCCTCGAAAGTTGTTGCTTGAGTATGTCGGTTGCACTGACGGGGGGTTGCTGGTCTGCTTGCAATATATCAGGAGAGCAACAAGACGATGTGAGGTGATGTGAGCTCAGATGGTACTCTGTAGAGGGCCCGTGTTTTATTAATGACCAAAGTCCGAGTAAACGGCCGGAGCTCAAGCCTCAAAGCTGATCTGCAGGGAATAGCATTGCTGCTGCAATGTAAGTTTAGGGCTACAGGAATAGGAATAGGCACAAGTACAATCAGTGCCTATCCAAACTGTGTTGTCTCTGCTACAAGGTGAGAGGTGAGAAAGATAGCCCAAGGTGTGTCTGCTGGTCTAAGCATAGCGGCTCGTGAGACTGCTCGCCCTTGGGTGGCTGCGTGTATTGGAGTGCATTGGATCGATCCCTCGGCCTTGTTTGTACCGACTTACATCATTGTACCTCAGCTGTGCATCCCACACGCGTCTACATTCAGGCACAGTACTGGATGGGAGGCCCTGCTGCTCACCATTAAGATTCCAGGTCACCGTTGTCTCCTTTCTGGGGTTGTGTACGGATGTACGTTGCACAAAAGAAACGAGTATAGTCTCATTCTCAACAAGATGGGCTGGTTCAGACACGTCTAAAATGGTATCCCATGCCCTGGGACCCAAGATCCATGGCCATATGTACCGTCCAGCTGGTCCCAGCTTCGTTTAATATAGTGGAATTATGTACCGAGTATTCCGCTATTGATAGAATGGCATGTCGTGGCCCTGCGGCATCCAGGACCAGGTTCATGAATCTACGACACCTGGCAGTATCTTACATCCGTGAGATGCTGCATGCTAGATAACCATTTCCCGCGCGCCCGTCGGATCTATCCCATCGTGAGGAAACTAGAGGCGTTTTAGGTTAACAACAGACTTCGGATTTGATATTCTGTGGCCATATTTAGTAATATCTCTAACTCTGTACAAGATTCCAGTTGAGTTACGACCCGAAGTATGCCAAGTATTTAAGCTTATACGCCGCAGGATAAAGCCTTTGGGACATGGAACGGTGGCGGGTCCTTGCGCCTCCAGAGTGTGTAATTCTCAAACTCACCGAGACATGTGCTGCACAACATATGCTCGCTTGTATGATTTGTTGTGCTATGATTGTCTCGCCTGAAGCTGTTGAGGTCGGGATTTGATCATCATCACTCCTATTTACGCTATGGCACAAGCCACGCAGATGACATGGGCGTCAGTTGGTATCGGAATATGGGTGGCAGTCCAGTCTTGGCGGAACGCATGGACGTTTTGGTATCATTGGCGAGATGATAGATTATCTCAAGTTTAGGCATAGAGGGACTCAAAGCCACCAATGCTGAGTACTAATACATAATATCACAATCAACCTTTGACATCTGTAGTGCTTTCGTGTATCACTTTAGTGATGAATCAACATGATTTATTCCAATAAATTTGGGATTTTCAAGGTCACCTATGTTTTTGTATTTCGGATAGAAAACTGTGCACCAACTCCGGTAGGTTTTTTTCTACAACCCCAAGTCTTCCGTTCGCAGCCATGCATGGCCCATCTCCACCTTCACCTTTCACCCCTCCCACCATGCACCGTCTTTCGACCATCGCCATATCGAGTCAAGCTCCAATGGTTCTTGTCAATGAGACGCCGCGCTACTGCAGCTCCAAGCACTAAACGCCTTCTTCTCCAGCGCTGGAAGCTGCCCCAAAACAAGGTACAAGGTCCTTGCTAACCTTGCTCCTCTTCACCTCGAGCCAAAAGGAGTCATCGCTTGCATAGAGAGCTTTCTCCGATCTCGCCGCGGGGAAAACCCACAAGCGATGAGAACAGACTTACATGCTGCATTGCATAGAGGAGTCGTTGGTTTGCTTTTACCCCCACCGTTATCTTGCATTGTGTTTTTCTGCCGTTGATACAGACACAGAATTACCCTCATAATATGTGTAAGATTTGGGGGGACAAGCACATGTGAAATTGTGAATCACGCCTGGACCGTTACCCTTACAGTTTACACTTTGCACTTTGCTCCTTTCTTGTCGCCTGGTAAGACCAAGCAATGCAATTCGACGGTCATCTCGCATGACTGTCTATCCAATATATCATTCCATCTCCTTTTCACCCCTATAACCCAGTACGAATCAAGTATACCCGTGGGCGCTTGAGCGTCATGAATTCGTCCATGGGTCCTGGTCACCTTCTGTCTCCCCGGTGCACTGGCCTAGAACATCATTCGAGCAAGGCCTTGAATATCAGAAACAACGTACGTACTGTTTTAAGCACAAAGTTTTGCTGGGTCTCTGTTTACCTGGGGCTCGGTACACAAATTAATACATGATTATTATTATTTAATCTATAATTACCACTATGCCTGCATTGATGGGCTCTCCCAGTAGTTTCTCCTTGTTTTATTTAGGTCCAGTGAAACATCGAGGCATGGGCCGTAGACCATCCATGACAGCCCGAACATTAACACCTCCTGGGCCTCAACTTTGTTGAGTGCCATCTCAGAGGGCACAGGCCAAGCCTACTTTGCGGGGATGATCCCCATTGGTTATGACTCTCCTTGCTCGTTTGTTTCTAAAGCTGTCTGATCGTCAATAGCGTGTCTTGTCCTTTTTTTGGTGAGTGGCGACCGTCAAATGTTTGGACACCCAGACTCTTCCGCGATGCCCCATAACAGCATGTAAGCTCTTTATGCTCAATCGCAACGATGTTATTATTCTCCGGCTCTTGAAACCATGTCTCGATTCTGCGACTGCGAGTACGGTACAAGTGTGGTGGATTGTTCTATTTGTTACTATATGCGCGGTGTCGTCAATGCATACTACCGTCATTGGTTGATCCTGTTTCATGCTCGACGTGATATTGGTTAAGTGCCGAGGCAAGCTGTTGCCGGAAGTTCGTTCCAAAGCTCCGATAAGAAGTGTCTTTCTATAGGAACCCAGACACTCTGTTTGGGTATCCAGTGCTTCTATGCTGTGATGTGGATGCAGTTCTCGGTAGTGTAAGCAGTTATAATGTAAAAGATGTGTGGATTGACGGAACACCAAGCACTGCCTTCTTGCAGGCTATGCAAGCAGCCGTCTGCCATACTTTCTCCTGGTCCTGGTGCTTGGTTGTCTATTCTGTCACATACTTAATCTACGTGATTTGATACTATAAGCATGTTGATAACATGATGGTACAATATGAGGTTGCTAAAGGGGATAGCCCTTTGATGTATGCCGCAGTGGCAGCTATCTATTTACATTTTGTTCATCTGGGGCCAGCGAACTGGTTACTCATGCATATAATCTTATATTGACGGGCTCGTTTGGTACTTGATGCAATGGTTTTTGTGTACTGATTTGTTGAACATTTACATCGAATTCGACAGGAGTTGGTTGTCAAGCTATAACTGCGTGACCAAAACCAGGTTTCCATACAGTCATTTCGAAACAATTGTCAAGATACTTCGGTATGTCTCCAGAAAGACGCCTAACAAACAGAAGGGTTGATAACAAGCTGACTTTATCGTCTTTGTCTTCCGTGGAGTTGACGTGAGGCTCACTCAAATGTACAGGGTAGGCATGACAATGAGGCTTGTCAAGACTCAGCCACATATGCAGGTCCCCGCCACAATTGATCCACTGCAGAACTCATCGTCAACTTCAATGCTAATCAGTTGATGGGAATACAGGATTTCGAGAAGGCATAGTCCAAGTGGACGAGACATACGAGAACGGAAACTCTTATGTCGATGCATCGTGCACATTTGAAAAGGTGTTAGTTGTGGAAAGCTCCATCAAAGCTGCTCGCGATCGCAAAGAGGCTCTGTTTGTAGCAGGCCTTTTGAAGATCCTGCCAACGCAGTGAAGAAGAGCTGAGCAATCTGGAAAGTAGATGCCAAAAGCTCATTCACTCACAGACAAGGGATAAAACCAAAAGATTTGGCCGATCGCGGAGATACGAGTTATCCAAGAAACTGCTAAGTTATCGGACGTCACTGCAGACATTCCTTAACAGTTTCTTGACAGTTTCCTGCCAGGTCTTTGGCACTGCTAAAGTCAACCGCAGCTTCATTCACCTCGAACAGGCAACAAAAGCCCCACAAGAGTGGTTCTTTGGCCTGTGTATTCTCGCCGAATCCTTTATTCCTTTCATACTCTACCCTCCTCTTTGATTTACTATCGTTAAGAGATTCTTCCAAGGACACAGTGAAAGGGTAAGTGAGCACCTACCTCAAAGATTGATATTACGAGGATTAGAGGCAGTTACTGATGATTAACTTCATTAATAGACAGAAAGGGAGGATAAAAAGGTTGCCATCTGGGGTGGTGCGCTCTTGCCTATATTCGTCCCAACTCTGCACCTTCTCTCATCACAAATCATCGCACCATAGCAACAGTCGCCATCTCCCACCATCTCTCCAAACTCACCGTCCTCAACTCTCTATTCTCAACACGGGGACTGATCTTGGAAATCCTGCCTCAAACCACCGGAACATAGAACACCGCAACCCTGATACAATACGCTCACTTCCATCAGGGTTCTTTACAGGCACGAGTGTCGCGCTCAGTACGTCGTCGGGTTCACGAACGGATATCTTACCTCAACTGACTGTTGCTTACAGACCTCCATCCAGACTAAATATCGTCACAACCTCAGGCAACATGGCAGCTGAGTTGGTTGGCGAAGTCTCGCCCACTCCTGACCCGGCTGAGGTGTCTCTACCTGCTAAGCCTGAGCATCGCGGCCCGTCTGAGATCGTGCCAAATCCTTTGATCGATGATTTGAAGGAATATCATGTTCGGCGCGGGGTTTTGATACCACTAAAAACGACACAAGAAGTCCGGCAAGACCACACCATCACCCATGCATACATCACAAGGGCGCCAACTAAACAAGCCAACGAAGTTATCACGTAAGCTTTATCGAATGACATAACGATATTTTCGACACTGATCGCTAACGGTTCATAGGGCCTTGCGTAACATGCGACCAGATGACAATAGCGCTAACCCCCTACCTCATCTTCGCAGATGTTCCAAGCCTGGCGACCTTCCTGCCCACCTCAAAACTCAATTCATGAATGATAGCTCCGTAGGGCGTCAGATCCATACGGCAAAGTCGACCTGGATCTACATCATCATTGGAGAGGTCAAGGATTTCACACGAGAGGAGCTGGCCAACGTTTTATCTATCGTTGAAGGTGCCGAAAACGAACTTTTCATCGAGAAGATTCCCATCCCTCTTCTTGCGCCAACATCCCAAGTGCAAGCTGCCATGTGGTCATCTCAATTTTGGCCAACCGTCTATCGGAAGAACAACCCGTTGGGTCCACACCCTAGTATAGTAGCCCGGGCAACTGAAGATATCAAGGACGACACCTCTGTGTGGATGGCGCTGGCTCACCGCGTTGCTTTACAGGCCAAGGCGACCGGCATCGGTGAAGCTGTTGGAGCTGTGATTGTCCAGAGGGATGCAGGCAAAGTCGAACTCGTCGGGGTTGCAGGAGACGCTCGCTGGCATCAAGAGTGTGGTCTATTGGAGGGGACCAGCAACCCTATGACACATTGTGTTGTCCGTGCTATCAGCATGGTCGCTCAAAAGTTGGTTCGACACGAAAGACGAGCTGCCGGACTCCCCGTCACTAAGCCTAATCTCGAGTACGACGCATTTCAGGATGGTCCACTGCTTGATATAGAGAAACAGTGCTTTGAACAGGAACACCCAAACAAAGATGGCTATCTTTGTCATGGGTTGGAGCTATATGTCACGCACGAGCCCTGCGTGTCATGCTCCATGGGCATACTTCATTCTCGAATGGGCAAGGCTGTCTTTGCTACGCACATGCCTCGCAGCGGAGGAATGAGCTCGGATGATCGTCCGGATGGAGGTGGACGAGGACTGGGACTCTTCTGGAGACGAGAGCTTAACTGGAGCCTGATGGCTTGGGAATGGGAACGTGACGGCGTACCCGACTTGCCTCCTCTTGACCCCATCACTCATGTTTAGGATTACCACCTCCGAGGTCGATATGAGACTCACTGGCTCCGTTGCTACAGACGCGAAGCGGCAGCGACTACGAAGCTCCCACAGAGCAATGATAGAGTATTACGTGCTACACGACATTGGCCGCGGCAAACAACGATTAAGATTGACGGCATGATTATTTATCAATTCCTGGTAGGGTACGGTTTATGGACTTACTTGCAGCTGGTGCATTGGCTGGAAAACAAACAAAGGGTTTAGATAGTCCTTTATTCCCAAGGTGAGAAGTCGATTTGCAGACATTGGCGATGGTCTTGTGACAGTAGCTTGGGCATGGACGAGAAAGCATTGGGAGATATTGGAAGGGGTATTCATTGTAGTATTCTAACTTCGTTTATGCAACATGATATGTATCAATTAAATTCTTGTTGTATAGAGATTTGCTTTGTCCAAGAAATAGCCCAATAGAGAACTTCGAATGAAATGTTGTTGTAAGAGGACCCTTGCTCTTTGAACCTGGAGCGTGCAAGGGAAGTGCCCCTCTCTCTTTGTAAAGGCCCGCTAACTTGGCGTTCATGCTACACTTTATTAACGTTAACTTTGCAAACACCGCGACTAGACCCTTCACCAAGAGCTCACAGCTGCGTGGGGCTTTCAGCAAAACCGACAGGGGGCAGTTTCGTTGTTTAGAGAGCTCTCTTTCTTGTTCTTGCTTGCGATTGTTTCTTTGGTTATCGCCATGCGTCTTGTTTGACTCTTTGGCCGCCGATTTAAGCTTCATGCCGCCATTCACCACGACAGTGCTGCCCTCCTAGCTACTTCTGCCACGACTGTCCGCAGCTTCGCAAGCTCCGCCAAAGGACTGTTGGCCCATCGCGACAGATATATAAGCGCCTCACTGCCGCAGGTTCATGCAGCAAGCAAAAGCAGAGGATCTGTAGACCTATCGATATTCGACTTTCTCCTCACAGGTCCCACGACTACGCCTGTCGACCCCGGTAGCAGCAGTATCGATCACACATATTCCCAAGACGACCACGACGCCGACATGAATAAGAAGCGTGGTGCCCCCGCGGACGGGCTTGGGGGCCCATCGTCCAAGGTGAGAAAGATGGAGAATGCGACCAAGTTCTATGCAGTCAAAACTGGGAGAAAGCCTGGCGTTTATCTGAATTACGACGACTGCAAGGCGCAGACGACAGGTTTCAGCGGTGCAGCTTGTGAGTAGCAGCAGGAAGAATCCTATCTGGAGCTGGACACAGGTAACTAACAGTTACGCGTGTAGTCAAGTCATTCAAAACACGAAAGGAAGCACAGGACTACATTGAAGGCAAGGTGACCTCATCGGCGGCTAATGGCCCTGCCAAGTTCTATGCTGTGGCAGTGGGCAGCAAACCGGGCATATATCACGACTGGGCGGTGGCTCAGCCACATACTATGGGTGCCAGTAAGCCCAAGTACAAGAAATTCAACACACAGCACGAGGCGGAGGCTTTCATTAAAGAGAACGCGACCCCGGAGACTTGCGAGGCCTTGGGGTTGAAATCTAGTCAAGCGCGAGCCTCACATCCGTACACAGGAGCCGCCTTCGAACCTGCCGAGCCAGTGGCAAAGGAGGTCAAGCCCAGAGCACCAAGAAATGTGTTCGAATCTGAACCCATAAACGAACCTCCAAGTGGGACTCTCAAGATCTACACTGATGGCAGCAGTCTCGCGAATGGACAGGCTGGCTCACGCGCTGGTCTGGGAGTCTACTTTGGTCGTGACGACGAGCGCAACCATTCAGAGCGTCTCCCTGGCGAGCCGCAAACAAATCAGCGCGCTGAACTGATGGCGATGCTGCGGGCTCTAGAGATTGCACCACTGACACAAGACGTGCAGATCTTGACTGACAGCCAATACTCAATCAAGTGCGCGACCGTTTGGGCTGTTACCTGGGAGAGGAAGGACTGGAAGACGTCGTCGGGAGGCGGAGTCAAGAATCAAGACATTATACGAGACTTGCTGGCCAAGATGAAGGAGAGGACCAAGGCCGGGGCGACAACTACTTTCCAATGGGTCAAAGGACATGCAAATGACCCGGGTAACAACGAAGCAGATCGTCTTGCGAACATAGGATCCAGGATGCCAGCTGTTGTTTAAGATGTCTTCTCAAACACAAGAGACTGTTGACTTTGAAACACTACCTGATTCAGCATGGTGTGAAAGTTGAACCATGGAGGATGCTGGACACGTCCTACATATCATTGTATAATGCCGATAATGTTCAACCCTTCTCCAGGACGAATGTGGAGATGTTTGGCCCATGTGTGTGTGGTCTAGGCTATTTGGGATCTACATGGTTTTCTTATTACAATAGCGTTCCTTCTTGTTTATTTTCCTGTTATAAGAATAATGGTCTGAGATGGCGTATTGCCTTGTATCAACATACAATAAAGGCTCTTGATTACTGACCAGTCATGGTATGTATATCTGTTTCTTGTGATAGGCAATTCGATATGGAGATAAGGTATACAAGACCATGATAAGGAAACTAGGACGCAGTGGGACGCAAGACGTGCTAGGAGTGGTAACATGCATTCTTTACTGGGATCAAAGAGATCCCCTTGCGTGATGACTTTGTTGATGTATCATCTTGATAAGGTGCAAGAGTCAGGGATATATGCATCTGCAGTGCTGCACAGCATGATTCTATGTTTAGCCCCTGAAGCATCGGGAAGAGCAGCCGAAGACAAGCGAGTGATCCATGATCGGCGTGTAGGAAGGGAACCACGGTAAATGAAGATCTCAGCTTATGCTTGCTTGGACGTGGGGGTTTAGTTTGGCTGTCTCAGAGGTGACAGCGGGCGCTTGAGTAGCAAGCCCACAGCCGGGGAGAAGCTCAGACTACAAGCTACATATTATAACCGAACCTGTTATGAAGTAGTACCGTACTGGAATGAGAGAATATCCCTCGATGGAGTGTGATTATTAGTGCATAAATATTCCGAGAATCGTACCAGGTGGCTTGGACAGAGGAGGCATCCGGGGCTTAGGGAAAACATAGCTCTGCTGGTTGCATGAACGGAGGAGAAATAAACTCTGGGCTATGAGGCTTTGGCATCCAATGGACGTTGCAGTTGTATAGGTAGGCTTAGTCGGAACGACAGTGAGACATTTTCTCTCTTTACGATATACGACAGTGTAAGAGATCAAACACACGCATTTCCTTAACGAGTAGTCACTAAGTCCTACTAAAAGCGGCCCGATCTAGAGACTCGAACTTGGGCCGTTGAGATGAGGAGCGATTTGGGTTCAAGATGGGACAAGAGAACGAAATTGGAGACAGTAACTGCTAATGGAAAGCCTAAACTGCAGCCTGCTTGGTGTGATGTCAGGATGACTTGAGAAATGCCTCGTTGCTACAGAACCGAATGAATTAGGGAGAGGATACATATATAAGATATGAGGTGTTTTTTTTCGTACGGTCTCGCCGGAGATGGACCGTACTACAACATAGAGGAAGCTTTTGTCAATCGAAACTGACTATCCGTACTCTTATATGAGTTGCCTAGATCATGATTGGGAACCACAAAGCCGCATACTGCGAGGATGATGGCTGATGTCCGATGTCGCATCAAGAGTCGCTGTAGAATGCAACAGAGGCATGCAACCGTACTGCATTATCTCTGAATCCCACCAGCGTGTGTGCTCGGAAGGTTGGCGAGGCGAGGCGAGGCGTGAGGTCTAAGTTGGCCCAATTGGTAGAGATGCAGCCGCAATCTTGCATTCGTATGGCCAACAGAAGGTTGCAAAAACATGCCGGGTCAAAGGTAGCGATAAAACAAAATAAAGCGTGAACACGGTAGTTTTCTTTATAGCAGCTAGTTCATAAGTATTTGTTTTTGGAATGGCTGGGAATATGAGAGTTCTTCGGTAAGGGCAAGTGTGTTATCTGAGGTCAGAGCAAAAGGACAAGGAACTGTCAACGGTTGCATTGCATCGCATTGTATCTTGTGTAACTACTCTCGACAAAGTGAGTCAACGACCCCTGTTTCACAAGGCATTTACCGCGTGTCCTCGAAATGCCTCTGGCATTGACCAGAGACAAAAGGGTTTGTGGCTTCGTCAGGGCAGATAGGTGGATTGTAAACTTGGTTCTATCTCGGCATGCTCCACGTCCTAGCATTGGTTTCTCTGCTCGAAATGTGGCACTGCAATGCAATCAGCATGCGCAATGCTGTGCGCCACGAGACAACGGCTGGCTTGGACAACCCTGTTGGCCAGTATGGACGCTTGTTGAGAGACTCAGACTGGCGTCCATCAGCCAAGAACCAGAACGGCCAGAGGCCAAGGCAAGGGCGCCGTAACGTTATCGCATCAAATCAACGCCCGCACGTTGCGGCATGGCAGGATAGAATTCATCTCATAGTGATCTTGAGGCTTATATGGATCATACGTGATTGGTGTCAGTACGTTGGGCAAGACATGGAATTGATAACTCCTAGTGTCTATCAATGAATGCATGTTTCTGCTGCACGTACTTGACATGAGGATATACGCAAGGGGGAATATATCGACCGACGTGGTATAACCGTATAAGTGGCGGTCTAAACAATAACATAACAAGAACAAATGCAAGCCCAAGACAATGATGTTATACCAAGTCCTCGGATATGACCATGAAAGGGAGAATACAGCTTTTGCCAACACCATCTCCCTTGACTAACATGTCTCGAGATAAGCACGTTGGTACTTGGCGCAACCTTAGTGCGCCAGCTTTTCAACGTTGTCTAGAGTTAACTGCAAGTACAGGATCGATCTAACTAAACTGGACCGATGATTTCTTTTCTTTTTATTTCCAGACTGAACCCTTTTCTGGATGATGTTTGATGGAGGCGAATACATTCCTCAAGCCAGCAATCTCCAATTCCAATATACTACGTAGTTCTAATCCTGTTTCCTCCGCGTCAAACTGTCGTCATATTTCTTACCTGCCTGCCTACCTAACCTTGCGGATAGGACGGAATCGGCCAAGCTGGGCCAAGTTGAATAAGAGAACGGACCGGGGCAGTTGCAGTTTGTTGAGCTCTCAAGAACATCTTCGATTTCCTCTTTGGGACTGTTACGCAGAGCCTGGGGAAAGCTCCAACGGAGCTTTGGCCGCGGAGCCCGGAGCTGTTGCTGGCTAGTCCAGCGACAGTGAACAATTGAACAGTGCTTACGGATACACCACTATCGGAGTACAGAATCGGGTTGATGTACGTACCGCGTGCGAGGGCAAAGCCACTAAAACTTTGATGAATGAGGCTTGTACTGTATCATGGTGGTTCGCTTATGTTGGTTGCAGACTCCAGGGGAATGGGAAGGGGGAGTCTGAGCTCTGAAGTGATCCATTGGATCTACAGGGTCCTTACTCTCGGTGGAGGATGTCTCTAGCCCACCTCCATTGTCTTAAGCTCCACTTGTAAATAATATGTAATTGTCTCTTGTGTGTGTGTGGTATTATACAGGGACATTTGTGCTGAGGAAAGACAAAAGCTACATTTTCTTCATCAAGATCCAACAGTGCGGGCACGAGATGGAACCCTCTTGCCTTGGAGCTTGAAGCGCATGGACGCCGGGGCGTCCCATGATGAAGCCCCGTGAGTTGATATGAACGATTGATGGACATGGAGGGGGGATGCCAAGTACATGTCAGTGTGCACTAACAGGCTGTAGTGCTCAGGTACTAGTTATTCTTGAAGGAAGCCTGCTAAGTTGTTGATTATACCAGTCGGCCAGTCATCAACAGGGCATTGACTTCTATCCTCTCCCCGAACTCCGTTGTCAACTCGTGGAAATGGCGTTATCCAACCCGTACCATACCTCCTCTGAAGCCAGGCTGGCCCTTCTATAAGTGTCGAATAGTTACTAAAAGTCCCGAATTGCTCATCTGGCAATTAGAAAGAGTCACAGCTTGCGTAATACGCGAGGCCTCTCTGGCTGGCTGGCTGTTTTTGATGAGTTGATTGATACAAGGGTGATAGTGTCCATCACCATTCCCCGCCTGCCACCATTAAACTAGCACAGTTGGTACAATTCAGCCGCCAAATATCGTTCAAGTTCCTTGCATCGTCATCGTTTACCGCGCCGTTGGCGTAGTGAGTCCATCGTGTCAATCAGTGTCGGTGTGTCGTGGAGATCTAGGTACAGTGTGTACGTACTTTCATGATCTAGAAGGAGATTGATCTGTCTGCCTGTCTCGTCTTCCGTACGGAGTAGGGACTGTGCGATTGTGACCCGGTCTGCAATGAAGATCCAGTGACGGGACGCCGAGCGCTTAGCCCCGATACGTGCACAACCGGCTCCGGCACTGTACGGAGCACGCAGTAAGCAGACATCTGTCGTGTGCGAAGTTGGCCTCAACCGCACTGTCTCGCGCCGACAACGGACCCACTAAATGGGCATATCCCCCGCCACTGGCACAACGCACTTCACTCAGCGTGGAAGGGAAGGAAATGAACCCACACCACTCTCTCGTAACAGCAATAACAACACACAAAAGAAGGAGAGCGACTTTTTAATTACCTACTGAATACTCGACAACTTGACGCTGGACAACAAGAGCCTGCGTACGTAGTAGTTAGACACGATCCATAACTCGACAACCCATAACCCACAGAAACTAGCCCCAGCGCCTGTGGACAGCCCAGCAGCAGTTTCCAGTTTCCAGTTGCCAGTACCAGTACCAGTTACCAATCCACCCAAGTTACAGTGCAGTACTAGCAGCTGCCTCTAGCCTCTAACCTCTAGCTTCTAGCCCAGATCGTCCGGGCGCATTCAATCAATCTCATCTCCTCCATTCTCTCCTCGCTGTGTCTAACGCAGACTGGCCCTGATTCATATTCTATTACTTCCTTCTCCGCAGCTCTGCTGGCAACACAGCGACAAGCCCCTCCTTATCATTTACGAATATTATAATTCACCTCACTCTTCATCAACCGACCTACCACACACAGTCATACACACACACAAGCACGCACGCACATACCTTTTTGCCTTTTGGCTGCGAACACGCATCTCGACCAGGGGTGGTTGACAGCAGACGACCCTGACCGTCTCCCGTCGTCTCGTTTTTCCATTGACCGACCTGCCGCCGCCAACTGTGCCCGCTGTGTTCGCGTGCGTCTACTAGGGGCTCGCCCATCCATATTGCACTTCTGCCCCAACAATCACCGTTATCGATTCGACGTCCATGTTTCGTCAGCAAACCTACTCCGTATTCCATCCTGAGTAAAACAACATCATATTTTTTTATCCACGACCAGCATCGACACACGATACATCATTGCAATCGAGTTCACCTGTGTCAATGCCTTAGAACGTTTCTGCCGACCCCCGCGCGACACCGACGATAGTTGCGACACCAAATTTCAATTGCATCTCACGACCACCACTTCGTCCATCGCCCATCGGTTCCTACGGGACTATCCAGCCTTCATTTGCTGGTCATGACACCCGCTGCCACCGGCCCGGGCAGCCCTCTCATTGCAGGCGGTGCTATGGCGGGCGGCGACTTTAACGATTTTTCCGAGGACGAGCTTGCTCCGAACCTTTTCGATCTCTCTAACAGCCCAGATACGCTTCAAACCTTCGACTCACTATCCGACACGAAAGCCTTTCTTTCACCACAAGAATTCCCTGGAGCGCAACTTCCCGACTCGCCGAACGGATCATACCAAGACTCATCATCAGAGTCGGCTTCGTCCAAGCGTTCGATGTCCTCCAAATTAGCTATAAACCCGGCTGAAGTGATGATGGACGACGACGATGTTACGATGGAATGGGGACGAAACACCAACGACTTTCCCACTTTTGGTGACGACGACACATTTGCTTTTGATCGCAACCACGCCGACGTTGACATGTATAATTTTGGCAATACTGAAAGTTTTTATGACGGCACTTTCTCATTCGAAACCGCGTCCAGTAGCCCAGAAATTGCAAATGGCGAAAATTTGGTCACATCACCTCAGATGCCTACAATTCATTCAAGGAGTCCCAACGACGAAGCGACGCCCAAAAGGAAGAAAACACAGGGTCACCATAAGGCCCAGTCAGTATGTCCACCACGTTGCTTTTTCCCAACAGACGGAATATTTTTCTAACAAATTTAAAGCAATACTCAGTATCTTCAGCAATGAATGCACTAAAAACAAGCACATCCCGCGAAGTATCACCCACGTCCAATATGATCATGAGCCATGGCGGTTCTCCGGCGGCTATGTATAACTCATCCTCGCCCAATAACCAAATGGATTATTCAAGAGTCATGAAAAGAGCAATGGGACACCAAGTGTGGCCAAACAAAATGGACGTGGCGGCACAATCTGCACCCGATGTCTCGCACATGCAGTTTAGCGGTCAGATCAACCAGCCTATGCCTATGTCGCAACATATGCCAATGCCCACACAATTCAACTTTACTGGACGATATGAGTTGACTATTCTGCCTACGCCGCTCAAGTCGCGAGTCGAGACTCAGATCCCAATCAAGATGGCCTTATCGCCAATGCCGCCCGGAATTACCAAGCTACATCTTCCAGCACACACTATCTCGAAGCCCAAACTACTACACAAACCCGCACCCCTCGAGAAGTCCCCGGATACACTTGAACTGCATGTCTCGCTGGTATGTACGAGTGCCATGGAAGCACCCGGGAGAAGGGAGGCCGCTCTCAAACGTGCTGCTCTTCACCCACAGGGCTATCTACCCCCTGCGGACGATGGCGAGGATGGTCCTCAGCATGGCGGCGACGTTCGTATTTGCACAGGCTGCATGCAGCGAGAGCGCAAGCGCGCGGCCCGGAAGAAGATCAAGAAGCCAGATGAGGAAAAGGTTTGGCTACAAGATGAGGAACGTCGTGTGATTGTCTTCAATACGAACGAAGTCAAAGAATGGCAGCCCGTCAACATTGTCATGGATCCAGGTGTCTCCAATGGCACAATGCAAGTTGACGCTCCCATGCGCATTGCATGCTACTGTCGCCATCATGGCGAGAAAATGGGGTTCAATGTCATTTTCACGATTAAGGACTATCAGGATAGACTCATCGCCCAAGCTATGTCGAATGCAATCATGATCACTGATGACCACAAGACTCATACAATAGCACAACCTACAACTCAACAGCAACCCAGCATTCCAGAAGCTCCTGTGCCAGGTCCTATCTCGCAGGCTTCTATCGATGCCAGCGCTCTTTTACCCCCTACCCCCAATGGAACCTTCCACATGTCTCCATCTAACGGGGATATGTCGAGCATGCATCGGAGCAGTCAGGTCTCATATCAATCTTCAGTGTCATCGAAAACAACAAATGGTGCTGTTGGCCGGGAGCTCTCGCGTCCTGCTTCGCCAACCCTCGGTGGCCCGATGGCGAAGAAGAGAAAGTCAAGCGCGTCTAGGGTGCCCAATGGACTGACTATGACCCGCCTGGACGCTTCTCCATCGCCAGGGGCTCAGACAGCCCAGATGCCCAACCCTTCATCTCCGTTCGCCCCCAACCTTGGTGCCTTCTCCCAGGCCGACTCGCTATTCGGACAACCAGGAATACCATTTTCTACTGGCCCCCCTACGCCAAGCAGCAATGATCAACCAGGATTCTTCAACAACAATCGCTCCGCGAGTATGGATAACCTGGCCATGGCCCAGCTTTACTCAGCACCAGCTTCCGGACACCCAAGTCGGGCTCCTAGTCCAAACGGGCTTCGAAATAGTGTTGTTGGTAACCCTCAAAACCAATTTACTCAGGCTTTGACCAGCAGTCTGTACACGGTGCCTATCAGCATGAACCAAACACGAGCACCTCCGATTATCCACAAGATCATCCCCAACGAGGGCCCTAAGGTTGGAGGTATCGAGGTCACCGTACTGGGTGCGGCCTTTTTCCAAGGACTTGAGGTCTGGTTTGGCGAACAAAAGGCGACCACTACTACCTTCTGGGGTGAATCTTCGCTTGTCTGTCTACTGCCACCTTCAGCTGTGGCCGGACCTGTTCCTGTCACTTTCAACAGGCCATCTGCACAGGCTGCCCAAGCTTTCCCTATGGGCAAACAAGCCCCCTTCTTCAAGTACGTCGATGACAACGAGGACAAGCTGATTCGAATCGCCTTGTCTGTGCTGGGAAACAAGATGAGCGGTAACATGATGGACATTAAGGACATGGCCCGAAGAATCTTGGATGATAATGGCTCCTCGGGTTGGTCAGGTGGTTCTTCAGCTGGCCCCTCGTCAGGTGGCCAAATGTACAGCCATGCTCCTTATGCACACCTCGAGTCCCAGCTCTTGAAGTGCCTGGATCTTATCGATCTGGACGACAGTCAGCATAGAACACGTTTGGATCTTAGGAGGTCCACTGGACACACCATGCTGCACCTTGCTTGTTCACTAGGCTATCACCGATTTGTTGCTGCTCTCCTGGTCAGAGGTGCCAACCCTAACGCTAGGGACAAGGGTGGCTTCACGCCTCTTCACATCGCGGCGATCCATAACCAATCTGAGGTCGTCCGACGGCTGATGCTTAACGGCGCTGATCCCACGCTTCGAAGTGTGTCTAACCTTAGCGCTGCTGACGTTTCTCAAGTGCCTGCGGTTGTGAAGACTATTCGCCGCTTCGAGCGTCAAGTTCGCTCTCGCAGCAGCGGTGGCTCTCTTCACAGTCGAGCCAGCAGCGCTACATCACTGCGATCGCTATGGGGGGAGCCTTTGACCAAGGCTCATACTCATGACGAGCCCGTTTCACCGGATTCCAGCGAAGAGAGCCCAGAGTACACATCGGGCGACTTCGACGATGAGGATCCCGATGAGGATTCTTATCTGAGCATGAGACGGCCTAGTGGCTTCAGGCAGGACCGTGAGCGACCCAACCTTCGCCGTCAAAATACTGGCCAGTTGGAGGAAGAGCTGGCACCTGCTGCTACTCCCATGGCTGCTGCATCGGCCGCACTAAAGGAACATTTCCAACAGCAACTCCACCAATTCCAGCAGTCGATTGCTTTGCAGTTCCAGAACCTCCCACACTTCCCTCAGATGCCTCAAATGCCCGCTTTGCCTGACTACCAGGCGCCATTCATGCGACGAGTTCAGCAATTAATGCCAGGCATGACTGCACCTGCACCTCGGCCTGATGGTGAGCAGCCTCAGCGCTGGTGGGACACATCCTTCAAGGCGAGTGCGCCCGCACCCCCAGCATATGAAGAGATCTATCCCCAAGAGCAACTCGACCGCAAGCAAGCGTCTGCTGCCACAGCTGCGGTGGAGGCTGAGGCTGATCAGAAGTGCGCGGCTTTGTTCGACCAAGCTACAACGACTGAGATCAAGTCGGTCGTGGTTAATGAGGCCACAGATTCCACCGAGGCCACGGAGCTCAGTGAAATCACTGAGGTTACCGAGGTCAAGACGGAAGAGCTAGGAGTTCTCAAGATCGGCCGGAAGAATGCCATTACCAAGGAGCAGCAGGAGCAATTCCGCCGAGCACATGAAGTGAAGATGAAGAGGATTAGCAGCGACCACAATCTGTTCTTCATCTGGGTAAGTCACCCCAACCCAAACCCCAACCTCTACATCACTCTAACCAGGTTTTAGATTCCTCTTCTTCTTGTAATGATTTGCGCCATGCTGTACAGCTACTTCCCCTGGCTCTTTACTTTCGTTTGGGCTTTTGTCCGTTCGCTATACCAGAACGGACTAAACAAGACCCAGCAACTAATTCAACAAACCCCTCCAGAGCGGGTAGTTGAAGTTTGATATGATTTTACGACGGCGTTTCTCGTCACTTCTCGCCCATAAATCCAGAGCGCAGTTGTTTCTTTGACGGGTTTAGGCGTCTATTATTACGTTTTTGTTATTACGGCCGATGCATAGCCTATCTTTGTATTCACGTCATTCGTTTGGACTCTACCGGTCCTGGCGCACGGTTTATTCATGTATGTCCTGTGGACTTGCTATCACGACAAAGGATCCTCAACTGAAATAAAGAAGAGAAGGAACTGGACCGAGGATCCGAATACAAGGCGCAGCAAGAAACAGAGATGCGGTTATTAACGACCTCTTTGTTGGAGTGTTTCCTGGGATGAACGAACACAAATGAACAATAGAGGGGGCTTTTTGAAAGTGTGACTTGTCAGTTATTTTTATAAGCAAACAATAGGAAGTCTGAGGGTTAGGTGACAGGGAAATACGTGGTGTTTGTACTCTTTCTGGTTATGGACTTTAGAGGGCTGATGTGGCCGATTGTGTGGGTGGGAAAGTAGCGACTGTACTCTTATATAGGTCTAAGCAAAAGACGAAATAATTTGTCTTTTTACTATTATCTTCGATACCCAACCTGCTTCCTGTGAAACGTTTTATCATGCATTCATCTAACTGATGTACTTGAAGACTATTTGAAGCCACCAGACTCCGATCAGAAGGGAGTTGAAATATGATCAAATATTGTAGCTATCATGTTGAAATCGTTAGATCACCGCACACCTTACACATAACCGAACAGTATATCAGGAAGAGAATCATTTCATAAACACGATCATATCGAAAAAGCCTTAACGCCCCTATCCATCCCTCCCGGCCTTCATCCCAAGCGCGTAACTTATATGACAAGGACTGTTTTCCATCACTATTCTCGTATTCCCCCAAGAGCAAAACGTATACCCATACCCATACAAGCCCAATATCCCAAAGGCATAAAATCTCCATATCCGGCCGATAAGGATACAGGGAGACGTCAGAAGAGGAAAAAAACAGTCGTGTCGCATATCATCATGAATATCTTCCGCACGAATAGGTAAAACAACCATTCCAGAATGAAAACCCCGAAACAAAAACAAGATCGTGGCCGCATCAAGAGTCGTCCATCTACCGCTGTCTGGTGAGTCAGATGAGCCCCAAAGCTCATGCTTTCATGTCACCCGTACCAATATCCGCTGTCGTCAATATTCTGCGTGCTGTTGTTATAAATCAATCATGAAGGTCGAGAAGTAAAAAGTGCCATCGTCAAACTAATAGCGAGAACGTAATGCCGGGGTAGCGTTCTCGACGTTTTGGTCGTACTGGGCAAACTTGTCGGGAATGTTGGGCACCTTTGGGATGCCCCTGTTAGCATTCGGCACGACACGAAGCACTTCTACGACGCTCCTACGCGAACGCAGAACTCGCGAGTATTGAACCTCCTGTAGTGGTTGTCTCGACTCTTCGGTACTGCCCCTAGCAGCAGAATCGGACCGACGATCGATTTCAATAGAGCCTCGGCCACCACCTCCGGGTAGACGCCCAAGGACGCGGCGGGCAAGGTTGTTATATTCTCTGCTCACTCCGTGGGGTCCCGACACACTACGTCGAGAAGAAAGCATACTGCGGCGGGAGGCGGCATTTCGAAGCGAAGGAAGAGTGATCTCTCGGGAAGCAGACTTACGCAACTTCTTCTTCGGCGTAGGGGGGTCTCGACCTGCATCATCGTCTTCATCGTCTGAATTGGAATCCGCAGCAGCGCGCTTGGTTCCCCTGGAAGATGCGCTGGCTGGTGATCGAATAGGAGAGGGTGCACATGAGGTTGCTGGGGTTGCTGTTCGAGAACCTCTGGTCTGTCGAGGCGGCGAGAGATAATCCTTTGATATCACGCCAGTAGGCACAGTTGGGGCCGGGGCAGCGCCAAAAGGTGTTGGTGGTTGAGTGTCGTCAGAGACAGGGGGTGTGAAGAATCCCGAGGCAACGAGCTCGTCATATGTAGCAGCTCCCGGCCCATGAGAGGGTGAGTGTGGTCTGAGAGCATGCCTGATTTTGGAAGGCGACTTGGGCGACGTAGATGATCTAGGCGATGTCGGTGGCGGAGGTGCGCTGTAAGTGGGCGCTGGAGGAGGAGGAGGAGGCGTTTGAGCTGATGTTTGAATAGAGCCTGGGGGTGGTTGACGGGTAGACTGTATAGCATGAGAAGAGAAGAAACCTGACGCCATCAAATTATGGTAGTTGGCCAATATCTCCTCTCGACTCGGCATGTCTTCCCTCAGTGTCTCTTCGGCAGCCTTCACCTCTGTAGACCTGTCTTCCATAGAAACATCATCTCTGTCCATCTGCCTTCCGCGTTGCTCGGAGTGATCTCGCTTGCGACTCCTCGATCGCTTGCTGGCGGCTCTGTCCTCATCATTATCGCGTCTGAACCCCAGTCGACCACGGACCTCGTCCCAGACTTGGCCCAGCAGTCTTCCCCGCTTGACCTGCTTTTCGGAGAAGTCATCGCTCATCGGCCGAGTATTGTTTGATTTGATCCTCGCCAGAGCAGGACGCTCGAGGGCAGCGCGCTCTTCAGGACCAAGAAAATGTACGGGCGGTGCCGCGGATGTCCTATCGTTCATAGAGCCCTCCATAAAGCGACTCGCGCTTAACGCGCGGCGGCTTTTCGGTCGACCCATAGAGAAGGTTTGTCGGCTTTGTGTTGAATAATGCGTGTAAGTTGCGGCTGTGCAAGCTCAGAAGCACGATTACGTCGGTTTTGCAACGCCCGGGTTAGGAAAACGTTGGAAAGAGGAGAAATAAGATTCAACACGACATATCGAGCTAAGAAGAAGGAAGAATGTGGCTGATAAACAGAACGGCTGGGTGCATTTGACAAAGAAAACGTCTGCAGTCGGATCGGATGGTGGTTGTTGATATTGAATCGTCGGTTCACACGTGATGGACACCACAGCAACGGGCAGGAAGGGGCGGGGATGCAACGTACCTGCAGCAGTAGCGAGAGCACTGACCTTGGAATGGAAGGAGGTACAAGGGTACGTGAGTCGCTGGGGCCTCAGAACCTCCCCAAAAGTGGAAGTGTCCTCGAAATAAAGCTCCAAAACGGAGATTAAATTCCCTTTTGTTATAGATAGACAAGGGTGTTTCTTCTTGAATCGTCGATTTTAGGTGCGGTTATGCGATGGCGCAAGAACAATCGAAGAACGGGTAAGTAAGCAATGCTGGAGCTATAACAACTGTATCCACGTCTCATTCGCGCCAAATATGTCTATCCATTCCAAGACTGTGGCCGTGATTATTATTGTTCACCATTAACGATGGAGTAATAAGACAATGGGTCTTGCACAAGCCATGTCGATCCAGATACGGAGACGTGTTTGACATGGATATCTGGTCAATGGTTGAAACACTTTATATGATTAGACTCTAAACATGTCGGAACTCAGTAATGCCACGGATGATTGTCACATCTTAAATTGAAATAAATGTATGTTAACAACTCCAGCTAGATACCAGACCAGTTTACCAGGTTGAACAGTGTCTTATTTCCTCAAGAGAACTTAAGTGGCATGAAATCTATCACGGGTCGTCCATTGATTCTACCACAAAAGGTTCATTCAAATGTACTCCAATAGCCATGCAGCGTTCCCCAATGCCACGCTGTCGCAGGCTAATATAACGTATTTTGGTGATTGAAAAAAGAACAAAAGATGACAGACAAAACGAAACAAGCAGTAATGAATGCGTTCATGGCACGACTTATTCAAAAGGAGAGTAGGTAGGTAGATCAATCAGTGTAATGAAAATAAAGAGGTCAAGATATCGTAGTCTGTGATCATTCTGAATCACGAGAAGCAAAATATTCTCCGTGATCAGGCATGAATAACAATGCAAAATATTCTTTCTGTTCAAGATGAACCAGGTCCAGGGATATATTTGCCCATCCCATGTCTTAGTCCCAAATAGATGCGCCTGAACTCCAAAAAAATTGCCACTCTCAATGCGTCTTCTCTTGCATCATCCCATCATCCTTCAGTGGATAGAAATACAAAACACTAAAACGCCAAGTAGTTGCCTTTCTATTCAGGTCTTGTAAGTTCCCATATTTACTCGTATGTGTTGAATTTGACAAAGCTGATCTGGCCGTCTGCTCTCGAGTATGAGCCTTGGTCATGATCAGGGCTGTAGCCACGGAAAGACCGGCCGTAGTGAGGATCCATCTGTCGCTGACCATTGTGGAGTGGTCTGGTGCTCTGAGCAAACACACTCTCGTGCTTACGCTTACCACCGATGTTGACAGGAGGAAGTTCAGGAAGAGGTCCGTCATGAGGCTCAATAGGAGGCAATGGCGAGACGGGAGAGACCAACGCAGCAATGCTGATAGAAGGAAGCGAAGGTTTGTTGTTCATAGCACGAGGAAGTTGAGCAGCAGCAGGCGTAGGGGGGTATGATGGTTGCGAATCTCTTCGATGGTGGCCTTCAGTGGAATAGATAGAGGGAGAAGGAGGAACGTAGGTGCTGGTAGACTGTCTGCGGTCATACAAATCGTGCTTGGCGGACGGAGCAGGCGAAGGACAAGAAGGTAGAATGTTGCGACTAACATAGCCGTAGGAAGTGTCGGCCTTAGAGTATGGTGACTGGACGGCGGGAGGGTAAGGACAACTGGCCGGGACGGGCGTTATTTGCAGACCAGGCTGGTGCGCATACTGTCGAGGAGTCTGATAGAGGTACAGACGATTCGCCGAAAGCAAGATGCCGCGAGGCAGAAGCAGGCTCGTACGAAGGTGGGGGAGGCGGAGGAGGATATGCGTCCACCATTGAAGGTCGTCGAGAAGCATCAGAGTATGAAGCACGGTGCTCGCTCGAGTTACTTTGAGAACGGTTGCGAATTCCATGAGGATCCTCAGCAATGGGCGTCACAGTCCTTCTACGACGGAAGTCCTCTTCCCGGCGCTCGAAGCCATTCCCGTTGGAGTTTCCGTTGCCGTTGCTGTTGTTGTTGTTGTTGCCTCCACCAGACTTAGTGTCACGCTTCCTCATACGAACATCGCGGCGAATTCGAACCCGGCAGCCCTGATCGGCAACTGTCTTGCTGAGTTGTGTACTCTCCATGAGACCAGGGAACTTCTTTGCGCTGTAGACACTGAATGGTTTGGTCCGGATGTCCATTCGGAAGTCAACACCGGGAGGAAGATCGCCATCAACAGGCTCTGCGTCGAAATCCTTCTCCTCCTTGGTGGTCTCGAACAAGCTGAAGGTCAGGCAGTAAAGGCCCTCGTGGCGGACGGAAAGATCGGGGAAGATGAAGTAACCGGCTTCGGTGGGACGGTCGAGATAGGCCATACCAGAGGCGGGCACACCAGTCAGAATAGGTGGGTTGCTGGCAGCGGGTGTGTTGACACGGCCACGGGCGACTGGGCGAGCATGCTCGAGACTGGCGTAGAGGAAGAAGTTGGCGTTGTAGTCGAATGTGATGTCCTTGCCCTCCTCAACACTAGGTCCCTCAATAATTCGAAGCTCAACAACCGGGGGTGGATCGACAGGTCGGCGGTCGCTGTTGGCTATAAGACGTCAGCATACAAGCGGCTAGAGCAGAAATGAACGCAGATTATAGTATATGATCCACATTCATCTCATCATGTATCAGTCAGCTTACCCTTCATTCCAGAACCGCAGGCTCGGGCACGCTCTGGTTGTTGCAGAACGGTCATTTGGTACCAGAGGTCGCGGTTTTCTCTTGTGGTTCTGTGAAGTCTGGCGATACATTCGCGCTCGACATTGGTGGGAATTGCGGACGGTGTCGCCATGTTGGATATTAATAAGGCGCTTGGGGGCGCGCCAACGAAACGAACGGTTTAGAAGTGAAGTAGACGCAAAGTAAAATGAAGCCTTTAAATCCAGACGTTGTCAGTATGATATTTTGTTCAACGGCCAACGCTCCTGCATGCGAACCAAAACCATTCGGTCGGTATCCAACAAGTTTATCAACCGACCGATGCGAGAGTATTCACACATTGCAGGTGACGTGACTTTTAGCTGGCAACTCACCCTCAATGTGAGACGCCCCGTTAATTAAAAATTGTCGTCGGGTCGAGTTTAGCACGGCAGTTGTAGAATGTCGATCAAGTCACGGACGCGGGGCGACGACCGTAATTGAAGACGGAAGAAAGGTGTCGTGTTGAGAAGAGAAAGAGGGAGAGAAAGAGGTTCCTCAACGCGACATACGAGAATTGGCTTAGAGTAGTAGTAGGCGTCGAGCCAGATTCCAAGTAGGGGGAGTGGAGAGACGGTATCAGTACAGGAACAGGAGGAAGAAGAGAAGAGAAGGGGAAGCGAATGGCCGGGGGTGGAGGCCGTTGAAGAGGAAGACAAGAGACGAGACAAGTACAGTAGCGAGCGTATTAGCGTAGGTCGCTAACACTTAAGAAGCAGGGGACTAAAGGTGAGGTAAAGGGAAACAAGGCCCAGCCTGGGACCAGTAACTAGGGGCTTGCAGGGCTGTTCAATGGGGGGAGTGGAACTAGTTGCTGTAGCTGACCTGACCAGACAGACCAGACCGCACTGGAACAAGGCCTGACGCTATTCCCGCGGTCCCGCGGTCCTTTGCAGACTCAGAATGCAACCGAGTACAGTGCGTGAGGAGGTCAATCGATGCGTAAATGGGTATGGACGTCACATTGAAATCTACAGTTACAGTCAGAAATGGGCGGGGATGTTGCTAAATAGGGGAGAGACAGTAGGGAAGTTGAAGGTCAGACTAAGCACTCGGACACTTGTAAGAACGCGAGAGAGCGAAAGATGATCATGATCCATTCTTGGAGAGGGAGAGGAGAGGTGTACAGCGAAAGAAGCAGGGATAAATTCACGATGATAGATGTTGATGAGTGGCTGAATAGGCCCAGGAGCCTGGTTCTGGTACAGCTGACTCGAACGCTCAAATATGCTCTGGAACGCCTTGGGAAAGCCCTAAAGCCACTGAGACTGGGCACCTGAGTTCCCTGGATCGCCTGGGGTCTTAAGCCTCGGGGTCCCTTTTTTGGGGGGTGTTCGTCCATGGCCAAGGAGACGGGAATTGGGATCGGACCAATGGGAAGCTTCTCCTAGTTGGGTCAAGCCTAAGCTGCAACCTTGAGGTGGGAAAAACAGACGAGACGGGACGGGAGGCTTGGGGGCGGCAGACCCAGGTTCCCAGAACGAGCAAAGAGTTTACAGTACACTTGTGATTGACTGTTTCTGGAATTTGGGAACGGGTTTAATTTTTCCTTTCTCTATTTTCACTTTTCTGCTGATCTCACCTGTGTTAATCAACAGATGGAATAGAGTTCAAGGGGCGCTAAGCCTCGTGGTTTCGTAAAATTATGGCCAACCTACTGATGTATGGTAGTACCTTGCCTTTAAATTCTGGTGAAGCTCAGCTGAGAAAAAGAAACCATCAGCGGCGCTGCACTGTGCAAAGATGGGCCCGTCGTCAATCATTCCAGCCCTGGAAGCGAACAGCCGCAGGAAAAAGGCACAGGGCGGCCGCGACAGCAGATGGGAGATGGGAGATACAACAGCCACGGTACGGACTGCGTTGGAAAGGGGCATGATGTGAGCCCATAAGGTCAGGATTGCGTATACAGAGAGCCCCGGGTCGGAGCATTGCAAGGCTTAAATTTGTACACTTTCTTTTTGCTTGTCAAAATCTCATCTCAGGACACTCTCCGATTTCAACGAAAGCAAAAGTGCTACCGCAGCGTTGCAGCCCGCGTTCGGCAACGGGAATACGTACCCGAAAAAGGTGAGGTGCTCCGGGCGACAACAGCGCATTTTCCATTTTCTCTCGGGCTCTCTGGTTGGTCAGTTTCCGATTCGACCTATCACAGTTGCATCGACGGGCAAGCGAGGCGACGCAACGCCATGGCATGGCACGGCATGGCCAAGACTCGTCGTGAATGGCTCCTGCCCCCACGGGAGGGGACACTAGCAATAATAGATGGGAATTGGGGGGAGCGATGCCACCAACAAGAGTGAATTTCAGTCACACGGCTTTTGTGAAAAAGGATGATGCTGAGCTGAGAAGAAGCAAAATGTTGATAAATGAGTAGGGAAATGGAAGAGAAAAGGATTCATAAAACCATGCTGTAAATCACTCTCGTTAACGTGTAGATGTATGCACATCTGCCACGGATACTACCTATATCCGTACAGTTCGGCACGTTATGCACAGCTGCACTGCACAGTCTACGGGCAGACGGGAACCGAGCTCTGGGCGCTAGAATATCGGGTCTCAGTTTCAACGTGCGCCATGTCTCATTATACGACCTGCGGGATATCCAACATGCAATCCTCTCAATTTCTCTATTCTCTATTCTCTATTCTCTACCAGCAAAGATATGTTCCCAATCCGTCTACTTCGTCTATTGCAAACCCATTTAAATCATCTCGCTTGATACTGGAGAGTTCAAAGCTTGTCAAAGTGTCAAACTCGGCTTCCCCATCTCGGAAACGTCATCACCAACCAACGACCACTAAACAGCCTTGATCGCCCTTTTCGCTTGTCCAGTCATAGCTCACCAATCTTCTCCATCTTGATGCTCTAGCGCTGGGCTAGTCATGCGGGCTGCAGGACCCGGTACGGGAACCCTCAAGGATCTCAAGGCGCTAGTCTGTTTCCGCTCTAATATCCCGTCTACCATCGAAGGAACGAAAATGTCCCCTCTTTCCTCCCTCGAATCTCTAAGCTTAACAGTCCCGTCCCGTACTGTGTTGTCTATCTCCAATCTATACTGTACACTGTCACCGCCAATATTCATATCAAACTTCATTTTTCAAAGACTCAAAGATACTAACAAACCCGCCATTCAACTCAAAAGCTGCTGGTTGGTTTCAGATACAACACTGGATCTACGCTGGCATCTAACGAGACGATTCGATTCGATTGATGAATTTCATGTCGGATTTATGCATCGCATTCTGCATATGCACACGCGCTGATGCCACGGGCTAAACGTGCGTTGTGCCAGGGATACCCACGACTCATCGCTAGCCACGCATCCAATACAATGCAATCCTTCGTCTCTCAGGTCTCGACACGTTGAAATACAGCAGGTAAGGTACCTACGATGTGTTTGCCCAACTTGGCCCGGCATTCAACCCCCCTCCAGCCAGCATCTCTGGAATACGACATGATGCATCCATGTTTCAAGATGGCAGCTTTCAAATGCTGTGCACCACCACATTCATCCTTACCGCGCATGCAGCACAACCTGACATTTGTCTTTGCCTTTGCCTTTGCCTTTGCCAACATCAGAGCAATAGATGTGCAAACCCGGCACCTTTCATAACGGTTAACCGCCTGCTGAAGACTTGGGTGTCAGGGTGTTTCAGTCAAATTCCACATCCTGGGCCGTCCTCCTACCAAACCTCAAGGTTTACCTCGCTTGGTCATTTAAATACCACGTCCAGGGTCGCATCGCCCGGGCAAACCCTCCGGCAGAGTCAGGTTCCTTACAAGACTGGGCAGTTCACTAGTCATTTCGCTGTCCTCTCTGTTCTGGCACTTTATTCGAAACATCAACATGCCGATATCTGTTGGCCCATTGGCCCGTCTCAGCACGTAGCCACAACGCGTTGACCCTCTCTTCTACATTCGAAAGGCTATCTCACAGAACAAAAAGACCCAACTCCCTGGTCGCGGCACCTGCGCGGGCCAAGCAGCCAAGTTGCCTGCATTTGCACCCAGCTCCCGAGAATGTCGTCTCAGCCCGTGCGTTCCTGTTGGTTCCTGAAGGTCTGAGCCGTTTACCGGCATCAGATACCCTGATGTCCTGTCGCAACTTACAGTAATTACACGCCAGGAAACCCCCAACCAGATCAGATCATGTTCGCTTGCACATGAGAGTCGCCACACTTTGAGTCCCTCCCTGCATCTATATTCACTTTTTTTCTCATTGCAGTGGCGTTGCATGAATGAGATCTCTCATTCGATTTAGCTGTCGGATCCGGGGAACGGCCCGGGCGGGACGAGCACAGCCTTGCAAGGTGGATGTCTATCATCACCAACAAAGCTGATGTGACTGCGCCTTCTATCACTCTGCTCTATGGAGAGGAATACCATATCACCTATGACCGAGAAAGTGGAATCAATATTTCCAGCCTCTCATGTGTGACTATCAGCAGATAGTGCTTCAAGACGCCCGCAATCCTTAGCTGCTCAGCCTGCGCGCACAGCATCTCCAGGTTTCGTCCACTGAAATGATTTGTTTGCTCTGATCTGCCTTGCTGCCGTACGCCACCAACACGTTCTCTTCTCCTACCCAGCCTCCAACCTCTCATTGCCCGGACCAAAATGCACGGGGCGCCGCTTCAGGATATCCGAGAGCGTCATCAAACTTTCTGATTGATAGATCTCATGAACAAGGTCTCCACGAGGTTACCTGTCAGCCTGTCAAAGGGCATCTAGACCATTCCCGCAGAGCATTCCAATTGCATCAACCTTGAGACATCGGATCATTCTTTCCCATCTGATAGCAGACCATTTACCATTGAGAAATAGGCTTTAAGTTAACATCTTTTTGAAACAAACCGTTATCTCTTATTAGCATGGCATTAAGCCGTGATCGGTTATCGTCAACCCACCGTTTACAATAACCGCACGAGGCTCGGCTGTAAACTTGAGGCTTAGATACACGCTGTACATTTCGCCAGTAGGCTATGTCCTCGCCCTGAATTTTTGATCTATCTGTTGCTGGTCTCAACGTGGTGCGGCACGACACGGGCCTCAACCTCTCGATCGGATATTGCCCTGACCCTTCTCTTTGTCAGTGAACCCAAGACCAAGGCTCAATGTCCCAACCGCAGATCCTAAAGGCTGCACACACGCACACACAGGCCATGGCTTTTGCTTTGCATGCAGAAGCAGGCTTCATCTATGGCTGTCCATTGCACGCCACAATCCAGTCTCGGTTTCACTGCTGCATATAGCGAAGCCTTGTGGGACTCTAATTACCCCTCCTCCATTGGGATAAATCAGGTTCTTCTTCGTACCACGGCGAATCTGCCTTGGGTATGATGTTTCTGGCGTATCCTAAGGGAGGAGCACCCCGCGTTTCGTAAAAGCTGTTGGTTATCGATCATCGTTGTTGCTGTGATGTGCTCTGCGGTCGTTAAACAACTTCCGCCCGCAATTTTGCTCCTCCTGGCATGTAAGGGTGAATGGGTTGAGACTTACCAATGCTGAACGCTGCTTCCAGTCCCAGACAAGTCCTCCAGAAGCATGTTAAGCATGTTTACTAGGTATGCCGTGATGCAGGTGTTAGTTGAGCCAGTGGCGTCTTCTCTTACTTCTCACAATATGAAGGTTATAGACCAGAGCTAATCGGTCGTATGGATGTCTTGACAGTTGCCAAAACTCTTGTATCTCGAAAAGCACTACGGTACTTGTTTTTGCTTATTCTGATCCAGGCTAATCTAACCACGAGAAATTTTGGCTGAAACAGCCCAGTGTATAATTAATCGTGCCTTGGTATGTGAAAACGTTGCTTCCCCTTAGGTCACAGGCTGCCCGATGATTGTCGACTCGTCGAGCTGTTGTGTCATGGCTGGGCATATCTAGAATCCTCTCTTGCCCACATGTTAGACAAAGCCTTGCAGATCAGCAAACATGCAGCAGCCCGCAAGCAAGCAAGACGTCTCTCACGTCAACTGCTTAAGACTAGCAGCCCGTGTCTGACTGTCCCCCTGGCGTTGCATACGTCGGGGTCAGTCTTTGGAAAGCTTTGACTGGAGTTGCGGACTCGTAGTTTGACAGGCCCCATGTCATGTTGCACTGTGAGACGCAAGAATGGGCCGATGAGAGACTGGCACAGTAGTCATACCGCGGTGGACACTTGTGCGTGTGTATTGCGACTAGCCGTGGAGTTGCTGGGAGACGTCAGGCTTGACAGGTGGTACTGAGGTTATACATGGTAACTGTGTCCTCCACAGATAATTTCCCAGTTTGCTTTCCTCGTCCTGATGAATCTGAAGCAGCCTGTAACGGATCCTCTCAGGAATATGTCTTGTTGAAAACTGGAAGCTGGATAACTTTTGAGTTTATCAACCCAGATCCTCTCGGAACGCCTTCGGAGCGACCTGATCTTAGAGAGGAAGCTCGTAATCCCTTAGTTCCAGGCTCAAATCTTCAGTTCCTGGAAACTTCAGTAACCTCTAGTGCTTTCATCTCCACGTGGATCTGACATAGCCAAGTTCCTTTTCTCGGGGCGTATGTCTCAGAGTTGCGTGACTTTGGAACTTCCATTCTGCATCCCTCGCAGCTGTAGCGCAAAGCCACAGCATGTCGAGCAACGTAACGAGGTGAGAAATATAGAGCAAAAGGAGAAAAGAAGAGGCCGGTAGAAGAGTTTAAGGTTTTTCTGACACAATGGAAGTATATATAAGGCGTTTATTGTCGTTGTTGATCAAGGTTAGTGCCGCTGGATATGGTGAAGATGTTAACCAGTTTGTGTTGTCGCCGCGAGAGCGCGAGAAAGCGAAGTGGCTTAATCGTGGGGTTGGGGCATGATGTATGAATCCGCTGTATGATTGGAGTTGTCTCAAGTTAATTCAAGGTGAGGGAAGCATGTCTTTTGGGTGCTTCATTTGAGGGAGGAGTTCTGGTGTGGCAATTATTCGTCAAGTTTGGCTGGGCTGTGGTGGTATAGGGTAAGTTTGACATTGAAAAGCATCACGACATCTTCTCAGTAGAACGAAATCAGACGCAACCTAGATGGTTGGGGAAAAGGATATACGAATTAAACAGTATTAGTTATTAGGCCAATATGTATCACAACTATATCCAACAATCGTCAATGGGTATCCCAACTCCCGTTCAAAGAGGGTATCTCGAAAAGTAGTCCAACGTCAATTACATCCAAACACCGCCGTCATTACTCTGTTCGCTCCTGTACTAGGGAGTGTCCACACACTTATCACTCGTTTCAAGAAAACATTCATCCACTTTTTGACCAAAGAATGACGATAATCGCACCTTAAACAGCAGTGGTAGCAGCAGCAGGCTGTGCAGTTCCAGCCGCAGGAGCCCGCTTCTCAGGGAAGACAGCATTTCCAGAGTTGACACGGCCGTACTGGGTGAAGTGCAAGTTGAGAGCACCGTAGTCCCATCTCTTGGAAAGGAACATAAAAGCGAAGGCAAGACCGGGGATCATGAGCACGTCGAGGACGCCGAAGAAGACGAGGCTCTGCGTGACACCGATCTTGTTGCCGCCGTCAGAGAGACCAAAGGCGATCGGGTACAGGAACCACAGCAGGTTGAGCCAGCCGGCCAGCATGAGGTAGTCCCGAGATAGGCCCAGGCGGGCAGCTGAGGTGCGGCCCGGGTGAAGAGTCTGGAAGGCGAGCAACAGCCAGGCGAAGGTGCCAAAGGCGTAGAAGCCCCATTTGTACGAGGTTGTGGTGTATGCGGAGCAGAGGTAAGAGATGATCCTATTGAGTCAGTATCGACGACAGTGTATACAGACAAATGAAAGACTTACCAGATCCAGGCGAGGAAGATGTTGAACAGAATGGTTGCCCAGCTCACACCACTCATGAGTCCCAGAGCAAGAAGAATAATAGGGAACGCAACGACCCAGTTGATGTACTTTGCAAAGTATATCTGATACGACAGGGCACGGCCGAGGTTGAGCTGCGTGGGGATGACCGAGTAGGCAATTCCAGACGCCATGGAGAAGTAGGCGATTGTTCCGACGAAGAGTGCAATGGTGAAGAGGTAGTGGAAGATCCTCTCGTTGTTGCGAGGCTTGAAGCTGAGGGCGAAGTAGGCGAGCTGTTGAGTGTAGTGTTAGTCAATTGATCCTATGGAGTGATAAGAGGATATACGTACGAAGCTCACGAGGTAGATTGCCGTCACAGCCCAGAGCCAGTCTGAGCCAGCCTCAGAGAGACGAGCGTCACCACCTTGTGGGTTAACGTCGAGAGCATCGTTTCGAGCAAAGATAACAGGCATCTTTGAAGTATTACCAACGTTGGTTATGCTTCGTGTAGTGTTGAATACTCTTTATCCGGATTATATCAAGTTATTAATTATATGCTTTGATCTTCTTCAGTGAATAACAAGGAGAAGAGGAAGGGCGACAACTCTTATATAGAACAACGACACACAGCTTCCAACAGGGGGACATTCCCACCAAGAACTCTCTGGAATCTCCTTGGCCCTCCCAATCTGATGACAACCATCGTCAATTGTGCGGTCAGGTCTGCAACTTTGCATCAGTCACATCACCCAAGCCATCCCATTGGACACCAAGAACCCCCCAGAAGCAAAAAAAGGACAACACCAAGAATCAATGCAACTCTCAATAATGACGTGAATGACAAAAGAAAAAGTCTTGGTGAGTAGAAGGTACTTGCAGGTGTCCCCTTGGCGACGCTCATTCATGACACGGAGAGTCTTGTCTGCCAAGCAATTTCTCTTCTTACTTGTTAACCAGGTCTGACTTGGCAGTTTATTAGCCATTGGATGTGTACAAGGCATGAGAAAGCCTGATACGCAAAAGAAAAGCAAAAGCCAAAGGTCAGTGATATTCGACGTCAGTATCAACACAGACAAGACATTATCTGAATCATCATCATCATCATCAAAGTGGAAGAAAGACATAATCACTCTTCTCAATCTGGCCAAAGAGAAAACCCCCCAAAAAGTATCAGTAACCATCATCTACACCATCAAAAAGTCATGCCACTCTCACCTCACATCCATCCCTCTCTTTAATCCCGTAGCTTCCGGGAGTTGTCATGTGCTCGTGAACCCCTACAGTCGATCTCCTTGGCGAAGAGGGAATAGTCCCGCCCGACCCTGCAGCAACCCAAAGAAGAGTCGCAGAAGGGAAAAGATCCCTTTACAAACCGGAGCATCCTTCCGGTCTTTGCATGGGAGGGCCTCGCGAATTGACGTCAAAATGACTGCATGCCCAGAGATGGCTTTTTTAAACATTGGCTTCAAGGTTGTTTCGATGTTTATTTGCACATCACGCGGTCAGAATCTAACATACCAGACTTACTTCTCCGTACGTACGTACGTGTAGTGTAGCTCACAGCCTCACGTCTAGCCGTTCTAAAAGTCTTTGGGTGTTGAATGTATCGAGATTTCGCTTCTTTCCAATGCTAATACAAAGTATCAAATACTCTTGATTGACTTCCCGTCGTTTTCTCTCTTTGATGCTGTCATTCCACGTTTCATTGCATAGCAACCTCCGTCATGAAATCTGATTTCGTCCATTCAAGCCAAACACCCTTGTAATATGCCAATCACAGCCAGACACCCCCTGCTCTCTTAGCCCCGGCAGATGTCCTTGTCTGCCGTTGATTCCATGATATCACTCCGACGAATGTGACAGTAACTGCAACTGCAATCGCTACAGCGTGCGACTGTGACCGTGAGCTTACTGCAATAGCTACAATACCCCATCAATATCATATCATTCATCATCCAACATCGTCCTATTAACAACAAGCCCAACTATATGTTACATTCGTTGCTGTTGCTCTCTATAATACAACTTACACAATAACGTACCAATCAACCGCCGCCTTTTCTTTTCCACACCCTCAATAACCAGCCTGTTCTATCTGGTACGCTGCCGTTTTCGCCCGCTCACGCACATCCAAGTCTCCATCTTGCTTTGTGAGAGCCTCCATTTTTGAAAAGAATCCAAGCTTTCGTAATTCATGCGCCCTCAAAGCGCAAGCTTGTGTCTCGCCGTCGTCGTCTTTGTATGTGAGATTGGTAACAAAGTGACACAATGCCACTCGTACCTCGCGGTCCTTGCTACTGGCCTGCTGCGCTAGAAGCTTCAATAGATCTGTTTGAGCTATAATCATCTGCTGATGTCGTGGGATGCTCGCCGCGATATGCGCTAGGATGTATATCACAGCTACTATGATCTTGGCCTGCGGGTGGATAAGCCTTGTCTCTTGACCCATCATCGAAGCTCGACGTGAGAAAGGTCGCAGCACCTTGGCCCGCAATTTTGAGGATAAAATGTCAAATAGCCGTTCGGCTCCGAATTCGTGCAGCAAGAAGTCGATCATCTCGGCCGTTTCGTTGTTCGTCTCTGGTGTGAGTCCGCTTCTTGGCCTTCCAATCAAGTTTCGAATCATGTCCAAGCCTTGTTCTTGAATCGCCAAATCGTCGTTCCGTGCCCTCCGGACCGGATTTAGCTCGGATTCTCGCACCGCTGTGAGCTTGTCTTCCACTTGACGTAGCCTTGAGGAGCTGGCCGCGTTTAGTTCTCGAACCATTCCGTTTGAGCCGTATACCCATCGATGGGGCTCATCTGATTGTTGCATGTCCACATCGTCGTCCATATCAAATCTCGAAGCATCCCGTTCTCTCGTCTGCAACAGGGCCGAGTCCTCCATGTCATCGCAAATGAGCTGCAGTAACCATTGTGACCCAAGCTCTGCAAGACATGCTTTCTTTATGGTGGGTTCAACAGCATCTACGAAGTGTTTGAGTGCCCAGAGCCCGTTTTGACGTAGAGCCGGATTTTGTGAGTGCGCATGCTTGCAAAGAACAGTTACAACTCCCTGTTCGGCAAGAAGCTGCAATGAATATTAGCCTGTGCTCAAATCCAAAATATCTATCAGACTTACCTCTCGCATTGGGCTGACCTCCAGAACCAGGTTACAGATGGCCGCAGTGGCAGCAATTTGAACGTCGACATCTGGATGCCTCATAAACCGGAAGATAGGAAGGGCAACCCCATGGTCGACAAGGGATGTTCGCAAGATGCTAACCGAACGAGATAGCATTCGAACAACATGACATCCAGCAACAATTACACCAGAAGGATTGGTACCATATCCCGCAGTCTCTCCTTTTTTGGTAGAATCGGCGCTTGACTTCTCTGAAGTACGCTCCTTTGCCGTCTGTGGTTTTCTGGGGTATTCCGAAAGAGACTCAACAACATACGAAACCAAATCATCAGCCACAAATGCCTTTCTGTAGTCTTCCTTACCCCCTGCCAGAGCTGCAATGGCCTTCAATGTGCTTTCACGTAGCTTGAGTCGGTGAATCAAAAGTTCATTCTGACCCTCCTGGCCAAGTTGCGCCACCGGGGAACTACCCCCAACCTCCATATCGACGTCCGCATGTGGTGACCAATAGCGGGGCTGTCCATTGTCCTTAGCAGGTGTATAAGCGTGCTTGAGAAGTTTACTCAAGACAGGCACAGCTTCGCACTCATAGGCCGCCTTTTGAAGATACTCGCTGTCTGTAATCATGCGAGCAAGAACCACCGGCGCATGCTCTAGAATGGTCCGTTTGATGACATTTTCAATATCATTCACATCTGAAACATCTTGGTCGTTCTGGGCTATCATCGCAACAAGAAGAGGAACCACAAGAAGTCCGAGGCAAGTTTCCCTCAAGCCTTTACTAGCCACGCCGCCTTTGATTAGTGCAGAAAGGACAGAGGAGGCAAAAAGACGCTCCAGTCCATCTGAACGCCTGATCAGACGGACCAGCCAGGGGGTAAATGGACTCTCGATCTCTTCTGCATCCTCTCCGCCCGCGCGGTTAGCGAGGAAGCGGGGAGAATCCCATATCGCAGACGAGCCAAACTTGGTCAGAGACGATCGACTAGATGACTGGGAATCTGAACCACCAAGTGACAGCGAGCCATAGGGGGATGTAGATGGATTCCGAGGTAGGTTCATGGGAAGCATATACTCCATCGCTGTGAAAGGCTGCTGCCGGGCAGCACTGAGCCCTGCTTGTTCAGCATCCGAGGCTCTGGAAGACTCGAATTTGATCGGTGGGAAAACAGCAAGGATAGATGGCGAGTTCGCAAGTCTGTTTGCGCGGTACTTTGAATCCCCCAGAATAGCACTGATAGCCTCGAGGATCAACCCCAATCTTAAAGTTCTGGGAGCAGGGTCGGGGAAAGCTTCGAAAATCCCGTCGTTTCGTGCTGAGACATCGGCTCCCGGGACAACCTCTCCACGAAGAACAGCAACGCTGGCCAGTCGTGTGGCCAGCACATCCAAGATCCCGGAAGTTGCCAAGGCTTGTTGATGGCGCTCTTCATGGCAAAGTCGAGATATCAAGCCCGCCGTAAGGGAGACCTGAGATTGTAGGAGGGTATTTGTAGACGTGATAGACAGCAT
The DNA here is from genome assembly GCA_020744515.1 of Fusarium tricinctum. Taxonomy (NCBI): domain Eukaryota; kingdom Fungi; phylum Ascomycota; class Sordariomycetes; order Hypocreales; family Nectriaceae; genus Fusarium; species Fusarium tricinctum. Next base: position 5,118,679 of record JAGPXF010000002.1, on the reverse strand, counting down.
CGCCCCAAAAGAATCGAGGTATTGGGCGGAGAATACATTGTTGGCCAGCGATTCGGTATCGATTGGGGAAGATGGTGCCGCCAGGGCACAAGCATCTGCAATGTCTGTTAATGCCTTGAGAGCTGCAACGACGAGTTGTGGTGCGTTGGTGAAAGGTGATACGTTGGCCATGAGGGCCGGGATCGCACGCGCAGCATGGAGGGGCGCAAGGAAAGCAGGGCCTCCTGTTCATATCCATCATTAGCTGTGGAATGCCGAGTAGATGTTTTGAAGCATACCGTTCGCAAAGCTAGCCACTAATTGCAGTGCTTGTAGCCTTACACTCTCCTCGTCTGTTAGTGGCCTTTGTGTTAGAAGGACTCGGGAGTCTTTTCCATTTGGCTTGACCGGAGACCTGGACGAGGTCAATGCCCCGACAATCGGATCAAGTACACCCAAGCCAACCCATTGCTCTTTTCTCTGTACGTGGCCGACAACTTCGTTCTTGAGAGCTCGTAGAGCGGCGGTTTGCTCAGGCAAGCTCCCAGCGTTTCGCAACTGAGCCAGAATCGGATGGCCATGCGCTCGAGCCATGAGGACGGTTTATGTATTATAAAGGGGTATGTCGATAGATGCGCGGTCGTGGAAGAAATATTCTCGTAGAAGTGAGGTGTATCTGTCGATAGAAATATGTAACAGTGATTATTGTTGAATAAAGAAACCTAGCAATCAAGGACACTGCGAATGATGCTGGCGCCTTCACATCCAATCAAGCTATATGCGCCGATAGGTTCTGGGATTTGCGCGGAGAAAGAAAAAAGCGAGGTATGAGGATTACAAATTGGCTGCGAAGGATATGGTATTTGTATAATTTGATTTGGGAGCTGGAATTCGAATCGGCAAACCATTAAAACATGCAAGTTGCTACCAAAGCCAGTCTGGGGAACATGGCGTCGTTGATCACGTCAAGCATGACAGTGAGCAGCGGCACGTGCTCCTGCCTTATCAGAGTGATAAGAGATGGGATTCTTTATTCAGTGTGGCTTGAACCGATCAGCCCCAAATCGGCCGTGCCCGAGCCACTGTGAAGTTCTGGTGTAAGACACAATGTTTGAAGCCATCGTGAGTTGGGAATTTATTAGCCCGGCATAATAGTTGCTGTTGCCGTTTCAATTGGGTTAGATAGAGTTTGTGTAACTGATAGTGGTAATAAGGACGGATCTGATCGGAGCATCGTGTTAAGCTTACTTGCTAAGAAAACAGATACCGAACGAAGTCGTAAACACCACAAGACATGACTTCATCGATGAGCCCAACACTTTGATAGAAGATGGCTGGTAGCCCAAAGTTTCTTTTTGCCAATTGAGTTCCCTTATATCATCACATCATTTTGGTGTCGATATTGAGAAGTGCAATATTCGAGGTGCATTTGTACAACGGCTGATTCACTTACACGAGGGGATGAACTGTTTGGTAACGGACAAGACAAACCATATCAGATAAGGTTTACAAGTCTACAAGGGATCATTCATGTTTTGATCGAGTTTTGGTTATCTTATCTTCCAAATTCGAGAGGCTGTGTGTAAGAAATTGCCATGGTCTTTGGATTATTTGATAACCTGGGTATCGAATCCACACCGGAGGCGCTTCGGAGCTAAAAGCTAAAAGCTGCCCTTTTGTCATCTCCATTAGCGGCGTCGCCGACTTAGACCGACTGTTTCATAGCCATCGCAAGGCGGCTCCGCAAGTTCAGTCTTATTGACTCTGGTCCACGATACTCTCTTTATTTCTTCACCGAGCTCCAGGCTTGGAATGATCCGCTTGTCGGCAAATGAACGCGGGGCCTTGGTAATTCCCGAATGCTGATAACCCTCCGGCCTCTGGCGGCGTGTTGTTTAGCCCACGTTGTGGTTTCAGTGGCTCACGAACGTTGCAGTGTTAGGCCTGGCTGCACGAGGTTCATTCTGGGGAATGCAGTGCGTCTGGGGTAACGTAAACGTCCAAGCCAGGGATCTTCAAGGTGTCTTACTAGTGATCCAGGTACCTAGTGTTAGAGTGGCTTATCCTCATTACTGTGCCGTGTCTGAATTGCGATGAATGTGAGTTTGATAGAGCATTGAATTTCAATTGAAGTGCTCATGAAGTTGTCGTTGATCACAGGAACATTTCGTCCAGTCACGACACCCGCCTTGAGCCTGGGCTTCCTGATTGAGACGCACGCTGACGCCATCTCTGCACCATCAATTTCTCTCGCCTTGGGTTGAAGAAACCGCCAAACTATGCCTATCCAAGCGTGTTAAAGCCCTCTAATACCGCTCTACAACCCTTCTGAGGAGTGTCGTCCGTCTTTGAGAAAAACCATCCAGGGAATATTTCACCAGGGTTTGGCTGTCTTTTAGGATTTGCCATTTGCCCATTCGCCATTCTCGCCGAGTCATATTGCCTGCTAACCGAAAGTCTGCCAAGGTCTCGTCAGTGACTAACAGCCAGCTCTCCACTGGCCTGGACCTTGAGACAGAGAAATTCTGCGCCTCACGCAACTCACCACAGGCTCGCAGGCTCGCAGGCTCACAGCACAGCACAAGAGCGCGCTCCGGTCTCCGGAAGTGGCCCCTAGAAAAATAGCCCCTGCGTAAAATCCTCTACCCCCCGGCTCCGGCCCTGTCTGTTCCTCTTCTCTCAGTGGCTCGCAGTGCTGTCGATTTACCCACACGCATTCATCCCATCCACTCGTCGTCATCTTGGACCATTCCCACCATCCCCAGCCCAGCCGAACCAAACTCTTTGTGCGTCGGCGTGTGTGCGCGTGTTGTATCTGACAAGCAGAGCAGCCACATACCGCATACCGCATACCGCATAGCAAATACCAACACCAGCAATCAGCTAATCGCCCAGACCATTTTGGGATCTCTGCTAGTCCTCTAGCCTGCTATTCCTCGGTGAGCGTTCTTGTCAATAGCGCAGTCCCTGAACAACCCAGATTGCGCCAGTGTCGCGCCCACATGGAGGGAATCGATCAAACGCCATGATCTAATTCGCGATTCGATTCGACCCCATACTAAACCTACCTATCTGCCGTAACATTGTATCTTGCGCTTCTGCTCCTTCATTGCCACTTCGCAATCGTTCAAAACCCTTGTCTTCTTTTACCGACATTCAACATCGCATCGTTTCAGCCCTACCAACGCAACCCAGGCCAATCGCACACTGCAACACAGCACACTTCAACTGGTGCTTAACCCCTCGATTTCCCCAAGTCCAAACGACCCCCGACGAACCGACATCTTGACGATGCGACGCAAATCATGCTGAAGACGTCTCCCGCTTTGTCTGCCAATGCTTCGCCAAATACCTTTCGATATGCGACCTCCTCTCCTCAACACTCCTCAAAGCCTTCGCCAGCTCTCCGGCGACGGCCTTCTACTCGCTCCAACGCTTCGCCTTCCGCCGATGTCATGAAGTCCTCTCCAATACAACGTCCGAGACAATACGTCGCAAATGACTCTGGCATACACGGGTCCCCCGCAGAGGCTCAGCGAACACCGTCATCACTCTCTCAAAAGGTCTCTGCGCATCCTTCGCAATCGCCTCATCCTGCTGCCGCCCCCTCACGGCCTCCCCAGGACCCCATCGTGCAACCAGATTCAGCTCCAAGCGGGGTGTCACCAACTAAACGTCGAAGCTCTCCCGCCCCGACCAACCCAGAAGCCACTGCCGCTGAGAGTTCATCGCAACAAACAACCAAACGCCCGAAACCTGATACGCCACCACCAAAAGTACTGCCGGATCGCTATGAGCTTTGCGCCATTGAGGATATAGTAGAACTGGTTGCGCACATGCTGGCTGAGTTGATCGCTACAAATGACGCCATCCGGATATCAAATGGCGGCCTAACACGCTTTCACTCAAGGTAACTGCGGCTCTTTTGGTACTTCGGATTTATCGGACCCAACTGACATGTATACAGAACAGCACCTGGAATCTCTGTTCGAGATTACCTCCACCGTTTGGCTAGGCATGCGACCTTAACACCGCCCCTTCTTCTGGCCATGGTTTACTATATTGATCGATTATGCGCAATGTATCCGGAATTCACTATCAATACGTTAACTGTGCATCGGTTCCTGATTACTGCTGCCACAGTTGCTGCCAAGGGGTTATCAGACTCTTTCTGGAACAATACCACTTATGCCAGGGTTGGTGGAGTTCGAGTGGCAGAACTAAAACTACTAGAACTAGAATTCCTCTATCGTGTGGATTGGAAAATAGTTCCAAATCCTGAAGTCCTCGTGGCATATTTTAAAGGCCTAGTGGAACGAACACCAGGATACGTTCTGGAATCAGATGGTTCAGAAGACGAGGATGAGGACGAGGACGATGATGCCGACGACGGAGAAAACGCCACCTCGAACGGTTAAAGTCGCGAAGGTATCTATGTCCTTACACGGCACCAAAACAGGTGCAATTCGTCACATCCCAGAACTGGCCAACGAAGCATATATCAGTTCAGGCAAAATGCTTATTATGAACGGGAAGCATGATTGTGATGAGAGGGATAAGAGTGGGTTATGCATAACACAACATTTACAGGCGTTTGGGGAACAAGGTGAATCTTTTTAAACTTGAATGACATACATTTTAACAGGACACTGCGGGAGGACAGGCAAAGGATGGGTTGTGTAAATATTTTGAGGGAGCCGTATTTAGACTCAACGATTGTCAAGTTGATTGCATTACTTCAAAAGTTCATTCATCTTAAATCAACAGCTGTCGAATTGATAAGCCATTCTTATAATAGTACTATCCGGTCCATATCGAGATATTGAGATACGGATTTGCTGACACCAAATTAGCCGATAATGACCCGTCCCACTCCAGCTCTCAAGCTTCAATAGCTGTCCTATCCACCATCCATCAACCGTATCATATAATTGATCCTCAAAATCACTTTCACAATGAGGATCACAACTCTCCTCTCAACGATCTGCGCCGCTGCGCTCGTAGCAGCCGAGCAGCGCACCTCCCAAGTCTACATCCAGCCCATCCAGTCCTTACCCTCAACCCCCCAACCCCTAGCCGAGATCGCCTACGACGCCGCCTCGCTCATCTCCACCGAGATCGTATCCTACGAGGCCCCCGAGCTTCCTGAGACTGCCTCGCTCGTGCGCGTCGGTATCTACGACCCCAAGTCTGCGCGCTGGATCGCCGGCACAACCGCTGCGTCGGCTGAGAACTTTGACCGTGGGTACGCGCCTACGATATTGCTGTCTGTGGATGAGAGCGGCGATGTGCGCAGCGTGGCGCTCAAGGGAGTTAGAGTCGATGCTGGGCAGACGAGGGATTTTGGTCCTTCGGCGATTGTGATTGCGGACAAGAAGGGTAGTCAGCCTGAGCTGAACAAGCCGGTTGTGCTGTCACCTAACGGTCGCAAGGCTGAGGAGGAGGAGCCTAAGTCATTCTTGCAAAAGTAAGTCTTGTAAAAGAAAATACGATGATCCAGAAATGGAATGCTAACGGTTGACTAGATATTGGTGGATGATTGGCATTGCGGTGGTCATGTCGCTGGCCGGAGGATCTGAGAAATAGAGCTTAGTTTATACACCTTAACGACCTTGACACATTTTCGTATTTCGATCGTTCTATTCATATGCCGATTTTCTATTTAGTTACGTGACGTGTATGGAGAAGGAGTAGTTAATGTTCATGGGAACCACCTCAACCATGCATCGTACTCATCTACTATCTGCCATAACGATTCTGGATCAATGATGCCGGATGGTAAATCGAGCTGAGCAACGGCATGGGCATAAGACTTGATTGTGTGAGGATCCAAAGTAGGCTTCTGCCGAAAAACGGGAACTCCTGTACCGCGATCCCAAACCTGCAGAACTCCAACCGGAATGGGAATGTTGAAAGTACCCTGCCATGTTATAAACGGTCCGGAGTCGGATGAACGGTAAACAAATGCGCACGCCTTAGCCGTGTGCCCGTACTATAGTGCAAAGAGCTTGAGCTTTGGCATAGCGCGAGCAATTTGACCCGCCATGTATAGCAACACAGTGATTTGCTGGATGTGCCCTTCTTCAGCGAGTAATGGAGATGTAAGGGCTATTGATTCCAGATGATGCCAAGTCCATGGTTGTTGGTAGGCTTGAAAAAATTCCACCGCATCGATCAAATAAGAAATGTGAAGGTGTCTAAGACCAAGGCTCCGACGCGCAACTTGTTCCGCCAGATTTCTGTTAAAAATGTAACTAGGCATTCCCGGCACTTGGGAGAGGAGTTGATCGCAATCCTGGAAGAGTGATATGTCCCTGAGCGTTTGTGGCAGTCCGATACGGAAAAGTGACTCGAGCTCTGTGGTGCACAAGATAGATGTTAGCCAATCCATGGTGACACTTGATTGGCATGAGAGTTGACTGACCTTCAGCATAGTGACTGTGTTCATTATGTAGCCAATGAACTTGCGATGACTCGTAGATGATGCTCTTAAGCTGGGGAAGTCTCCTAAATAGGACCATCAAAGTATGAGCACAAAGTTGACGGCGGACTTGCCGACGCAATATGAGCTTGTCAACTACAGCGACCTCTGGTAGCCCCAGGGTAACAAATCCTAGTTCGAGTCGCCCAAACAACCGCGGCATACTGTAGCGCCATAGATGATCTCGATCATGAAAATATAAAGCTAGACGATCCGTATCCTGTATTCCTGCGTTGGGCCTAGCCACCTCTAACTTACGAATTGCCTTATGTTCTTTGCCACCAAAGTTCAGGTGTCGAAAAGCATAGTGTGAATCGCTCGGTGAGTGGAAGGTGAGCTCCAAGGCCAGTCGGCATGAATCTGGATCCCAAGTACTCAGAATAGAGAACAACATGAATAAGTCATGCGCTATGCAGCGGCCATTAAGTGACATCGCTGTGGCGTCCTCAAATGTCAAACTGAGAGCCTCGGTGTATGTTGGAAGTTGAATGTGTAGCCAGATGTACTTGACAAACTCCTTTCGATGTGGGAAGACTTGTGTCATTTCGGCGAATCTTGTCAGGTCTGTCTGTTGCAACTTGACTCGTCGGAAGATCGGTTCATCTATGATGGCAGCCTATGCCCTGCACACTCCTATGTATGGTCGCAGACTATCAGGATAACCGTCTCCAAGGAAGCTGAAAATGATGAGTAGGACCTTGTCCGGCAGGGTTCTCGTCGCGTAAGCCGTCATTGTAAGAAGAATATGAACGTTGATGAACAAGAATGATGGATGATGAATGAACAAGAATGATTGATGATGTTCAAGTCAAGAGATGCACCTCCCATCTCGTGCATACTGTAAGTAGATATGTTTCTCAAAGGTTCCTGCCTAGGTAGGTATTAAGTACTATACCCAAACAACCTACGGTAGGTAGGTGGTATTATGCAGCAATGTCGTATGGTAGGTGCGTTGGCGATACGATGGTTGCATGTACTGTAAAACTTTTCTATCGGCACTCTACATATATGCAAACCAGACCTTCACTTGATATTGAATATTGCCACGTACTGTCATGGCGTTTTCGATGTAGCGAGAACCAAAGAAGAACAATGTACTATCCTCAAAAGATATAGTCCCCGTGTTGGTTCATTCAGTGCAAACGTGAACAGTTCGTTGTCTCCATTAACCTCTATAGATGGAAGGAACCAGACCAGGCAGCACGTGACTGTCGGGATATTCATCACAGCAGAGAGATAAGTACTTGAGGTTGATTCACCTCACCCTTGACACACCCTTGTAGACTTATGCAAACCCATGCAAACCCGTTGGTTGTTGGCTGTGATAACACTTCAAGACAATGCAGACCTCTCTTATCTCCCATCTCAGCCACCGCCCTGGGTGTTGCCATGTACTGGCAGCCGACAGAACGTCATCCGTCCTTTCTCTCATCTTAACATCCTCACACCTCCATGACTCTCGCTAAGCAAAAATGCCCCAATGTTGCGAAAATGGGCATGAGAACCCTGTTAGTGAAAGGACAGCCCTCCTCTCACCACCGTCCGAACCACCAGACGACGAGGTCAGGTCAATTGCTTTCACGCACCGCAGTCGTTGTTCGTGGCCGTGGATACACGTCGTGCTCCTCTGCATCGTCCTCGCCGTCGTTTCAGATGTTGGCGATTCCCTCTACGCCGCGCCAAGAGTCCGGCTCTTCGAATCCGTCGCCTGTACCCGCTACTATCTTCGGCACGATCCGTCATTAGTGGATCCTGATGGGTCTGTCCCTGAGCGCCTCTGTAAGGTTGACTCGGTACAGGACGAGGTCGCCTCGGTCGTCGGCTGGCAGTACTTTTTTGATGCTATACCTGCGATCCTGCTTCCGATTCCATATGGTTATGTGGCCGACTTGCGTGGACGTAAATGGATACTGGTTTTGGCATTGGTTGGCTACACTTTGTCATGAGCGTCGACGCTGCTCTTCGTAAGTATCACAAAAGCACTATCCACACCACAATAGTATTGACAATACTATCACAGATTGGGGTGCTTCACTTACCCTTGAACGCAGTCTGGTTTTCGTCAGTCTTTTTTATCATCGGTGGCGGCCCAACGACAGGCACAACCTTACTCACGACAGTTGTTGCTGATGTTGTACCTCCAGAGGTCAGGTTCGTCAGATTCCATCCTGGCAGTCTCCAGTAACATACCTGACAGATTGCCATCTTCACAGAAGCACTGTGTTCTTTTATCGCTTCTGTACCGACCTTGTTGCGGAACTTATCGTCCCTCCACTTACCTCAATGCTGATGCACAAAAACACATGGATCCCTCTCCTGCTGGCTGTAGCTTTCCAAGGACTTAGTGTCATTTTGGCACTCAGCTTGCCTGAAACATTACCCACAGTTGATCTTCAAAGGTCTGGTGAAAACACCAACGAAATCTTTTCGGTAGCCACGAGTTTCGGACAAGAGGCACTATCCAAGAGTGATGGAAGGTGGGTAAGCTGGTTTACTCGAAACAAACACTTGTTTGACTTTGTCATAAAAGACAAAGTTTTGTCCGCCTTAGTCGTGACTTTCCTCATTTCCAAAGTCGGACGCCAATCTACTAATATATTATTTCAATACGTCTCGAAGCGATATGGATGGACCCTAGCTCAGGTAAGTTTATACTCTCTATGTCTCAGTGTGTGTGTGTGGACGTGTTTTGACATATCTCAATGCCTAGGCAGGATTTCTCATATCACTACGGGCTGGCGTAAATATATCCCTGTTCATAGTCATATTGCCTTTCGCTGCAACGTATGCACTCGCAAGACGGAGTGCATCCTCTCGCGACTTATGGATAGGCAAAACAAGCATTATCCTCTTGGTGCTGGGCAGTTTCGTACTGTTCTTCTCGGAAACGACAATGGGCATGATCATCGGTAAGCAAAAGAAGTCGACGAAGCATACTACATAGAAAACTGAGCATGATTTCAGGACTCGTCATATCCACCTTGGGTTCGGGCTTCGCGTCAACCATGCGTAGTCTGACGACTAGTCTTGTCGAGTCTCGGCATCCAAATGCAACAAGCGATATTGGGCGGCTCTATGCGCTCATTTCTGTTGCAGAAGGAATTGGAAGCCTGGTGGCAGGTCCAGGAATGGCTTTGGCCTTCCGAGTAGGCATGAGCTGGGGCAAAGTCTGGCTCGGGCTGCCCTTCGGATTTGCTGCTTTGCTTTTTGCATTGGTATCGTTTATTGTGTTTAGCGTGAAGCTTTAGATGGCAAGATCGTGTGACTATTTGGCTGAGATGCCGGTAGGGCAGTCGGCCATCGTAAGCCGTATCTGTAAGTCATACAGTCGGCTGCTTGTATTATTATGCACGATATGCGTTTTCGTCAATGCAGCAATGTCCACGCTTATTTCGGCTACGGTACAGAGTTTTTATTGTAAGTGCAACATGTACACTATGCTTGAAAGTCGACGTCGGAGCCACTGAATTGCGCAATAGCTCATTGAGCTGCTTGTCTTCCAGGGGAACTCCATCATGCCAACCATCATTCTGGACCGTTTCAAAAGGGTATAGTCTTCGGATCCTGAGGCACTCTTAATGCATAGTAATTGGCAGCGGACTGGTTAACCAAGTTTTCTTCCACTGTCTTAGCAGAATCATGTTGACCGCGTTTGGGGGTGTTGCAGATGGGAGCCAAATATCCTGTCAGAGCTCAGCATAGATATCTCTGTATTTATCCACGAGATTCATCGTGACTAGCGTCACTGGTTTAAGTTATATATATCTACTAGCGAACGATTCTCTCTCGGTGGCTGAGATCATTCGATCGATGCCATATCCCAGGAATTTACAAGGAATGGGGGTGACGGCGGAACAAGATGCATGCTCCTCTTCACGTACTAGCTATGACTATAGCAAAGGGTATCGTCGACACCTGGAGCACAACGATATTTGAACAGTGAAATAAAAATCTTATGGATACGCTTCAGCCTAGTGTATTTCATATTATAACAAAGAGTGTTGGATATCAGTCGCCTCTTTCTTTATGTACACATTACGAGGTCTTCATTTTCTACTTCTCGATCGATTCTCATAGCTAGTTCGTCGTGATGACTCTCCAAGTGACAATTCCAGGGCTTACTGCCTCAATACATGGATAAAGAACATCGGTGATAGGGTACCCTCGAAGAAGTGATGAAGTCTCACCCTGGCTTCTTCGGTCTGATCGCCGTAGGAGGATATCGGCCAAAAGGGGCCAGCGGAATAGATGAAGACAAGGGTGATACTACCTACCAGCCCCGACAGCACAACAGCGAAACTCGAAATCTTGATGCAGCAAGGAGTCAAGATGGTCGACAGTGTGCCTTTTTCGGTCTACTTTTCGTCGTTGTAGTACCTGTTTTATAGCCATATGTAATACACTCACAATAGTAGTCAGGCAGCTCTGTTTCCGGACGTCAAGCATTGTAGGAAGCTTAGGGCTCTCGTATATCGCTTTACAAAGACATTACTGTGCTGGAAAACAACTTGACCGGCTCCGTAAACAGTTTCTGATCAAGGTAGCGGCACTCTTGGGCTACTGTATCCTTATTGCCACCCTTCTATTATGCTAGTCCTGCAACTGATTCTTTGTCAATTGGTCAAGCTAACAGACAATAGTTTGCAATCGCCTTGGTGTTTGGAGAAACTGCACTCTGGTGGTTGTTAAAGCAGAAGTGTGCAGTGTAAAGTTTGTTCATCTTAACAAAGCTCCTATCGATGCAGCTTGCATTCACGCGCGGTAGCCCCAGTTCTCCGAATTGATGCATGAAGCCATCAACGACGTGGACAGCGCCAGATTCTTAGCTTTCGATAGCCACAACTGGCTATTTGTATGACTTGACACTGTCAACTTGTTCCTCAGATTACACTGGGGTTTCTCATATTTACTAACAGACTCTCTGTTGCACTCAGCATCTCGGGTCTGCTGCTGACTTACAGCATGTCTACAGTAGGTATGGCGCAGGTGTTACTGCAAACCGATTTAGACGATCTATTCAAAACAGCTATATCACCAGCACTAACGATAAATCAAGAAAGCATCAAGAACAAGAACACATCGATTGGCTTCAAGCTCCCAGCATTTCGCAAGCAGACCTTCAAGATACCGAGACACTGACAGAATGACTTCTAATCATGGGCGTACCTAGGGCGAGTGCTTCTGCTCTTGGATGGTTTCCGCAGGCAGATGGTCTTACTCTTGCTCTTGCTCAGCGTGTGGATGTCGATAATACTTGCCGATAGCGGCGGTGCTAACTCCTTACTACCTAGGTAAGTAGGTAACGCTACAGTACGAAAATGTGGTTTGGGAACACAAACTTAGGCAAGCCCTGAAGCAAATCATTTCAGTCAATGAGGGATGAATTAACGTTAGTACTATTTTATACTGTATGTTTGTGAATTTATACTGCGTAGATCTGGCTTGGTTGGTTCTCAGTTGTTCAAGGCTTCAGGGCACTGAGGATGTGCAAACAGAACTAGTCCATATCGGGGCTAGCCGTTGCTAGGTAAGGTAAGATCGCATGGAAGCGCCAATCCACTCAGAGCTTGTCCGCAGGTTGCGCGCCGCATCTCAATCTTCACAACCCATCCCATTCCACTTCGATTCACCGCTACCAAAACAACACCACGCTTTCACTTTTCTCACCACTTTCAATAATCACGTCCACCGCAAAAATGTCTGACAACAGCGCTACCATTCCTCAGGACTCTGCCATGGACCAGGACCACTCCTTCGCTGAGGAGAAGGGAAAGGGCAAGGCTCCTGCCGAACACATCACCGAGGACTCTGCTATGGACGAGGACGACGATGATGATAGCGACGATGAGGATGAGGAGGTACGATTCCCACCCCCCGCTCTCTACTGTTTGACAGCATGCTAACATTGTTTTTATCAGGTCGCCGAGGCTGGTAATTGCACCCACCTACAACAAGCACTTAGATCGTGAATCAAGCTAACCAACGCGTGTAGATGAGGACGGCTTGGAGGAGATCGATCTCAACAACATTGTCCAGGGAGGCCGCACCCGAGGTGCCCAAATCGACTTCGCCAAGGCTGCCGAGCAACACCCTGCCGACGACGAGGACGAGGAAGATGATGAGGACTTCCAGCCCGCCGAGGACACCAAGATGTCCGAGTAGATTCACGTCATGACCTTTCTGTGACGAATAGATCTATCGGGGCGGAGGAGTACGATATTATGATTTTGGGACTGAGCAACAAAACAAAATGGATGGGGCGTGGATGATTATACCTGTTTACCTGGTCCCCGTGGGGGAGCCTAGGCGGCATGGAGTCGTGGATAGCATCAGCCACCTTTAGCATTCACCTGCTTGGCATATATACTGTACATGCAGTCACGTGCACTAAAAGCAATATGAAATGACATTAATTCAGTCAGAACTCAGTACAAGACGTAAAGTTTGTGATATCTGTCACTTGAGCTTCGTACAGTGATTGTAGCTGCGCTAAAGCCTTGGAAGCTCTGCCTGCTTGGAGCTCATGTGCCCATGTTTGACTCACTTTGGTCAATTGCTCAATATCATAGGTAGCCACAGATTCGTCATCTCATACGTAATTTAGTATTTTCCTCAACAAGAAGCCATGTCAACAACTACTTTGTCCTCAAAACCAAAAACTCAAAGCCATGGAACCTTTGAGCAAAAAAATACCATGACACGGGATTGGACAGCCCCTCGGTACGTATCGCCGGGGCTCCCCCAATGAGGCCATGAGCCAGACCGCTGTCATCAGCTAGAGAACACCTAAGAAAAACAACCAGGGTTATCTATCGTAGGGGGCAGAATCCAAGATTCGCGAGCCCCTCGATTATTTGATTTTTTCTATTAAATCTCCATCCCCCTGAACACGCAAATCGTCTTTTCGCTTTGCCTCCTTTGCTATCTGGTCTCGACTAAATAGCCATGGCGCAACGGTACGACAACCCCGAAGCATGATGTGGCGAAACCGGCATCATCAGATCTAACCCTCCATAAATCGATGGACAAACAAAGCTGACCTGCGCATCAATAGATTCGGCGCCTCATCGCTTCACCAGCGCGACTCGCGCAGCGCTCTTTTCGAGGGCTACAACGGCGACGCAGCCTCGCGACGACCCGTCAGTGCCAGCCCGAACAGAGGATACGGCTACGGCGGCGGCGGATACGGTGCCCCTTCGCCTTCTCCCCTGGGACAGGGCGGCTACGACGCTTCCAGGCCTGCACCGTTTCGCTCTGCGACGCCGAACAAGAGGGGCCAGTACAGCGACGCGGTGCTCAACGAGCTAGAGAGCCAGAACGATGCGCAGGTGGAGGGTATTCTCGGCAAAGTCAAGGTGTTGAAGAGTGTGAGTTTCCTTTCTTTACCCCCTAGCGGATGTCTAGAGTGGGAAGCTGACAGTTGGGATTGTAGATGACTGTTGCTATCGGAGACGAGATCCGCGATTCCTCGGCGTTGGCGGAGAAGATGAACGATACCTTCGACTCGACTCGTCTGCGCCTTCGGGGTACTATGAACCGCATGCTTGTTATGGCCCAGCGCACTGGCGTGGGATGGAAGGTCTGGCTTATCTTCTTTGCTGCCGTCATCATGCTCTTTATGTACGTCTGGCTATTTTGATCAAACGGAGACTTGAACTTCGTTTACAACGACATTGAATGATCAAACCAAGACTACTGTGCGTGTTGTGGCTATGGAGGGTCATTACTTGACTCCAGCAAGAGAAGGGGAAAAGGCTATATGAAGTGCATCCTCGGACGGCGTTTGGCTGGGCGTTTTTGAAACTTTCCAATACTGCATGATACTCGGAAATTTTGGGCAGACACAGGGACAAGCATCGCATCACGCAACGATCAAAAGTTGCCCTCTACAAAGGTTGTAATTTCACACTTCTGGGCAAGCCTGAGGCTAGCAAGCTGCGAACGCAGGGAGCGCTCAATTTTTTCAATTCTTTCTTGATAATGAACAATGAATGGGTATATATATAATAACACTGCTGCCTGAACTATCTGTCTATTCTGTCGTGGTTCGTGTCGCATTAGTCGTAAAGGTCCTCAGCCGTGCCGGGCACGACGGCCCACGGGACTGCTGTGCATGAAGCTGCTGCCATCCTGCGAGATGAGGTTACTCAGGTCCATGCTGGCGCGTGGATGTGCCATGCTGGAACGGCCGGGGAAGGTCGGTGATATTGGAGGAGGAAGGGTTGTGGAGCGAGGTGCAAAGCTGACATCGATGTCGTCTTCATCATCGTCATCGTCATCAGAGGACTGCTGTTCGCTGCTGGAGATTTCGGCTTCAGAGTCGGTGTGCTCGTAGCCGCCGCTCATAGCCTCGGGAATGTCCTCGTCCAGATCGGCGTCCATGTCCATGCCGAGACCGTCGTCATCCTGGACGAAATCATCCTCGCCGAGGAGCTCGCCGTTATCTTCCTCCTCTTCAGCATCTTCAGTGTCTCCGTACATGTCATCGGCGTCTGGCTCGCCGCGAACGAGTGCTTCGCGAAAAGCGTCGTCGCCCATCCTCATACGGGCGGCTATAAGATCATTTTGGCGCTCAGTTCGTACGGCTTCATCGTCTGTCTCGTCGCCGTCTTCCTCCTCCTCTTCTTCTTCCTCATCACTTTCTTCCTCATCTTCATCTTCGTCGTCATCATCATCGCCAAAAGCATAGCCTTCTTCTTCAGCATCTGGGATCTCATCATCTAGATCCTGGGCTCCGTCAAGCTGCACATCGTCCATAGTCCCCTCGCCCTCGCCGGGCACCCCTTCAGCTTCTGCCTCTGCCAGCTCCTGAGCCAGTTGCTCCCGACGGACAGCCTCCAAGTGCTCTTCGTGCTCCCGCTTCTCCTCGCGCATCTGGTGCAATGTCTTAGGAACACCCGGTGGTTTTAGCCAACCGCTGCCATAATTCTGGATGTTCAATCGTCTCCGTTGCATGTACTGCTCATCGGCGGCAAGTCGAGCAAGAGCTGAGCGCTCGATGATTTTGGTGCGGTGCCGTGCCTGGTTTGCGACATGTTGCTGGCTATGCGGGTCTCCACTAAAGTCGTCGAGAGGTCCTGGTGGGATATAAGAGCTGCGAGAAGATCGATACCACAAAGAATGCGACTGGACCGTGTTAGCACGTAGATTTAGCTTTTTGGTAGAGAACTCACATCTCGCGGCGTAAAATCTGGTAGTGTGGTGAACATGAAAGCCTATGTGCAGGACGCGCTCGCGTCAAAGCTGGTAGGTGTAGCTGTTCTTGATGTTGTATTTGGTTTACGGAGTACATAGTACATTTCCAGGCCAACAAAAGTCAATGGCGGGGCAGTTCACGCCATAGACGCGCTGAGGCGCTTAGTAGCCGCTGTGGGTGGGAACCCACTTGCCATGGATAATAATGCAACGTTAAAAGCTTCACGGAATGCATTGACCTGGAAAACGGTCGAGTAGTTTTGGTAGAAGTATGATATATGGTCAAAGAGATGGGGTCTTGGTCAATATTGGTCTTTTAGTGGGCAAGACAGTTCAAGTATGGCATGGTCTTCCATTGGTGGGATCAGCTTGAGATGAGGTGTTTTCCTACAGGTTGCAGTACAGCATTCCAGACTCATGTCTCTTAGAACTGAACCCTAAAGAGAGCGCATTGCTCTGTTGATCTGTAATTAAACTGAACTCACCGCCTCAAGCCAAGTTTACAATCTTTGGGTGGTGACTTCGTTCTATAAACACAATGTTATAGGGGGATTTGCTGGCTTATTCATTTTGTGAGGTAACTGAGTCACCAATTATTATTGTGCCCTGTTAGCTTGCTTCACATTTAACAAAGTCCTGCAGCGTCGTTTGGCGAGAGCCTAGACCCTTGCCTCATGCAAAGAATTACTCTGCAGTCTGCACCTTGGTAGGTATCCGTATCCGTACAGCAGCAGTCAAACTGGGCATCGGGAGAAGTCGGAATTGAAAGGTGGGAGGCAACAGGAGCTCCCTGATGCTTTGAGGCTAGAAAGCAACTCCGGAATTTGACCGCAAAGACCGTTTTTCGGTGTATTTGAGCGAGATCCTTTGTTGCGAGTCTTCGGCGGTCGGGAGCTTGGCTCATAGGCTGAATGGATGGATCGCTCCGCAAACCCGTAAGATCCAATGCATTTGCAGCATTTGCAGCACCGTTATAGAGAGACGCAGGCCACAAACTGCAGGCCGGACGTTTGTTTAGCAACGCCGAACTCGCTGAGGTCCACAAAGGCTCCGCACAACCAGCTGCTGGCTTTGGTATTTATAATCCTCCGGCTCTTAATTTGAGTCTGTTGTCGGGATCCATTCGCCCGCTGTTTTAGCATATTTTTGTATGTATGTATGTAGTATCAACGCCGAGAGATAAGCAATTGTGGCTCCCGCGCTAGGAAATACGGCGAAGAGAGATCTGGTATGGATTGGATGCTGCATGAAATGCGACCGAGTCGAGGAGAGTCGACTTCATCCAAGGTCGTATTTGCCAGTTACGCACGTATTCGTTAAGGACAATTGATGTGCCATTGTGTCTAGCTAAAAACAAATGCTGCAATATTCATAGGGAACAGATGTGTGAGCTCACTGCCAGATGTATGCTTTGAGTTGGTGCCTGTCTTCCTCAGAGCACATGTCTTTCACTGCTCAGAATGAATGGAAGCATATCTTCTGTCTTCCTCCTATTGGCCCCCAAACCTACCTAGTCCAGTCCCTCGCCGGCTCGAATTGCCCAAAAACCAGTGACGTCTTTACATGCAAGCCCACTGCAACACTTGCAGAACCTCAGTAAACAGACAGGGCAGGGTCCCCGCAGGGACTCCCGAAGGATGGTGAGACAGGTGCATCTGGGCGATGGCATCCACTAAACATGGCGCTAGGCGATCTTCAACTCTTGGCACGCTTTGGCTGCCGTGTTGTGTGTGGTGTTCGTGTGCGTTCTGGCGTTCTGGTGTTGCTGGGTGTGCACGCACGGCACGAGCTTGTTCCGTTTTAGTGCACCAGACGAGATGGGAAACGGTGGTTGGCTCGAGATAAGGAACGGCATGATTTGGGACCTAGTGATTGGCTGCCTGTCTCAGTTTTATGTTGTCCATCTTTTGACTGTGAATCTGTGAGATAATGAGGTGACGGCCATGGACATTACACGTGTAAGTGCTTCCCATCTATGATCCGGACGCTGACTCTGACTCTCAGTCTAAGATCAAGAGCAAGGCTCAAGTTGGGGGGTCCATGACCTCGGCTGGCTCTGCAATGCGCTCGGCGACTCTCGAAAAACATCCCGAGAATGTCCAGGACCTAATTTCGATTTCAACTCCACTAGGCAGTGTGGCCTGCTTCTCACGCCAGTCAAAGAGGGATATTGCATCTGGCGGTAATGGCCGTGAATGAGGCAAATAAATACACCGTGAATGGGGTCTTATTCCAGCAGCCGTAATGCTTGCGTTGACGTAGCATACCGACAAGCAAAGTACGCATACAAGTTGGAAAATCACAGCCAAACCTAACCACCAAGCCTAGGAAGTTTACTATTGGTGCTATAGAAACTCACAACTACTTTGCGTGCCACACCAGGTGAACACAACGTAGCAGTAATCTGGCGTTTGAATGTACGTAGGGACGCCGGGGGCGGAGTGCACCTCGAGCTTCCGACTGTGCCTCGCGGAATCACCTCTCAAATCTCGCGCAACAGATGCAACATCCAGCTCCTCGGACTGCAAGATTTGGGGGGGGGGTTGCTTATGAACGAATCAGAACCGCCTCAAGGTCCCCCGCGCAGCGTTCTGTACGTCAAAGAGTCCCCTTTCCCCCCGCCCTAGGTTCACGAGTGACAAGCGTAGGCTGTACGAGATGGCTTCCTCGTTGCCCTTCGAGGCAAGACAACGTGGGCGCGACATCGGCCTAGCTGGGCTTTGAAAACGGCAAGCCATGATTGGTGTCGCAAGTTGAGAGGTCGAGCTGATCCCTGCAGAGGAAGGTTTAACGTTCCAGCCGGTGTCTCACGGACTGGCAGCATCTTCCAGCCATTCGGCGCCATCCTCACAGACCCTGGCTCCTTGAGTATCCCTGATCCTGGCTCGAGGCGCTGGACGGGAGTCAAAGTGCGTTCGCAAGGTGGTTGGCCCATGTCTAGCGGCAGAGCAATCCATTCCTCGGCCGCATTTCTCTTACACGAAACCATGTTGCAAACCTATTCACAGATTGACAGCTTGGCGAGCGGATAGGCGATAGATATGACGATAGTAGTGCAGTGGTCTATTTGATTAGCCTGTGGGCGATTGGACACAAGGACGAGGATCTCTGGTTCTCTCCGCGTCGGTTAAAACAAATTAGGCTTGTGATGAATGCGGAGAGCGGAGCTCAGCGGAGAGGAGAGGAGAGGAGCGATTCCAACGGGAAATCAGAGCGAGCGGCGGAGCAGATAGTTCTACCTAGGGGCGGCAAAGTCGGGAAGGGAAGGGAGCAGCAAATGAGGGCATTCATGAATATCGAGTAGTAATACATGTTCCGATGAAGTTTACTGGCCGTAGCAGGCTGACCGGATTCATTGACCGCCTGTTGTCTCACTGGTGGTTGCAGGTAGAACAATTCTCTTCATTGTCAGGTCAGATCAATGATGAAAAGGACGAAAGTCAGCCAACGACATCAAATGCATTGGTTCGGAAACGTGGGGGAGTCAACGACATTATGAAGGGATCCATGGGGATTTACAGAAGACCCTGCTATAACTCCAGGATACGCATTTCAACCCAGATACGGAGTAATTACACATTGCCACTATTCGATCAGACAGATCTACGCCATTCTTTTTCAAAGACGTAGTTATAAGCAGATCTCAACCCTCCAAGGGCGCTGATCAGAAATAGAGGGCTGCAACAACACATCGCCCAACCTGACTCGTCTAAAGCTGCTGCGCTGTGCATCTCCTAGTGAGTGATGATCAAAAAGATGCGCGTTTTCGCCTCCAACGAGGAATCTGCCGAGGATAGAGCGTGCCCTTGTCCGGTAGGTGCCGATCTACGGAGGGTGAATGGATGGAAGACGGAGCGGACGAGCGCAACTAATTGCTTCAGATTGACTTCGGAGAAAGCCCCGAAAGGTGGAATTGGGAATGCCGTGAGGCGATTTCAGTGGTGAAATGTACGTGAGAGGCATGTCGGTATGGATGATTGAGCATCAGTGCAAGGTATGGGAAGGTTGAGCGAATCGCGGAGTAAAGTAGACATATTTAATGTTGTAAACTTTCAACAACAGGATCTATGATTGAATAGACCATCAAGAGGCTTTGATAACCCCTGTAATTGTTGCTGGTACAGGGTATGGCTCGTGGGAATGAAGCCGAGAGGAAGATGTGATATTCAGCATTTGTGAGCTTCCTAATTCTGTATATTCTAAACGTGATATTCCCCAGACAGTGGCATGTCAATGATGAGATAGGTGCACAGGCCTGCAACTTTATTTGTTTGTCGTTGCGTTTTCTGGCATGTGCGTTTCTCTCCGTCTTTGTTTTACTGGACGTTCCCCAAATCTCAACCTGAACTATTAATCGTTACATGGGGGAAACGGTAGAGATGGGGCCACGGCAGGGTCCAATGCGTGTGCACCCACATCAGGTTCGGAGCCAGCACGCCGAAGACGTAGAAGTAGACGTAGACGTAGATGTAGATGTAGACGTAGATTGATATTGGTCAATACCTATAGTCTGAGTGAATCAATACTAAGTGCCTTGTAGTTGACGAGGTCTACCGTTTTTAAGACTTGCTGTTAGTGGAAACAAGGTTTAGATAGAAGATCAAGAGGCTGAACTAACAAACGACACAAGATGTTATGTTTGTAGTAAACTTTCATGTGAAGTGCCATCCTTTGACAGCCATCCATACCCGCCATGTGCTGCGTTGTACTATGTACGGTAGGTTGCAGCACAGAGAAGATGGCTCTCAGACTCAGTAATAAGCCATCAACATCATCATCACAACCATCACCAGTTCCAACCCCCCACACTGCTATGCACAACCCCCGTAAATCTCGCGTCCTAAACCCTCATGCCGCATGTCTCTCCCCAATTCTCGACCAGGCTCTCAAGCTCTCGAGCTCTTTCAGGCTTCCCATCAAACCACAAAAGCCCTACTCCAGATGCACCCCCCCTTCCTCCCGCTAGCCTTTCCCCTCATCTACACCCCTCCCTCATATCCCTGGCACCCTGGCACCCTTGGCCCCTCCACGCACGCCGTAGCCGCTCCATTGGATTTTATTTTTTTGGTCGCTTCGCTTGAGGTGACCATTTTCTTTTCGTGGGGCTTGCGATTGAGCGAGCAAGCTCCGAAACTGGACCCATTTGGATTGACTCGAAGCAGGTTGTGAACCATTGAGAGCTGCGACTCGAGCTGCCGACGCCGACTTGCTTTCCATTGCCAGTGAATGTGCCAGTGCCAGTGAATGTTTAGGTGACTGTTGACCTGACGGCTCCGGACATCAATTCCCTTTCTCCCCTCCCCTCCCCTTCATAAAAGCAGAGCCACTGTCCACTCTCCCTCCAATCTTTCTTCCCTCTTGATCTCTTCCTCCTACTCTTACTACTCTGTCCTCTCGCGTTCGCCTCTCCTTAGAATCTAACGTGCCATCCTGCCACTGCAAGCCAGTCGCCTTTTGATACCCTTTCGCTTTACGAATAACCCTCTTGGTGAAGAGGACCACCACCTGGTAAGTTGTGTTGAGCACTCCCTCTCGAAAGCAACAATTCTATCTCTGGACCTCGGACCGGATCCGTTTGTTACAATATCTACGACACTGGACACGACATAGCTTCGCGACATTTATGAAAGAGCTGGAGAAAACGACATTTCGGCTCATCGCTGCCTGTTGCCCATTATTGCAGACGAGACGACCTGGTGCGGCGACACGCCGAAATCACATGTCTCAGAGACGATAAGACACCAAAATTGTTTCTGGCAGATTAGCTCAACAATTGCTTTTCCGGTCGCGCTCCTCTGCATTGGTGGCATTTGTGGCATTTGCTCCCGTGTGCGACTGTTGGTGGCATCGCTGCGGTGACGTCCATCCCCAGGCGCCTCTTCGGCCTTCCCTTGTCTTAGCCGCATGGTTGCATGGTTGGGCTGGCCAGGCTGGAGCTGGTTAGCATTGCGCACCACGTAATTGGCCCCTGCCACTCCAAACATCCCACTCTATCCATCATGACAAGGGGCCCGCCCGGCAGACCACCGAATTGCTATGTTTCTGGTGGGTCGGGAGCCTCAAATGAGACAGCTCAAAAGCTTGGTCGTCAACCTGCCTTTGGCCTGCGTTGTCATGGAAGTGGGTGCTATGCAATGGACAGTGCTGAACTGTCATGACGCTGTGCTGTGCATGTGAGAATGCTGTCCCATCCCATACCAGAACCATTTGGCGAGAAACAGAGGCTGTTATGGGAGCTGCGGGCGCAAGTTGGCGGGGCACGCTCTGTCACTTGGAGCTTATCGTCAGTTTTGGTTTGTCTAGTCTATCTAGACCCGATGCCGGAGCTACTCAACTTTTTTGACAAGCGACCCCTCAGTAGCAAGCAACCTCGGACTTGGTCGGACCATACTTCGGAACCCATTAGGAATTGCCGGAATCCATGATGCAACCTATCAAACACAGCGCATTTGATTTAACATAATCTTTTTATCCGTGCTAACATCTAATGCTAGATATCCTTTAGAGTAGCTGCTGCTACCAACTACCAACTACCAACGCGCCCCGCGATCCTACATCCCCCACCAAACTCCCCCACAACCCCACCCAAGTTCGATCGAATCCTTGCCTAGCATGGGCCTAAACGAGGACTTTGACGACCGACACATTGAAACCGAAGCCGAGCAACAACCATACATACCTTATGAGTATCAGACTGATAACAATGACTCGTGGGCTGGTGCCTTGCCGGTGAAGCAGGGTCTCTATGACCCTTCTTATGAGAAGGATGCTTGCGGTGTCGGCTTTGCTTGGTGAGTAGCCTCAAACGCCTCAGACACCCCACAGACGGTTCTTTTGTAACGGTTGCTAACATACTCCCAGCCACATCAAGGGCAAGCCTAGCCACAAGATTGTCAGCGATGCCCGTAACCTTCTCTGCAACATGACCCATCGTGGTGCCGTGGGCTCTGACGCACGAGATGGTGATGGTGCTGGTGTCATGACATCCATCCCCCACCGGTTCTTCATCAAGAACTTTGAGAAGGAGGAGGACATTAAGCTGCCTCCCCTGGGCCAGTACGCCGTGGGAAACCTGTTCTTTAAGCCCGACGAGGAGACTCTTCAAGAGTCCAAGAGGCAGCTGGAAGATGTTGCCGAGTCGCTGGGCCTCCGAGTCCTGGGATGGCGAAGGCCTCCCGTCGACTCGACTCTTCTTGGACCTGCTGCCAAATCGCGTGAGCCCATCATCGCTCAGCCTTTTGTCGTCCTTGCCTCTGCCTATGGTAAAGGCACCGCACCTGAGATGACTGACCCTGAGAAGTTTGATGACCGCCTGTTCGAGCGACAGCTGTACATCCTTCGAAAGCGTGCCACTCAGAGCATTGGTCTACACAACTGGTTCTATCTATGCTCCCTTTCCAACAAGAACATTGTTTACAAGGGTCAGCTTGCCCCCGTCCAGGTCTACTCCTACTACCACGATCTTGTCAACGCCGATTACGAGGCTCACTTTGCTCTGGTGCACTCTCGTTTCTCCACAAACACCTTCCCTTCATGGGACCGTGCTCAACCCCTGCGATGGGCAGCTCACAACGGTGAAATCAACACCCTGCGGGGAAACAAAAACTGGATGCGTGCCCGTGAGGGTGTCATGCAGTCCGATATCTTCAAGGAGGAGCTTGAGCAGATGTACCCCGTTGTTGAGGACGGTGGCTCTGATTCCGCCGCTTTTGATAACGTTCTCGAACTTTTGACCATCAACGGTGTCCTCTCCCTTCCAGAGGCTGTTATGCTCATGGTTCCTGAGGCGTGGCAGGGTAACCAGCACATGGACCCCAAGAAGGCTGCATTCTACGAGTGGGCTGCTTGCCAGATGGAGCCCTGGGATGGCCCTGCTCTGTTCACATTCGCCGATGGCCGATACTGTGGTGCCAACCTCGACCGAAACGGTCTTCGACCTTGCCGTTACTACGTGATGGATGATGATCGTATCATCTGTGCTTCCGAAGTCGGAACCATCCCCGTCGAGCCCGAGAGTGTCATCCAGAAAGGCCGTCTTCAGCCTGGTCGTATGCTGTTGGTCGACACACAGGCCGGTCGCATCATTGATGATAAGGAATTGAAGGAGGCTGTGTCGAGTCGATACGACTTCCGAGCCTGGCTCGATAGTGAATTGATTACCCTGCCCAAGGTCGTTGAGGTCATGGAGCAGGCCCTGGATCTTGCCCCAAAGCTTGATGACAAGGCTATCCAAGCTGACCCCTTACTCCTCTCCTACGGTTATACCCACGAGCAGGTTAGCTTGCTGCTCGCCCCTATGGCTGCTGATGAGAAGGAGGCTTTGGGTTCCATGGGTAACGATGCGCCCTTGGCTTGCCTGACCCAGGCCCCTCGTCTCCTCTATGACTACTTCCGACAGCTGTTTGCCCAGGTTACCAACCCGCCTATTGACCCTATCCGAGAGTCTATTGTCATGTCTCTTGAATGTTATGTCGGTCCTCAGGGTAACTTGCTTGAGATGGACGCCTCCCAGTGCGGCCGTCTTCTGCTCCCTAGCCCTATCCTCTCCATTGAGGAGTTTAATGCCGTCAAGAACATGTCCAACAAGTACTCCGAATGGACCGTTAAGACTATTGATCTGACCTTCCCCAAGACCCAGGGTGTTCAAGGTTATATCAAGCACCTCGATGAGATCTGTAATGAGGCTTCCGCTGCCATCGAGGCCCGCGACCGTGTCATTGTCCTTTCTGACCGCAACACCTCAGTTGACCGCGTGCCTGTCTCTGCTGTCCTGGCTTCTGCCATGGTCCACCACCATCTTGTCAGCAACAAGTGGCGATCCATGGCCGCTCTGGTTGTCGAAACTGCTGAGGCTCGTGAGGTTCACCACATGTGTGTTCTCCTTGGTTATGGTGCTGATGCTATCAACCCCTACCTTGCCATGGAGTGCATTCTCAAGTTGAACCGTGAGGGTCTCATCAAGAAGAAGAGCACCAACGAGACTCTTATCCGCAACTACAAGCACTCTTGCGACGGTGGTATCCTCAAGGTCATGAGTAAGATGGGTATCTCAACCCTTGCCTCTTACAAGGGTGCCCAGATTTTTGAGATCCTTGGTCTCGATGAGTCTGTCGTGGAGCGATGCTTTAGGGGTACTGCTTCCCGTATCCAGGGAATGACTTTCGAGCTCATTGCCGAGGATGCTTTCCGATTCCACGAGCGTGGCTACCCTTCCCGAGCCAGTATCGGCCCTGCTGGTCTCCCTGAGTCTGGCGAGTACCATTGGCGAGACGGTGGTGAACCCCACGTCAACGACCCTACCTCGATTGCCAACATCCAAGACGCCGTTCGCACCAAGAACGACAAGTCTTACGAGGCCTACTCTCGCTCCGAGTATGAGCAGATCAAGAACTGTACCCTTCGTGGTCTTCTTGACTTCAAGTTTGAAGACTGCACTCCTGTTCCTATCGACCAGGTCGAGCCTTGGACTGATATCGTCCGTCGTTTCTGCACTGGCGCCATGTCTTACGGTTCTATCTCCATGGAGTCTCACTCCACCCTTGCTGTTGCCATGAACCGTCTTGGCGGCAAGTCCAACACTGGTGAGGGTGGTGAGGATCCCGAGCGATCCCAGCGTATGCCTAATGGTGACACCATGCGTTCTGCTATCAAGCAGGTTGCCTCTGGTCGATTCGGTGTCACTTCTGCCTACCTCGCCGACTCTGACGAGCTTCAGATCAAGATGGCCCAGGGTGCCAAGCCTGGTGAGGGTGGTGAGCTTCCTGGTCACAAGGTGTCCAAGTCCATTGCTCGCACTCGTCACTCCACCCCTGGTGTCGGTCTTATTTCGCCCCCTCCTCACCACGATATTTACTCCATTGAGGATCTTAAGCAGCTGATCTACGATCTAAAGTGCTCCAGCCCTCGTTCTCGAGTTTCCGTCAAGCTCGTGTCTGAGGTTGGTGTGGGTATCGTCGCTTCCGGTGTCGCCAAGGCCAAGGCTGATCATATCCTGATTTCCGGCCACGACGGTGGTACCGGTGCCTCTCGATGGACTGGTATCAAGTACGCTGGTCTTCCTTGGGAACTAGGTCTTGCTGAGACCCATCAGACTCTGGTTCTCAACGACCTCCGCGGTCGTGTTGTTGTCCAGACTGATGGTCAGCTCAAGACGGGTCGCGATGTTGCCCTCGCCTGTCTACTTGGCGCCGAAGAATGGGGCTTTGCCACAGCTCCTCTCATCGCCATGGGCTGTGTCTTTATGCGCAAGTGCCACTTGAACACCTGCCCTGTTGGTATCGCTACTCAAGATCCTGAGTTGCGCAAGAAGTTCACCGGAACCCCTGAGCACGTGATTAACTTCTTCTACTATGTGGCCAACGAGCTGCGAGCCATCATGGCCCAGCTCGGTTTCCGCACTATTAACGAGATGGTTGGTCATGTAGAGGTCCTCAAGATGCGTGACGATCTGCGAACCAACAAGACAGCCAATATCGATCTGTCTCTTCTCCTCACCCCAGCCCACAAGCTTCGACCTGGTGTTGCCACCTTCAACGTTCGAAAGCAGGACCACAAGCTACATGTCCGACTTGATAACAAGCTGATCTCCGAGTCTGAGTTGACCCTCGACAAGGGTCTACCCTCCAGAATCGAGTGTGACATTGTCAACACTGACCGAGCAATGGGTACTTCCCTTTCTTACCACATCTCCAAGCGATATGGTGAGGCCGGACTGCCCATGGACACCGTCCACGTTAATATCAAGGGCTCCGCTGGTCAGTCTTTCGGCGCTTTCCTTGCTCCTGGTGTCACTCTTGAGCTTGAGGGTGATTCCAACGATTACGTCGGCAAGGGCTTGTCTGGTGGTCGTTTGATCATCTACCCTCCCCGTTCTGCAGTTTTCAAGTCTGAGGAGAACATCCTGATCGGTAACACTTGCTTGTACGGTGCTACTACTGGTACTTGCTTCTTCCGTGGTGTTGCTGCTGAGCGATTCGCTGTCCGAAACTCGGGTGCTACTGCAGTTGTCGAGGGTGTTGGTGACCACGGTTGTGAGTACATGACTGGTGGTCGCGTTGTTGTCCTTGGATCTACTGGTCGCAACTTTGCTGCTGGTATGTCTGGTGGTATCGCCTACATCCTGGATGTTCACGGCGATTTCCACTCCAAGCTCAACGGCGAGATGGTTGAGGCCAGCGGCCTTGAGGACCCTGCTGAGATTGCTTTCGTTCGCGGTCTCATTGAGGATCACCACCACTACACCGGATCCGAGCGTGCGGCTCGCATCCTTGTTGACTTCAACCGAGCCCTTCCCCGCTTCGTCAAGGTCCTCCCTGTCGACTACAAGCGTGTTCTTAAAGAAGAGGCTGCTAAGGCTGCTGAGGCCAAGCGTGCTGAGTACAACCTCCCTGCCGTCTCCGGCATCCAGCACAAGAAGTCAGAGAAGGCTGCTAAGCTCCAGGATTTGGAGGAGGCGGTCGGTGACAATGCTGCAGAGAAGAAGCGTGCTCTTGTGCTCGACAAGACTAGGGGTTTCAAGATGTACAAGCGTCGCCAGGAGAAGTACCGCCCTGTTAACTCTCGCCTCAAGGATTGGGCTGAGCTGAGCTCTCGTCTTGATGAAGATGAGCTCAAGTACCAGGCTGCTCGTTGCATGGACTGTGGTGTTCCCTTCTGTCAGTCCGAGACCGGTTGCCCTATCTCCAACATCATTCCCAAATGGAACGAGTTAGTCTTTCAATCTCAGTGGAAGGATGCTCTCAACCGTCTGCTCATGACCAACAACTTCCCCGAGTTTACTGGTCGTGTTTGCCCCGCTCCTTGTGAGGGTGCTTGCGTCTTGGGCATCAACGAGGACCCTGTTGGTATCAAGTCGATTGAGTGTGCTATCATCGACCGAGGTTTCGAGCAGGGTTGGATGGTTCCTGAGCCTCCTAAGGTCCGCACTGGCAAGACTGTTGCGATCATCGGATCTGGCCCTGCTGGTCTCGCTGCCGCTGATCAGCTCAACAAGGCCGGTCACCTCGTCACTGTTTACGAGCGCGCCGATCGTCTTGGAGGTCTCCTCATGTACGGTATTCCCAACATGAAGCTCGACAAGCGTATCGTTAAGCGACGTACCGACTTCATGGCAGCTGAGGGCATCGTCTTCAAGACCGGCGTCGCTGTTGGTGAAGAGGGCCACCCCTCTCTCAACGACCTTCGGGCTAGCCACAACGTTGTTGTCATTGCCACCGGTGCTACTGTCGCTCGTGACCTTCCTATCAAGGGCCGTCAACTCGAGGGTATCCACTATGCTATGGAGTTCCTTCACAAGAACACCAAGTCTCTGCTTGACTCTGAGCTTGGCGATGAAGCCTACATAACTGCCAAGGACAAGCACGTTGTTGTCATTGGTGGTGGTGACACTGGTAATGATTGTATCGGAACCTCTCTCCGTCACGGTGCCAAGTCTGTCACCAACTTCGAGCTTCTGCCTCAGCCACCACCTGAGCGTGCCAACGACAACCCCTGGCCTCAGTGGCCTCGTATCTACCGTGTTGATTACGGTCATACTGAGGTTCGTCAGCACACAGGCAAGGACCCCCGTGAGTACTGCATCATGTCCGAGGAGTTCATGGACGACGGCTCTGGCAAGGTCAAGGGCATCAACACCATTCGCGTGGAGTGGACCAAGTCTCCCAGCGGTGGTTGGGACATGAAGAAGGTTGAGGGCTCTCAGCAGTTCTTCCCTGCTGACATTGTTCTCCTCGCCATGGGTTTCCTTGGACCCGAGGCTCGTGTTCTTGGCGATGATATCGAGAAGGATGCTCGCAAGAACGTCAAGACCGCCCCTGGCAAGTACAGCACCAACCTCGAAGGCGTTTTCGCCGCTGGTGATGCCCGCCGTGGTCAATCTCTGATTGTCTGGTAAGTTACCACTTAACACCAATTCCTATGAAAAAGCAATACTAACAATTATCTCAGGGGTATCAACGAAGGTCGCCAAGCTGCTCGCGAGATCGATCTTTACCTCGAGAAGTACACCAACCTGCCCGTCACTGGTGGTATCGTCAAGCGTACCGCTCAGGAGATCTTCAGCCAGATCAAGGTCGAGGCATAAATAAAAAATAGGATACTTCCTAATTGTGTTTTTTGTTTGAGGTTTCAGGAGCAAAGGGATACAGGATGATACCATGATGATGGAATCGGTTGCTATAAAGGTGTATGTGAAGGGATGTATTATTTTATATACCAATTTTAAAGCTTTTGGTTACGAAAGAGTATTAATGGCTCTGTCTGTGACTTCCTGTTGTAAGGCCCTCCGCCCATTGAAAATGTAGGGTGTGTTGTGTCTTGATTGTTGTGAAAGTATTATAAACTGATAAACCTTAGTCTAAGGTCATCTAAATTTTTATAAACTGGTACACGTTATTTATAGGTTATCTAAATTATGAAATCTTAGTTTAATTTATATAAAATCATTTAAATTATTACATATCACATAGGATAGTCTAAAGTCATATAATTCCAGTTAAGAATGGTCTAACATAATGTAGATTCTAGAATCGTGGGTCAAGTCAGTCTAAAGTTATGCAGAGCTTAGAATGAAACACGTGGAGAGCGAGGAGCCTGCGTAGACTTCTTGCTGTTCAACCCAGCTCTAACGATATTAACTGTTACCTGAAACCTCTCATTGCTAGATATTGTGTTGTTGTCTTGGAATGTTTCCTCATCAGTTGAATATTTGTTTTTGCCCTTTGCCATAGATGAAGACCTGGTCACAACATCTCCTGAGACACCAGGTGTGGGAGTTAGTGTAGGTAGTCTTGATACTTAAAGGGTCGGGTCTACGAAACATGGTCGAGTGGCCATATAATCCGGTTGTGCTTCTCAGTCTGTCACATACGACCATAGCTCGCAGAATATACGGGATCCCGTCCGCTCTCCCATAGTCAAGCTGCGAAGCGCTGGATTAGTAGTTGGGTCGGTGACGACCAGCGAATCCCCGGTGTTGTGTGTTCTCTTTTTTGGTGTTTTGACCATTTTTGGGCGAGCATATCAATTGAGTCAATTGAGCCGTCCTATTGGCCAGATTCCGTCTTTGGTATGGTGCAAGTTGGCATCGATCGCCAAGACAAGTCGCGTGCCCTCTTGTCAAGTCGGGATTGACCCGCAGGCTGACTAAATGTCTTTCTTTGATGAGTGAGACAAGGATGCAGCCATGAACCATCAACGCAGCAGGCATCTCGCCTGTCAATGATATTGAAGTTGGAGGTTTGAGTAAGGTAATTCACGTGTTGTTGATGAGGTTGCTGAGGAGACGATCTATGATCCTAATAGGTCTAGTCTCAAACTCTAGCCAAAAGCCAAGCTTCGTGATGAAGAGTGCATGAACGAACGCCATGACAGCTGAACACGAGCTATCTCGAGAGGTATTTCTAACAAAAAAGACTCACCACCTTTTACCAACAGAAAAGTCTTGACGCTGTAGTGACAGAACTTGCCTTCACGTGCGTTGATGGAGACACATGAATGCACGCAACTGCAGGGGTCAGAGTTCAAAGAGACGGGAATGCCATGTACCTACAGGTTTTAGCTGCATCGCGGCAACACGTGTGTAAGTCGCTGGTGCTGATAGGGTAATTCAAGTCAAATAAACATGGATTAACAAACCCGAGGCGCAACGGGTATCAAGCTGCCAGTTGACATAAACGGGGCTGTTATGGGCTGCACTTCCTACTGAGGGTTAGTTCCAGCGTGTTTTGGGACACCGAAGAGCCGCTGAAGAGCTTGCAGTGGACACTGGAGGTGGAGAGCCAGCTAAGGTCCACTAGCTAGTACCTAGGTAGGCCGAGATGGCACTGATGCCAGTCCCTGGGGGGGCTGCCAGGAACCTTGCCGTGCCTTGCTTGGTTTACGTTAGTGGGGTTTTCGCGTCCAGTTCTAGTTGCACGTTGCCCAGCCTTTTCCCCGTTCAACTTCTTGAAACTGTGAACTTGGGTTGTGAACTCTTTTGTATCATCGTACAACCTCAGCCTCGACCATTGTACAACGCATCACGCAATTGCCATCCGTTGTGTCCTGCCTCGTTTCGCTCTCGAGTCCATCGTCCTTTCGCATCCTCATCCTTATCCGAATACTCAGCTCGCTCTGCCGCGTCTCGAAGCTTGCCCAATTCGCCTTCGACGGATCTGCATCATCATTGTGTCATGCGCTACCAGTGAATTCATCCCGGATAACTCGTCGCCTTGCCATTGATCGTATCATTTTCAATCCCTCGGGTCCTCTATTTGCTCCACGTAGCGTCCGTTTGGTCGCCCGATAAAAAAGCAATTGGTTCCCCCTCTGGTTGTGAAACTTCAGCTGTCTTATACCCAATATGCGTTTCGGTCGGACACTCCGCGAGTCCGTATACCCTCCGTGGAAGGATAAGTACATCGAGTACGCCAAGCTCAAGAGCTTGTTGAGGGAGGATGCAGACGATGATAGCCAGCCATGGACTGAAGAGGACGAGACTCGCTTCTGCGAGGAGATCTTTAACAGCCAGCTTGAGAAGGTTGCACAATTCCAAGAACAGCGCTTCAATGCTCTCAAGGAGAGGGTCGACTCTGCCTTTGACAAGCTGAAGGAATTGGCGCCTGTGGAGTCCTCAGGGGAGGACGGAGCTCCTCAAAAGGGAGAGATTTCAGCCTCCCGCCTGCGCACTTTGGAGTCAGAGCTCGACGAGATTACCAATGAAGTCCGTGAGCTCAAGAAGTACAGCAACATCAACTACACTGGCTTCCTCAAGATCATTAAGAAGCACGATCGTAAGCGAGGAGACCGCTACAAGGTCCGGCCCATGATGCAGTTGAGCCTTTCTCAGCGTCCTTTCAACTCCGAGTCTGGCTACTCGCCTCTCCTCAACAAGCTTTCCATTATGTACTTTGCCATCCGGCAACAACTTGAGGAAGGCGGAGACCAGCTCCCACCTTTGGATTTCGAGTCTCAAGGCGAGACCCGCAATGGCGAGCGCTACACAGCTCACAAGTGTAAGTGGAACTCCGATACAGCACACCTTTTAGCACATAGAGTACTAATTCCAACACAGTCTGGGTTCACCCCGATAACTTGCTCGAAGTCAAGACAGTCATCCTTCGGCATCTGCCAGCTCTTGTGTACAGCGAACAGTCGGCCAAGGAGCTTGATGGCAGTGATTCACCATCCATTACTTCCCTGTACTTCGATAACAAGCAGTTTGAGCTTTATGGCGAGAAGGTTAACCGCCAAACAGAAGCAACCTCCCTGCGACTTCGCTGGTACGGACAGCTGGCCACTCGACCAGAGATTTTTGTTGAAGAGAAGACGGTAGACAGCAAGGGTGGTAGTCAAGATCTTAAGTTCTCCATCAAGGACAAGTATGTCAAGTCATTTGTGGATGGCGACTACAAGACAGAGAAGGCGGTTCAAAAGATGAAGAGACAGAACCTTGCTGCTGAAAAGATCGAAGAATTCGAGCAGACTGTCAGCACGATTCAGAAATTCGTCAAGGAAAAGAAACTCGGCCCTGTCCTAAGAGCTAACTATGTCCGAACGGCTTTCCAAAAGCCCGCCGACGACCGAATCCGTATCGCCATTGATACCGACGTGGCGTTCATCCGTGAGGATACTCTCGACAGCAGCCGTCCCTGCCGCGACCCGAATGAGTGGCATCGTCTGGATATTGATGACAGCGAGATGACCTACCCTTTCAAGAAGATGAACCAGAGCGAGGTCAACCGTTTCCCATATGCTCTTCTTGAGATCAAGGTCAAGGAGGATGGTCTACGAAAGCGCCCTACTTGGATCGAGGACTTGATGGTTTCTCACTTGGTTCATCCCACACCACGATTCTCCAAGTTTGTGCACGGTATTGCGGTTCTCTTTGAGGACTATGTCAACAACTTGCCCTTCTGGCTTAGTGATCTTGAGAATGATATCCGAAAGGACCCCCAGAAGACTTTTGAGGAAGAGGAGCAGCGACGTGCCCAACGGCATGAGGACGTTATGGCCGTAGGAAGTCTGATTGGTGCAGGAGCAAAGTCTGGTTCCTACAAGCCTACACAGAGTTCACCAATGAGTAAATCCTACCTAGCCGATCGCATGTCTAAGGATTCAATTGCCCAAACTCTCAACAAGCGAACTTCCCTTCCTGCAAACGGAGAGGAAAATGGCGGAAGCAGCGGTCAACGCCAGGAAGAGCAGGAGAGGTCTTACGGAACACTCTCTTCTGTCATCCCTGGTTTCTCGCTGTCCAAGTACTCCAGGGCCAAGCGAGCATCTCAACAACCATTGCCCGAAGGCGTGGTAGCGCCAAAGGAATGGATCAAGAACATGGGTGAGCTCAAGGTTGAACCCAAGGTTTGGCTCGCCAACGAGCGAACATTCCTTAAGTGGCAGCACATTTGTATCCTCCAGGGCGGCCTAGCTGTCGGTCTTTACACCGCTGCTGGTGAGAACACGATTGCTTCCATTATCGGACTTTTGTTTGTTCTTATTGCCTTATTCGCTGGAGTTTGGGGGTACTCTATGCTGAGAATTCGACGAACCATGATTCTTGAGCGAAGCGGTAAGGACTTTGACAACATGATCGGACCCATGATTATCAGCGCTTCTTTGATGATTGTCCTCATTCTTAACTTTTTCTTTGCGGTAAGTCCTGGTATCTCTTTATAATTGATGGAAACTAACGTTGATCGGCAGTGGCGGGAGGCTTATGGACGATTCAATAATGGTAAGAACGGCGCAGGAGAGCTTCTCTCAGAAGATCTCAAGTAGACTTGGCATGGAGTGATGAGTGAAAGAGTTGGAGAGTACTGAGTACATGATGTAGTCTATACGAGTTTTGATAGGACGGGCGTTGGAAGCTGCATACCTCTGGTGTTTTGCAAAATTAGGTTGAGAAGAGATTGGCTATTTCTAGCTAGTAATAGATGAATGAGCTTAAGCAGTTTGACTACCTGTGTCGAGCTGAAGATGTGTATGTTCAGTGCTGCATGCAGATGCACATGCACATGGATCTAGCGACGCAAGCTTATACGAGAAGTGTGTGTGACCTCGGCATGGATAGTGGCATAAATTTGGATATTTCTGTCAAGCGACAGCCATATGCTTATCTTATTTGTTTTATATTTGACTTATATCGAGTTTGTAATGTTTCGTAGAAAGGGAGAATTAGAGGTTGGTATGAAAGCTAAATAAGGTCAAGCCAAGTACCGTGTGATGCACGTCCTCCCGCGCGTCCCCTCGGGCTGTGCATCTCTAACACTCCAACCTAACACCCGACCTCCCATTTAAGTAACGTAAACTTTACAGAGTATAACGACTTTGTTAGAGTTTCTCCCTTCCAGCAATTGACTTTTAATTCTGTCACTTGCTACCCTCCAGCAATCATGTCTTTCAGCTGCTATTATTTCAATATTACTTAACATCCCTGCTAATTATACTCGTCTCAACCACCTCAAATCTGCAGCTGCTGCACGTTGCGCCACTAAAAAAAGGGAATAGGCGTAGGCGTGGGGTCCAGTCCCCCCTGTGATTGCGCATTGCCTCAAACGCAGGGCGTTCTTTTTTCCACAAGGGGAACTTTCATTCTTTCTCTCTTCCTTCTTCCCTTCTTCTCTTTGTATCGTGTTCCAAACAGCGGGGGAAAATAAAATCGTCAATCATGTGCAACATCAGTTCTGCTTGCTAACGGGAAATTATTATCTATTCTTCTTCTATCCTTAGTTGGACAACTTTCATTGTCTCTTCCTTGGAGCTCTCACACACTCTCTCATTGCCTGCCTAGGTTGTCCTGGCTTGTCTTATCTTTAAAGCTTAGCCCGCGCGCGCCAGCAGGCGTCGCGAAACACGACTTTGCGACACCAAGCGAATCTACTTCCTTTTCTGCGCTCTCCTCTTGATGCGCCATTTTTTAGACAACTCATCTTCTTCGCCAATATTGATAGTCGCGTCGGACTCGCGCTGCGCCTAATGACATCATGACAGACCAGGGCGAAAAGAAGGGTCTTTGGAGCATACTCCGAAGGGCCAGTACTAGGAGACACTCTGCTAAACCTCCGGTACGTAACAGCTACGGCAGTGACATAGACGTCCTCGTTCGAGCTCGGGTTGGGAATTCTGACCCGGTACCTCGGTTGCCAAGCTATAGCTATAGCTTCAGCTCCGATCTCGCCGAGCTTTGTCATTCTAGCATGTTGCTAACCGTGCTGTACCACTCTAGGCCAAGGATCTCGAACCTAGAGAATACCACCGCCCCCGCCGAGCTAGTAACGGCGACGCTGGCAATGCGCCCTTTCGCCGAAGCATTGGTTCTGCTCCTGATCTTACCTACGACAGTAACCGCCCCACGAGCGCCGAAGATGACTCTCCCAGCATGCGCCGCAGGGCGAAAAGAGGACAGCCTGATCCCGAACCTGAGCCCCGGTCTTCTCCAATAAGATCGAAATCCTCTGGCTTCTTGAACAAAGGTCGCTTATCAAACGGAAGGCGCCCAGTTCGCGCTCGAGAACCTACGTTATGGCCACCTTTGGGTGTTTCTGTCGACGATGAGCTACCCCCTCAGCAAGCCCTTGAGCTTGTCGCCCGCGGTGCTCCCGCGCATAAAGGACACAAACGTCCCATACCGCATCAACCCGAAGAATTCTACTCCCTCCATACGACATCGAGCGGCAACCGAGCTGATGGCAAGACTTCTGATCTTACTGATGTTGCCAATCTTCACGACTCCATGACCCAGCTCATGACTTTGCGCTTAATAGGGCCCGGCTACGCAGATCGTTCATGGGAGACTCTCGAGAGACCCAGCTACGCTTTCTACTTTGGCCATCTTCCGGGGACAATCACACTTAACGAATGGGCCTCCCAGTCCAGTGTCCTTCCGCCCACAATTGCCACCCGTGATGCTGGTGTTATGCCTCGGACGATGAGTCTCGAGAGCATATTCGATCGCTTGCAAGAGCTGCGACATGGTATTGAGGACGATGATGAGTCTCTACTGTATCGCGTCCTTTACAAGCGTATTCTAAGGGACCCCGATAAGTTCCTCAATCCTCACCGAACCTTGGATAAGCAAATTACCGATCTTATTCTTGTCCTTTCGCGCCCCGATTGGATCGACTTCAGCAACCCGCGCAACCAGGTTGCTACCCGATTTATTTTTGACAGAAGTCCAGCGAACCAGGAACAGTTCCACAAGTTCTTCCACCAGCTTCTCCTCAGTCTTGAGCTTGAGTTGCGCATACAGTCCGACCAGCACAGTGACTGGGCGAAGGAAAAGTTGACCTCACAAATACCCCCATCAATACAGTGGAATTTGGCCCTGGCCCGTCGCTGGCAGGACTTTGTTCGCGTTGATGATGTTGGCAAGACGCCCGAGGAGAGTAGGTAGCTTCCAGATCCGGCGGTGCATAAGGATATCCTAACATTGAGTCTAGTTCTCCTTCGGTATAAGTTGAAGAAGCGTCAAATCAGGATGCTGAGGCGTTTTGCTCAGATGATGAGATGGCCCAACCTGACCGATACCCTCGATAATATGAAACAGAAGGATTCGGAATTGGCCTTGGACGAGGTCAGCTCTGATGCATTTGCCTTCTTTAGCGGCCTTGTGCTGCCTGGTGTAAGTTGAAGATGATCAGATGTGATGATGCTGTATCTTTGAGTAAAAGCTGACTGAGTATAGCAAACGTTTCCCTTCTTGATAATGAACACCCTCTTGGATCTCGACCCCGATGGAGCAACTGACAACCTTGCGCTTCTGTCTCATATGCATCCTCACTGTGGTTTCCAGTACAAGAACAGCTACACATATTGGTCGGCCTGTTCGATCGTGGGCAAAGTCCTAGCACCTACATGCCACGCGGTTGCTGGTTGGATCGGTCCCGCGCGTCCTACAACGGATCTTGACCCAACTCAGATCGCACGAATTCGGACCCGGAAACCCAAACAGCGGATGAGTCCCCAGGATGTCGAATCGATGGGAGAGCGCTCTGACCCGCTTGGTCCTGCGGCTGAAAGCTACCCAGTAGATGATTATCAGCCGGTGCGCCCGAAAGGTCCGGAAGATGCTACTGATACGGTACGGATAGAGCTGTTAAGTCTCAAGACAGCGGATCGACCTGAGGACGCATCTATAAGCTCGGGGCTTTCGAAGTTGTTTGACGCAACAATACAGTTTGCCATCGACGGGGTGTCATGGCCACTGCGACTTATGTATGATGTATCGTTCTTGGCCGCGTGGCCGTGTTCTGACGGGCCGCACCCGCTCTTCTTTGACTACATCTACACGTCAATTCGCGTAGACTCCATTGTCGGAGTACGAGACTGGGGAGGTCTATATGGGGGCCCGCAATTGCATAGCGTGCGATCAAGTCCTGGGCCAGATACGATGCGAGGGCCATACCAGGACATGTTCAGCAAGAGCTTCAACCACAGCCGCGCTCCATTAAATGGCTTCCTTCACGCTGGGGCACCTGAAGAAGACGAAAACGACGACGAGAAGGTTCTCGTGGTAGAAGCATTCGGCGTACGCGACAACGAAGTTCTGGCACGGGCTTGGTGCTCACATTGGGGTCTCAATGCCGTGGTGGCGGATATCCGGAGAACTTGGTAAGTCTATTCATATGCAACGGAGGTACGATTTGAGACTCTTGCTAACAGGGAATGCAGTATGGCATGTGCCATTCGCGAAGCGTACGCGGCAACGCTGACAGTGGTGATCCTGGTAGAAGGCCAGGAGTATCCCAATAATGAATGATGATGTTATGAATTATGTATATTTGTTCCTACGCCCAGCAATGGGGTTGTGAGATGGACTGGCGGAAACTGATTTGGGCATGGTCAGGGGAGTTTGTGTTTGAGGCCAGGGAGAGCGGTGAACTGCAAATAATAGAGGTTGAGGGTCGATCTGGCATGATGGCAGTTGTTGATAGGATTTTCTGAGCTTGATGATAGGGTCGAGTATCCGACTGAGGAGGAAGACTGTCTCATGTGATGGCCGATTCACTGCATATGCACGGTAGTTAATGGGGCATCAGCTCATGGGTTGTAAGATAATAGCATCGTGATAACAAAGAAGTGTAGCATAGCATGATTGCATTTGGATTACCGTGTGTTCCCTCTTTGGCCTGTCAAGATGACCAAGCATGCAAAAAAGGTGATGGTCACCGCACAAGACATGAGCCAAGAAAGTCACAAGATCTCGGTGAATGTTGATCAAGCTCACCATTGGCCAATTGAACCGGTGCATGCATATATGCAGATTGTATTAGTGTATTGGGCGGACATCACGGATGAGCCGGATCTGGAATTCCGGATGTCTGGGACAGTTTCAGCATCCCGCGTGTTCTAGCCTCTGTTACCAATTGAAAATATGCAGTAACTTTGTAGCTTTATGGAGTTTTTGCTAAATAGACCCCCTTCGGGGTGATGGGAATAGGTACTGATCCTGGTTTCGATGTCATGTTTCCGAGGTCATCGGACACTATCACCTTTTTTTTCCTTTTTCTTTTTAGGCCTTTCTCGTGTTCTTTTTAACACTCCCCGCTTCGACTGGAGGGGGATAGTTGACGGCGCCACATCATATCATATCTCACCTACGATCAAGAGATGAATTGAGAGAAGCCGGCGGTGTGTCGTTTGTTTTGAAGCGATGAGGGGGATGTCGATCGTGATTCGATAGGTACAGTAGTAGCTTGGGATGATCCTACTGACAGGAATAGAGTAGAGTAGAGTTTGGTGTCAATGGCTAGGCAGACGCTTTAAGGGATGAGAAGGAGGATTGTACACATTGTTGAGCTAGATAGGATAACAATGCACCATCAATGAGGCGGGAATAGGAACTCCGATGATAGAAGACTTGAGCTTCCCAAGTCCTCTTTGATCAGCTTAAACGCCGTGGCCCTTGTCTAGTCTCATGATTGGTGACCAGATATAGAAAGATCACCTCTTACAAGCCAAGAGATAGAAACGAGACGGTTCTCTTTCTATTTTTCCTTTTTGAATTGTTTCCTCTGCCAGGTTATATCTAAACACACCCCATTTTCCTTTTGGGTCTTGTTCATCATGAGTTCTCAAAATGGCAGATCATGAAATCTCCTGCTAGCTTCATTTTTAGTTCAAGGTGGGATGGGAGAGAATGGATGGTTCTAGGTGGGCTTGGGAATAGTGTCCCCACATCCCCAGGCAACAGCATTCTTTTTTTTTCTTTTTTTTTGATAGACAGAAGGAGACGGGGGGGAGTAAGTGTCTTTAAGTTTCTATCTGAAAGATGGATGAGTATAGAATTATGAGGAAAAAAGGGACAATTCATCAAGGTATTAAGGTAGTAGGTAGTTGGTAGCCCTGCATATGCTCCCATGACCATACTGTAGCATTAACCTCTCGAGTCTTGTCTTTCATGTCCTGCTTTTGAAGTACTTGACTATCCTATTCAGCTTCTAGAAATTGAAGTAGATACCTTTATCATGGTCTTTGCTATTCCAACACCCACCTCCAAGAGCTACCTACAGTAGCGTTAGGCCCAATTCGCCTCCCTCGGGTCGCCTCCCCCATGTCCCCCATGTCCCCGCCCTGAAAATAGTGGGCTTTAGTGGGGGTTCCCCCAGAATTAGCGTTCAGCAATTGTCAAAGCTCCAGTGTTTCTGCTTCCCATGATGGAGCTTCCCTCATGACTGGGCCCACGGATCGTGACTGCGAGATACCGACAGGTAAGAGTCCATAATAGTAAAAGTGTCCACGAGCTTATTATTTCTGGGGCCCGAGAGGTTCCATATCATGCCATGGATTTCAATTGCTGTGTAAGTGCAGATATATAGTAGGTAGATATATGAGCTCAGGTCGTCGCCGTACAAGTTAAAACGTCATCTTTCGTTATTCCTCTATACGTAGTAGGAATTGAGTTACCAAGCAATTACAGCTCCCGCACACAAAACTAAGACATCTACACACCCTCACACCTCACTTCCAGACTTTTCGCCTCTGAGTATTCCTTTTTCTTCGCGGGGTGACACCCTCAGGAGTCAAGACACCTCCGCGCGGCGCCTCGTTTCCCACATCTCACCTTTCACATCTCACACCTTTCAACACCCTCCACGCCTCTTACCTCTTCCCCTCATCGTCTTCCCCATTTAGATTTTTGATTGACGCAGGCCCTTTCTGTTTCACCCACCTCAGTCCTGCTCCTGGGGATATGTATAGCAATCACAAACCCATCAAAGTCATGGAGTGAGTCCTCTTCCTCTCAACCTCCAAGCATATCGAGAACCTTTGCTAACCGACACCTCTCTTTCTTCGCAATGGACAGACCTCCTCAAGTTTTGGTATGCGCTTCTGAAGCTACAAACAGCCCTGGAACCGTTATTGGTGGCGCACTCTGAACCTTGACTGACTCTCTTTGCACAGGACCATTACATCGGTGTCGATGTCGGTACGGGCTCTGCTCGTGCCTGTATCATTGACGACACTGGCGACATCAAGGCTCTAGCCTCCGAGAACATCAAGTTGTGGCAGCCCGAGACTGGCTACTACGTATGTTGCACTCGCAACCCTCCATTCTCCATGCCCCAACATATCCTAACCCTTCTCCAGGAGCAATCCACCACAGATATCTGGCAATGCATCTGCGAATGTGTCCGGCGTGTCGTTAGCGAGTCTACCGTCAATCCATCCAGCATCAAGGGCATTGGCTTCGATGCCACCTGCTCTCTGGCCGTATTCACTCACGACACTGACGAGCCTCTCCCCGTTACCGGACCCGACTTCACAAACGATGGTAACGACCGCAACGTCATTTTGTGGCTCGACCACAGGCCCGTTGAAGAGACCGAAAAGATCAACAACACCAAGCACAAGCTCCTCAAGTACGTCGGCGGAAAGATGAGCATCGAGATGGAGATGCCCAAGGTCCTCTGGCTCAAGAACCACATGCCGCCCGAGTTGTTTGAGCGTGCCAAGTTCTATGATCTTGCAGATGCTCTCACACACTTGGCCACAGGCAACGAGACTCGTAGCTACTGCAGTGTTGTTTGCAAGCAGGGCTTTGTACCTGTAGGCGTTGATGGCAGTGTCAAGGGCTGGCAAGAAGATTTCTACCATGATATTGGCCTCGGCGACCTTACCAAGGACGATTTTAAACAGATGGGTGGTGTCAATGGGGTGGTGAGCCTTTTCATACTTCTTCCCTTTGCTTTCCAATGCTCCGTTACTGTCTTGTACTAGAAGCTAACCATGAACCTCATAGAACGGAACCTATGTCAGCGCTGGTGAGCCAGTAGGCACTCTGAGTCGATTGGCTGCCAACCAACTTGGCCTCCCTATGGGCATCCCCGTAGGGAGCGGCGTCATTGATGCATACGCAGGCTGGATCGGAACCGTAGGCGCTAAGGTCGATCTTGGTAGCGACGAGCTGAACGATGCTGTACCCCACAATGATCTCGCCCAGGCCTTCACTCGTCTGGCTGCCGTTGCCGGAACTTCCACATGCCACCTGGCTCTGTCCAAAGAACCTGTATTCGTACCTGGTGTTTGGGGCCCTTACCGCGATGTTCTTCTCCCTGAGTTTTGGATGGCCGAAGGAGGCCAGTCCGCGACCGGAGAGCTTCTTCGACACA
Source organism: Fusarium tricinctum (assembly GCA_020744515.1). Lineage (NCBI taxonomy): Eukaryota > Fungi > Ascomycota > Sordariomycetes > Hypocreales > Nectriaceae > Fusarium > Fusarium tricinctum. The sequence goes on along the minus strand of JAGPXF010000002.1, from coordinate 5,077,435 downwards.
TGCTCGACATCCACCCTGCTTACAATGAGACATGCGCCCTTGCCAAGGCTGAGGACAAGCACATCTACGATTTCCTCAACACTCACCTTGAGTCGATGGCTGAGAAGCACGGCGCTCCCTCAATCTCGTACTTGGGACGTCACCATTTCTTCTATGGTGACTTGTGGGGTAACCGCTCACCCATCGCCGACCCCAACATGAAGGGCAGCATGATCGGATTGGATAGCGACAAGAGCACTGACAATATGGCTTTGTGGTACTATGCCACAATGGAATTCATTGCTATGCAGACTCGCCAGATCGTCGAGCAGATGAACAATGCCGGCCACGAGATCTCTTCCATCTTCATGTCTGGATCTCAGTGCCAGAACCCCATTCTCATGAACCTTCTGGCAACCGCCTGCGGCATGCCTGTCCTGATTCCACGATACGTTAATGCTGCTGTCGTTCACGGTGCTGCAATGCTCGGCGCAAAGGCGGCAAGCCACACTAAAGAGGACGGCAGTGAGCCTGAGTCTCTCTGGAGCATCATGGATCGCATGAGTAAGCGAGGTCGCCTGGTCGATCCCAGCACCAACGAGGACGAAAAGGCACTTCTCGATGCCAAGTACGAGGTCTTCCTGGACATGTGCAAGACGCAGCAAGAGTACAGAAGCAAGATTGATAAGGTTGTTTCCAAGAAGGCTCGTTTGAATGGCGTTCCCAATGGCGCTTAGAAGCTGAGCTTGTGTGTATTGGATGTTGATGTATATGGAGTTGATGAGCGCTTGATTTAGACAATTCGTCTGAAATTCGGTATCAAGACCAGTGATGAATGACCGCATGTGTGTAGATAGTACGACACAGCCCTTAAAAGGGTTAATGAACTAGAATAATTGACGGTTTGCTTTGTCGATATCCTTGAATTGTTGTCGTAGTGCAAACGTCTTAGAGCGTGAAAGTGAAAGGCCCTGGCTGAGCTGGAGCTCCCTTAAACATTGACGCTGTGGCTCGCCTGGCCTAAGCGTTGCCTGGGAACAATAACGCAGTCTGATTGGTCAAAGCTTCACCTCCAAACCGTTCTATCCCAGCCTGGCCCACTCCTAAATTTCTAGACAAACGCGCCGTCTTTCTCTGTTGTTGACCAAACTTTTTGATATTTTCCCATCCACGCATTCAGACAGCTCGTCTGTCATAAAGACCCCCAATCACTTTCGTCCATCGACCTGGCTAAATCCTCCATCGCGTACTTTCCGAAGGATACTCCCGACATCTGAGGTGCCATGTCTCTCTTTGGACAGTCCGCCAACACCAACACGGGCGGCAGCTCGCTGTTTGGAGGCAACACGGGTGGCACGACAGGCGGAGGACTCTTCGGACAGTCTACGACACAGAATCAGCAGGGCGGGGCGACAAGCGGTGGTCTGTTCGGCCAACCCGCGCAGAATCAACAGCAACAACAGAGCGGAACAACGGGAGGTGGCTTGTTTGGAGGACTGGGCGCAAACAAGCCCGCGACCGGTGGTGGTTTGTTCGGGCAACCGCAACAACAACCACAGCAACAGCAGCAGCAGGCTCCTAGCACGGGTGGCCTCTTTGGACAGTCGACTACACAGCAGTCAAGCACAACTACAGGCGGTGGATTGTTTGGACAGCCAGCACAGAATCAGCAGAGCGGAACAACAGGCGGTCTGTTTGGCAATCAACAGCAACAACCGCAGCAGCAGAAACCATCGCTGTTTGGCTCTTCCCTGGCACAACCTGCTGCAGCTGCGAAGTCTTCACTCTTCGGCCAACCGCAGCAGCAACAGCAGCAACCGCAGCAGAACGCACCCTCGATGTTTGGCGCAAGCACACTCGGGGGAAGCACCTTGGGCGGAAGTCTTTTCGCCAGCCAGGCCCCCAATGGCCAATCCCAAGCACAATCACAACCAGCGGGCGCCTACTTCGACAGTCTCTTTGCCAAAAGCCAGAAAGCTGATGGCAAAGCCAACATGGAGGACCTCCCTAGCCTCGAACTCGGTCTTGGTGATCTGCGACATCGATTGAGGAAGCTTCAATCCAAGCCCAGCGACAAACCCCTGGGTGGCAAGGCCCATTACCTTCTTGCAGCCTCTGGTGTTGATCCCGGAGTTGCTGCTAAGGATCTCGGTCTCCTTGATATTCAAGCCGGCCGTACTGAGCGAGCTTCCCATGGATATGCCCCCAGCGAACTCGATGTCGAAACCTACCTCTCGAACCTCCAGACCAAGACGACTCTCAGCATGATCGCCGATGGAATTGACCGGTCAGTCCGCGACTTTGATAACTTCCTCGAAGACAACGTTACAATGGAGTGGGAGGCGCAACGAAAGCGCATTTACCAGCACTTTGGAATTACGCCCCGTGAGGATGTCTCTACGTCTGGCCGTGAATCTCAGAGTGCTTTCGGTCGCTCTAGGCGCAAGAGCCAGGCCCCAGCCTCCAAGACTGGCAGAGCCAGCGTTCTCGGCAGATCAACACTCCAGAAATCTGTCATTGGAACACCCAGCCGAATTGGGGCACACCAGACGGACTTCTCTGATGTTGACCGTTCTGAGTCGGGAGGTATGGACGGTCGTGCTTCCTCTGACGATAGAGTGCTTCGTGAGAGGCAAGGACGTCTGTCGGAGAAGATTCGCAACCTAAACACTGCCCGTCTTCTCAAGCGACCTTACCCCATCCTATCTGAACTCGCGGCTGTCGAGCAAAAGTCTCACGAGCCACATGCACCTCATCTCGTGGAAGCTTATCTGGCCGTAATGGAGATCGTTGGCGAGAACCCTGATGCCGAGACGACACTCAACAACGCCACGGCCAAGGAACGCGAGTTTGCGGATATGTACCTCAACGAAAACCCCAACTCGTCCAAGGCAGTTGAGATGCGGAAACGCATCCTCAGCGGCGCAAATGTTTTCTTGGAGAAGCAATTCCTGCGAGAAGTCGAATCGCTCATCGCTAAGCATCCTCACGAAGCTAAGCTTGGTGGTCTCCCCGACATTGTTAGCAAGGTTAAGGCGTACATTCGGCTAAGGTCGGCACGTAAGGACCTTGTGCCCGATAACACTGAGCTTCAACAAGTTCAGGGTGAGTATGTTTGGGCCATTGTCTTTTACCTGCTCCGCTCAGGACATGTGAGCGAGGCGGCCAAATATGTCAACGACAACACCAGCCAGTTCCGAGGCATTGATAGAACCTTTGCTACATACTTAAACAACTACGCCGCCAGCGAGGATAGACGCATCACCAATAGGAAGCTCCTGGATCGCTGCACAAACGAATACATCCAGCGATCCCGTAATGCACCAGACAACTCGATCGATCCTTTCCGTATGGCTTGTTACAAGGTCATCGGGCGTATCGAGCTTGGTAACCGCAACCTTGACGGACTCAACACAGATATCAATGACTGGATTTGGCTTCAGTTCAATCTGGCTAGAGAGGGTGACAAGACAATCGAAATGGCTGGCGAGTCTTACGGCTTGGCTGAGTTGCAATCTAGCATTCGAGAGATTGGTCTGAAGCACTTTCCCAAGGCCAACTCGGAAGACAGCAACGGTAGCTTCGGCATGTTCTTCTACCTGCAAATTCTGTCGGGTATGTTTGAGGATGCCATCGCCTACCTCTACCCCTTTTCATATATCGACGCTGTGCACTTCGGTCTGGCGCTTGAGTTTTATGGTCTGCTCCGACCAAGCGATGCCATGTCGCCATCCAACGACCTGCGAAGCTACAGCACCAAGAATCTTCCACAGATCAACTTTGGCCGCATGATTGGATACTACACTCGCGACTTCAGAGCTGCGGATGTTGTGTCTGCTGTGGATTACCTGACTCTCATCTGCCTCAACCAAGATCTTGGTAGCGAGGCTGGTCAGCGACATGGCAGTCTCTGCCATGAAGCCCTCCGCGAATTGGTTCTCGAGACACGTGAGTTTAGTAAGCTGATCGGTGATATCCGACCAGATGGTCGACGAATCCGCGGTATTATTGAGGAGCGTGGTCCTCTCATCGGCCTTGATGCCGAGGATGACTTTGTCAATACCGTCACTCTCCAGGCTGCCAGCTTTGCAGATGAGAACGGCCGTACCACAGACTCGGTGCTGCTATACCATCTGGCTGGCGAGTACGACACCGTCGTTGCCATCGTCAGCCGCGCGCTGAGTGAGGCTGTCTCTCTTGAGATTGGCGAGGACCCCATGCGTCTCATGCCCGTCAAGCCCCGAGCTGGCGGACAGGAGGCCGATACTGGTAGCAGTCTCAGCTTGGCGGCGATCGATGACCCCGTCGAGCTGGCCAAGACCATGATGAGCATGTATGAGCGAGACGCCATGTTCTACAGGAGAATCCAGGACCAGAATAAGGTGGCCTGCCGAGTGCTGCTGGAGATGAGCGGCATCAAGGGTTTGGTGGAAGCTGGACAGTGGGCTCAGTGCCTAGACGTAAGTTATCATACTCTACCGGAACATTGAACATTGCTAATATGAATGAACAGAGAATCCGAAGCCTCGAGATCCTGCCCCTAGACGCAGCCGGCGATGGCAGCACCATCCGAGCATATGCCTCCAAGTTCTCTGGCCTCTCACAACCCGTGTCTATTAACGTGCCCAACCTGCTGATGTGGACTATCATCTGCTGCGTCCGCCAACGGGAGCAACTGACAAGCGGCCAGTTCAGCGGCAACGAGGGAACACGACGACTGATGGTGGATCAACTGAAGCAGATGACATTGGATCTGACGACGTACACCAGCCAGCTTCGTTACCGATTCCCTCCTCACCTGCACGAGGCTCTCGCAAGGGCATCAGCAGAGTAAGGGGTATTGGCACGCATATGTCACATGGTGGGTTTGTTGAATATAGGAAATTATGTGTATGTTTAGGAAAGGAGATCACTTATGCTTAAGGATGGGAGAGCAATAGCAGGGACAAGGCAAAGAATGGGATATATTTTGTGGTAGACGATATGCATTGATGTAAGAGAGCTTTTGGAAGAAAAGAGAGGATAATCTCTTTTTGCTTGCGGCTTTATAGTAATTGTACTATCACGTTGTACTAATGCACATTTATGTTCTTGTTCCTCTTCGCTGAAATGATTTTATTAAAGTAAAGCTCAGTCAAGGCTGTCGCTGAACATGATGGACATGTGTGATAATGACCGTACAATCTGTAGCCTGGTTCGTGTTGCTCTACCCCTTACCGTATCTACCTCTTGGCCGTCCAGTGCCTCAACCCAGCGTCGGCAATGAGAAAGGCAACAAAGACAACACCCACCGTTTTATTGTCCCAAGTCCGGTCCGCAGATTCCTCCAAGTGTTCCAGGCGTGACTGACATTGGGTCTCGCATAGTCAGGATCCAACGCGTTCTTCAATACTCCTATGCCTTCTAGAACAGTACTGTACGCAAAGGGGTTCGGGCCACCTTCGTACACGTAACTACAGGCCTCGCGACTGACATCGATCTCTTCCGGGGGTTGCTGGGCGTCGACACGTATGGTTATCTTGCATCTTTCTTCTAGATGAAGTAAGTCCTGCCTTTCCTTCATGAACTGGAGAACGTCACTGTAACCAGTCGAGAGGAGCATTTGATCAGAACCACGTGTGCTTGTGGTAAACATTAAGAAACTCAACTCAATCGACCTGACTGTTTTTGGTAGGATGGACAGAGTCACAGTCAGGTCTATTACATTGACGAGAAAACGGGACAGGCCAAAATGCCGTAGATTGGACCATTCTGTGTATGGCAAGAACTTGAAGAGTGGAGCAAAGTGCTCGTCTGAAGTGCCAGATTCACCGAGGTTCCCAAGATGCTGAAGGCTGGTCGGATTAAGGTTGGTTGAGAGGCTAAAATGTTCCAAATCTTTAGCCGCCGAGAGCAACTCAAAAAGATTGCCCTCTCCCTTTCCAGCATCTGTCCCTGCCCGGCCGAGAAAGGATACCCATTGGGCTTCATTCTGCTCAGTGGCGTAAAGAACAAGCTCGAGGCGTTTGAAACCAGGCTGCTGAACGATTGTCCTAAGGTTGCGATAGTCTTGGTTGTACCCCATGATATCAGTGTCAAATACACGACAGTTGATCCCAGTCCGAAGTTGTTTGCAGTCTATGATGAATTCGGGAATGCATGCATTCTCGTTTTTTTCGCGCCAGTCGGCAATCTCTTGAGTCACAACACAAAAGCCTCGCCATTTGGTCCTTGAACTGTTGTCCCAGGCATGGAACACCGGCTGATCGGTGTGGATATCTGCAATAGGCCAGCCGCGTGGGATCGGCTAGATCAGTTCACGAGGCAGGCGTTTAATCATGGGCGTATAGAATAAAGGTTTAACGGGCGTTCCGTGGGCTGCAGGTGTCAAGATCACCCTACGCAAATTGGGGAATTTGTCGAGTCCTTGTCTTAAAGTAACAATGTCTAAGCCTGTGGCAATGACGTGGTCTTGCTGGGCTCCCAAATTTTGGTATATATCATATGACTCTCTCGGGCTCAAAGGATTCAGAAATCGCTGGGCTACTTCGAAGCGCTGTTGTTGGCTGTGGCCATACGTCTTTATGAACCTCAAGCTTGTACGATAGCCTTTGCGGTACCAGGATGGAACCCCAGTCTCGTTGCCAATATTAAGATCATGGGTATCCTCAGGAAGCACGGCGGGGCCACCGTGGTAATGGTCGTCTATCGAAGGTCTGTATAAGCGTGCATCGTCGTAGACAATTGTTGTGACTTCCTTCCGGCGAATCGAGTCGTTTGCAAGGGCTCTGAAGGCGGCGATGTTATGGATATTAGGTGACAGAACTGCACAGGTCTGGTGTGGTATTAGCAAGCTGAAATATTGACATGTTCGGCCCAGATTGTGTCTGTCGGCATCTGGCAAGATGCCTGCAATGCATTCAATGAGGTCTGGGTAAAGGGTAAGTATGCCTCTTGTAGTTGTTGATGATGACGATTGATCCATTATGATGGGTACCTATCTATTGAGAAAGAATATGACTGAAGTTACTAGCATGGATATGAGATGGAATTGGAGATTTCTAGTGAGTTGGGCATTTACTCTATGTACCTGCCTGTTTATGTTTCACATTTATCTTTGTTTGCACCTGCTACTCCATATTCCATGACATGGTAACTAAGATAGGGAGGCAGGTGCCATCCAACATCCCGAAGGCTTGTCTGAATGGGCAGGTGCATCATAACAGATACTAGGTTAGTACCTGGTAGTTATCAGGATAGGGGCCTCGTACCACATAATACTAGCAATAGAACGTATCAAAGACTTAAAGACTGAATAGGCCGAGTAAGGTAGATTATTGATATAGGGTAAATAGCTTCTAGTAACCATATAAACGGTATCATCCGGTGTTACTATAATCATCACATGACCTGGAGTGGATCAATTGCCGACAGACCTTGTGCGTCCACAGCCTCTCTACCTAGAGCCCACATGTAGGACATGCTAGACACGGTACAGGCCACAGGGCCACAGGGGCTACAGGCAGACAGGCCACCTACAGAGACTTCCCATCCCAAAACTCACAACGCCTAAACATACACCGCGCCTCTGAGAAGCATGCACCGCAAAGTACCCCCACTAAGATGCACTAACAGGCACAACATAGAATATATCCCGGCTAACCCAAATTCTAGCCCTAACTCTAACCCTATCCCTAAACCAATATGCGGGCACGCCTATAAATAACCCTAAGCTAACCTTTTTTTCTTTTTTTTTCTATTATGATAGCCTTTAAAATAGAGATAATAGATAAAAGTGCTGTTAGTGGGGGAATAAAAGATATCTAGGTCACCCCTGTTACAGTGTTTGCATAGTGCGAGGCCTTACCCGATTAGGACAGACCCTCTCGCACGGACTTAAATTTGGTGCGTTTACGGTGTATGTTCCCCGGGGAATAGGTGTATGTTTACGCATTGCAAAACTCAAAGGTCCATGACTCGGTCACAACCTGGCGCTGGCGGGATTTATGAGTCAACGCTCCCCCTTCTACTCCTGTCTCTTTCCAGTCACAATTGTTTGCTGTTCCCACAGACCCGGTAAATCGAATCCGAATCGAATCCAACCGAATCACAGCACAGCACAGCACGCATTTCCTTGTCATTGCCTTGCCCTGGCAGGTCTGGCTTCGTATCCCTCCCTCCCTTGGCTTGGCTTCGGACATTCGCTTGTGCGGTGCGGTGCGGTGCGGTGCAACGCGACGCGACGATAACATCTTTAGCCTTGTCCTGTTCTGGCCTGGCCTGGTCTCGACCTTTCTTTTTTCTCTGTCGTCGACTCGACTCTCCTCTGCCGAGAGGTCCACAGACAACTCCACTAGGAGAGAAAGGAAGGGAAAAAAGGAACCTTCCATATCCGGGTTATTCCCCTTAATTTCCTCTTCCTTACGAATACCTTACCTTACCTTGTCTTGCCTTGTCTTGCATTGTCCTGACTCGCTCAAGTCAGGTCCCAGGTGACGCAGGAACAATAGGGAAACGAGACAAGTGGTTGGAGTGTCTTATTCCTTTTTCCTCTTCTCTAGATGCATTCATATCTCAATTAAGCTTGTTCTAAGCTGATCGAGTGTGGATACGCACGACATCCCATCCCCTTACCCCCACCCTCTCAGACACGAACATCCATTCGTCTCATTCACCCTCTTCTCACCCCAATTGCCGAGAGAGCAGCCCACTCCGAGACGGGGGCTTGTTTTACTCCGATCTCCGATGGCCTCCGGTCCCGATACCCCGGGGACGGTGCAGAGTCCCGCCGGCCCAGGTCTCGGACTCGGCCCCGACGATGACTCGGTGTCGCTTAAGCGCGACTCCGACGCGGTCGACCCAAGTTCTCCAGCTGCTGGCGATGATAGTGCCAAGAGGAGAAAGAAGGCCGGGCCTGGAAGTCGAGGTGTTGCCAATCTGACGCCTGAGCAGTTGGCTAAGAAGAGAGCCAATGGTAAGTCCAATGTTTACTATTTCGATTCTGGTGACATACAGCCTGGTCACCTAAGCTGCTGACGCAACAATGCGTTGTCTGTATGTTCTTGACTACTGCCATGATCATCTATCTCTTGACTATCCCTTCCCGTTTTGGAATTTACCCATGCATGCCATCTGATCTCATCGTATCGCATCGCATCGCAAGTGATAAGGCAAAATGCAATCAAGGCCACAGTCACTAACATCACATAGACCGTGAAGCTCAGCGAGCCATTCGCGAGCGTACTAAGAACCAGATTGAGACTCTTGAGCGACGTATCCAGGATCTCACCAACCAGCAGCCATATCAGGAGCTACAGAGTGTTCTTCGTGCCAAGGAAGCTGTCGAGCAAGAGAATGCCGACATAAAACGTCGTTTAGCTGGCATAGTTGCTATGCTTCAGCCAATTATCGGCCAGGGCAAGTGTATCATTCTCTCCTTATCCTGGACCAGGACTAACACAACGTAATAGCTGGTATTGAACAGGCATATGTATCACCTGCGCAGACATATGCACCTCCAGTCCAGCACCCTGCTACTCTGGTCGTTCACAACCACCACCACAACAACAACACAAATGCCGCGTCAACGCCTGGCAGTGCGGCGTCACCTCCAAGCCATGAGCCTCCACCCAGCCAAGCTCCGTGGCATCATCACCAACAACAACAGCCGCCGCTTCACCACCATTCCGCCCATCCATCTGCTGGCCCCTCTACCAATCCAGAAGCTCAAGCTGTGACTCAATTGACCCAACAGCGTCGTAATCTCCAGCATGGGCTTGATATGGGCCCCGAGCGTCTCGGGCTGGATTTCCTTCTCGAGCCATCTCAGCGGGTGAACCGTATACAGAATGGAGTCAATGGTGCCCAAGATACACCCCAGTTCCACCACATGCCTATGAAGCATGATTGGACAGGTGTGAATCAAGAGCGCGCGTTGCATAGTCGTTCGGCAAGTTGGGGATCACAGGGAAAGCCAAGCCAGTCTGGACAGGATCAGCAACATCAAAGCCAACATCCTCACAACTCACTATCGGCTGGCCACACGCCTGAGAGCGCGCACAGTCCCGGTTATAGTCCCGCCTTGAGCACAGCTGGCGGGCCTGTTCCCCGCAGTGAGCCCAACGCTATCGATCCTACATCTCCCATCAAGAACTGTCAGCCCACTTGCCCTCTCGACTCTTTATTGCTCGACTTTCTGAGTGAGCGTCGTCAACGCGCCGCCGATGGCCTTCCTGCCCAGGACGTAGTTGGTCCTCGCTATCCTTCTGTATCGTCACTCCTCAACCCTGCGAACAGTGCATACAGTCACCCCCTTTCCAAAGTCTTCACCGATATTCTAGCCACCTTTCCCGACATCTCAACCCTCCCTGAACGTGTGGCCGTTCTCTACATCATGTTTCTCGTCATGCGTTGGGAAATTGAGCCCACTAAGGAAAACTATGATCGCCTCCCCGAATGGATGACTCCGTGTCCCTCGCAGACCAGTATTCCGCATGCTGCTTGGATTGATCATGTCCCCTTCCCCAAAATGCGTGATCGTCTTATCCGCGATCACAACCCTAGTATTTTACCTTTTGATAACTTCTTTGTACCCTTCACCACAACACTTTCACTGTCCTGGCCGTACGAAGAGACAGATACGCTGCTCCAGAATCCGGACAGCGACGAGCTCATGATTAATCCCGTATTTGAACGCCATCTACGGAAGTTGGATAACTGGAAGCTGGGGGATGCTTTTGCCAAGGCGTTTCCTACTCTGGAGGGAACATTCAACCTTGGCCAATCTCCTTCTCCGCGGCCATCCTCATCTAGCAGTCGATGACATGTGTGCTAGCAGTGTTAGGGCAGTGGAAAAGGGTCTGTACATCATTTTGCCATTGGGCGTTTCTTGTATAACATAAATTCATACATTGGGGGGAGTGGTATTTGTGTTTTTCTTTTTGTTCTTGGGAAAAGTGAGGGGTTTCGCATTGCACTTTTGTTATTGGGTTGTTGGGTATGACAACAACTGAGGATACGTCTTGTGTAAACAGGCAGTGTCCGTGGAGTTGTTGGGCCGGGCGGCTATGGAAGTACGTCTGCATGTATGTATGCACGCGGGTATTGGAAAAGTTGGCATACGAGTTTCCACGGCTATGTGTTGACTGAGGTGTAATAAAAATTACCACGTATTACACTCAACACCTTTCTCTTGAAGACATGTCCGACCTCCAAAATGCTGCTGTCGTAGTGGGCAAGAAACTTATCATAAACTTAGAGGACCAGGCTAAACTTAGACTAACTTTCCCCCAATTCTCATCATATTTTAGGATAACTTGTCAAGGGCTATGAGAGTCATAGTCTAGGCAGGCTATCAAGGCCGAACCAGACCACAGCCAAGCAAATGCAGCTCTTTCGCTCGCAAGAGGAACTAGTTGTCTCTTCGTATTCGTTCTATAAACTTCGGTCGAGATCGTCCATGGCTTGCTCTATGGCTGCGAGTTTCCGTTATCAATGTGGGTGGGAGTTTCTTGCATCAGACGTCGTATGCCTGCTCCATGCGTAGACTTTTTGTTTGTGAAAATAGGTAATTCGAGCCACTGTTGTTCCTTCAGTGCGTCTGCTTCGGAAGTCATTTCTGGTCTTGTATTTATCTTTTTGCGAGATTAGTGTGTTGAGAAGAGTGTCGCCAGAAACACGGTCGATGATGGCTACTTCGTATAATTCCCAAGTAGTCGGAGAGAACTCTCCATCCATAATCAGGACCCGCGGACCCAATTGCGCGTTGATTCAGGATTCCTTGACGGCCACTTGAACATTCTTCTTGTACTCCTCAGTACAGGTCCATGTTTTGGTGATGGACCTGGCGAATGTTGTTCTCGGCGTGTCAAGGCTCAACTCCTTTTTCAGGTCTGGAGAATCATTTTTTATGAGGTCTCGAACTCTCGTCTCGGTATTGCATTCGAGACATCTGCTGTATAGTGATAGAGTTGGGAGTCTCCTGTCTTTACTCCGCCGTAGCAAAGCAGTATCGAAATTGACGACTGTCTTTGTTGGGCATTCTTCAAATATGAAATGAAAGGAGCCGAACCCCGGCTCGGCATATAAGTAGCCCTCTCGCGTTTGTGTTAATGAGGTAGTTCTGTTTTCGGCCTATTTCATTGACGGTTAGCTTTCTGAGTCCAACAGAACAGATAGGGAAGTGTATCACATACGCCGTAACTGCTCGTTCTGGGTGAAGATGTTGAACTCCTCGTCTTCTCGAAAGAGGATCTGATCCTGATATTTGTCGTTGCCTTCATCCCAGTGTTCATCTTCATGTTCTTCTCGCTCGTCATCTTCGTTGTTCTGACGCCTTGCACCCTCTAATCGGAGTGCTGCGTTTCCCTCCATGATCTCGTCAGAAATGGCGATACTCCTGAATGGAGGAAGGCTTCCTCAACTGTACTAAAAGTTCTCTTGCAGTGATTTCGGGACAGGCATGATCAAAAATGTGCCTTTTCGTGGATCTTTAGTCTCCGAAGGACTTTAAACTCCTCTCCACAAACATGACAGTTGAATCGAGGAGGAACAGCGGTATGTTTGTTGGCGACATGGTTATTCGAGTCCTGTTTTCGTTTATACGAATTTTCGCAACGGGGGTATTTGTATCTGGGCAGGTTTCCATGCATGTATCTGGTATGAGTCCCCAAAGTGTTGAGGCTCGCGCACGACTTTTGTCAAATTGCACATACCGATTTCCAGTCCACATAGGCTTGTTCCAAGTAGTACATGTCGTTCTCGGCAGAGAACGAGACAAGCGTCCGTGCCTCCGATAAGAGTCCGAGGTTTTCTTTGGGCAACCCTGTGGGCTTGTCTGGTAGTAGGCAGGCATCTGGAACATTGACCTCGGCTTCCTTGCCTTTTTGCTGAGGGCTGAGACTCTCCGCATGCTCATCATGCTCGTATGGGTTGGATGACTTGCAAATATTGGCTTCATCACCAAAACCACCGTCTTTCGGTTCGGCATCTGTGTGGGGTGTTGGCGTTCAGAATGAGCCTTTGACTCTTGCGTGGCGGACCGTTCCCAACCTCTTGATCGGTACCGGCTGGATACCCAAAAGGATATGGGTCGTATATATAGGCGGGAAGATTGGTAGGGTCCGGATAGGACATGTCCCCATGGCTATCACCCATGACTTGATGGTTCTCTTTCGCGACCATAAATAAGATAGAGGAAGATGAGACGAATAAACCGGACGAATCTAGGTTTAATGAAAAGAAATTCATTTAGTTATTTCTTCCCCTACTCAGAGATCTTTCACTGCCTATACACTGCCGTAGCAGTGGTTCAACTGCATTATGCCAGTGATTCACTATCCACCTAACTACCTACCGGCAGTGACTTTACACTGGCTTATAGCAGTGGCAGTGGCAGTATATATAGTAGATAGAGCTCTTCATCTGGCAATGAGGCTCACTGACTCCGCTGATGGCTGTGGTGCAGCCAGTCTGGCGGACGAAGCAGACTGCGAATCCAAGGGGTAAGTAATGAAGACGAATTTCTCATCATGCAGGTATGGTGCTAGGATAATATAATGAAAGGAAAGAAAAATATTGCGGCAAAAACAACGAGAGGTATAAATATATATAGAATTTGAGAGTAGATAGTCAAACATGCAGCTGGCCGTGGATTGCCATGGTCATGGAAGCCAATCTGTTTTGGCTCTACATACATCTGGACCTGAGTGTTACACAAACTAGGTGCCTTACCTTAGCTACGAGCTCGATGCTCATATTTACCTGTTTTTAACTTGAGTTTTCTATCATTTGCTTATATCAGAATAGTCTCACACCACTCGGAAGCACCCTTCACGCTAAAACGGGAGAGATTTATTGTATCACCGTTTGATAGAGCCATCGAATTACTTGTTAGATGTAGTATCTACGACCATAGTCCCGACATCACCGTCCTTGTTTCGTCCGAATCAGAAAACCCGATACCGGATTGGGTAACCCAACTCATCCATGAAGTTGTTGCTGCTATACGTGTACATACCCCAGACTGTCGGTTACTATTATGATGATAGCGACGAGGATGATGAAAGCGACGAGGAAAATGAGCCTACTGCTACTAGGGACGATAATAACACCGATGGCACAGGTCAGTACCGTCTTATGCGTATGTTGCTAACAACCTTCCACTCATAGATGGTCTCCCAAAAACATTTGCGTATACACGACCAGGAGTCCGATATCCACGGGCCATCAAGGCCAGAATCGCAACCCTCTGCCGATAGCCTGGGATGATGAATCTCTCTCACCACCTCTGGGAAGTATCAGCCCAGGAAGAATACATCACCATATCGAGACAGCTCATGCGTGGGCTCAGATCTAAAGACTTCCCTGGCGGAACTTGTTGTTGAGCAACTCATGCTTGATAGGACTCTGACGAGTTATATAAATGCCAGAGACGGGGCATGGGAAAGGCTCATTTTCAAAAACCACATTGAACAGACATTATTGAAGGCTCAAGGTAAGCTACGCTCTGGGCTAACCGGTGACGAAGCGATGTTTGCCAGTACGATCTACATGCATGCCATGGCTGGGAAAGTTAATCTACATATGAGAGCCTATCTAAACTGAGATGTTGGAACCTATTTTGTCTATGTGAGGCTATCATGAACCTGACGAAGGTGTAGTGTAGCAGGAGGAGCCACCAAGAAGCCACTCCCTATATCGCATCCATCAATGTTAGTGTAGTTGGCAGCACTCTCTCATTCAGCTTCGCATCATTTCTCTCCCTCTTCTGATACCTAAGCCGGTCTGAGGGTCTGCAGATCGTCAAGTTGTGTAAAACACCAAGCCCAAGCTACTTCACATTGTCCGGCTAGCCAAACCGGTTCGCACTTGACAAATGTATCCAAGTACCTTTATGTTGTATTTAGTCCCATAAACGAAAGGCCTTGTGAGGAGTAGGAGTCAGTAGTATGATAACAGTAAAGTCTAAGAGCAAAACACCTGGTCTATCAAAACCACATCCTTGGCAGTTTCCATCCATGCCTCCCTCCAGATATCAGCGGAGGTTCTCTGTGGCGATATCAAATTCCTTTACAGACATAACTCATAACAAAATTTCCGTCGATACAATAGACCCTCTACCCTTATTTCTTCCACCAACCATCACAGCTATACCCAACACCATCCTTCTCACATTGTTTACAAGGCTTTATTTTCTCTCTGACCTGGCGTTCGCAGGGCGTGCCCAGGTCCTGGCAATGGGAGCATTTGCCTTTGCATATCTCCGTATGCGGCTTGAGCAGCGAGGACAAGAACTCCTTGCCACAGCTTTCACACGTCCCCTTTGCCACGTTGTCTTCGTTATCATATTCACCGCATTCGGCCTGGGTTTTGCAGCTTTTGCATTTGCTGCCGTCGCCTGGTGTTCGAACACAGGGCCTGTTTGCAAGTACACAACCTTTGCACCAACCTTTGCATTTGGCTACATGGTTGGGGAAAACATCGTCTCGTAAACAATGTTTGCAGAATACCTTTTTTCCGACTCTCTTTTCGATCAAATGCGAGAAATCACTACAATCCAGCTCTTGGGCTTCGCAATAGTCACACCTTGCATGATATGGACGTGAGCGAATACACGGCTGTTGTGCCTGCCGACAAGAACTGCACTACCCGATACAGTCTTGCTTGTGACCTCTCTATGTGACAGGTCTAAGGCACCTGTCACATGCAGCCTGTTCCTTCTCCGGGAACAGATAGTCATGTGAGAATGACAGGCACTCATGGCCTGTATTCTCACAATGTCGACACTGCCGAGTATCGTTCTCTACGGCGATGCAAGGCACCTTTCCCTCAACACAGCCTGTGCACCTGCCACGACAATCTGTTATATGGTCTGTCATTTCAGAAACGAAGTGCGTGCACCAGCATCTCGGACAGCTGGTCTCAATCTGGCTCACTTGAGATGAGTTCGAACACTTCGTACCCTTAGACTTGCAATGCAGACATTGGAGGGGATCTTCTGAATGCCTCACACATGGTCGCTGGTCCCTCTCGCATGATTCACACCTCCCTAAACAGTAAGGCACATGAGTTGGCAAATCTTTCCAAACCGTGCCGCAATGATCACAAACACCCGAAGCTGCCGGTGCTGGTGCTGGTGCTGGTGCTGGTGCTGGTTTTGATTCTTGCGTTTTGACCGTTTTCCTTTTACTCTCTGGTCGGATCGTGAACACCTTCATGCTCAAAGGCGTTCCATTATCATCGCACAAGTCGAAGGGCTCGTCGCCCGATCCCGAACCCGAACCCCTTGGTCCAACTCGATTATGCGCGCCCGAAAGTCGACCTGGCTCGACTTGCTTCTCTTGCAATGACTGCATGCGCCGCATAAAATCTTGCCTTGTCACAGGCACTATGTCTGTTGGCTGAGGTTCCTGCAACCTGGGATCCAAGCACTGCTCGACTTCAATCTCAGGTACAAGCATGTTCCCAATTACGTTAGCACTGGGTAAAGAATGTGCCCATCCGGGAACAAGATCACACAAGTGGCCCCATCTGTCAGCCTCGGCAGGAGACAGGCCCTGCTGGAGTTCCTTTCGAGCTACTTTGAGCTCGCGGACGATGTACCGAATGAAACAAACATCTTCCCAGGCCCCGTCACGGGTCTGCACCGAGTTGGAAAGACTCACGTCTTTCTTCAACTGGTTTAGAACTTGTTTGTACAAGTGGTCGATTTTGATGTGATCGGCTACTGACGACGTCACCAAGGAAGGGCTACGATGTATGCATTCTTGCTGAGCCATATACACAAAAAGAACATGCCTACACACGTCTTGAATTCTGATCCTGACGGGTTTGGGAAACTGGAGCTTTGCTCTTGAATAAGCAAATTTGTCAGGAATGCCCTCTACAATCGCCCTATTAGTACAGTAAACCCCCTTCGCAATAATCTTTGGTTCTCGATACGACTTACCTCGCAGTTTCTCCCAGGCAGCGGGGAACAGAACGTGCTGATTGAAGCGGACACTCTCAATGTCATGGTATAGCACCATGCATTTAACCCTGGTAAATTTCTCTGCCAGAGCAACAGGTGCAATGTTCTGGGCAACTTCAGAAACCTTGACCCAGTCCAGGCTGCCAATCTCCAAGTGGTATTTGCCATCCAAGGGCCACACGAGCCCCTTTTCGGCGACTGCAATGATCGAACGCCAAAGGACGCAGCGCGTGTGCAAGAATGCCTGATAATCGGCCTTGTATGCCAAACCATGCTCGTTCAACACGGTTGCATACAATCTCCGCAAGGTGCAGATATCAGGCCTCGCGAAGGACCGGTTTTCTGCTTTTAGCATGTCCTTGCACTCTTTTTCAGAGAGTGCCAAGTCCTGCGTTGTGTTAAAATGTTCCCTCAAGCGTTTGAACAATTCGTGCTTCGGTGCCAGGCGGTGACCCTCACGAAGAAGATTCCAGATGGACCTCGGCATTTGTAACAAGGGCAGGACCTTGTTCGTTCCACTCCAAGGAGGAGCGGGACAATTCTGAGGCCTAAACTTCTTCATAAGCTTGTCCGTCTGCAGCATGAACTGCACCGCGCGACCTCGACGGGGAACAGAGTCCATGGAATGTGTGCCCAGAAGCACCATGTTTATAGTTTCCGAGAGGAGAGCCAATGTAGCGGACACCGCTTGGCCCGGTTGACTGGTATCAACCGGAAGTCTCATCATGGGGATGAAAAAATATCCCCCCTCCCCTGCATCTGCAAGGCACTCATGCACTCTGAAGACATTGGGTTTCCCCAC
The DNA here is from genome assembly GCA_020744515.1 of Fusarium tricinctum. Taxonomy (NCBI): domain Eukaryota; kingdom Fungi; phylum Ascomycota; class Sordariomycetes; order Hypocreales; family Nectriaceae; genus Fusarium; species Fusarium tricinctum. The sequence continues at coordinate 5,059,706 of JAGPXF010000002.1, read as the reverse complement.
GCTTCGTTGGCGTTGAATCTCTTGCTTGCCCAACGCCAAGATGCGTGCATGCTGAATCATTCTTAGCTCTTCGCCGATTCCCTTGAGCATGGCGTTAATGTTTGTTGCACCCAAAAACATAGGCCTTCATGGCCTCGTCCGGTGTTGGGTACGTATGTGATGGCCCATATTCGCCCTCGTTGTCAGAAGACATCTACACTTGCTTATTAGTGAATCAACGTAGGTAGTAATATACACATATGCGATAACTTACCTTGTCAAGTCGGTCTGACAACTATCTACAGAAATCGTGAAGCGCTGTCGCGTCGATTCAGACAGTCAGATTTATTTCGAGTATTGAGTATGGATGGAGATATCTGCAGAAGTAACGGTAGAATGATAAATCGCTAAATAGAATATCGTTTTTGCCTGTCAGAAGTCCCTTGAGCAGAGGACGACCATATAAGGGATGTAGAGGTAGTTGGTGAGTGTAGGTTGAGCAGATGGCGCATATGAAACTACAAACCTACATAGGAGGTAGGTACGCAATCACGGCACTGCTACATCACTGTCGAGACAGAAAGGTTTCTATAGATACCTAGGAGTGGTATAAGTAGCCAGTGTTAAAGAGTATAGTAGTTAATATGGATAGTAGATAGATAAGGTACTATTAATAAGGATAGTTAATAAAAAACATTAGATAGTATATATACCCTTTTTAAATTACACTGCAGTACTACAATCACGTATCAAAAGTCTGGAATCGCGTCAGCATACCCCGCTCCCTCAACAGACTCAATTAACAACACCACAACTTCAACACGCAATATCTATATCAATTATAACTCCAGGAAACCGCTCTTTTGGTGCAGAGATAAGCGGCAATCGCGAATTTAATCATAAACTTACTCCGAAGCAAAGAGCTACAATAATAACCGAATTGCAGGCCGGTATATCACAAAGGAAGGTTATAAAGCACTTTAATACCACCCAAAGCACCATCTTAAAGACCAAACAACGCTAAGAACAACACCACAACCTCAGGTTACAGCCACGAAAAGGGCGCCCAAAGAAACTCACGCCTCTACAGATTATACAGATCAATTCATTTATTAATCAGTACCGTTATATAACTTAAAATAATATCTTACTTAAACTAGAGTTAAATGTCTCTATTTGCATATTATAATGCCATTTACAGAGCCATTGGCATTGTAAATGGCGGTTAAAAAGATAAATCTAGCTATCAGAGGAAGACGCAAAAGAGAGGCTTAAACACTGCCGTTTTTAGCTTCATTATATTAACAAATATATATATATAAGTCGGTCAAAAAGGAAGCTATTATAACTAATACTTTCCTTAGATTTACTTTAGTAATAAGGTTACTATATAGAATACCCCAAACAACCCTAACGGCTAGGTCTTTCGCAGGCACAATAAGAGATACAGACCGGACTTAGTTAACATTTAAAGTTACGGAAAAGCTTATCTGTTAATTATATTCTAGGGAGGAATATCTAGAAAGAAAAGGACTTATTTAATTACTATAATAAGAGATATAACCGCCAAGAATGGCGGTTATTCTAGCTAGTCTTATCGAAAAGCTCTTATAGAAGGTCTTCTTCCTTTTATCAATAAATTTAGCGAATTTTAATAAGACAACGCCTATATATATATTGCGCAAGCTTTAATGGACTGGTTGCTCTTACACGGCATTATTCCAATTAAGTAGCCTACACATTCCCCTAATTTAAACCTAATAAAGCATATTTAGAAGGCTCTTAAGGCAAAATTACAAAGAATTCACCCTAAATATATTACCCTAAAAAAGAATAAAGCTAATAGGAAGTTATTAATTAGATGGATCTAAGATACGTAGGATGCCTTGCCGGAGAGGTTAATTAAGAAGCTTATAAAGTCTGCTATAAATAGGCTGAAAGCTTGCAAGCGTGCATGCGATTAGTATACAAAATATTAATCTACAGACTTAGGGCTTTCATTTAATATATAATTTATTTAATTAGGATTTTTCCTTCTATTTCAATTACATCATGAAGTTAAGTGTTGAGATTGATGGTATTGTAGGTGGGTCGGGTGATTCCAGACTTTTGGCGTGTAATTTTAGTTTTACAGATAGGTTATTACTATAACTATATTAAAAGCTTTTTATAGATCCTAAGTGAAAAAAGATATAGTATAGTATAAAGCAAGCTAGGGAATTATTATAGTAATAGTAATACTTTACTTATAGAAGTATTATTTATTATTATTAATAGAAATTAATTATGTTATAAGCTAAGCAACTATGCTTAATACTGTTTGGCTGAGAATTATCCAAAACTAATTACTAGATACACGTTAGGTGAGCTTTAAGAACAAGTGTGCCTAGTTAAAACATAAAGTAATAACTCTTAATAGTTAAACAGAAACAGAAACATAGATAACCAACATTCATTAAGGTTGATCTCTTTGTCAGAACCAAATCGATGGTAGCAAAGTGTATACCCATTTTAACAACCCACCGAATTAAAAGCCAATATAAATACCTAAGTAACTTGAGTTCAGGTAGAGATTAAATACGTCTAGTCTGAATGCGGCCTCAGCGAGGTCCTCTATAGCGAAGAAGGATACTGGTAATGATGCTTGGCATAATAACATACCGTGAAACCCGTTCATATTTGCTTGTTGAAACTCAATAACGGCATCTAACAGAACTATTTGTGCCAAACAATCAAACTTCGTCTCCCCACTCAAGTGCTCCGAAAGAAAACTTCCTTAATAAAGGGCCTTCACCAACAAACAAACTCGCCATCCTCTCCCTTGGCATTTTTTGAAACATGAGCGCTTTGATAGGCGCATCCACTTGAATAGACTCAACCACTGGACACTGTAATCGGCGTCCTGATTTTAGTGAGAAGAGTTTGACAGTCCCGTTATCTTGTGCCGCAGCTACAACATTCAGCTCGGGGCTTACATCCCAACCTATGTGAAAGTGTGCCTCATTGTGATGCTCATGAAACTTCAACAGTGGCCTCGTTCCGCGGGGATTGCGTTGAAAAAATCGCACATCATAAAGAGCCATCGAGCTTTGCAATCCACACACGAGTACTTGGTGTGGGTTTACACTCTTGATGTGTGAGATGGAACTCACGTGTTTGGCAAAAGACCATTGAGTATGGGGAGAACGCAGGTCTGTCAGCCAAAGCCTAGGTTGTCTTCCACCCGCAAGCAAAACATTAGGATTGCCCTCTTGGAAATCCTGCGCAAATATTTCTTGTGGGACTTGCATACCCTTGGGAGTGACGCCAGGCGTGATAGCTGAGAGGGTTTCATTGGAGCGCACCTGGAGAAGGCCGCTATTTGAGCCAACAACACAAATCAGATCCGATGAAGGGGGAGCGGGTGTGCTGCTGTGAACCACCCATTCGTCTTGTAGACCGTGGCGTACAGATAGCCTTTGGTAATGATTCGCTGTATTCAAGTCAGTAGAGTTTATAGGATAGCCGGGCAGAATAACTTTGTACTTTCACCAAGAAGCCAATGTGGGCGCGTTTTATCCTCAGGATCTGATAGTTGTGGTGAGAAGAAGTAGATACCACAGCTATGATCTGGTTCGCGGGAGGTGAGGAGCATTTTATGCGAGGGGCGATGGTACTTGATGGATGACAGCTGGGGACATCGGACCCTCTCGGTGTGGAAAGACAGAGCCCTGCCAGAGTTGGATGCTTCCCGTGAGTAGTGAATCCTATAGCTTGTCAGCGAACTATACAGATCCATCACCGTCGTAGACTTACTTGTCATTCTTGTCTGTAGGGATATGGCTCCCTACCAAAGTCTCCTCATCCAAAGCTGGACATCAAATCAGCCATTTCGTCAAACCTCGTGGTGTATCCGCCTATAAACTTACTGGCATAAGCAACTCCCAGCCCGGTCTTCTCGTCTTCCCCAGCGACATAAAAGCAAGGCATATTCGCATACCTCTGTCTCGCAAAGCTCGGCGCAAAGGGAATATCACCCTTAGCTACCAAGCCACTTGCCCATGCCGCAGCACCAAGATCTCCATCCTCTAACCTACCACGCCCACGCTCTGCAGCGTACGGGAGAGTGATTTCTCGGGTAAGTAAAGCAGAAGCAACTGCATCGTTGGCAACGAAGTGGCGCTTGATGTGATTTCGTATCAGGTGAGCTCGATGCTGGGCAACTTTCTGAGCCTTATCCTCAATCTTCCGCCGTTTAACAGCATCTTTCGACCATGCGACAGATGAGGGCGCTGTTTGTGTTTTCTCAATCTTAAAGTACTTCTTTTTCAAAGAATCTATGAATTGAATGTTAACGCCAGGATAATTTGGCGGAGGTAATTCCGATCTTACCATAGTAATAGCCAGGGATTTCGCGATTCATAATATCAATAGACGTAGCTGCAATCTGACCGAGATATATGACGGACAATGACGCCAATAGCCAATTGTGGGATAGATGCGGTCAAAATAAAACAAAGAAACTATGCAGTTCAGATCGGTTCAAATTTAATACTGATGTCACTTACAAAAAGCGCAAGATGGCCATCATTTGTGGGTCTTTGTTGAGAAGGTGGGAGATATGTATGTCACGTGTGGGATAGGAAGCGAGGAGCAAAATGATCACATGTGTTTATTATGACAAGGACAAATTATTTATTTTACTTGTATTATTAAGTGTCTAGTAGACGTTCTAGGGGGTATGAAAGCTTCCTCAACCACTCATCGAGTCTTAATCCTCGGGTGCGAGTATTACAATTCAAATTTAGACAGAGCGAAAGCGAAAAGTCCGGTCGATGGTGGTCCGGGTATATACCATCTGAATTTACTGAGACTTCTCGTGCTGAGTTGACACGCGCTGAAGAGAGACAACTGGGACAGAAGTTAGCGACATGTTAGGGGTAACAGATTTGGAGATGTAACTTACCGAAGTCCTCGAGGGATCGCTGCTTCTGGTTCTGCTTGGGAGACTTGCCGTGCATCAGGTTGTCGAAACCAGTGCTGCCCTGCATGAAGTAGTAGAGACCACCCATGATGCAGAAGACACCGAAGGAGAAAATCCAGATACGGACAACAGCGACAATGCTGGTCTGGCCTCCAACGAACCAACCGAAGATACAGAAGAGGGTAGCAAGGATATCGACGACCAGGATGGCGCCAGACAACTGCCAAGAGGGGATGGAAGACCAGAAAGGACCGTTGGCACGGGTGATGAAGATCAGCCAGTTCTCGGTAAGAGAGATCTCGAGGAAGAGAACCTCATCGATCTTACCAAAGTTCTGGACGATACCACCATCCTCAGAGTTCGCATACATGGTGGTAAGGGCAATCCAGGTACCGACAGCAAGGACAATGCCGAGGAGGACGGACATTCCCCAGAGCTTAGGAAGGTTCCACTTGACGGGAGTCTGGGAGAAAGGAGCGTTGTCGTAGGCAATGGCAAGGGTGGCAATATCGGCGAAAATGGCGATGAAGACGACAAGCTCAATGTTGAGAGATCGGTTCAGGATAGCAATCCAGAGACCGAGGAAGATCTCCATGTGCAGGGAAAGAGCGATACGGTACACCACGTACGCATACATACCTAGAAGAAGAATGTTAGCAAGAAGCGACAGACAATGTTAGATAGACACCACATACGATGGAAGATTTGGCGCGAAGTCTTAAGAGCATCGATGATAGCACCGAGACCAGGAGCGAGGAAGACAATATCGGAGGCAGAACGAGCGGCATCAGAGGCACCCTCGACAGCAATACCAGTATCAGCCTTCTTCAGAGAGGGAGCATCGTTGACACCGTCACCAGTCATAGCAACGAGGTAACCACGCTGCTGGAGAATCTCGACGACGTTGTACTTGTGCTGGGGGAAAACCTCAGCGAAACCATCGGCAGCCTCAACGAAATCGTAAACCTCAGAACCGGGCATGTCACCACCGCCACCAAGACCAAGACGCTCAGCGTTGTAGACGTTGGTACCGAGACCGAGCTGACGGGAAGTCTCACGGGCAATACCGACGGCGTCACCAGTAAGCATCTTGATGGAGAGACCCAGGCGCTTGGCTTCATTGATAGTGCGGGCGGTGTCGTGTCGAGGAGGGTCAGAGCAGGGCATGATTCCGAGAATCTCCCAAGCACCCTCACCTCGCTTGCGAGCAACACCAAGAGATCGGAAGCCACGGGTTGCAAATTCTGCGACACAGTTTTTGTAGGCAGCTGCATTTCAATTAGTATCTCGTGATGATAGGTGTTGAGTGGTGGTGTTGTGACTTACAATCGATCTCTTCAGGGATGGGGTGGTCTTCCTCGACAGTCTTGAGGACGAAAAGTGGGGCACCCTTGACACAGATAATACGCTCGCCTTGAGGGGACTCAACAACAGCCTGGACCTTCTTGGAGACGGGATCGAAGGGGTGGAAATCGAGGACCTTGTACTTGGACAGAACACCCTTGGCGCGGGGGTAGAACTTGAGGGCCTTGAGGAAAGCCTTGTCGATGGCGTCGATACCCTTCTTCTTGCGGGAAGCAGCCAAACAAGCAGTAAGCATAAGATCATCAGGCTCAACTCCGGGAACACAGAAAGGCTCAGCAAGAGAGAGCTTGTTCTTGGTCAGAGTACCAGTCTTGTCGGAGCAAAGAATCTCGACACCAGCAAGGGACTCAATAGCGGACAGCTTCTGGACGATAGCTTGCTTCTTGGCGAGGTAGGCGGCACCGACGGCCATGGTGGTGGTAACGACAGCGGGAAGACCGACAGGAACACCAACGATGGTGATGGCGAGAGTGAAGCGGAGGATGTCAACAATACCATTGGAACGGTAGAAGGAAGAAACCCAGACAACGAGCAGAGTAGCTACGACCAACACGAGAAGAATCGTACCAATGCCGTTGAGAACCTCAGTGAAGTGACCAGTTCCACCAGCGGACTGAGAAACAAGGGCAGCAGCACGACCAACAAAGGTGTTGTCACCAGTGGCGGTAACGATAACGAAGGCCTCACCACGCTTGACAGCGGACGAAGCGTAACAGTTGTCGCCATGGTGCTTGTCGACGGCGAGAGACTCTCCAGTGATAGCGGACTGATCGACCTGGCAGAAGCATCCCTCGGTAACGAAACGACCATCGGCGGGAATGATAGTTCCCTCCTCAACCTGGAGAATGTCACCGGGAACGACCTCAGGGGCCTCGATCTCCTTCAGGGTACCGTCACGGAGGACAACAGCCTTGAGAGCAAGAGTCTTCTTCAGTTCCTCTACAATGCTGCCAGCTTGGTATTCCTGTGATTGTGTCAGTTATATTGATTTTTTTGGAAGATTTGGGGCTAAAAACCTGGATAAACCCGACGCAAGCATTGAGCAAAAGCAGGGCGCAAATCACACCGAAATCGATCCAATCCTCGAGACCAGCAGCAAGGACAGCAGCGGCCTCCATCACGAATTGGATAGGTCCGACGAAGAACATCAGAAACTTGAGAATCATGTTTTCCTGTTCTTCTTTCATCGCATTGAGGCCCCATTTGCGTCGACGGGCGATAACCTCGGCCTCGGTGAGACCGACACGAGAGTCGGTTTGGAGCTGATCCTCGGGAACGACACGGCCACCGCCGGGTTGAGTCTCTTCTTCTTCATCGACCTCATGGCCGTCCTGGGACTCGAGGTCCTCGATCAAGGCATCCATGTCCTCATCGGGCTCCTCATCTTCGGCAACGGGAGCCTTGTGGGCGTGGGTGGGGGGAGCTTGTCCTCGCTTCTCATCGAAGCCGCCAGTCTCGATGTTGGTGTCGAGCGCAGGAGCGCCGACCGACTTCTCTTCAGCCATGGTGGGCGAGAGGAAAGAGAGTTTCGATTCTTAGGTTGTGTAGAACGCGACTGTAGGTGTGCAGCAGATATTGAGAAATAATAGCTGAGATTGTTGCTGCTCTCGTTGTTGAAGTGGGAGAAACAGAGGACAAGGTGAGAGTGGAGAGGGGAAAAGGGAGAAAATAGTGTCTAAGCACCGCACGAAGTTAGGGACGCTTATGTATGAAGCATTCGTGGGTGAAGAGGAAAGGAAAGAAGGGAGAGTTTGGGTCGGGCGAGAGCTTCTTTTTGAATTGAAGAGCAAGATGCGTGAGCTTGGGTTCTCTAGGTTCTTTCCCGGCCAGCTTGCCGGCCCACATTGGTGCATGCCCCTGCCAACAGACTTTCGGCCCTGATCAAATGATGGAGACCCGGTCTTGAAGTGGGTACCACGCTCAATGCCTGCATATTTCTCCAAGACTGATTGTCTCTCACTTGCTGCACGTCGCCATCTTACTCGCTGCGCGGTTTTCTTTTGTGGCCCCCCTTGGCAAGACACAGAACAGAGAGGACCGGGGTCTATCAAACGGGTCCTACGGCGACGCAGGGCTCCACCGCGCAAAAGACTTGGATGGGTCCTTCCTCTTTCCAAGCCGGGACGGGTGGATTAGGATGGAGCCCATCAGTCACTTTCCCACGAGTCTCACGCAGGTTCCTGGCATGGTCCCTCGCGAATCCCAATATGCCCCAGGTTATGAGCTCCATGCCGTCTCCAGGTACGACCGGAACTCCCTCGAGGTACGAGCTAGCAACAAGCTGACCTCTCTTTCCTCGTACTGTACGAATTGTCCCAACCTCTCACGGCTCTGCCGACCCAGTTTCCATTGGCTGAAAGCCATTTACCATTACACTCAGCAATTGCTCTGCTTTCTGGCCTTCTGCTGCCGTTGTGCACTGCAGAGACGAACGAACCATCACCCAGTGCCATTTGCCTTTTTTTTCTTCAGCGTTAGATTTTTTTCCCTCTCCCTTATGCTTCTGCCTCTACGTTGCCGATTAAAGCCCGCACGAGTCGGGGTTGGCGAAGCACAACTACGTAACGACATAATCACATCCAATACACTGGAAGAAAGAAAATTCATCACACCCTCTTGCAGATTAGCTACACCCTCAGCTACCCTAGCCTTTCCATACCATTGGCTTGGGGAAAGTAAAAGTGCGACGTGATTGCGCTGCAGAGCATGTTGAGGTACTCGATACCACTATCAATGATGTGTTTATTTCAATTTGACTATTGCTGTGATAGTTTAAAGCAATTGCGATCAACTAAAATTTGTCCTTATCACTCAATGGCAAAAGCCAATATCAATCAAGAGCGTGGGCAAAATGGCAAGTATCTAGGTACGTAGCCCGTAACAACCAGAAAACACAACAACATTGCAGATCAACAAACCCCCCATCTCAGTCAATCTCATTCTAGCACGGTAAACAACGCAGTAGCATCCGCCTCCACCAGGAAACTAAGAAACGAAGAGTGCGTAGCGTCACTCGACTGCACCAGCAAGCACGCCAGTGTAGGAGCTACCCTTGCCGTACCCGGTAGCGTCGGATGGATCAATTTTTTCTGCCTCTTTCTGTCGCTCTTCTCAGAATTATTTTACTCTCTGTTATGCCTGCTAACTTTTTTTTTAAATGGGGCGTGTTAATCGAGCTAGGCTGGTCTATGTGCTGGGGTGTAACTCTATGAAACGTCGGTCGCTGCACCTTAGGTGCACTGGGTCCAGCTGTTCTTGCCCATGCCCTTGCCCAGTCAAGACAGCCTCTGCTACTTGAGCTTGTCCTCGGCACCAGCCCAGGTTCTTCCATGCAGGTGCAGAGCACAGTGTGTGGCGTCGCCGAGCGTGGGGAATGGAAACAAGACGGTAATCTCAGCAGTGGATGCGCAAAAAGGGACGAGCATTGCAAGTGCAGCGCATTGCAGGAAGAAGTTACATGTTACAGCGCATCGCATCGCGAGAACAGGAAGGAAAAGGAGATTGAAAAGGACCAGCTTGCAACAAGACTAGACTCAGATCAAGACTCAGAATTTAATTTGCCCTGACAATGCAATACCAGGGGGAAATCGGGGGAAACCACGGGGCGTAAACAAGAGACAATAACAAAACTCAATTAGGAGAGCACGTATCTGATAAGCTATCGCCATTGGATGTGTCTCATCTCTCCAACTTTTTTCGTGGCTGACATGCTGATGGCTGACCATGATGACCTCAGTCACTCGGACTCATCCATGTCACAATAGAAACAATTTGCCTCGATCTTGATACAATACGATGCGCGGGAAAAAGGCAACTCAAACATCAAGCACGACAATAGCCTGGATTGTTGTCTATGTAGCTACATCTAGATAGCGGGTTTACATGGGCCACGGAGTATCAAAAGCCGTTCTAGATTAGGAGACATAAATATTTAGACATTTGTAGTGTCAACTCAGTCAGAACTCTACTAACTCTTTTTTTCCCTACTGCTTCAGAACTGGGTTTGGGGAAATGTCCGCGGACTGTATGGTTTTTAGCTTCCATTTTACGAAAAATAATACACCAGAATCCCCACCACAGAGCGAGTAATTTTACTTTCGTATCCACGAATCCAAAACTTGCTTATCACCGCGGCAAATACAATCATGCTATGCGCGCCAAAAAGCTATCACGAAAGTAACTACCTCCACGGCCTTTTACAGATACAGCACCATGTAGTTCATTATTCAAGACTGTGAGACACTGTGCATCTCCCGACATCGTTGGGCAAGACCCCAGTTGTTGTACGTGGATGCACATCAATCGTAGGCCAGTGCCTCGAATGTATTGCCTCACTACCAGATTTTGCCTCACGATAGCGGCAAGCGATGTACAACTTTGACAACCAGTCCGACCAGCGTTTGAACATGTCGAATACAAAGGCCTGTGGTCTCCTGTGGCACGTCTTCTACTGGGGCCCCGGTACCTCTACTGTATGTCATTGCTGGCTGGGCTTGTACCTGGCGTTGAGCTTCCCCCGATTCCGCTGAGGGATTTTCCTCCATGGGAGGAGACCCCCCCTCCCCCATGCCCATGTGCTCGTTTTCTGTCTTTTCCCGCTGCCTATCGCTGCTTCGTCGAAAGGATGACGACACTGAATTGCCCATCCCCGGCGGTCAGCAAAATCGCGACTCGAGAGACTGGAGAACGGAAAGATGGGAAAGCCATGATAGGCTCCGCCAGGTGAGAGCGATGGAGACAGGCAACGGATTACCGTTTATGTAAAATCCATCAGCCTTGCTTTGAGCTGCCAATTGAGGACCCTTCTTGTATGGGGAAGTAGTTTATCCTCGGGATCGTGTAGCTGAGCTGAGGTTCATTCATGTGTGATTGTGTGATACTGGACAATGACTCAGTAGGCGCATTGAGAACCGAGCCCAGGATCGATGTATCACGTCTACATTATGGTCTTGCATAGATCTTCATACTTTATTCCTTCTTATTTTCATAACCAGCACAACGATATGGGTGACGTTGCGATTTGCGCGCAAAGCATGTCGTTCAATTTCCTAATTTCCACTTCGAAGCAGGTAGTAGGAAATAACGAAGCGTGATGTGGTGGTGACATTAAAACTCGTCCAGTTCACGCGACAAACATCCAGTTAAGTGCATACATATTAACGATCTACTACCCTAGTTACAGTGTATTTGAGACGTGCCCCACGCGATCTACGTCGAAACTGACCTGACTTGGAACTGGTCTGACAATTTCAGTTGGATAGCTTCACAGATTCCGCCCGATGACGACTATGCTGGTCGATTACTCTCGATCTAGATTCGGTCTCCCTCGTGCAAGTTCTTATTCGGCCTATCAGTTGCCTAAACTATTGTTGACCCGGACACGAGAAAGCATAAGGTTAATTGATCCGTGAGTACGAACTACGAAGTACGAAGCACTGTAGTAGTTAGTAGGGGTCCCAGACAGGACCGAAACGGGATCGCCGTGTTTCGATAAGTGGTCGTGATAGTGGTCGTTTTATGACCATCAATCACACGTATCACGACAAGCTTTTTACCACTGCAGTGGCCCAGAGTGCCAAAGGCGCTCTGCAGTCTACTGCCCTGCTTCACCAATCGAGCATGCATTGTCCTCCTAGTCATGGCCTTGTCGCGCGATGGCCTGTTATGACGGAACATTTCCAGGTTCAGATGGAATAAGGACAACCCGCCAGCATCCATCGCTCGCAAGGCGCAAATTGTGACCGCTGAATGGTTGTCATGCTCAATCGCCTTATCGGCAGCTGATGAACCTATGCCAGCCTTGGCAATTTGCTTGGGCTTGGCTTTCAAAGTACGGTGCGAGATACGGTCTTATTCATGACATGGGTGAACTTCTGCAGGGCCTCGCCTGGGCTGGATCGGCTTGGCCCTGCCAGCCTGCTCCTGGAACCCCCGTCTTTGGCCTTGTCCGCGTCCGTCTTTGAACGACACCGAGGAGATTCATCTTGCACCTTGCACGCTCAATCTTCCACGCATGAAGCGCCGCTATTAACGTCCCACGATCTAGCCTGCGGGTGAACGCGGGCGATTGGGGTGAGTTTGGCTGAACGCTGGAGTTTACCTGGATATTAGCCACATTAGCATTAGCATCGTAAATTAGGCCATTCCATGCCTGGAACTCCAACTCCATCTCCAAATTGCAAAACGGCAGCCTGCCTAGTCCGCCTCAAGCCCTGTCCCAACGCCTACGGGACCGAGCCTTGCCCAGCTCTAGCGTGCAAAAACAGCGCACATCAAAAATGCTTGACACAAATACCACGATGCAAGCGAGCTCCCATAGTGCGGGGTTGAGCTCGCTTGTTTCTGTCACCGCCACTCGAGTGAGGTATTATTTAGTGACCATCACAGCTGCTGCAGGCGTGCATAACCTAGGGATCCGGTGCTGCACAAGCTGGAGCCGCGGTTCTTGGAATTTTTCTAGAAGCCGGCCTCTCCATGCTGACCCTTTCGCCCTCCCACCCACTACGCTTCGCATCCCGTAGCTACTTCGCGATATGACGGACCAAAAAAGTCTTGTCGCCTCTCGCCAAGTGGCCAAGTCGATTCCAGGCCCGTGTTCTCCTTGTCGCTCCCATGTCTCTGTTGAGCTCGCACGAATGCCCCCTGCAAGTCCGTGAACTGAACCCCGTCAGCTTCAGGGCACCCCAGGTCATGCCCCAGAGTCGCCAATAGAACCCCCCGACACTCTACGTCATTGAAATAGCTGTCGTGATCCTGCTGTCTGGTGCTGGTGTGTGCTCTAGAAACGGGAAAACGATCCAAAAAGAAAGGTGAGACACATTCGACAACCCTCAGTCGTCAGTCAGACTCATCCAAGCTGGCCACCGAACACCGGCCTCGCCCTTTCGCGGTTTTGTTTTCTCTCACCTTGTCACATCCACAATCCACAAACCATCGGGTTTGATGTGGGGGCCTCCATGTTTAAACTGGGGGGACATGGTTGCTTTCTTCCGCGGCTTTCCAACTCTTATCCAACAGGAACTGGCCTTTTGGTCGGCGCTTTTTTTACCGCGACCTCCGGCGAGTGGGTGTCGGTCGCCATCGGGTTTGGCGCCGCCGCTGCCTCGGTGTGTCAATGGGTGATAGATGGAGTACCCCACGGGCAATTCGCGGTGTGCTAATGTTCTCCTCGGTCAATCCTAAATGGGTGATGGTCCATGAGAGACAGTGCTCGGTAAGTCCTTTTCTGATCACGAACTTGTCAAGCTGAAGGAGTCTGAGTCGCCAATAGCGGGTCGGATCTTCTTCAGCGAGTCGTTCACCGCACAAGATGTAGCGCTCCACTGGTGTTTCTGGCTTTTGGAACTGGCTTTTAGACCTTGGGACTGGCAATGCTAGGTCCCTAATTTTACAGTACACAGGTGCTGTCTCGTTCAGGGACCAACGTTTGGCCTTATTCAGATATCGTTATTCGTTATCAAAAATATCTGATATGCAGTGGTACATGCTGCCGACCGCGCGTAAACATGAGCCTCAGTGGTTGTACAGCAATGGCTATGTTGTCTCTAGGTCAGTCTTCACTGTGTAGGTACCCGGTTGGTTCTGTCGCAGTATACGGAGTAGACTATCCTTACCTAATATTCGTCACCGTCAGGGTCAACTTGATACAAACATTACCCTACATCTTAACGATATTGATATACATTATGACTACGGAGTAGATACAAAGGTTATTTCGAGTAATAAAACAAAGATAATTACAACATTACAGTATACAACTCGTTATCTCTCAAGTCCACTAAACCACCGACGAAGCCGATCCAACTCAATCCCATTGGGAGATTTGCATCATGCAGCTCTATCATGAAGCTTACGTCTTAGACGTGCACACTGGTGTGAGTAGTTTTCTTCCAGAAGAACTTGGCACACATGCAGCCTACATACGAGGGAAAAAAGCTCGAAAATACACGTATATCTCCGTGTCATGCCATCGCCTCAAATTGAACTCTATCCAATCCCCTTTCACGGTTGATGCCAAGTAACGAGGCATTTCTTGACTGCATATTCGTGCATCTCCCCCATCTTTGCCTGGCTTTGGGCGGATCCGGGGTCGCCCGGGAGGCGCTCGAGCTAGGAGGTTGGCGGGCAGGAGGGCACCCTGAAAAACGATCGAAGGAAGCAGGTCAATTGATTATGGTGATTGGTCGGCTCATCTCATGAGGGAATTGGAGACCGTGAAACAGGCCAAGCAAATGGACTCGACCTAGAACTCTAGTAATATCGCTCACTCTATTTGAAGCTCCTGCGTAAGACAGAGTAGGTGGTCTTGGTCACTGAGAAGATATCTACGAATGTATTAGCCACAAAGGGGTAAAACCTCAACAAGCATCAAAGCACAGAGTACGGATACAGTGACAGCCGCTGTAACTACAACGTACTAGACCAGCTGCCTTTAGGTAATAGTGGCACACTGCCGCGGGAAGCATGCGGGATATTGATGAGCTTAATGTCAAATATGGAAGGACTCAACGCTAGTCATTGGCTGCACCTTCCATATTCTGAGATCTACCCCAACACAAACCACCTCCTAGGCTCCTTCTATCTTGGGACAGTCCAAATGCCACCGGATTCTTTTCTTCCCTTCTCTCCTTTCCGCCTCACTATTCTTATCTCCATATTCAGAGAGACTCAGAGAGGCCAGACCGCGCCGTCAACAACACCGCCTTCACCCCAGTTTCCTTGGCGACAGACTACAGTCGGACAGTGCACGATTGCGGAGAGAAACTTCCTTGTTCACCACGATTCAAGGGACCTCACGTATGGAGTCGGAGTGACCTTAGCAGGCACCAGGTCCTGGCTGTCTCTCAGGCTTTCCCAGCCTCTTCTCCGATTTTCTTATTCATGCTCGCTCCGCCGTAGTCTGGGGTAGGACTATTGGTCTGCTAGTGTCTATGTGCTAGGAGAGAGCATGGACTTCAAGCTCAATGGTCCTGGGCCTGTTTGCGCCTCAGCTTGTCATCCCTTGTGTACCAACGAACCAGGGCATCGTGAGCATGAACAAGAGACGTGGAAGATATGTCGAATCATACTGTTACCGCCTCTGCTGACGTTACTTGTCTGAGGCTGAGGCGGTCTATCAATAAGTCATGGGTAACACGAAAACGAAAAATGATGGGTGAAACTGGCACGATATTGTTCACACGTCATGTTAATGACACCCAACTCTATTTACAGAATGGGGCAGTCTCGAAAGCTCTCCGTTGTCTTCTACAGACCATCTGTCTTGTGATTATGGCACACTAAGTACTTGCCTGCATGTGCGAGACAAGCAGCCGATGTGGCTGGCCTTGAGATGTCGAAACATTAAGCTTCAGCCTGTTCTCCAACTCCTGACCCCAATGACCCCAAAGGAACAACGCAAATTGAAATGCAGGGATTGTCAACTGCCCGCATACAAGACCCGCTTGTATCGATCCAAGGCGATTTGGCTTGCACGCGACCTTCGGCACTCGTTGAACTGCTGCTGTACTATTGGCCGGCTCTGCATGAAATCCTACACTGTACTTCACAAGTCCAAAGCTTGCTCGCCAACCACACTGTACATAATCAGGGTCCGTCTGATTACAAGACTCTCAATTTCACGGAAGCCGCGGCTATCATGGTCTTCAAACATTGGGCATGATCTAGAGCATGATAATACAGAATGTTATCGAAGCCTCACCGGACTGGACGAAATGACTAGGGCGTAGGACCGATAACTTTGGTTTGGTGGAAAACTGGCACGGTGCTCTCACATTTTTTATCCACCATGATGGATGCTGGTTCCTGAGATCCACTTCTTTCCCATTCCACTAACTTAGCTCCTTGACTTACCGCGGCTGGCCGTACCATGTCTTTAAGGTACCGAGTACCAGCCGAGTCGAGCGCTCAGAAAGCCCAGGCCCTGTCAATGGTCGGATATTACTTCCAGTTCTCCCAGGCCAAAGATAGTGAGAAGAAGCACGCTAAGCGCCCCAAGCTAGAGGCTCCAGACGCGGCTTTTTTGTTATTTTCTTTACGTGTTGGTTGGTAAATTGGTAGATGATGCTGACTACCCACTCGTTATCACTTGTCGGTGCCAAATTGCCTCGCCGTTGGCTCGCACGAGCAAATGAGGCTCTTGCGTTGAGTGCGCCAGCTCCCCCATAGCGGGCAATCTCCACGAGCGCTGCCCCGTTTATATCTGGCATTCTATCTATCCGTGCCGTCATTACCGAATTGCACATTTACCCGTTGAATCGCGAATCGACGAGTCCCCTGGGAGTTTTGCAAATGATGTCAATGCCTTGGTCTGGAGGCACTGAGAGAAATTGAACGTTCAACGGCTGGATGGCTTTGGCATGTTACCTTACCTCCGGCCTGAAACAAACCCGTCGGATATCCAACGACGGTGTGTCCGCCTTTGGCATAATCGGGATTGGCGTTTATGAAAGTCCAGGTCTCGATCTTGCCGGTCCTGGCCCATATCACCAGTGTTCTTACTTCCAAGACAAGCTAGCGGCTTTTCCATTTCATGACAAGTCGCAAAGGTTGTAACGAGGCTCTGCCGTGATTTGAATAGTTGCGCACCACGTCTTTACACCATGTTGGAACCTGGTCGTTTAGAGCCCATACGAGGTAGACCAGGATCTGTGATCGTCGATGGATAGCACCTTAGCGGTCAGCTCCAAAACGATACTTTCCCTACGTCGCAATTGAGAAGAGAAGGAGATAGGTTCTCTAGTTCTGTCCCAAAGGGATTTCTTCATGCCCCACGAGTCTCCAAATTTTGGCGTGGGATTTGATGGGGAAGGATCCTTTCTCGCCGGCTAAGCTGAGCTTTGGCTAGTAGCTACCTAGTCAGGAAAGGAAAACTGGAGCGTGCAACTCATGCAATTCAATCATGAATGGATGGGCCTGAGGCTGCCAGAAGACCCTGCATCTCATTCCGACAAGTAATTCACTCATACAATGTCAAGCGACTCGTGCACAAGACAATGATATCGCGCAAGTAGCCACGGGCGTCGGCAGCCACATCCGTGTTAAACCCGTCTCACAGCGGTCATCAAGCTTGGAATCAGGGCACTGTTTTGTAACTGGGGTCAAGCGCGACTCGCGACTTGCAGAATATCATGGAGCCGAAGGCAGATATACGCCAAGTCAAGCAAACATCCGTGGGCCTGTTTTGACTGTCTCGATGCTTACACCCAAGGAAGTGACCCCCGGATCTTGGCCGGAAGTCCAGTTCAGCATCGGGTTGGGCGGGATTGTGAGGTATCAACTCCCCCCAACATATGTGTATATTTCCATCGTCGCAAACCATGTTCTGAGACAACTCGAGTTGCAGGAGGGGCATTTTGTTTATTGGCCGTTTCCATGTAGCTGCATTGGAGTCCTTTGAGCCAATCCTGACTTCCGTCGCTCCGGCCACGCCAAGATTCGTGAAGCGACGAACAATCGGTTGATGAAACAACTTTTTACCTTGATCGTTGGACGGTCAAGTGCAGTCGCTGATTGAAACCAGGGCGTTCACTTGGCACGGCAATTGCTGTGACACAATTGAGATGAGCCAAACCATCAAACAATCGCATTGGCCGTGACGCTCTTTCTATGGCGCATAGCTGCGCTCTTGAGAATAGTCACGATATGTCATCCAAGACATGCCCGGAGTGGTGAGAAATATATTCGATGATCTACCCACTACTGCTTCATCCTGCGTCGTCTTACACTTGGCCTTGGTCAAATACTACTGTAAGACGCCCCCTCGATCACCTTTCCGCCCTGCAGTTAAGGCACTGCCGTTGCAGAACTTTGCATCTGTACTTCGTGACACGACCGCTGGCTGGCGCGCAAGTGTCGTCAGTCTTGTGTCGCCTGAAGACGCAATTCCAGTTACTGGCCACATGTACACAGGGCATATATAAAAGCCTCAATGGATTGCGACGCGCGGTGTTGATCCTTGGTTTAGTTGTTGACATAGTCTGCAACGACTTACATGACGCATCCTCAACTCGGATTCCGATATATGCTGAGGACATGCGTGTTTCTTTTCTTTTCGCCCAGCCCTATCGTACTCTCAAGTCGATAGCGCAGATCATGCCAGATACCAAGGCGGCGACTACCGATGCCAATACTTTTTGATGCTGCATCATGGACCTTGTCTCTTGGCTTGTGGTCCCTTCAAAACCAGAAAGCCAAGAGCCAAGAACTGTTTGTCGTTCTCGATGCTCAGTTCCCATTGTTGCCACCATATAATACGATAATGGCAGTGCTTCTATCTCGTGTTCTGCTATACCAAGACTCACCCCAAGGCGGATGTGCCGGGCTTTGCTTATGGATTCTCATCTAGACTTACAGAAGCACTGAGGATTCGTCTGCATCATTGACATGCATGCCCACACATGCATGTTGGGTCTGGGCAGCAGCATTCCTCATTGTCTAGACCGTTGTGAAGCGGCGTTATTGTTATCAAATTCTATGGCCTGGCCGTTACGAGTTTACTCTTGCGCTATTGCTTTCCGGAATGTTCTCTCTTTGATTTCCTGTTCCACTGAGGCACAGTTGACAAAATTGACAAAATTGTTTACCCCGTTGGTGTATTCAGTGATAGGCCCACGTTCGGATGGCTCCGTGATGCTCCGATTGCTTTAGCTGTCGGATTTTGCCTTTTTTCCACCTCATGCAGGTGCTCGCTCAGTATCCGCCAAGGTTTTCTGGATCTCTCTGGATTTGGCTTGGGCTTTGGAGATGGATGACCTGCATGCACGATGAAGGGGCCGAAGACCCCAGAGTGGCTCCGTTAATTTCGGGCGTGAACAAGAACATGTTTGTTTTCCTTTTCCAAGTTGCAATTGAAAGGAGAGGCGGTGGGTATGGAGTAAGATTACAGCGTTCTTTGGGCGTGGGATGCTGTATAGACGGCATATTATTTCTGGTTTCAGCGCGGAGTCTTTACTGCAATTGTTTGGCATGCAGTCGGATATTGCGCTGGATCCAAACTGTGGATGAAGGGCTCCGCATGGTGGTTAGTGTTTGCTCAAAGGGTTTAGCACAGGACAGGAGAGCGCATTTGTGATACTAATTTTGGGGCGCAAAGACAATTGCGATATGTGTCTTTTGTTAAGTCAAGAGTCAACAAGCAAGACCTGTCGGCAACGATCGTCAATTACCCTACCCCTGTGCTCTGTAGTGTCTTGGTTGTTTTGTTTATCTGCCGTCACATGCACGTAATTTCGAGGCTTAAGGGGGTGACAAGGTCACAGCCAGTCGTTGTCCTGAGTCATTGTACATACCTTGTCTCAAATAATAATATCACTAACAAATACAGCTTCAAATAACGACTATCAAACTTTGTCTATCTTTCCAGGAGCAGTTATCAATTCTTCGTCTAACGTCAATACAACGTTTGCTAGTCAGGGGGCAAACACGCACTATACCCCAAACCACCCCCCACGGGGTCCGATACACCTAACCTTGTTTTTTCTACTGGTTTTTTTTCCTCTATGAGTTTAAGAACAAGGTATGATACTTTATTGAATAGCAGAAGGCCCGTCTATTGGAAACTGCTCTCGGTGAATTACTAGTCATGTCCGTCGCAGACTTTTCTGCTGCCTAAACCCTGTCGATCTTAACACGGAAATGTCACCCGTAAACGTCGTGCTTGTTTTCGTATCCCAACTACCGACGGTGAGGTGGCCTTGGGATCGTCATTTGATTACGGTGGTTAGATGGTCCTGCAACAGAGATTCTACTAGTTGCAAACACTTGTATAACTCGCGTCGTCTTGGCAGGTTTAGAGGGCGATAGTTGAAGGTATTGAGAAATGGCTTGATGTTGGCTAGACAAGGGATGTGGTGATCTGCATCGCTTTGACGTGCTGTCACGGAGGGTTGTTTCTGAAGATTGGCGGTATGAAGCTAGCTTTAAGCTTGTGTTTAGTTTACTTTGTACGTGTTTGTTAAATTACCTCCGATGATCAACTTGGTAGCTTGTGATATTAGTGTGCAGTGAGTGTGAAGTACAGGGTAGCTACATATGAGTTGGACTCGTTGAAGCATAGCATATACTCTTATGTATTGTCGATAAGACAGAGTAATTACGCTATATGATATGTAATTCACCAATACGAGCCGATCTCTCGTCAAAATGATTGGAACTGTCGAGTTGGGTTGACGGACGCTTGGGGTAGTGCAAGTAGGAGTCCATTTACATGTTTTCACGACACGAATCCTTGCAATAATCTGACAGTAGCTTTGCGATAGCTTTCACGACGGGATTATAAGAGATTAGTATGACAATACCTCAAAAATAAGTGGCTTGTGATGTTCTTTTACGATATAGCCTCATGAAGAGTGGTGGATAGAATACTCGAGAGCTTGTGAAGACTCATCATACATAATACGAGACCAGCATGAGCAAATTCCACAGAATCAGTATAAATTAAACTACTCATAAGCTGTCTAATAAAAAGATTGAATAGTATACTGGGTACGCATGCCGACCGTCAAAATTGAGTGTTCATATATCAGCATGGCATACCTCCGTCTTAACCACCCAGGTCCTCAATGTTACAAGATGACCAATAGAATCTCACTGGTAAGCAGAACATAGCATATTTAGTATACTAGAGGTCTAACGGAATCACTATCATGACAGATGTTTTGGCGTTTCAGACTAGGAGTGTTTATCTAAGGCATAGGGTAGCCAACTTGGGATCTTGCACCACCACGGATGACTCCTCTGTTCAACTAGGTACATGAGAACACTAATCATGGACATAAATATGGCTAGTATCGGATGATAGATGGTATTCGATTTGAATGAGGTATTGATTATAACCTCTCGTAGCTTGCTCTGGTACACGTAGCGCTGTGCTGAATTGCATACCCTCCCTATACACGCCATTCGGAACATGATCGTGGTTATTCTGTCCAGAGGACACCACAACAGCTTTTGGGGTTGATCATTTGTTCAGTGGCTAAGAAGCAGAACACAAACATACAAAAGTAAACATGATAATGCAAAAACAAATGAACCATGATAGTGTATGTAAGAGCATTTAGTGCCGCTTCATTTTCTGTCTGGACCCCTCTCTGCAATGGCAGTACACAAGACATTCGATGACATATAGACATTATCATTTCCGTGGAAGTACTGAGCATCGCATTCCTGTAACAAAATGGGCATAGGCCTAGCCAACTTATACATATAAGACCTGATTGCGTTGCCGTCGATGTGTTAGAGTTACCCGGTAGTCATTCGTGCTACCTGGATCAATAACCTCACAAAACTACTTCACAAAAGGACCATATTCTATACGGAATATCGAATAACTTTTCATACTGGTAGCCAACTTAGCTACATGGTCTTCCCGACCCTCATTATTAACAAAAAAACATACGGCCGTCACTGCGCCTGTACCAAGCCTACTCCCCCGGTTGTTTGCATGCTCAATGCAATGCAAGATGCCGTTCCCGCAAATATTCTCCCTTGGAGAACGTCTTGGAACTACGTTGCCAGCGCTGCCACCGTCCTTTTTGGTCAGGAGACCGGGGAATCAACAACAAAACGACAAATGTCCTCCCATTTCCGTACCCTGGGTATCATTAAGTAACTATGCGTATCCGTCCGTCGAAACAAAGCTTCCTCAGTTGGTGGGATCGGGAAATGAGAAACCAGCAGGGAAGTTGGGCATGCCGTTGGGCAGTGTGCCAATACCAAAGGGAAACGTAGAAGAGACGCCCTGCCCTTCCTGGGGGAGATCACGGTGATCGTCCTGGCGATGGTATTGGCCGTTGGCGCTGCCGTTATCTCGGCTTCGGCGCCATCGGGAGAGATCCTCTTCCCGGTTGCGAGTTGACTTGGGTCCGTTGCTACCGCCCTTGTCCGTCTGCATGCGTCGGCTGATGGCCTTGGATGATACTCCGGCTCCAATCTCGATATCGGGCTCCTCCACCGAAAGACCAGACTCAATGGGTTGTCCACCGCTGCCACCATAGGGCGCTGTCAACATCCACTTGCGATCGGCTTCCGTCAGCTTGTGGATAGGAATAATGCTAACACCCGTTTGGTAGTCACTGCAGTCTCGAGGACCAAAGCCAACACCCCAGCGAGTCTGAAAAAGTTAGCTTAAGTCACAATACTATCAAAAAGATGGAGTCACTTACACGAAGAGGTACTTCCAGGTTGCGAGAATCCTCAGTACCCTTCTTGGCCTTGACAGCGTCTTCTCGGCTCAACATCTTGACAAATGCATGCCGCTTGTCTTTGTTGACAATGCAGGTTTGCACAGTACCAAAGCGACCAAAGATGGCGCGCAGCTCACTCTCGGAGCAGCTAATTACTTTTGTTAACAAATGCGTCACATACAACGGGGCCGGGATGCACGTACGTTACTCCGCCGACAAACAGTGTTCGGCTAAAGACCTTGATGTGTCCAGATGGAAGGTCTTGATCATATTCAACCCATTTATCGGCTGGGCCTTGTTCGTGAAGCGGGGTTTCACTTCGACCCCGGTGTCCGTGAGGGCTACGTTGGCGATAGTCACCTCCGCGGCGGTCATCGTGACGGCCACGGTTAGGGGAATCACGACTATAGTCTGGGCGATCACGTCCATTTCGGGGCGAGCCACGGGCACCCCAGCCACGATCGGGAGATCGCGAACGGGATCTTCCATGGTATCCGGTAGGAGATCTTGTATGGCCGTAGCCTGACATACGTGAATCATCTGGTTTCCCCGAAGGACCACCCCATGCAGGCTGACCAGGAATAATAGAGTTCTGCGCATAGGGAAGAGGCTGCTGAGCTGGAGGGGCAGCGCCAGGCACAGGCATCCCAGTCAAGCTCTGGATCAGAGCGGGGATTTTATCAAATGGAATACCTTGGTCAGCGAGCGCCTTGATCATCATGAGCTGCTGCTGTGTATTAGGGTCAAGTCCAAGACCAGGGGCCGCGGCACCAGGCATTACCCCGTTGATTGGGTTAGGTGGATTACTCGGGTTGTTTACAGGAGAACCTGCATATCCATTTTGATTTGCCATATGCGGAAGGCCAAAGGGGAGGGATGGCACATTCACAGGCTGCGAAGTCTGAGGATATGACACAGGCGGCATGACAGGCGCTACTGGCTGAGGTGGCACATGAGGAGGCATGCTATACGATGCTGTAGGAGCCGGCAGAGGGTTAGTCGGGGGAGCGCTCGTGGTTTGACGAGCCATATTAGCGAGAGCCTCTAGAATAGATGAACCGCTGGGAGCAGGAGGAGCAGCGGGGGCTGAAGGAGCGGGAGTAACAGAAGCGCTGCCCCGATGCGAGCTCAGCATGTTGGAAGGCGGGCTACCAGGGGGAGTTGTCGATTGATCTATAACATCACATGTTAGACTACATGTTTATCGCGGTCGTTGAAGCAGTACTGCCTAGGCATATAACGCCTGGCATGATACTGGCTGGGTATGTGAATAACGTACTCTGTGGTGGTGCGCTGAGCTTCTCTCTAAAGGATTCAAGCATTGGTGTAGGGAATGTTTGGCCCTTTTCCCAGATGTCAAGGAGTTTCTTAATCTTTTCCTACAAGATGGACTATGTGTGAGTTACGATCCAAAATAGCAGTACGGAGTTCAAGCATGTCAAGAAACGAGAGGAGGGGCGCCGATCAAGGCGCCTTGCAAGATGCTCCACGATGCGCAGTACATGACACTCGTTGGGTGCCAGCTACATGAGGGTGATGATCAAATATGCGTACCTTTTGTTCTTCGGGGGCGGTTTGCAGGATGTCATTCATCAAAACGGGCATGAGTTCTGTCACTCGGTTGACGCCAGCGGCATAGGTTCCATCCGGGGCAGAGCTGTTTATTGCCTGTGCCTGGGCCTTGGCTTGCTCGAGCCATTTCCGGGTTACAGAGTCTACGACGTAGAGTACCCCCAACTTGTGTGTTCCTGGTGCCTTTTTGAAGTGTGTGTAGATCTTTTGGATAAGGACGGATTCGGACTGTAAGGGCAGGCGGTTAGAATGAACCGATACTGGAGATATGTCTGGTACAAAGTCTTACCTGGATGTTGGAAACGCAGAGCGAGGTCAGACTGGTGATGCGAGATCCGGATACGCCTGGCGGCTTTAGGTTGAGCATAGCCTGGAGGCCAGCCTCCAAATCCGCAACTGCGGAAGCCATGATGATTTGATTGATTTGATTTGATTTGATTTGACTTGACTTGACTTGATGCGATACGGTCTGTGTAATAGACTAGGAGTAGTCCACGAACTACGCGCGATGCCTCAAGAATTGCACTCAGATACGACCCGAGAGCGAAGTGTCCAGAAGTGGGCGTCACCACCTGAAATAAAATGCCTGCAGCACGGGAGAGAAGCAAAAGAGATACAGGAGAAGAATTTCTGTCTGCACCAAGTTTTCTTTACCGCGATGTTCAGGTACGAAAGAAAAAAGCTTAAGCGGGTCCTTCCTTAGGTGGGCAGGTAGAGAATTTTCTTTTACGCAGTCGCGACCGGCGAAAATAGTAGTACGAGAAGAGCCCAGATTATAAGAGCTAAGCCTTTGAGTTTCTGCAACGCAAATTCAAGAGAAGGCAGGCCTCCGGAGTACGATACGGTACGGTACGACTTGTGTGCGAGAGAAGCTCTTCTACTGTTTTGTTTGCGTCAGAAGCGCGACGAGTCACGAGATTGTGTGTGCAGCGGCAATAAAAAAAAGCCCAACAGAGACCGTCGAGGACGGAGTTGTCAAAACTAGCGACAAAGATCGATAAAATGAGTAATGCACGGAGATGGCAGCGCAGGGAGTTGCTTGTGCTTGTTGGTGGTCGATGAGCGATGCTGCTGCTCTTGTGTTAAGGTGACGACGATGATGAGACAGGAGGATGAAGTGGGAGGAGGAAAGGCGAGGCGACTGAGCATGACAGGTGGGGCAGGCTTTTTAACTGTTGCGGTTGGTTCAAAGTTGCTGTCTTTGTTCCGGTGCGTTGGCAGTTAATCCGGCGATAAACCTGAAAATCTTGCAAGTATTTCGAGTCACGTGAAGACTAATGAGACACTCTATCAACAGTTGAGTCTTGTGAATGCAGATAACGCCCTACCTACGAGGTAGTTGAGGTGTAATCAAAGCAAAATACGTACTGACTACCTAGCTGCATTGATAGCAGTAACCAAGTCTGCTCTTAGCTCTTGTTATTTACTCTCTCTACTTGAGGTGTTTACGGTCAACAACAACCATAAATTCTCTTATTAATTAACCGCACCTCCGTCTTGTATCCGCCTCAAATTTGGTGTTAGTGCATGATAGAGCCTTGGCCAACAGATAGCCAAACGAACAAGCCCAGTCTCAAAAGGAAAGTATCACCGTGACAGCGCGAATTACCTATGGTTGAGCTCTTGTGGTACGTACGTAAAACTGAAAGAAACGCACGCCCTTGGTTTACACGCTACGGGAATATACAGCCTTTCCCAATATTGTACCAAATCAAACAAGGATCTAATAGGCGCCTGGGCCATGAAGCGATACGTGAAACAGATGGCTGAGGAATAATAGCAGATTCCCGAGGCCCACGATACATTTATGATACTCAAAGTGCATGACAAGAAATCCCATGTGGTTGTTCATTCGAAGTGATACTAAGAGTAAGGAAGATCACAAGACAAAATAGCCGATAGTGGTGTTCTTGTAACAACCGAGGTGACCGGATGATCGGAAATACGGCATGAAGAAGGCCTGCGCAAATGGTTATCAATCAGATCAAAGCATCCATAGATATATTCTCTTAATACACGGCGGCTAGAAATAGGAGCTGTCCGGATGGAAGGGGAGGTTCGGAGTCCGCTCTGGGGCCCGGCGATGGAGAACGGTAGTTCCGGGCGACAACCTCGTGAAGTGAAGTGCCTGTCTGACGTCAAATCCACAGCTACGATAATCGCCAGCATGACCGAGGTCCTCCGAGCACTGACACTGACACTGACACATCCAACAACACGAATCGAGCAAAATTGTCCATTGCTTCCTAACTCCACTTGTTCTTTCAAAGGGGCTCGTCCAGTGGAGCCAAGAGCAATTCGACTTTATGATGGATTGTCAATAACCGGATAACGAGAAAACAAGCGAGCGGGACCCGTCCAGGTCTCCCGAAAGTTGTCATGATGGAGCCTTTTCAGCGAGGCAGAAATGCACTAGATGTAAGCAACAAGGGCAGGGTCTTGTTAGCAGCATCTTGAACACACTGTCATTGCTTCTTCAATTTCCACGTTGCTGCAGTCTATTGTCAACGTCAAGTGAGGACGAACACCTCCCAAGCGTAGATCTCGTGCCGAGATGCAGCCGCGAGCCCTTTCTCATCCTGTCCAAACCAAGCCAAGCAAGGCCAAGCCAACACAACCCCCAGACACAAGCCTGGACTAGCTGTTGGGGTTCCATCCTAACAACTCGGCCATTTGGGGGAGGGCTTGGAGTGTGTCGAATTGAAGGAGAGGAACGGCGGGAGAGGAGAGGCAGGGATTGGACTGAAATTTTGGGGCTTGCAGGTTGGGAGGGTCCCGCGGTAAATGTTCCTCTAGAGTAGTAGCTCGTCCGTCACTTTTTTTTGGCCTGTGCAACCTCATCAAAAAAAATCAAGAGGACAGCATGGCATTCGTCCAACGGCAGTGGATTGTGAGCGTTGGGGGACATGTATTTCCGGTGATGCACTGTAGGTAAAATGAATGCATGGTGTTTAAGGCTGGGAGGGCATAACCACAACCGCTGTGGCCACGATACGATATCAACGAATACCACTCACCTCCCAGGAATAGATGACGAAATGGATAGCTGAGCACGTCAAAAGAGGGTGCTGTGCTGTAGCGAGCTCTGATGTAATTACTCACTGTCACTCAGATTAGATTGCACTGGACTGAAGTCAATTCTCCAAGACCATGACATTTAGCAGCTATGAAGGAAGCTCTTACTTATACCGCCCCGCAGAGGCACTTCCTTACAATAGCTACATATCATGTCGTCTTCATGATGGATGTCCTGGGCCTAAACCCCAGTAAGAAGAAGCAAAGAAAGACAACAAACCCATCGGTTGTCCCCAGAAACGCCCCCCTCCCCCTGGCAAATCGGCTCGAGACGAGGCAGAAGAAAAAAAACTCGCAGTGTTAGGTGACCCCCTGTAAATCCAATCCGTAGAGGAAAACCGGACTGCCTGCACTGTATCGTGCCCCATAAGTCCCGCTCGATGCTTCATGGCCCCCCCGTGCCCCCGTGCCCCCGGTCCCCGAGGTTCAGAGCGAGCGGGAGACCTGGAAACGGCAGAGGTAAAAGGTACTCACAGCTACGGTAGAGCCAAGGTGAGAGGCGATGTCACAGATGGGGTACCGGTTTTTTTCCATTTGTGCCTCCCTCCAGTCCCGTCTGTGGAAACTTGAGCTTGAGCCTGCGCCTTTTTTTTATTCGACCTGGCTTATTCGTACTTGAACCTCTTCCTCCCCATCCATTACTTTTCTCCCCTCCATCCCACCCTTTATATACCTGTCCCTCTCCCCTCCGGTATCTCCGCCTGTTGATCTCCTGTCCTGCTCTTGCTTTGCACTCGTATCTTCGTCTGCATACCTATAGTCCTCACAATGGCTTCCGTTACCCGTCTCAGCAACGCTGCCCTCCGGGCTTCCCTCCGCTCTTCTCCCATCAATGGCTCCGTCTTCAACACCATTCGATGCTACTCGGCTAAGACTCAGGTATGTTAACCTCGGATAAAGTCCACAGACGTCATGGCTCTTGGCCCATTGACGATCATGAACACTCAAGACAAACAAGACAAAGCATATGCTAACTATCATCGTCACAGACCCTGAAGGAGCGATTCGCCGAGCTTCTGCCCGAGAAGATTGAGCAGGTCAAGGCCCTCCGCAAGTCAGTCGCATTCTATTCCCTCGGTCTATTGTTTGCCGAAGCTCGGGCCCGAACCGAGCCTCATGCTTGCAAACCAGGGCGAAACTATCAGCAATTGAATAACCAGACTAACATTACTGTAGGGAGCATGGTTCCAAGGTCGTCGACAAGGTCACTCTTGACCAGGTCTACGGTGGTGCCCGTGGCATCAAGGCCCTCGTCTGGGAGGGTTCCGTCCTCGACTCTGAGGAGGGTATCCGATTCCGTGGCAAGACCATCCCTGAGTGCCAGGAGCTTCTCCCCAAGGCTCCCGGTGGCAAGGAGCCTCTTCCTGAGGGTAAGTGAAGCCCCGTCGCAGAAATGCGCACAAAATGAAAACCCATCATGAATGCTAATAAACCGCGCAGGTCTCTTCTGGCTTCTCCTGACCGGCGAGGTCCCTACCGAGCAGCAGGTCCGCGACCTCTCCGCCGAGTGGGCTGCCCGCTCCGACCTCCCCAAGTTCGTCGAGGAGCTCATCGACCACTGCCCGACCGACCTTCACCCCATGGCTCAGTTCTCCCTGGCCGTCACCGCTCTCGAGCACACCTCCAGCTTCGCTAAGGCCTACGCCAAGGGTATCAACAAGAAGGAGTACTGGGGCTACACCTTTGAGGACTCCATGGACCTCATTGCTAAGCTCCCCAACATCGCTTCTCGCATCTACCAGAACGTCTTCAAGGGCGGAAAGGTCGCTGCCATCCAGAAGGACAAGGATTACTCCTTCAACTTCGCCAACCAGCTTGGCTTCGCTGACAACGCCGACTTCGTCGAGCTTATGCGTCTCTACCTGACCATCCACACTGATCACGAGGGTGGTAACGTCTCTGCCCACACCACTCACCTTGTCGGCAGTGCTCTCAGCTCTCCTTTCCTCTCTCTGGCCGCTGGTCTCAACGGTCTTGCCGGTCCCCTCCACGGTCTGGCTAACCAGGAGGTCCTGAACTGGCTCACCGAGTTCAAGAACTCCGTCGGCGACGATCTCAGCGACAAGGCCATCACTGACTACCTCTGGTCCACCCTCAACGCCGGCCGTGTCGTCCCCGGTTACGGCCACGCCGTCCTCCGCAAGACTGACCCCCGTTACATGGCCCAGCGCGCCTTCGCCCAGGAGAAGATGCCCGAGGACCCCATGTTCAAGCTCGTCTCTCAGGTCTACAAGATCGCCCCCGGTGTCCTCACCGAGCACGGCAAGACCAAGAACCCCTACCCCAACGTTGACGCCCACTCCGGTGTCCTCCTCCAGTACTACGGTCTTAAGGAGGCCAGCTACTACACCGTCCTCTTCGGTGTTTCTCGCGCCATTGGTGTCCTTCCCCAGCTCATCATCGACCGCGCTCTCGGTGCCCCCATCGAGCGACCCAAGTCCTTCTCCACTGACAAGTGGGCTGAGCTTGTCAAGAAGCTGTAAGGCAATTAAAAGCGAAAGCGAAAGGGAAAACGGAGTGTTCGGGAGAGTAATGCCTAGAATATGGGCAGAATGGATTGCCGAGTCGATGGCATTTGTACAACACAATGGGACTGTTTTAGTTTAGTAATGGGCAAGTCGTCGCAGGAGCGCCGATTGAAATGAAATGATTTAACAGTTAATTTTGGAATCTACGTCTATGTGTCTACGATAATTGCGAGTTGTTGATTACAGTTGACCTGTCTGCAGATAATGCTTCTTAGTCAATTCGCGATGGTGTCCAAAGTTAGTTTTGTGTGGGGATTATTGACCCCATGGAAAATCTACCTATCTTACCCGGTTTTACAGACAGCTTATCTATAAAGTGCATTGTGCCTCTGAAGGGTTGTTATGAAAAAAGCTTCACACATGCACGGATTGACAGGCTGGTATAGCCTCTTCTTTACCGCCAAGTTCCAACAAAAGGATGAGAAGCCCCCTGCATCATGAAAAACAATAAGTGAGATATTCTCCTTCATGGCTTTACGTTGGTAGGTAGTCTCGGTGAGAGATTACACCGACAAATTCCCATGTGGGGTTTTCAGGGACGCGAGCTCTCAACAGTCCCTGATCGGTTGGGTGGAGGAGGGGCGTTGAGAGCCTCCAATTTGCCGCCTCAGAGGAGAAAATAGAGGTGAGAGCTGTGATGTTCGGGGGGTGGCTAAGAGGTGTTACCGAAAGAGGAGATAGAGAGACGTTGTGAGGCTGGAGGTGATCGGTTGCTTGATTGTTGTGTCGGAACTGCATGTTTCAAGGTGAGTTCTTGTCTGTTTGTCTGTGTTAGGCTCTGTTGCGATTGGTGGTGGGTGTAAGCTGTTGAGGAGCCCAAGCTGGTGCTTATGATGAGCCAGCTCAGCAGTTGTAAGCTGTCTGTCTGGCTGACTCTATAGGTGAAAAGATGGAAAGTAAGTGGATGATACAGGGTCTTATGAATAGAGAAGAAAAATACTCGACGCACTTTAGATGAGCCCATTATCACAAGCAAATATCTATTGCCGTCGGTGTTCGTTTCTGCCGGTCATTGAACCCCATGACACCCACCCCGGATTCCGATTTCACATGAGATCCAACCCGTACGGATCTTTATTTGTCTCGGCCGTCCGAGTTTCGGCCAGGAATTAAGGCCGCTCGGAGGAATAGAAAGAAACGCAGAGTAGCTAGGTCAATCGATTGATTAGTAGAGATGAAATCAGCAATGCAAATGCATCAGCCATGATTTGTATTTGTCTCTTCTCCTTAAAAGTCTTCTAATAATAGTGTCTCTAAGCACTCACTCAGCTTGTTGAATAGCGTCGTCAGCCTTATAAACGTGCTCAAAGTAGTGTCCCTCACTGCAATTGTAGTCCAAAATAACAAACGAGAAACACACCGAAACACATGCTAAACATGACTGAATGATAATCGTTCAAATCGGGTTTTCTCGCGCACCATCATGTCCATTCTGCCTCGGCCATTGACCTCCGCATTTACAAATTCCCCTTGTTGGCCTTTTCATGCTTCCCCTCCGTACGTCGGCTACTTCTCCGGGGCAGGTTCTTGTGCTCCCCAAGCTTATTCTTTAGCGTTTCTCAGCCATTCAACTGTTTCTATTGGGTCTTACTCAGCAGTAATCAGTAGTACGTACCGCCTGTCTCATCCCTAGCTCTCCCGGGTCCTGCTCCTTCCCCCCCACGTAGCCTACCAGCGCACGCCTCTAGCTCTCCCTTTCCCATTTCCTTCTCCGATTCCTCTTCTTTTTTCTCTTCCTTCCACAACCTCTCTCAAACCTTCAACAACCCCCTCAACCCCAGCGAAGAAGCTCCCTATTCCCTTGGTCAGGGCCCCTTATTCTACGACACTCCCAAAGTCATGGCTGCCACTATTCGTACCGACCTTCCAGGTAACCTGGGGGAAAAGCCCCTGGAGAAGAAGCCCATCAAGTTCTCCAATTTGCTTCTCGGCGCTGGTCTCAACCTTTTCGAGGTTACCACCCTCGGACAGCCTTTCGAGGTCGTCAAGACCACCATGGCTGCCAACCGAGGTGACAGCATGGCTACGGCTTTGGGACGCGTCTGGAGCCGTGGTGGCGTTCTGGGCTGTAAGTGCTCTTCATGATATCAACCCATCTTCCTGTCATTTGCTAACGCATACGCTATAGTCTACCAAGGTCTCATCCCCTGGGCCTGGATTGAAGCATCCAGCAAGGGTGCCGTCCTTCTCTTCGTCGCTTCCGAGGCCGAGTACTACGCCCGCAAGGCCGGCGCCTCCGAGTTCGGCAGTGGTATCTTCGGTGGTGTCACCGGTGGTGTTGCCCAGGCCTATGCCACCATGGGTTTCTGCACCTGCATGAAGACGGTCGAGATCACCAAGCACAAGCTCGCTGCCAGCGGTGTCAAGCCTCAGTCTACCTTCCAGACCTTTGGCGAGATCTACCGCAAGGAGGGTATTCGTGGTATCAACAAGGGTGTTAATGCCGTTGCCATCCGCCAGATGACCAACTGGGGTAGCCGATTCGGTCTCAGCCGTCTCGCTGAGGGTTGGATCAAGAGCGCCACCGGCAAGAAGGAGAGTGACAAGCTCTCTACTGGTGAGAAGATTCTCGCCAGTGCCCTGGGTGGTGGTCTCAGCGCCTGGAACCAACCTATTGAGGTTATCCGCGTTGAGATGCAGAGCAAGAAGGAGGATCCCAACCGTCCCAAGAAGATGACGGTTGGTAACACCTTCAAGTACATTTACGAGAGCAACGGTATCAAGGGTCTTTACCGTGGTATCGCTCCCCGTATCTCTCTGGGCATTTGGCAGACAGTCTGCATGGTTGCCTTTGGCGATATGTAAGTTTCAACCACTATTGTTGACTAGCTGAACCGAAACTAACCGAATCCACTATAGGGCCAAGGCTTATGTCGAGAAGGTTACCGGCGAGACGGTTACCGCTAAGCATTAGAAGGCGTTCCGGATAACTTGATTTGAAAAAGTCGCTCAAAGCGAGCTTGATGTATGGATTGTCTAATGTTTGGATTCTGATATCTATGATATAATGATACGAGCCCGTGAAACGGCTTGTGTCTAGGGGGCAAGCAAGCCTCGCATGGTTCATTCTTTTTACGATCTCTCAGCTGTAGGCAGTTGTCGACCCTGTGGGTATGACTTAGAATAGATAAAATGAATACGTAATCTACCATGATTCTTGAGATGTGATGGTCCTGTCTCAATTTCCATCGAGTAGTCGACAGTAAAGTAAAGATGGTCTTTGGCTGCATATCGAACAGATAACTATGACAAGAAAATCATGGCTTTGACCCAGAGTTTATATCATATCTGAATTGGTTCTGTCATGACAATTGAGGTTCTATGTATTGAGTTTCTCATACTATATCTATATGATGTTGCGAGCGGGTCTAAACGTTGAGAGTGGGGCGCCGATGGGTGAACGTTAACCATCATAAGACTAATAAATGGTAAGAAGCTAGTGTATATATCAAGCATGTCAAAGCTACCAGAAACATTTATAGTAAATAGAACAAACCGTAATAGTATCTCTATACAGTGAAAATTGAGCAAACCTGTTATAGACTTGACCATAAGTCAATTGAGTTGTAAAGTGACAATTCCATGGTAGATTGGATGAAGGCTGAAGACGTAGAAAGACATAGCAGTTGAATACTAGTTCTTGACAAGATGACAAGTGCAGATGACTGTGATGACGGACTTATGTCGACCGAATTTATAGAACATGTCTACTGTCGTCTTATACCTGCATCACTAGTCACAGCTCACACATAAAGACCGCAGATTCATTGTAAAACAGCGCTTTCTCATTTCCTCAAGTTACTAACTGGGTATTTCTTCGACTTCACTCCTCAATCACTCCTCCCATCTCCTGTCTCCCGTTGGATGTATCTAAGGGGCGAGAGGAGCCTCAGCCTCCTTACCGTCTGCGGGAATCTCTGTCTTCTCACCATTGGTCGTAGCATCCGTGGCCGCCTTGAAAGACTGCTCGAAGTCGGCAATGATGTCGTCAATATGCTCGATACCGACTGAGATTCGGATCAGGTCCTGTAATTTGTTAGCAAAGTGTCATCGGTATAAACGATAAAGAACATACCTCGGTGACACCAGAGCTACGCTTCTCGTCATCGGAGAGCTGCTCGTGAGTCGTGCTCCAGGGGTGAATGGCCAATGTCTTAGCATCACCAACGTTGGCCAAGTTAGAAATGAGCTTGAAGCCATCGACAACTTCACTGCCAGCACCGCCGCCCTTAACACCGAAGCTCAAGACACCACCAAAGCCCTTCTTGAGATATTTCTTGGCCGTCTCATGGTAAGGATGGCTCTCGAGGCCAGGGTACGAGACCCAGCCGACATAAGGGCTCTTCTCGAGGTACTGAGCCAGAGCCAGGGCGTTCTGGGCGTGTCGCTCGGCGCGCAGACTGAGGGTCTCGATACCGAGGAGCAGCTGCTGGGCGGCAAAGGGGTTAAGGGTCGATCCGAGATCGCGCAGGATCTCCACGCGGGCTCGGATGATGAAGGTGATGTTGCCGAAGGTCTCGAAGAACTTGAGGCCGTGGTAGCCCTCAGAGGGCTCGTGAAACTGGGGGAAGCGAGCGGCGTGCTTGCCCCAGTCGAACTTGCCTGAGTCGATAACGACACCGCCGATGGTGGTTCCGTGGCCGCCGATCCACTTTGTGGCAGAGTGGACGACGATATCAGCGCCGTGGTCGATGGGGCGGATGAAGTAACCACCGGCACCAAAGGTGTTGTCAACCTGAGAGATGTCAGTTCATATCATATGAGTTGAAGTATTTTTGTGCGGCTTACAATCACGGGAACACCCTTCTCGTGGGCCGCCTTGGAGATAGCCTCCAGATCAGGGATGTTATACTTGGGGTTTCCAATACTCTCAACGTAAACAGCCTTTGTCTTCTCATCGATAGCAGCAGCAATATCCTCAGGCTTGTCACCATCAATGAACTTGGTGTTGATGCCCAGACGAGGGAAGAAGACCTTGAACTGGTTGTACGTGCCGCCGTAGAGGTTAGAGGTAGAGACGATGTTGTCGCCGGCGTGAGCGAGGGTGCTGATGGCGAGGAACTGGGCAGCTTGGCCTGAAGATGCGGCGAGAGCAGCGACACCACCCTCTAGAGCAGCCATTCGCTTCTCAAAGACATCGACGGTGGGCTGTGAGTGTTAGTGGTGACTGGGGTAAGTGCTGAGAGATAACTCACGTTCATGAGACGGCTGTAGATGTTGCCGAACTCCTTGAGGCCGAATAGTCTGGCGCCTTGAGCAGAGTCGTTGAATACATAGCTCTAAGAAGCTGTCAGTGAACGATTCGTGAAGGGGAAGCTGTAGGGGTTTCAGTGGTGGGATGGTGTGGAAACATACAGTTGTGGCGTAAATTGGGACAGCTCGAGAACGAGTGGTAGGATCAACTTCAGCTCTAATAGAAACTTTAGTTAGTTGAACGCTTCATGAACAATCCATGACGTTGCATTGAACTCAATTGCAGCTGTCGGCTTGACAGCTTCACTGAAGTCAAAAGCTCCGCCATCGGAGCCGAGGATGAAAGGGAAGACAAAAACATACCCCGCGTGGAGTTGCAGCGTCTCAAAGTTGTTGCTGAGTTCCTCAGACATGATGAATACCAAAACGTATGTTAATGGGAAAGAAGAGGAAGATGTCTATAGAGTCAAAGAGCAAAAGAAAAGAGACAGGTTTGGATCAAGCCATTGCTCTTTATACTTTCCCCTCCCCCTCCATGGCTGACGTTAAGTGATGTGCCCATCCCCAGCCCATCAACCGCCCGTCCAACAATCCATACATGATACATAGCTGTAGCCTATACACTCTTCAGAAACCCTTTTTTGGTGTCGCCGTTTTGACCTCCCCAAACCTCTTTGGGCATGGCTCGCAGAGGCCCCCGCGTAGCACGCCATCGACGAGGTCAAGCTCCCCACGCCTGTTGTGAGCTGTCGTTGAGCTGTTGTCAAAGTTTTGACAAGTATTTACAGCTTGGATCGACGTTTGACAGCTGGAAATTTGGGACCTGTAGCCGAGGTCCGCCGAGAGCCGTTTTGATTGAAATGCGCTTCTGACGACTTTCTGCTCGGTCGGGATAGTTATAAAGTAATGCCGTTGTAGGGGCTGGTCATGATGAGGTTATGAGCCAAAATACCTGATTGTGTTGATTACACGAATATATAGTACATATATTCTGAGTTGCCCGCTTACACGAAAACTCGCTGTCTTACATTAGCAGGCTAAGTAATTGTCACATAGTAACCCAATCAGCTCAACCCGATGTATCTTAGATGAGATGATACCTATCGTTGCAGTCTTGCTCAGCTTGTGTCCCTCCTCCCCCACCATGCATGACCCAAAGCCCAGGTCCAATGGTGCAATTACACTTCAACCTGTAACCTCACACAAAGCAACAAAACAACACCGAGAAACACAACGAGCAACCTTACTCGAAGCCACCGACCGGCCCGTTCACCCGGCGCCGACTATAAACCCGAGGGCCCTTTTTCTTCCCTTCTTATATCCCACAGAGGCTTATCGATATTCTACAAATCTGACCTGACGTTTCTCGTACGACATCAACGCTGCCCTCTTTCGATTCGAGCATATGCACTACACCGGTCCTCGGCTCAACTGACGTACGCCTTCTCTCGTGATTTCTCACTCTATAGCACATGAACAAAACAAGGGGTGCTGAATGAATTAGAAGCCAGTCCAACTCGCAGAGAAATGCCGGCTTCTTCTTTACTTTGAGCTGATGCGTCGCACTATGTATGTATATGCATGATACAGACAGGCTGCTGCTGCTGCGGAAAACTATAACACAGAAAACGCCGAGGTTCGCATTACCGCCATTATGCTCCCCCATCCCAGAAAAATGAGGTTGGGTATGTCCCATGCCGATATACTCCTTTGACAGCAGTGGCTAGGCCATTCGAAAATGACGCTGCTAATCTGCCTTTCCTTGAAAAAATAAATGCCGAAACGCCTTGTCATGAAAACCCTTTCTTCTGCCCTTTCCAAGTTCCAACATCTAATTCCCTCGTTGTATTGCCGTGAACCCTCCTACCGAAGGGTCTCGGTAATGCGTTGCGTTGTCTTGTGGTGCTGTTCATGCTTCATTCCCCAACTCATACGCCATTACTTTTTCATGCCTGTCCCATCTCTCGGCCTCCGGCATCCTTTTTGGGCTCCTGGAACGCCCGCTGGAAAAGCTCCTTGGCTGTAAAAGCAGTCGTTGTGATCCATGCCGTGAACTGGCCCGCAGCTACAACGGCGTCGGCACGGGCGGCGGAGCAGACGGTTCCCTCGCACATGACAAGCGACCCGATAAAGACGGCTATGGCGATGAACCCGGCGAAATACAGGGCGGTGTTGACGGACTCGACGACGACGGCGGCATATTGGTGGTAGATGCGTGGTACGAACAGGGGTGTCAGGGTGAGGTAGACGATTGATATGATCGAGAATATGGACGAGACCATAAGATAGGTAAACGGCGATGGAGCTGAGCCTCGACTTCTCTGATCGTAATCGTGGACAACTGGATCTTGTTAGACTGTTTGTTATCAAGCAGTTGGCTTATCGTTCCGACGTACTGTATGCGCTCAAACCGATACTGGCAAAAGATAAGGCCAACTGCAAAACTCGCAGAGATATAAAAGCGACGCGACCCATTGTGGCAAGATTAAATGGCGATTTTAAGATTCAGAGCAGAAAGGAGAGAACTGGTTTTGGTGAGGGTTTTGTATAAACGTAGAGTCATGCGGCAGATATGTCAACAAGTAACAAACCTCAACAGTACATATAAAGATAAGAATAAGGAAAAGAAAAAACAGAAGTCGTCGTGGGAAATAGGCCCGATGGGCAAAACGTGGGCAATCGATAGATATAAATCAAAGGCCTGCTGACAAGACATTCTCTTGAGCCTATGTGGGGGGCGTGGACGATCCAAAGGGAGATGCCCCGAGAGAGAGACCGCGGACCCGTCAAGGGGCCACTAATAAGAATAAGGCATAGGGAGCAAGGCACAGGGCCACAGGGGAAGAGCAAAAGGGCACAAGAGGACTTGAGAAGCCCGTCGGGTCTTATTTTTAGGATCAGAGCGAAACTCGAAACTCGTCGTAGATCACTAAAAAAGAGGGCATTGACCACTGTCCCTTTGGGCCTGTGAGAGGCCAGCTTCAGAGCAAGGCGGCCTCTGCATCAGGTCGCGTTTTGGACGACGGGGCCTGAGACAGGAGCCAACGTTAATATGAAACGGTCAATTTACCCCCCTTCAATGGGGGCTCCTCTTTTTTCCATCTGGTTTATGCGTAAAGTCTGGTAAAACTTTGTCGGCAAAGCCTATAACAAAGAGTCCCAGGGTCACATTATAACGAGTATCGTGCTGTCTATAACAGAGAGAGACTAGCCGAGAGCAACGTAATGTTTTATGGCAGGCAGTAGGTATTGGATCCAGGGGCGCCACGTTATGCCTATTTTTTCACGCATGAAGGAGGAGATATTTCCTCTTATCAAACACCTCCATGTAGACAAAACAAGTGTAATTTCTAGAATAGCACAGATCCCCGCAAGAGCCAAAAAAGCATGTTTTGCTAGGAAGTTGCCGATGTTTTGAGACGGGCTGGGCTGTAGATCTGGGAGATCTCCATTTATGCATATTGTGTTTGACTTTTTGAACTGGAAATATGATGGTTAAAGAGGAGGCTCAACGTAAGGTGATTTAGCCGACGGAAGAAGGTTTTGCTGCGACCAATAACACGAAGGTTTTTTTTTTTTGGCAACCTTGGCTTTGGTTCTGAAAAGATAAGACGACCGCTCAGTCCCTCCCTTCCACTGCTAACATGGAGCCTGAAGAGTGTGCCGTGTTGCGACGGGCGCTCAATTCGACGCCCGTGTTTTCCGTAAAGTGCCGACGACTCAGCTTCGCAACGATAACGACTTTTGCAAAACGGCATTTGCAAAATGGTGATCAGCAGCTCAAGCGGACCGAGCGTACTCCGTAATAAAGGTCCAAGGCACGTGTCGACACGATCTCACCTCAGGCATTGAACGAGTCGTGGGAAGTAGAGTTAGGTAAGGGTATCCATAATGACGTCGCTTTGGGGAGTTTTGTGTCAGTCGGATGTAACTCTTTGGTGGTGAAGCAGCTTTTGTTGCGATGTCGTCTGAGCATCTGTAGTCAGCAACATGTGAGACTCGTTTAAACGATATATACTGTAGTAAGAGATGGGGATTAGTTCTGGTGAGCTGAAGTTGCTACGGTTGCAGACTGGTTAGAATGGGCGGATAGAGTATGTAGGTTGCCAGTATGTTGGAATAATGAGAGGTTGTCACTGTTTATGGTGTGTTGGTGGAGAATCTTGGTACTTATTGATCAAAGTCTGGGGAAAACACCAAGTATTAAAGTACGTACAGCAAAACGGGGTTTGGAAATATTGCCGACTGTTTATAGCCAGTTAAAGCCCCGAATGTATGTAATGGATCACGGGGAATAGATCAGCAGATGAACAACTCCAAAAATGACCAAAGATATTGTATTTGCTCAGCCACTTTTATTTGGTCGGTTGACGGAAATTCGAAATTCACATGTAACCGACAAAACGACCCGAGCATAGGTAGTCTACCAATTGCAACGACTTCACAGATCTTCAGGTCTTCGGGAGAGACAAGCTGACCCGCTCCTAGCGTCCCATCCGTCATGAATGGATCGGGACTCAACAAGGTGCTGACAGGCCAAGGAGAACTATTGGGTTGTGTTACTGCATGTGAGGTACTACCTTTTCTTTTTGTTTTGTTCCTTATGACATTGACTTGAATATTGTTTCTACGCATGTGAGTCTTGAGCCATGAGCACAAGTGCTGTTGAGCTGGAAAGTATTGAGGATTGGACATGTCGTCACAAAATACTCGCCTACTGTGCCAGACGTGCAGTGACAGGATGACAATCCAACGAACCGCGTACGGACACCTGCAGGCTGCAGGCATTGGGGCAATCTCTCTCCCTCATCCTCGGCTCACTTGGCTGAATAAGGTCTCGTCCATTGGCCTTTCGCGGGGGGGAAAGTTACAGTTACAGAAACTGACCCAAAAACCCCAGCTTCCAGACACACGCTACTCCGTATTCTGCTAGCTAATCCCCAATCCCATCTTTCTGTATCCTGTACTACTCCACGAAATCTGGGGCTGCCGAGGCACATGCGATGGGCCATGGCCCACGGGGGGAAAGGCTTGGGGCGAGCCTATGGGGGGTCGGGTATGTTGAGTCGCGGCGCGCCTCGGTCCCCCGTTGTTCTCGTCAAGCCCAAAAAGCCATGGCGTAGACCGTAGACCACCGTAGACGACGGCTGCTACGAATTGTTCATAACCTCTTGATCCTGCTTCCTCCCTGTTCATCATCGCTTTTTCCACCTCTTCCCTTTTGCCTCTTTGCGTGATCAACCCTCACATTTTATCTGCAAGGGACTGACTGAGTGACTTGGATCCTTGTGCTTGTGTTCCTCCGAATACCTGCATTCCACCGACCATTATCCCCTTTACATCCAGCATATTCTATTCTCTCCGCAGTCCCCAGCTCTGCTCTCTCGCTTGGGTAACAGCTCCAAGCAACTCCACTCCCCGCCTTTCGATCCGATCGATATCCTCGACCTGACCGACCTCGGTGTCTTTGTGTCCTTGTGTCCTTGTGTCTTTGTCTCTGTCTCTGTCCCGCCTCGCCTCGCCAACCTGTAACCCTCTCTTCGCTACAACTCGCCTACGTCCAAAACATGGCACTCCAGACACAAAAAGACTACGATGCTCTATTTAAGAGGCTCACCACCCTTCCTCCCCCTGGCCGACCCTACGGTATCCCAGTCGCTGGGACAGAACGACCCAACCGCACCGCCGCCTACCGACACTGGGCTGTTGGCGATGGCCCTCTGGTCACTGCCCTAGAGCCCGGCATCAATTCGACACACGACGTCCTGGACAGGAGCGCGCGCAAATGGCCCAATGCCAAATGTCTCGGAACCCGCCATTGGAACCAGGCGACTCAGCAGTGGGAGGACAAGTACGACTGGATCACCTACGCCGACTTTGACGTCCGGAGGAAGAACTTTGGTGCTGGTATTGTTGAGATTCACAACGCCATCAACCATCCCGCCGACAAGTACGGTGTCGGTTTGTGGTCGCAGAACAGGGCCGAGTGGCAGATCGCCGGTAAGATTGCCCGTTGCCCCTCTTGGTAGTAGCGTCGGCCCATGGATCTGGGATCTTGTGCCGTGAACCTGCATACACAAATGATTTGTGGTTGTAACTTATATGTCTAATTGCTGACATGTGCTTGTACAGATTTCGGTATTGCTTCTCAGTCCCTATACTCAGTCTCTCTCTACGAGACTCTTGGTCCCGATGCAACAGAATACATCATCAACCATGCCGAGGTCACATGTGTTGTCTGCTCCCTCCCTCACATTCCCGTTCTCCTAAAGATGTCCTCTCGCCTACCAACTCTGAAGCTCATTGTGTCCCTCGACCCCCTTGAGCAGGGTGAATTGGCTTCTCACACCAAGGCCTCTGTCCTGAATGAGATCGCCGCTCACCATGGAATCCAGATCTACTCTATGGCCCAGGTCGAGGAGATTGGCGCCAAGTCTGGACGTGCCCCTCGAGCTCCTGGACGCCAGGATATCTGCACTATCAACTACACTTCCGGTACGACTGGCAACCCCAAGGGTGTTCTCATCACCCACGGAAACGCCGTCTCTGCTATTGCAGGTGGCAGGACAAACGGCAACGTGAGCAGCAAGGATGTTCACTTGTCATATCTACCACTCGCCCACATCTACGGCCGACTCATTGACCAAATCGCTATTGCCGAGGGTGCTGCCGTTGGTTTCTTCCGAGGCGATATCTTGGGCTTGGTCGACGACATGAAGATTCTCAAGCCCACTGGTTTCATTTCCGTCCCCCGACTCTTCAACCGCTTCAACTCGGCCATCCGCACCGCCACCGTTCAGGCGGACGGTGTTCGAGGCGCTCTCTCCAGACGTGTCATCGAGACCAAGAAGGCCAACATGCGATTGCCCCCCGGCAAGTCCTCCAACTCCCACTTCTTATACGACCGAATCTGGACTCCCAAGGTCAAGGCCGCAGTGGGTTTCGACAGGGTTCACAGCATGGTCAGCGGCAGCGCCCAGCTCGATCCCGATGTTCAGGAGTTCCTGCGCGCTGCCTTCGCAAACCACTTCGCCCAGGGCTTTGGCATGACCGAGACATATGCCGTCGGCTCCATCCAGGCGCGAGGCGACTTCACCACAGGAAACATCGGTGGACCCATGTGCTGTGTGGAACTCTGCCTCGAGTCCGTTCCCGAGTTTGATTACACTGTGGATGACAAGCCCAACCCTCGTGGCGAGCTGCTCCTCCGCGGGCCCGTCATCTTCCGCGAGTATTACAAGAACGCCGAGGAAACCGGCAAGACTCTCGACGCCGACGGTTGGTTCCACAGCGGAGACATCTGCCAGGTTGACAAGATGGGCCGCTTCAAGATCATCGACCGCAAGAAGAACGTCCTCAAGCTTGCCCAGGGCGAGTACATCTCCCCCGAGCGCATCGAGAACGTCTACATGGCCAGCACGAACCTCGTTAACGCCGCTTATGTCCATGGCGACGGCACCCAGTCGTCATTGGTCGCCATCTTCGGCATCGACGTTGAGAACTTCGCGCCGTTCGCCAGCAAGATCCTCCAGGAGACCATCCAGCCTAACCAAATCTCGGATCTTCGCGCCGCAGCCAATAACCCCAAGGTGAAAGCCAAGTTCCTCAAGGTCCTCGACGGCATTGGCAGCAAGCACAAATTTAACAGTTTTGAGAAAGTGCGCAATGCCCACCTTGATGTCGACCCTTTCACCATCGACAACGGGCTATTTACCCCTACGTAAGTTCTAAACCGTTTTTATATCATTTTTTCTCGGAGTATATCTGCTAACAGTATTACTAGCCTTAAGCTTAAGCGCCCTCAGGCTGCCAAGGCCTACCGAGAGCATATCGACCGCATGTACG
This sequence comes from Fusarium tricinctum, assembly GCA_020744515.1. Classification (NCBI taxonomy): domain Eukaryota; kingdom Fungi; phylum Ascomycota; class Sordariomycetes; order Hypocreales; family Nectriaceae; genus Fusarium; species Fusarium tricinctum. The sequence goes on along the minus strand of JAGPXF010000002.1, from coordinate 5,017,002 downwards.
AGGAGCTTGCGGCCAATGAGCCTATCGGCAAGAACAAGCTGTAAATTATTTTGTTTTTATGAGCTAAAACATGTAATTTTGGCGTTAGAGCAGTATGGGAGATTTTATGCGCATGTTGAAGAGGTTGAGCGGTTTGGACTTGTATATGATTATTATAGTATACTATCGATGTATAGGAACCTATCAATTGATATTACTGCATTAGGAAGTCTTTTCTAGTCTAATTCGCCGGAGCTTTTGTGGATTACTCTGTCGTTACTTCTGGACGCTTGTGTTTAGTCTAATGGGTGTAACTAGGTGTAACTAGGGACTGTGTAAGTGCTTGCGCAAACAGTTGTTTATTGCTTTTAAATAACCCTCTTGTCTTTCTCTTTACGTTTTAACACCTCAGCTTATAGTAGTTAAAGAGTTGTAGATATATAATTAATTACAAAGTATAAGAGAATTGACAAACTACTGCTTAAGTGACTAATATAAGAAATCTAATAGCTACCTTATAGCTATTACTAAGCCGTATTTAGCTTATATATAATAGTTAAGCTATACTAGCTTATTTCTACTTTAGGTCTAATTAAGTTAAATATACTATATTATCTTACTTACTATTTTAACCTTTTACTATATATAAGTACCCGGACTAACTTTAATCCACCCATTGAGCCTGTTAGGCCACTTCTGATACTCTTAACCCACTTTATCACCACATCAACGCGATATAGGCCATGGGGTAAGTGGTTCACCTCGGGACCATCGCCTATGTTCTGCTTTATGTAATAAATCTCATTTCTTTTGCTTACTATCTGCCTCGAAGCGCTTTATCATGGGGTTTGGGCTAACAGCAACAATCACTAGGTCCCTCCCACCCCGTGATGAACCACCTCAGAAACGCCGGCGCGTTGAACTCGAGCAACCTCCGCCGCGCAAAAGAGGAGTGAAGGACTGCCTCCTTTACCAGGTGTCGCCTATTGTGCAGAAGGCGGTTGCAGGTCTCTCGTTCGATGCGTACCATGTCAAGGCCCTTGCGATCAAGGTAACAAAGGCCTTTCTCTTTTACGATATGCTTAATGCTAACAACAAAATTTACAGACTATTACTATACTTAGCACACGCAAGTCCTTCCGGCAACGATGGGATGAAACGGATGGCTACCTTGAGCCGCAAGACCTGGAAGACATCGCGCTGCAGGCGCGTGATGTCGTCCGTAAGCTTGCGCGCGGATCGGTAAGTACGGGATGATCGTCATGGCAGCCTCTTGTTAACATAACAAAGGAGTTTCGCACAGTACCCTCTTCGGAAGAACCAGAACCAGACCCAGAACCTCGCCCACCACCACAACTGGTACCACCACCACGACCGACAGTCAAGCAAGCGCAACAAACTGAAAGCCTAAAGCAACAAGAAACATCCATAGCCTACGATTTACCTCCCGCAGAACCACCACAGGCTCTCGAACTGCTTACCCCACAGCCACTGCAGGCCCTCGAACTACCACAACATGTCGAACGACGACCTTACAAACCCCGCGAGCGTCGAGAACCTAAACCGCAAAACCGATTTTATCTACTTCACAAACTTTCGCATAGGCCATATCTTCCAGCTAGGGATCGTGAGGCTATCGAGGATGGAACAAAGAAACCCGTGAATATCAGCACGACTACCACCACGACTACTAGTACGAATGCCAGTACGAATGCCAGTACGAATGCCAGCACAACTACCAGCAAAGATGTGACTTCCAAGTCGGTCGTGTATCACGTTGACTTTAGCCCCGAAGAGATAGCCGAAATCACAGAGCAGATCTCGTATGTCGTGAACAAACGATTACCAGCTACTCGTGAAGAACTGATGCGTCAGATTGTGCAAGGATCCCTCCCTATCATTGACGGACGAACTAAGGGTGACATGAACGCCTTTGTGGCGGATCTGTACGAAGGCTTGACTGCGGACATACCAAGGGTGCTTTCATACTCCTTAGAGCCTGTGAGCGAAGAGACTAAGCGACGGGAGGGGCAATTAAGGAGAACTAGCAGGTTATCGTCCTTGCTGATGGCCAGAGAGATGGAGGGCAACCGAGGGTTTCACCGTACACGGCAATACCTGAACTTCCAAAACGAGTTTAAGACACTCCGCGAGGACGACTTCCAGATGGTAGCTGAGTTTATCGGTTGTGCTGGCGATATTACCACAGGCGCATGGATTTCGAACGAAAGCTTTCTCTGCGGCACCACCACTCACTCGGATACCCACAATCAACAATATAACAGGCCAGGGAACCTACTTCTTTGCTCGACGGCCAAGGGTACACTGTGCGCCTTTCCTGACCATCGAATACCCCGCCCGCGGGTCGAGAAGGGGGAGAATTCAACAGATGCGATGCGACAGAGCCAAGAACCTTGGCTATACTCTTCTGTTGTGTCGTCTGATTATAGTGCGGAAAACGGCTTAGCTTTTACTTCGAGTTTCGACAAAACGGTCAGGGTATGGAAAATTGATTCGGATGGACGTCATATGGAGGCTATTGCAACATGGCACCATACTGCCAATGTCAACTTTGTTACTGCAGCAAAAGACTCATCCGGTCGGGTTGCTACGGCTGCAGACTCGCTGGCTGATGCTGTGCGTGTTTATACTGTTGAAAAGGGAAACGAGGCCAATAGCACTTACCAGTCGTTCTCTTGCTCACGGACTGACGCTGAGGGATCTGACAAGTGGACATACTTCCCAGCTACAATGCAGTGGGGGCGAGCTAAGGGTTGCCAGCACTTGCTGTTGGTCGGATACTCTCCTCGTAGCTTGACTGGCGATGACTTAGATATCCCGGAGGACAAGAGGAACTCGGGGGAGATCATCCTATGGGATGCGGACCAGGGCCAACGAATTCCTGTGATGACAGCTTCAACGGCCAATGTCTTTGAAGTCGCCTGGCATCCTATACTGCACCGCTTCCTTGTTGCCACCACACCCACAGTACATGTGTCCCACAGAATCAAAACACAGGTCCACGTCTTCCAGCGCGATAAGGAACGTCTAGGCGGCGATGGATATACACAGTTCCAGGCATTAGACTGCTATGCCTCTGACATCAACGAACTCACCTTTGTGCCCAACTCGCTAGGGCATGCCTATGTCACTGCCGCTTGCACGGATGGAAAGGTCTATGTATGGGATACAGCGTGCGGTGATAAGCCCATCCACACCCTCAAACATGGGAAACCAACTGAAGAATACTACGGGGATCGCGAAAAAGAGGACACAGGTGTCAAATTTACGGCATGGAGCACTACTCTTGACCGTTTCTACACTGGCTCGAGCGACGGTGTCGTCAAAGTGTGGAATGTACGTAGGCTCAAGAAACCTTTTGTACGTGATATTCTTACGGCTCATGGGCCTATCTCTTGGGGAGGGTTCTCTCCGGATAATTCCAAACTTGCTATAGGCGATGCGACCGGACGCTGCTTCATTCTATCTGTGGATGAGCGCGACATACCGGAGTCACATATCAGGACTCTTCTGGATAACACCCAGCGGATCCGCCGTCCGATGCCCCTCATCCTACATCCGGAACCGGCCCCACCCGGCACGGCGACCGACGACGACGAGATGCAAATTGACTCTGAGGTCGAAGATGATGAAGAAACGTATACCCGCCGTACCTACCTCGATACTGGATTGCTTAGACTCACCGGTAACCCGGTCATCGGCGCCGTGCAAGGCCCTCTATACCCATCAAGCAACCTCTTCCGCCGGGAAGCGCACCTCAACGAAGACCCCTCCGCGCCCCTCCTAGCCGAATTCGAGCGACTTCAGAAGGAAAGCGAAGCCGCCAGCATTGGCAGACGGCGTAGATCGCTGCGCCGTGTCAAGAACCCTTCGCCGCCTGATGAACGCCTTAAAAGCATCCACAACAAGAATATCAACCGGGATCTGGACCTGGAGAAGTTGGAGCGCACTGAATTAGACGATCTAGTGAGGGCTGGCGCGTTGCTGAATATCGAAGAGGATTGGGGATTTAGCTATGAAGAGACTGAGCTCTGATTAATACCCATTAAGCGGGTGGGCAGCGTGTATTTTATAGAGCTAAATATTATATCTAATCTCTAAGGAGAGAAAAGAATCAACTTTTTAATACCTATCTTCCTTTATACATCCTATTCTTACTAGGTAATCCAGTTTTATGTTTCCTTATAAGATTCAGTTTATATAGTTTCCTTTAAGTAGTACTCTGCTTAGGTTAGAACTTTACCCTATTTAACCCTATATACAAGATGAACTTACTAAACTCTTGATTTATACCTTATAGGTTGAATACCTGAAATCATGATACAATTCACATAAATATTTAAGTCTATCTTAATTATTGTTTCTATTAGGTACAACTCTTCCCCGTGACCCGCGATATAGGAAGTGCCAATAAGAGATAATGTATGTATTAATACCTAACAATGAAACATACAGCAGCTCAGTTCTAGACCTACACTTTTACGGCAGCATTTAGTACTCATAATCAGCCTTCAGCGATTCGGTCTAAACTGTTGTTTCTAAGACAGTTTCTCTAAGGCTTAGCTGAATATACACATTGGCAACAGTAGCTGCTTGGCCCCCACTCAGTACACAATAACTACAGATAGATATGTAGCAGTAACTACTAGGTATCGTATGTAGAAAGAGCTGTAATGAATTTGGGTTTGGTGTTTGAGACTACGATCCTGGAAGCAAAGATCTAGCCACGTGGATATACCGCATAATTATAGGACAATGGCTGAATCATGAGTTGGTATCGCCAGTTGCCAACAGGTATATATATTCAGTCGCGGTCGAAGTACTTCTCAGTTATACAGAACTCCAGCAACATCCAAAACGCCTTCCAGCAACTTAAAGCCTCACAGCAGCAGTCGATAAATATCGAGCGCATATCGCCCCAGCCTCACCGAGATTTCCACATGGCAGAGGGAATATCCCACTGTAGTCAAGAATAACAACGCTGAGGAAATTAAAAATACCGAAATGCTCTCTCACCAGTAAGGGGAGGATGGAGCTGCGTATCATATCCAGAACATCTTCAACGTGTCTACTGGCCAGGGGCTTGGATCTAGCACAAACCAAAGATGATGACAAGCTGCAGGGGTTCCTCGATCATGTTAAGGAGATGTCGAATAGTGTTACATTTTGGAAAGGCGTGCAGGTGTCGGGTGCATGGAGTCCCAGGGACGATATGGGAATCTACTATCGCAATATGGGTTTACGGTGTGCGGAGAATGGGGTTTCAGCTCGCTTTGATCTTACAGATAGACTTTGTAATGCAATGGCTTTATCTGTCAGCCATAACTACCTATCCAGGATGGTTGGTGCTACACGAGAGAGCGGGGGATGAACACCAGGCGGCCGACCCTGCGTGTTAGTGGCATACAGTAACATTTTTCAGCTTGAAGCCACTTGAATACTGCTTGTAAAATCAGAATAATAGAAGTTAGTTATGGGATTGAAGATCACATATTCGAGTATGTCAGTCCAAGGGATTGATTATTCATGAGTTTATAATCCATACTTATCACATCTCGATGTCTTCAAAATCTAAGCTTAAAGTCTTAGCGTGGCATCTCACTCCCCAGCCAACCGCAACGAAATAGCTGCATGTGCATGGCTTGGTAATAGCCCAGTCAGCTCTCCCTTGCCGGAACTAGGCGCGGCTGAAGAAAAGTAAAAGAGACGTGAGGAGTCACATAGGCATAACCTCCTCCTCGTCCTTTTTTCGCACTTTTGCTCCTTTCTCCATCCCTAGAGTGCAAGATGAACTGCAACGAGCTCCAGGAACATACCAAAGCGGATTGCTTCCTCATCAAAAAGCCCAGAGCGTTGCAATGGTTCTACAAAGGACAGCTCCAGAAGGAAAAAGAAGAGGAGCGTCAAGCCGGACGCTTTGAGCTCTTCCTCGATCTTTTGTGTAAGTCATCCCCTCTTACCAAGCTAGTTACCCTAAACTCACATACTTCCAGACGTCGCCATTGTCGCCAACTTCAGCGATGAGCTCGCTGAGCATCCCGACGGCGCTCACCTGGCAAAGTACATACTCATCTTTGCGCCAGCATGGCACATTTGGGCTGATCTTCGTGAGATCATGAACTCGTACTATACCGATGACTTGCTACAGCGCCTGGTCATCCTCTGGGTCATGGCCCTGCTGGTGCTCTACGCTAACAACGCCAACGATGCGGACGAGGATATCTCGGCGATGCGTACTACGGCTGGGGCGTATCTTGTTGCTCGCTTCACTCACCTTGTTGTCTTTCTCATCACCTCGTTCGCAGCTTATCAGCACCGCGTCCAAGCTCGTATCATGGCTGGTTTCATGTTTATCGGACTGCTCATTGCCATTCCTCTCTTCATTGAGGGTATCAGTATTCGCGCAAAAGCCGCCGTTGTCGCTGTTGGCATCTTCTATCAGGAGGCGACTTGGGCACTTACTCTGAGTCCCTGGATCAAGAAAAAGCTACATCTGACGTATAGCACGGCTGTGGATATTGCGCATGAAATTGACCGGATGGGCGCTTTCTTCATCATCATCCTGGGAGAGTTTGTGTACAGTATCATTGTTGGCAACAAGACGGGAATCGGGTTGACTTCTGGCTATGTCAAGGCTGTATGCACGCTGATTATCGCCTTTGTGCTCAACTGGATATACTCCAGCGGCGACGGCAGCATCCAAGCCACACATCCGATCCGACGATCTGCATGGACAGCTTTCGGCTTCTTTCTTCTGCACCTACCACTCGCAGCATCGTTCCTTATCGGCGGCCACGTCGCGGCTGCAAGCACCGCGATAGAGGAGTTCGAAGATGGTCAACGCTGGCTTCTCGGCGGAGGTCTCGGAGTCGGCATGTTCTGTCTCTGGGTCTATGGGATGCTGTACCGGGTAGAAGGAGAGTGCACACTGTTCATGGGCCAGACTCTACGGATGAGCATGAGGTTGGTTATTGCGATTGTTCTCATTATTTTACCTGAGTCGCATGATCACCTCAACGCTGAGGACTTTATGTTTGTTGTCATGTCTCTGTTTGCGTTTCTCTTGATATGGGAGACGGTGGGAGGCTTGTCCAAGACGTCCAAGTTGTTTGAGCCGTGGACGGATAGGCATGCGCCAGCGGAGGATGATGATAGAGAAGGGTTGGCGGGCTAGTGATTATGAGTTGAATGTTTATGGAAAAGAGTTTATTTTATTGGTGTAATTTGGTCGACATTCGTGGATTTGATAGTGGACCTATCCGTATCCTACTCGCATGCAAGCAATTAATGGGAGCTTGTCTAGCGTCGTGTTGCACCGCCACAAGAGCCGATCGCCACTTGAAACGTCATTTGTGGCGTGTGCTCAGCTTCCACAAAGCTCTGATTTACATCACGAATCGTAAGCTAAGGATATGAGAGGAATCTATTGCGAGGCAGCCTGTCGAGTTTCCTTCTCTTTTCGCTGTATTCAGGCTACATGCTCTCAATCGGGTGCTTATCCCAAACCTGAAAGAGCCAAGCTTGTTCAGGATCAACAGTGCATATTGCAGCAATTACTTACAGTACAAGCTGGTAGCTGTGATCCCGGACCATCTTGGCGCATGTCACTTCACTTTCCGTGATCAGTCTTTTCTTCTGCAGTAATACTCTGTAGATGCTTCTCGTCACCTGCTATAATAAATAGCCTAATATTGTGGATTTGATCTGGAGGGAACCAAGCACTAACGTTAATTGAAAGGCGGCTGTGCTTTGGAACATGACAGCTCTTGCCTCTTGCGCCAATGGCGTCACCCGTGCTTCGCATGTTGGGGGAGGGGCAACCGGGGTTTCGGGGCGATTGCCCCTCCAAGTGCCCAAACTCCCAAGCTCCCAAACTCCCAAGCTCCCAAACTCATGGGCGTCGTTCGCGTGTGGCGTAGACCATCGGGAAGCTGCGAGCCGCGAAACATTGCAGGTCACAAGTGGCAGGTGTCGTACTTGCCAAGGGAAGAGAGTCATTTGCTTAAATAGCTTAAATAGTTCAGCGGGGAACTCATTCATCCACGCCTGCCTACTACTGTACCTTATTAGTCTTGCTTCTTGAAATTGAACTTAAACTTGAATCCCCCCTCTTTAACCTGACACTACCAAACTTGGAACCTCACTCTTACTATAGTACTTTTATCCACCCACCTACATCATCGACTTCACATCTTGAAACTTCGACCTGCCACACACATCTCGCACAACATCGCTGTCGCACTCTTAAAACCGGCATCTCCATCAATCGCATACTTCTCACATCCTACTTCGATGGACGACTTTGCTCCCCCGTCCGGTCCCCCTCCTCCTAAGGCTCCCGAGGTCCCTGCCGGGTGGGCCGTGCGATGGAACGACCAGTACAAGGAATGGTAAGATCTTATCTTTGTCGCTTTCATTTCACTCTTGCTATGCGCGCGTTCTTGTCGCTAACACGCGCACGTCAGGTTCTACGTCAACGTCTACACAAAACAGTCGCAATGGGAAAAGCCCACTGCTCCCGTTTTCCCCGCCGATGATGGTGCTCCTGGCGGCCCTCCTCCTGGATACGAAGGCGGTGGTTCGCATATTCCTACAGACACCAAGAAGAATCCCTACGAGGATCCCCACGCCCACTCGGCCGGTGGTTCCTATCAGGATGAAGATGCCAAGCTAGCTGCTAAGCTTCAAGCAGAGGAAGACGCTCGCGCCCGTGGTGGCCCCGGTGGTCCAGATGTTCCCGCAGGATATGGCGCCTCAAGTAGCCCGTATCCTCAAGACAACAACTCTTACTCTCAACAACAGCAAGGAGGCGGTTCCTATCCTTCAGAACTGCCTCCTAGAGATAAGGGTGCTAAGAGTGGTGGTTTCCTAGGCAAGCTACTCGGCAAGGGCAAGCAGATGGCTGCCAGTCACCAACAGCAACAACAAGGTGGTTACGGCGGCTCTCATGGTGGCTACGGTGGTGGTGGTTATCCTCAGCAACAGCATTATGCTCAGCAGTCTCATGGCTTTCCTGGCCATGGTCCCCCAATGGGCTACGGAGCTCAGCCTCACTATGGCGGCGGTTATGGCGCACCAGGTGGTTATGGTGGTTACGGCGGCGCCCCTGGCTATGGTGGTGGCGGCATGATGGGTGGTGGTCGTAAGCCCGGAGGTGGTGGCATGGGCATGATGGGAGGTGCCGCGATGGGTGCCGGTGCTGGTCTACTTGGCGGTGCCATGATTGCGAATGCTATGGACGATGACGACGAGCGAGAGGCCTACCAGGATGGTTATGGTAAGTTTACATGCCAAACTTGTTGCGCACGTACAGCCTGCTAACTATTCATACAGAGGACGGCGCTGACGACGGTGGTGGTGACGATGGTGGTGACTAAATTGCACTGGGGTGAATTGTTCACGCAAGTCTGCCGGAGCAGGATGCTCTGCGCGATATTTCAGACTGGACTGGGCTTGGCTCTACTTTACGATTTTGAAATGACAATGAATTGGGTATTGGATGAACATATCGCGGTGCCATGCTATGTAAAATTGCATCTTGGCTAGAATGATACCAAGGCTAGCACCTCTGAATGACTCGATCTCAGAGAAGTCACTTAAATAATGATACATCCACAGTTAAAGGCACGCTACGCTTGCCATATTCATAACCTAGCTTTTCCACTGCCCGTCAATGTTCCATATAATTCTGTCTACAGTTTTTACTACCATCTCTTCAATCGTGCGTAATTTACCGTGTTACACCCTGGTTCTTAGCACCGCTGCCGTTGCCACCATTATTGGATGCGCTGCTGGTATCCTTGGGCTTGGAGCCAGCAAGGTACGCAGCCATGTCGAAGTTGGTAAGAGGGTTATCGCCAGAAGATTGACCGCTCATGGCTGCGGTCAGAGGGCTACCCTTTCGCTGGGCCTCGAACTCGGCGCGCATTTCGGGGTCCACTGTGGTTCTTGTCAGTATAATCTGGGTGTTTGCAAGTGTGGTAGGAGAACGTACTGCTGTCCATAAGCTTGGGCATGCCAACCATGAGAACCAAACTGACGACGGCCATGAGGATCATGGGGTTCTTAAGAATGGCAAGTACGGAGACTATAATGCTGTTAGTATCGCTGTATCGCACATTGTCACCCCGAAGTATCAACTCACACTGCGGCCTGTCCATGAAGTAATTCTTGCCCCCAATAGCCCGAACCTCAAAACCCCGCCCCTTGCTCCCCTCCTTCACAGAGACAACCTCGCCCTTGTTGTTCCAGTCATTGCCCCGGAAGGTCTCCCACGCACGCACAACGCCCTCGTCCCCATCCTCCGACAGCTGCACGTCGATCCTCAGCGGGTGGAACGCGTCCGTCGGGCAGTGTACGTCGGCCAGGTACGACCCGGGCGTGACATTGTGGAAGACAAAAGTGTTCGCGGCGGACAGCGGAGCAGATACGTGCACACCTGCGGAAGATAGCGTGGCGTGCGTGGAGGCAGGCAGGGCGAAGGGGTTAGGCTTCGCGGGGAGGTAGAGCGTTAGCGAGTCGGAGGCGAGAGCGGCGGGGAGGGCGAGGAGCGCAGTGAAGAGGGCGCTGGTGTCGAAGGAAGTGAGGCGCATCTTGGGTGGTTTTCTTCTTCTTTTTTGCAGGATTATGAGGATGGAGGTTGTGGTGGTGAGGGATGATGGGAGGTTGATATTGAGACAGGTTGTGACGTTTGTGGTGTTGAGGTGTAGAGACCAAGTGGGCCAATCAGAAGCTGTAGGGGTGCGGGTGTGGCTTGGAGGTGATGCAGCCACGGTTTTCTTAACTTGGGGTTGATATTGGAGATATAATGACAGTGGAAATATGGTCGATTGGATGTTGTTATTGCTTGTACTAGCAGAGTTGTCCATTTTCCGTCCATTAATATTGTTTTACTATGTTTTCTCGATATTGTGTTCACTTGGAAGTTAATCGTCTACTGCCTCAACCACAACGGTGGCGTTCCATCAACTGAGTTCAAAATGGTGATACGACAGAAAGGTCAACAGATAGCCAGTCTCAAGCATGAAAAAGTATCAAGACAAATGATTCACAATAGCAAGTAATAAGGTATTGTAATGGCATGAAAAAGAGTGGCATAGACGCTCATCTAAATTACGCTCTTCTAAAAACTATTTATTGGGTATCGAGTTCATCAAAGACGCATGAGTCCACTCCTTCGTTTCCCGTGATATGAATCAGACATTTCAGTTCATCCGGCGTCACAGATCGTATAACAAACACTTTTTGGTTTCATCAGCAGCATTATCCCAATCCAAATCCTTCACTTTAAGCCTCGGCGGTGCCGTTGGTTGCGGCGCTCTTCTCCTTGAGCTCCTTGACCTCGGCCTCGAGGGCCTTGACCTTCTCGAGGGCCTCATCCTTCTCCTTGGTGGCGGCGGCAACGGCCTCCTTCTTCTCACTCTGGATGGTCTTGACCTTGTCCAGAGCGTTGCCGAAGGCGGACTGTGCTGTCGTGGCCTTGGCCAAGGCGTCGGCCTTCTCCTTCTCCAGGGTGGCAGCCTTCTCTTCAGCGGCCGTCTTCTCGGCCTCGAGGGTCTTGGTCTTCTCATCGGCCTCCTTCTGGAGAGACTCGGCCTTGGCCAAAGCATCAGCCTTCTCCTTCTCAAGAGACTCGACCTTCTTGGCAGCCTCCTCAGATTGGGCGAACTTCTCCTTGAGCTCCTTAAGCTCCTCTTCGAGGGACTTAGTCTTGTTGGCAGAAGCATCCTTCTCGGTGTTGAGAGCGGCCTGGGCCTCCTCAAGCTGCTTCTTGAGCTCAGACTCAGCATCCTGGGCCTTCTTTGCGTCAGCCTCAAGAGCAGCAGCCTTAGACTCAGCCTCTTCGACCTTGGACTTCAAGGAAGACTCGGACTCCTTAGCCTGGGCGGCCTCGGTCTCAAGCTTCTTGGCCTTAGCCTCGGCTTCCTCGACCTTGGTCTCCAGCTCGGCCTCAGTGTCCTGAGCCTCCTTGGCATCAGCCTCGAGGGCAGCAACCTTCTCCTCGGCCTCCTTGAGCTTGGCGCTAAGACCAGACTCAGACTCCTGGGAGTTCTTGGCACTTGACTCAAGATCGGCGACCTTGGCCTCAAGATCCTTCTTCTCCTATCTCAATGTTAGTACAGGATCATGCAAACAGTTGCGTAGGGATGCTTACAGCCTCTGTAGCCTTCAGGTCCTCCTCAGCCTCAGCGGCATCGGCCTTAGCCTCCTCAATTTGCTTCTCAAGATCGGCAAGCTTTGTTGTCTTCTCGTTGAGCTGCTCTTCGATAGACGCACGCTCCTCAGTGGCAGCCTTGAGCTTAGCCTCGGTCTCCTGCTGCTGCTTCTGGGCAGTCTCGTGGTCGCCGGTGACGGTCTTAAGCTTCTCAGCTTGCTCGTCACGCTCCTTCTTGAGGGTCTCGTGCTCGTCAGTAGTGGACTTGAGCTTGGCCTCAAGGTCGGCGGCTTCCTGCTTGACCTTCTCCAGCTCAGCAGATGAGTCACCTTGAGCCTTGGACAGAGCAGTGGTGTGCTCCTCGCTCAGCTTCTTCTGGGACTCCTCGGCAGCAGCAAGGTCCTTCTTAGCAGCCTCGAGATCCTTGGACAGATCATCGTGGGTGCTCTGAAGAGAGGTGTGCTTCTCCTTCCACTCGGCAGCATCCTTCTGGGCGGACACGAGCTCCTCGGAAGAGTTGCTCTTGAGGGACTCGTTGGTCTTCTCGAGGTCGGCAAACTTCTCCTTAAGCTCGGACAGCTCCTTCTCCAGAGACTTGTTGGTCTCCTCAAGGGTGGCGTACTTGGTCTGGAGGTCAGACAGTTCGGCCAGCTGCTTCTTGAGCTCAGACAACTCGTTCTCGGAGTCGGCCTTGTGCTTGTTGTGTGTTTCTTGGATGGTGTTGGTCTTCTCCTCAGCGGCAGCGAGGTCCTGCTTGGCAGTGGCGATCTGAGATTCGGACTGCTCCTTGAGCTTCTCAAGGGTCTCCTGGAGAGCGGCGTACTTCTCCTCGGATCCGGACAGGGCCTGCTTCTGCTCGTCGAGAGCAGTGACAGCGGCGGCCAAGTCGCTCTCGAGCTTCTCGTGGCTGGATTTTAGGGTGGTGAACTTGTCTTCGGTTCCGGTCAGAGCTGACTTGCCCTGCTCGGCGGCGCTGGAGGCAGCAGCGAGCTCTTCCTCAAGTGTGCTGTGGGCCTTGGTAAGAGACTGGTGCTTCTCCTCAGCCTCAGAGATCTGGGTCTTGAGGGTGGCAATCTCCTTGGTGAGAGCGGCCTCGAGGGCCTCGCGGGCCTCCTTGGCCTCAGCAAGCTCAGCCTTGAGGCTGGCAAGCTCCTCAGCAATAGATTGTCGTTCCTGCTCCAGACTCTTAAGCTTCTCCTCGGCGGCAGTCAAGCTGGTCTTGGCGTCCTCGAGCTCCTGGGCGTTCTTCTCGGCGGACTCCTTGGTGTTGCGGAGCTGCTCGGAAGTAGAGTCGCCGCCCTTCTTCAGCTCATCCTGGAGGATGGCAATGCGGGCGTGGGTCTCGTCGAGGGCGAGGGAAGATTGAGCTTCAAGCTCCTTGATCTTTTCCCTCAGGGTCTCAACATCTTGGGAAACTGTTGTGCACTCTTTCTCCTTCTTGGAAAGGTCTTCTTCGAGAACGGCGATGGTTTCTTCCCTGTCGGCAAGTTGCTTCTCGAGAGCTTGTCGCGCTGCGACGGAGTCTTCACCGCTACTACTAGAGAATGCAGAGACAACGCCGCCCATATCGAATCAGTAATGGGGAATGTGGGGTGTTTTTGGGGGAGAGGGGAGAAGAGATGAGGGTATTGAAGATGGTGGATATGGAGAAGAGAGGACGAGAGGAAGAAGGGGGGAAAGGAAAAATAGGTTGGTTTGTTTTATTTTTGAGTAATCTCAAAAGACTTTTAGGGGAGAAAAGACGCAAGAGGTTGGCTCGGTACGAGTTGGAGATGCTGTTGTTCAAGTATGAGATGTTGCAGTAGTGGCAGCGGCTAACTTTGTTAGATATCCACTTGGAGACAGAAAAAAAATCGTATCAGGCCCCCCCAGTTCCAGTTCGAGTTCCACGCAATCTTAGAGATTGGACGCACGTGAGATAGGTACCACTACTAGCTCTACAGCTACAGAGCACTACTAATTACTTGGATTTCCACTACAAACACTGCTGCTCCGTACTCCGTAGACTCTGATTAATTGCTCAGGCGGTCACCTCGGTGATAAAATGAATGGCTGGGCCGTGCCGTGATGTGCAAGCTACGAGCTATGCGTGCTATGCGTGTTATGCTATGCCTCGTTACCCCTCCGGTGAGGGTGAGAAAAAAAAGAGGCGCCAAGGTACAATCGACGGCCTTACCGCACTTTAGCATGGGATCTTTCGGGTTGTGAGCTGCTATCAGCGTCCAATATTCGTGCAGGTTTTTGTCTACTTGTGGGGTTGTTTATGAACGACATGTCATCCTTGCTAGTACAGGAAAGTACCTACCTTACCTAGAGTACGCAGTACGTAGAGAGGGAAAGACAGAGAAGAAAAAAAGAGGAGAGCAGCTCAAGTTTTCGACGACATGTGGCGGGTGGATGGTGCTCATGATGTGGCATGCTTTACCGCCTATCATTTTCTTCCCCCATGAGAAATGTCGCATTGTAACGTTGGCAGTTGAACGAAGGAGAAGGAGGCTAAAAAAGTGCCAAAACGACAAGAATGACATTCAGACACTCCATCCCTCGACTTGAAGCCCAATCTTGGTCAGGACTCCCAATTCCTCCCGCCCTGGACTATCAATGTCGAGACCCAACCCCTCCATGACCCATGACAAGGACAAAAGCCATGACAATGAGCATGAGCATGGGTTGCAGAGCAAACAAGGCATTGTCCCGCCAAAAAGTATCACTGCACTAACTGTCACCCACTCGACTCATGACATGAACCCATGAACCCTGGCTTTGCTCTTAATTTATGCATTGAATTCTATGATTGTTTGCGTTTGCTTCCTGCTCGACATCTGAACATCTCGTCATTATCACTTGCATTGATGCACCCTGTTGTTTCTTGTCTTGCTTTCACATGCCTGGCCCTGCCCATGCCCAGGCCCAGGCCCAGGCCGCCATCGTGTCTTTTGTAGGTGAAACAAAATTTTGAGACAACCCTTTAACGGTCTCGGTAAAACATTAATTGCAGATTGCAGAATGCTGGCTGCTGATGCATATGCCTATACATACAAAATGTCTCATGCTTTCTCTTTTTTGCATTCTGACTCGCTTTTTTGCCTTTGCGCCCATCCATCTTGATACCAGGCCATTGATCCCTCGGCTTGACCGTCAAGTAACCCCAGTTTATGCAAATCAAACTGGGGCCCCCGTTTGCTTTTAACTCCGCCCAAGACTCCATGCGCTGTCGTTCATGGACTCGTCATTACATGTTCCATTCCAAATCAAATCATAGTATAATTAACCAAAACATTGCCAGCATAAGAGGGGGGTGTTCATGTGATGTCTGTCTGTGTGTCATGATGAGGGTATTTGACAACCCACTAGTGAGTCATGTTCGATGTTGACGCCAATGTTCAACACCAACTGAAGCTGATGATATCTTCCATTTTCAGGGAGATTCAGCAAATACCCTCTCTTTCGAGAGGACTGGTAACCTCTATTCCTAGGGTTACAAAGGTAGCACACTGAAAGTATGTGCCCTTCAAGATGCGTCGAGTATAGTACTCAAGAAGCCAAGGCTGCTCATCTGAACGTAGCTCGAAACGGGCCCTCGACTTTGATATCTCTAATACCTTCAGGCATTAATCGCAGCCACTCATTCCAACTTTCAAGGTCGACATTGTCATCATCAAGTCGGATTGACAGATGTAGCTGCGGGCTGTTCTCGTATGACGAAAAACTGCTCCTCATAGGGCTATTCTGGTACACGGGTGAGAGGAAGATGGACGGAAGCCTCGAGTTGCCCGACATCATCATATGTAATGGCGAGGGGAAACTTGTCAGCGCCTCCTTCTCCGGGTACTTGTCCTGAACCATCTTGGCGTAATGAGAGAACAGGTTTGCATGCAACTCGGCTGCAGATAGAGGACTCAATCGTGCTGCTCTTACTCGCAGTTGTTCAGCCAAGGCCCGAGTGAATGCGCAACGATCTAGATCATAGAAATGGGCTTCCGAGACTGAAGCTGCCAGGAGCTCCAAAACGCCCTGCTGGCGAACCATCCTGGATGACGGATAGTATGCCGCGTCCATTAGAATTAACGTATCGGCACAAGCTTCCTCCAGGGTTTGTTGGATACCACCCCATCGGATAGTTGAAGCTTGTTCGGGATCTCGAGAGCTATAAAAGGGTCAGCAAAGCGTTGATGCGCGACAGATATAAGGAATATTACCTTGCCAGAACCATCTCCCGGTTAGCATCGAGGTACGTGTGTCCTGCATAATACACTATCTTCAACACGTCACGCTCGTCGCGATCTTCGACGAACTCATTCAGTTGCCTCGAAAGCCATCGCCAGGAGCTCTTGCAGCCATCGGACGATGACGGAATGGCTTGTACTTGGAATCCGTAACGATAATATTTATCGAAAACTTCTGCAAGCTCCCTCACAGCGGATTGAATTGTAGGGACCTCTTCGTCATCTTGCCAGAATAGGAACAGGACCTGTACAGAGCTATATCGATCTCGGCTGGGCGTGGAAAGCATACGTCCCACATTAGTTTGGAGATCGTTCTTGAAACTTTCGATCCCAGGTAACGATAAGGACTTCTCGAGACGGGGACCCGATGGCAAAGGGGTACGAATTCGAGCATCGCTCAATGGAGGCCGACCGGGGTGGTTGGAGCCAGGAGTACTGGAGTCGATATCCATCTCCTGTGAGTCGTGTGCGAACAAGGCTTGGACATTAGTGATTGCGGGGGCGGGGCTCAGCGGTCGGCCGGCGGCGGCGAGAGAGGGTGCTATATCTTGAATAGTCGGGCTATGCGACCTATGGAACTTGGATACTACATCCTCCCAGGTCATGTTGTGATGACTGGGATGACACTAATGAGAAAGCAGAATGTCAGTACGCAAGTCCATACAACAATTTAGTTGGCATACAAAGCCGAAAGATAGCGATATAACTTACAGCAACTCGTCGCCTCCTACAATCTATGCATGCCCCGAGCTTTCTAATTAGGGCAGCACGCTCTCTGGACTGCTGTGAAAGGGGCCCGGTCCGTCTCCTGCTCGTGCGGCGGTTGTTAGAGACGTCGGAGCCATCCTTTATAGAGAAAATGGACTGGTGCAAGTTAGGAGAGGTGTCGGCACTGTACGATGTGTTATTGGTCTCCGTAGAAGCCAAGGTAGCGGAAGTAGCCTGCGTTGAGATGGAGGAGCATGTATCTTTCCTCAAGGGCGGCGTAACGGGGTGGAGATGGTGGTGAGAGTGATGGTGATGTTGTTGCTGCTGTTGTTGATGCTGCTCGAATGTATAATGTGCTGGCGAGGTGGGCGATGGCTGGCGGAGCGGAGGTAGGTCATCTGGATTATGTGGAAGGGAGTGGGCGGCGACAGATGCAACAGCGGTTGCAGCTGCAAGAACTGCGGGTAGCGAAGCAGACTGAGCAGATGGTGATGAAATCGAAGGAAGAGAGGGCGTCGGAGCGGTTTCGGATACGGAGGTCGGTTGTGAGGGAGAGGGGGATGGTGGAGGTTGTGGTTGTTGGTGTTGATGTTGTTGATGTTGGTTGATGGAGGCAGCGGCGGCAGCTGGGGAAGCTTCGGCCATGCTGTGGCCTACGGAGTTCATGCTGTTAAGTAGAGACGTCGAACAGGCACTGCAATTGATCAAACGCCCATTATCTCAAGTAGCGAAGCGTGAAAAATGAACGATCGGGTCAGGCAGAATGGCTTCCAAGTGTTACAACAGCTTGCCAATTGCTCAAAATGAAAGCGACAACAAGCTATGGTCGTTATAATCCGTTGCGCGCAAGTCTGTCAAGTGTGTGGATGCTGGCGCAAGTATACGGCGCAGACAGGCCGCAACAACGATAAATGCGTTATGCGTGGGCGCGCAGGCAACAGAGATTGTAGTGACACTGATCTCCACCACAATATAATTCAGTCCAAACAAATAGACGTTTGAGCAGGGCGAGATGATTACTGCAGCTTTGCAGGTGCTGGAATAGAGGACCAAACTTAAGTTGATGTATGGGGAGGGTTTGAAGTTGCAGCTGTGTGCCGAGAATATGATGAGCGGCGGGCTTCAGCGGGTAAGTTTTTGAGTTTGTAAGGCAGAATCAAACACCCTGGGGCGAACCGAGAGAAATGGAAAGGCAATGGGTGAACGATCTCAGGAACAGTGGGCAATTCGATTGACTACAGCGGAGTGCTGAAGCCTGGCGCAAATAGAGTATGGAGATATGGAGTGGTAATAGTAACGATCCAATAATGGTTAAGCCGACAGACAAGCAGCTTGACAACTGGAGCTCGAACAAGACGAACGACGAACGACGGACAGTCGAGCGGACGTTCGGGTGGATGCGCGACGCAAGATAGCCGGGTGCCGTACGTAGTAGGTGGAGGATAATTCAGTTCTCTGCGGTTCAAAAGATGCAAGCGTCTGTCTCGTCGGGTCAAGGCGTCTTCAGAGCGAGATAGCAGTCGTATATACGAGGAGCCGGGACCTATGGTGTAGCATAAGATTGCTTGTTGATATTGGCAGAGTATCGTCAAGGTGAAAAGCGCAACGGTGAGACGAAAAGAGCAGACCAAGGTCAATCCAGTAGGAGGGTGGGCTGCTAAAGAAAAATAGCAGAATAAGAAAAGAAGAGTCCAAATTCATGCCATGGAAAGAGACCGAGAGTGTTCCGTCGTTGCAAAGACCGACCTGAGGAGAATGGCGTGGCGTGCGACGACGAAGAAATCGACGAGAAAGGGCGTGTACGGGAAGGAGTATGTCAAGCTTGAAGCCAATAAGAACGCCAATTAAAAAGCGAGAGTGGGATGGGTAGGATGTGAGGGGCGTGGGCGTGGGCGTGGGCGGGATCAATTTTGAACGCTACGGCGGAGAGGAGCGCTGGCCGTGACATTGCCCGCCAGAGGGGAAGTGGATTTCCGGGGAGCTAAAAGCAGGAGATGTGAAGGAACGTAAGTATCTTTTGGCGGTAATTGCATGGATAATATACTTGACATCGAAATATAAGGAACCGGCCCGGGAGCTATCGACCTTCAATTGGGGGACCTGAGATGGGGTAAAATCGAACGAGTCACTACGTGGATGAAACTTGAAAGCATGACTCCAGTAGTCACTGGATCCCGAGGTAGGTTCGAGGTCAAGAGTCGGGCTGGTTGGTGATGCCGAACATTGACAAACAAAGCCGAGTCGACAAGATTTGCTCGATCAAAGCACGAGACTTGTGAAACTGTTAAGGTTCTCGTGAATTAGACTCATACAGATGAATGTATTTGACTCAGCAAACCAGAAATGCCAACAGCTTCTCATGAGACCAATACCTAATAAACAAGCCACCGTGGGATGAGGTTCATATTGCAAGACAAGGTGAGACGATTTAGGCTAGACCCGGCTGTTAATCCCGGCCGAGATGAACGGCACATCTCGGTTCGAATCAGTGTCAAAATCGTAGCACCTTCTTTTGATATTGCTATGATTTGCAAACCGACCTCGAGTCTCGACCCAAGAGCAGAGTAAGCAAGTAAGGATCTTGACAGTCCAATTAATCAAACCTGCATCCGCTAGCCTACCTATAGCCTGGTTATTTGCAAAGGATGCGCGGCTCCGGCGGCAAATCTTTAACCCTTGCACCTTCCTGGCGACTCCTCCCCGTAACGTGACAACGTGAGTCTCTGGTGTTCCTGCCGCTCCAAACATCGAAGGACATTGCTCGGGATTGCTTTCTTTTTCTCGAGGCAGGAGCGTAGCATACGGAGGACACTGCCGTTCATGTTTTCGTCTCTCCATTTCAGATCCTGCCTTTGACACAAACAACCAGACTCCCCATTCCGGGATGATCCATATTTCTTTCACCGTCTCCCTATGAGTCGATTTTAATCGTGTATCGGCCGTTGAAACTCAGTACCACAAGGTCAAGCAGCAGATCAACTAGACATAGCCCTATCGGCGTAGCCAAACTCGATTTTACGATCGAGTAGGGTTCAGCTCATTTACCCGGACGCTTCACCTTTGAACAAACAAAAACTCTGTCGACCATTGAGCATAAATTTCGTACAAACCTGTCATATCAAGGTTTACCTGACGAAGCCGTACGTACTTACGACACACTTTGCTCTATACGCTAAGATACCCCGGACCATATCCTTTGAGCAATGTCACTCTTTGCCTCCCGGGGCTACACAAATAGCCCCAGACACATGTAGGCCAAGCAAGGCTCAATCATTATGCTGCAACTACATTGGGGGAGATCCATTTGCCTACCTGGTCTCCTCGATGTGCATGTCTTGCATTCCAAGTACCTGCTGCTCTCAGTTCGAGCTTATTAAGGTTGAACAGTTTGTGTGCAACCAGTGCCACGGGCTGATGGAAGGCTGAACCCTGCCCGTCGCATGGCACCCTGTGTTTTGCGAAGAGATCGTGCAAGGGCCCTGCCCAAAGCAACCCGGATACTTTATTTTTTGACCGGAGGTGCAACCCCGAGCACAGACGGTGCATGCAGCTCTGGGCTTCTAACGGCACGAGCTGCCAGTGACATGGTTCTGTTTATCACGTTGTTACGGAGTACTGTCCACTGTATGTATGTCAAGCGGAGAGTCCTCTCTTCTCTCTTTTCGCTTCATCAACTTTCCGGGTCATGTCGTGAAGTTCTCAAGCTATTATGTCTCACATTTGCATCCTGTGTCTCCCTTTTCATGGAACATGACCCGGTCAGTCACCTTCCGGTGGTCGGGAGATATGTCCCCCCAAAGCATGACTCCTCTATCACAACAATGAATCAATCTTGGCCAGGTTCGCCTTGAGAAACATGGCGAGGTCAAAACCAGGCACGCACCATATCGCTTTCTGTTCACTCTCTCGACGCAAATCTCGGCCTCATTAGGACTTAAATCATGACATCTGACTCCTTCAACAAAAAATGCCTCTTCTATGATAAAAAGATTCAATATCTACAACCTGACACAATCTTTACCCGCGGTTAAGCACTTACACCAAAACCAGTTCGACGCACCTACCACCGCCCAGCTGTGCGCTAGAGCTTAGCTCTTTCAGAATATCTCCATACACGCCCTATGTCCCGTGGGTGCTTGTTCCATAGGCGCGCCTGCGAGGTGGAGGACTGGAGACGTTAAGCAGTCCAAGAAAAACCACTCAGCAGGACTGGGCCGCCGGGGTGTTGCCATTCGTCGCCCGCCGAGCACCGTCCCGGCTCGGTGAGAAGGACATGGCCTAGCTAAAAACCCGTTCGGCTTTGACCTCGGGAAGAAAGAGAAAGTACAAAGTCAGCTTTGTCAACCAGGCACATTATTTGATACTGGGTGTTAGTGGGAGGTCAGTTTTCTTTGTAGAGACCCAGGCACATGGCTCGCTATCTATCATCCGTCATCCCGTCCCTCCAATTACTGTTGTTGCCGAAGCAGCAGGCCTGTTTTTATGTACAGCATACCGTGTCGAGGGCATGCACGACAGAGTTGCCGCGCCTGAAAAGATAGAGACAAACATGACGTGCAAATTGATATTAGGGTGTGGTCTTTACCAATTGGAACCAAGATTGGGTCAAACTGGCGGTGGCCGAATTCCGCTGAAGTTCGACAATGACAAGAATCTGTCTTTGCAAGGTACTCAATCAGCTCACCTTACTCACCCCAGAATCCATTAAAAGAAGAAGTCGGCAGCTAGAGGACCTACATGCCAAGAGGTTCATCACTATTATCAGGGGTCGTCACTGGCCAAGTCGAGGGATAATTCTCCGCCCCCATGCCTCAAGAGAACGGGTCAGAGACAAAGATCCAGTCCCGTCTTCTTTTCTTCTACTGAAGCAAGGCGACCCCAGCGTCTGGGTCAGGTTCGAACAGATACACCGAGGTTAGGTCGAGTACTACCCTCATGCGTACGAATATCTAAAGTCACCTGGCTCGCCTTATTTCTCGCTGATTTACTGGGGAAGTTGTTATGGTAAAAAGATACTGGACCTCCACATGGCCATTCATATCACAGGTTGGCTGCACGATCTTCAGCCGATGATGACCCCATCTTATACCTTTGCAAGCATTGCAAATCCATATGATGCCACTATAATGCGCTCAAATCCTCTTGTGCTGCTTCTACCGTTAATGCGATGCATGTTCACTATTTAAGAAGAAGAGGGTGTCGAGACACATGTACGATAGGACACCAAACTCTCTTTCACCACAGTCCGACATGGTTCCGGGTCTTCACCGAGATCTCTTCATGGGACATGGTCAGATCTGATCCACTCTTTGGTCCTCGTCATTGGGCCTAGCTCAATGGCTTGATTTCATCGACAACACCATCACCGAGCATGCAACTTTTTGACGGAGATACTCGGCCAATCGGTGTCGTAAACTCCACCGAGGATATGGGACCTTCACCGGTGACCGACGCAAGGCGTCTTCAACCGAGTGTACATGATCTGCTTGCTTAACTTCAATTGTTCATCAGATACATAACAATCGAAGGCAACATAATGTGAACATACAAATACAGAAAATAATTGCGCTTAATTGTTGTCTCATTTTGAGCCATCACCATATGGAAACCTTGCTTAGCATGTGTTCAACAAGGAAGGGTTTCTAAGAGCAGAACCTAAGAGTTGCCAGTATTCTTGATATCGTACCTTTTCCCGCTGTTGACTCCCGAATATCGAAAGATAGCTACCGGGCTGGGGCCGGTGCCGATGGTTCTGAACGAAACTTCCGTCATATCGGGCTATCACAGTCCGAAAAGACCGCTCCGATGCTGCTCCGTAACCCTTGATCAAGATAATGCATTGCCTAAGCATACGGCAGCATTACTCAATTGAAACCCCCAACATTGGTTTATAGTCGAAAGCCACCTTTGCCATGCGCAGGGATTCTTGAAAGCTCTGCGGTACGTCCTCAAATGGTGCCAATTACTCGTACATCAAGATCACAGTTGTGCAGTTACTCCTCTCAAGCTACTGTGGCTATATGGAGACTGCAAGTTGATCGGCCTTCTTTGGGTATGCCGCTCATGTGATCTTCGGTATCCTTTATCCCTCCTATTGGTTTCCGTGTGTTCGTTAAGCTCAGCAAACATATGTTTTAATTTTCCTGAACAATTAGCTAACAATTGTAGATATGTGGCCAAGCATGGCATCTCATGTCTGAATTTGTAACCAGTAACTCCATTGCCCGTGCCTAATCATAGTCTCTATTGAATATATGACAGAATATAGAAAATATCGATCTATCTCGAACAAAGCTGCAATATAAATTACCAATATATGTAGGCATTATGACTACCATTTCTGACCTTTCGTCCAAGAAGAACTTTGAAGCTCGCCCTTATCGTTCTTGGTCGTTCCAATCTCGTCACGCTTGTCATCAACCAGCCGTCCCCACTCAAGCAGCAATCTGAAGAGATATACTTCCCTATCCTTCTCGCCCAGCGCTTGCTCTGCCCATTTGGCACCCTGCTCGGCGATCCACAACGCATCCTTTGTGTGCCCTTTCATGTCGGTGTCGCGCCCGTTAAGGTGCGCTTTCTTCTGCGTGCCAGTGAAATATGTCAAAGTGGTATGCAGACCCTGATAACGCGTGTCGATGGGTACGAAATGCAGCCAGGGGATCAGGCGATCACTATACCACGTCCGGAAGATGGTGGAGATAAAAGGCACACTCTTTGAGCGGATCACACGGAGAAGGTCGGATGAGGGTCCGTTGTCCTTGTCCAGGAGGAGGATGAAGCGGAACTCGAGGGGTTCCTGGTCCTGCGCTTCATCCACGATGGGGTATGTCTGGCGAAGAAGCTCACAGTTGCGGCCCATGCAGCCTTGATAGTCGTTCATACCGACACTCATGGGCATCACGAGATTCGCTTCTGCAATTGACACTTTCTCATGATGATACTTGGGCGGGTCGTCGGAAGTTGGGAGGATCATCGAGACCTCGTCCTTGGGATTCTGGTTGCCAAGCATGTGGAGGAGACGGAACTTATGGTTGCCACGCAAAGCCTGGTCTGAGATAACTTCGTGTCCAGTCTGGCCTCGCCAGAACATGCTGTCGTATCGGCGGTCAAACCCCCAGCTCAAGTCCGCTTTATCGTCCTCTGGTTGCGGGAGGGGTATCAAGATGTCCCGGAACGGTTCTGACTTGGACGGTCCGAATAGGGGCAGCAGGTCCCTGATCGGCTCAGTACGGGGGCTTGAGAGGGACATTCCATGAAGATACTTGAGGTCAGGTTGAAAACAGTACTCAAGAGAGCGTTCCCAATTGACCATAAGCTGCGCTTTTGAGTGCCGTCGCACACAATCTGCGCAAAACTCGCCGATGTTCCAATGAGGGCTGGTTCGGGTTTTAGAACCAGGAGGACATGCCTCAACCTGCATCTGGCGATAGTTGGCTGGAGATGTCATGAATTTCCGTTCCTTTTGAGAGTACTCAGGGAGTGCAGGCAAGGGATGAGACACAGGGGTTTCAGCGGCCTTCACTTTGTTGTTAGGGGTATCGCCTTCTTCACTTGACCTCTTCGATATCAAATTGACAATTGGGGTCAGGTCGGCTCTGTTTCTTCCATTGGCAGTCTCCCATGACGGGAGGATTCGTGGTGTTATCTCGAGGTTGATCGGGAAAAGCATATCCGGCAGGAACTTAGCAAACTTATTAATTGTGACCACGAGGCCGTCCAGCAACTCTGCCTCATATCCAGTAATTTCTGGAAGCCTCGATGCATTGCCGTTCTTAATGCCTATGGTATGAACGCCAGGCATGCTAGATAATATGGAAGCCCGTTGTCGTAGCTTCTTTGGGGGGATAGCTCTGAACGGAGCCAGGTCTTGATCAATCTGATCGAACCGATCAATAATAGCAGTGTCCTTGGCAAGCTCATACCAGTCTTTGAAGGCCGGGGGAGGATCTCGTCCATCATGGCGATCCTTGTATATCTTGTGGGCAATAGGGAGACTTCCACTAGTGCTCGCCTCCGTCTTCCAACGGTTTTGCCTGATATTAGCCCTGTAGATGAAGTCATTCACAGGATGACGCTGGAATGACTGCGGTCCCGTTTTGCGGATGAACACGGTGGTGCCTAAAACAAGACCAACAAGAAGGGACAGCAAAACGAACCGTCGAATAAATATGACGGATTGTACACCGTGGGTGTAGGTAAAGACGACCATGCCTAAGGCAATGAAGTAAAGAGGCATGATCTCGGGAACACGCGCAGGATGAAGATAGTCTCCGTACTGGAAAATATTCTGGCAGGCCTTCACCGTTCCTGCGAGGAACGTGATGATACTGGTTGGTGTAAGTGGTGACGTCTCGCAAACCCAGAAGCTTGCCGAGATCATGAGGGCTGCAAAGGCAGCACTATCGACGATGATATCGAAACCGTAGAGGAATCCGAAGCCAGCGTGTAGTACGGAAGAACCCCCGAAGATTCTGCTTCCAACCCACACAAGACCCATTGACAGCGATGAGAGTGTAAGAACTGTGCCCAGAGTCCTAAGACGAAGCTTAGCTGTTCGCGACCAGGCCAACAAACGCCAGAGGAGGATCACGATTATAGCATCGAGAACGAGCCCCATGCACTGGAAAGCAAGTGTCATCCGCTTGCTCTCGATGCGCTCGAAACAGTAATAGGTAGAGCGAGTAATCCGGCCGGCGGCATAGTATGTGCCTGTAGAAAACACCATAATACTGGATATCGCCATAGTAAGGACAACTCTAGGCCCACTGAACCAGTCCACCAGGTCGTCAAAACACGAACGCCAGGGGTCATCAGGGTCTTCTGGGGGTGGAAGGCCCCATTTTCGTCGAGTGGTGAAGATTTCATATGCGAAGAAAAGAAGACAGAGGAACGACTGGGCAATTATTAGTTTTTCAAGTGGTTGGTTAATTGCTGGCGTATGGATGTACTCACCTCAAGGCCAGGAGTCGCACATTGCTGCTGATAGTTCACACGGTGAAAAATTTCGAGCCTTAGAACAATGCATAGCACAAGAACTGGAAGTGACAGCCTTCTAGGCCGTCCAGGCAGATGATGATTCTGGCTATGAGACGCGGCGTCGGGTGCGCTATTGCGCAGAGAGTCTCGGCGACGAGGCGTCTTGAACCGTCCGTCTGCGCCTGGTAACCACTTGGTAAGGCAGCTTATACCGTAGCAGATTAAGCCGGAGAGGAGAAACACAAGAAATGATGATAGTCTTGGGCTCTCTGGGTGTTATCTCATGTTAGTTTCTGGCAGTATTCTCAACGAGATAAGTGAATTGAAACTAACCAGTCAGAGAATGACGCTCGAGGTTTTGAGATATGTAAAAGAATGAAGACGCAGCGCTTTTTGATAGCATTAGCTGAATGTTCTACAGGTAGGGTTTGGTAGTTAGAGTAAGAGATATACCATAATGCAAATAACTGAACCACCGTATCGCCAGCCATGATGATTTGATGCGGCTCTTAAAGCCAAGATAGACTAAATCAACAGATATAGAAGCTCAAGCACGCCCTCTAGATTACTCATGTCGTCGCAAATATGTGACTGACTCTCAAAATCAAACATAAAAATAAGCTTCAAGTCTGTACAATCGTTAATCGAGGCTCATGCTATGGTCGTTAACTCAAGTCATGATGGAGAAAAAGCACAAGCTTAGTTATAAAAGCTGAAGTGAATCAAGCCCTTGGTCATTTTAGCAGCTCGATGATTTAGGGGCATCGAGCTTACGAACACCCCCTGACAATTACCTAAGCTGACGTTAATTCGTTAGCCGTTTCATCTACAGCGGCTCAGAAACTAAAACGGCCCACTACTTCTTAGGGGTCCGTCCCCTATGGATATCTATCTACCTTCGATAACGGTCAGTTATCAAGAGTTGAACCTCCAAGTGATGTAACTAACAGCTTCAAAGCCTCAAACTATCCATGGCCGGCCTCAACGACGTGCCCTTCATCAAGGGTCTTGCCGTGCCCTCGGTATGCACCCTCATCATCTTCCTCGGCTACTTCTCTCAATTCGTCTTCCACTACTCGACATCTCTCGAACCAGGTCCTCCCTCACGTCGCGAAACCATCATATTCAACAGTCTCCTGTTCATCCTCTGGGTAACCTACTACCGCGCCGTTACCGTCGATCCGGGCCGTTATATCTTCAAGGACCGCGTTATCGAGGCCGATGGTCAGCGCTGGTGCAATAAATGCGCGGCTCCCAAACCTCCCAGGGCGCATCATTGTCGTCATTGTGCGAGATGTGTGCCAAAGATGGACCACCACTGTCCCTGGACGAGGAACTGCGTGTCTATGACCACGTTTCCGCATTTTATGCGCTTCTTGATATACACGAATATGTCGCTATGGATGCTCGGATATTTCTTATGGCAGCGCTTCTCCAAAATCTGGGAACACCGTCGTCTTCCCGCATACCTAGGCCCTAGTCTCCCCGGTCTAATCGGTATATCTCTTATTGCGATTGTCAACTTCTTCACCACTGTTGCTCTGAGTATTATGCTCATCAACACGGTCAAGGCGTGGATATTCAACCAGACTATGATAGAGGGATGGGAGCAGGACCGGCATGAGGCTCTGATGGACAAGGGACCCAAGGAGTGGTGGGACATTATGGGACCCGATGGTGAAAAGGTCCGGTTTGAGAGACTCGAGTTCCCATATGATATCGGGTTCTTCGGCAACATGGCACAGGCAATGGGTTCCCGTAACATCCTCATGTGGTTCTTCCCCCTCGCCGGAAACCCCACCATCGCCAAAGACGGCACCGGCTCAGGCTGGACATGGGAAGAGAATGGCTTCAACCGCGTAGAAGGTCTCTGGCCCCCTCCCGACCCCGACAAGCTCCGCCGAGCCGCCCGGGGCTGGCCAGCTGCAAACCGCGACTACGCCGAGGAGTTGCGCCAGGCCAACATGAGCTCCAACGATTTCAAGACTGGCTTTCTCAAGCGTCAAGCCGATGACGAGAAGCGCAAGAAGCACCTCATGGCGGAGCTGGAAGAAGTTGACGACTTTGATATGTATGATGATGAAGAGTACGAACGAGACCTTGACGATGGGCTTGGGTGGGTGAATTCAGATGGCGATCGACTACGAGATTACGGTGTTGATGAGGAAGAGTCGGAAGCAGAAGTGGCAGACGATGATGTGCCGCTTGCAGAGTTGATGCGACGGAGAAAAGTAACGCAACGAGACCGTCAAGACGATTGAGACGATATTGAGAAAATAGAATAAAACCCTCAAATCAAAACAAAAAAAAACCATTTAAACTTTCTAATAAAAAGAATCTGTAATCTTCCTGCTATGAATATGAATAACCCCGTCCTGCAATCGTACAGAACATCCGTTCCCTTCTGCACACGCTTGCCCAAAGCATCAAGAAATTTGAAACCAAACCTCGGCCGTGATTTCTTGCGGCTTCTACAACTCGGTTGCCCAGCTCAGTCTTATTTGTATACAACAGAAAAAAGCGCCCTTTCATCTTCTCTTCCCCATCGTCCCCTTTCTCTTGCGCGCTATGTTGTGGTGTATGTATATGTGTGCAGGTGCCAAAGCCTAACCCCCATTGGGATTTTCCTGTAATCATGGTTTTTCTACTCCTCAGTAATTTCGTGAAGCATAAACTCGTTGCGCCGACTACCAGTCATCGTCATCATCCTTCTCCTTCTGCATGGCGTTCTTTCTTGCCAGCAGAGCGTCCGCCAAACTGCCAGACAGGCTGGGTGTAGGCGTGCTGCTACGGCTGCTTCCTCCGTTGGGAGTGTTAAGGCTCATGCCAGAGTCACGCTGCTGGAGCTCGGCAGGCTTGCGGCCGGCAGCAGGACGTTTGGCAGGAGGTGCAGGGGGCGTTGGCTTGGATCGTGGAGGAGCCGGAGGGGCTCGAGGAGCTGGGGGAGCTTGCTCCTCGACATACGCCGCTGGAACCCAAGCCTGCTGTTCGGTGTTCGGGTTCTTTGCTAACCACCAACCTAGATAGATGTGTCAGTAGCCTTGAATGCATGATAACAAAGTTTGGGGCTTACCGTTGGTCTCCTTCTGCACAATCTCGACCAGTTGGCCGGCGGTGATTGTAAGCTCATTCTCCCGCTGACCAGCGAAGTCGTATAGGACCTTGGCCATCACCTTGGGAGGGCTTGGGGGACGTGCTGGGGCGGCAGGAGGTGGTGGAGGTGGAGGCGCACGCCCAGCACCACTGGCATTTCGAGTGTGGCTTGGGAGAGGGTTGTGTGCGGCAGGAGTTGGAGCTGCAGAAGCTGCAGCAGGGCGAGGAGCGATACGGGGAGTGGCCTGAGTGGCAGCAGCCGGAATAGAAGCAGCGGCGGCGAGAGCGGCTGGTGGCTGAGGAACAGCTCGCGTGCCTGCTCCTGGACGAGGTTTGGTAGCCTGGATGCGAGATGGTCGGCCATTGGGACCTCCAGGCTTGATCAACTTGCCTCGGGTGATGGGGCGAGGGGGCACAGGCTTGCCCTTGGGCGTAGGCTTCGAGCCTGAGTTTGGTGGCTCGCCAGGCTGAGTATGGACCGCACCACTCTTGTAGTAGTCAACAGGAAGCTGTGAATCCTTCATGACCTTGACCTGTTGCATCTTGCCGGGCTTCTTGGCGTACTCGATGGTCTCAGCAATCTTGAGGTTGAAACCACCGGGCATAACTCGCTGCATCTGAGTAAACATCTCTGTTTTAAACATACAGTTCATCAAGGGGTCTGCTTCTTGAGGCGAGCCAATACCTAGAGAGAACCAGTCATCGCGAGCCGACGAGGCGCCAACAAACTTGATAGCTCCCAAAGGAACTGACTTCTCTACTGAGATTTGAGGCTGACCATTGGCGAGCATCTGAGCAATGATGTAGAACTTGCTGTTGGTAATAACGAGAATACGAGGGCTGGCTTTACTGGAACGTCCAAACTTAGCCTCCAAAATCTCACCACGGCAGGAAAAGATAGCCTTTTCATTTGTGCCGATAGCAGCAGCGTTACGGATCTGAGCTCCAGGTCCAGTGCTCGCATTGATTCCCAAGTAGTCACCAAGGAATCTTCGAGAGCCCAGCAAACTCATACGACGTCTCTCTTTACGACCTCCGAGAACTTGGTGGCCCTGGTCACGGAGTTGGAGATACTCGGCTCCAGTTCGCTTCTTTCGCCAGAATCGCTGAATTCGCGTAGCGGACTCGGCTCGGTAGGCAAGGTAAGCCCTCCACATGCGCTGGATTCGGGTAGCCATGTTATGCCAGTATCTGTCTCTCATATGCTCCAGAGCAAAGAGTGTCTCGGGGGCTTTAATAAAGGCCTTCGTGACACCCATTTGCCATTCCTCCTTAGGTATGCTGGTATCTTCAAGAATCTGCTTGACAGCAGCCTTGGTAGTTCCCTCCCAGGTGAACTCACCAGCATAAGAGGTAGCGGGAGACAGAAGGAAGAATCGATCAACAAACTTGTCGAAATCTTGACGGTATGCAAAACCGGCTCGACGAATGCGGACGTTCTCTTGAAGACCAAGATACTTGATCTGATGAAGAACATTGGGGCTGTTGTATTCTGTTGGCGACTTGTTCTCGTTTGGCTTGATTGTACGGATATATGAAGGCTGGCACTTCATCAATGTGTCGACCAAGGCATTAGCAGACGCTCGGATACGGTCACCCGCAGAAGGGGGTTGCTTTCGGTTGTCTGTATCAACAGGGCGAGGGAACAGAGTATGAACGAATTGGTTTCCACTGTGCTGGAAGAGACTCAACAGACCCTTGAGAAGCTGGTCCTTGTTCTTATCCGTGATACCTTCAACGGTATAAGTCACATCACCAGCATAATGCTTGATAATGAAGTTTCCTTGTCGAGGGGTAAGATGAGCATGAGACATGCCGCTGATGCTCTGCATAAATGTACGATCGCAAGCAGCGGGATCGGCGTGCGCAGTCTTGGTGGCGTCCTTCATGGCAGAGAAGATACCAACTGGTCGAACCTGCTCGATAAGATCACACACAACCTTGTTATCGAAATACTTGATAGGCGTCCACTGAATCTGTTCGCGGGCGTATTCCTCCTGCTCAGCCTTCAAGGTCAGCTGGATGAAGATTTGCTGCAGCTTCTCGTTGACGTAGTTGATGCACAGTTGTTCGAAACTGTTCTTCTCGAAAATCTCGAATCCGTAAATATCCAGGATACCAATCGTGTTAGTGGTTGGTTGTCTCGCCTTGAGAGACTTGTTGATGCGCTCAACAATCCAATCGAAAAGGTTACTATAAATGGCCATGGCTAGAGCATCTCGTGTAGCCTGTGCCTGGGAAGGATTGGCGGGCGATTCAATAACCTCGCCATTTCGAGGTGTCAGGATTCGAATTGTGATACCAGTGATAAGTTGCTCAGGAGTAACTTCCATCAAATAAGCGGCAAAATCGACCACAGATCTATCTTTGACCTCAGCATATCCGTTCTGATCCTCCTGGAACTGGATGTTTCCTATCCATAGAATAGCCGATAGCATTCGGAAGATATCATCTTGCTCAGCCTGAGAGAGGCCAATAACCTTCATGGCATTAAGCGTATCCTCGAACTCGGCAAGATCGTCGATACCGTCAACATCTAAGCATTTTGACCGGCTAGTATAGACATAGGTCTCGGGTTTTTGAACACCAAATGTCTGGCGGTACTGTTCCGAGGCACCCTTTGCGAATTGGTAAAAGATGTGGAAATTTCGCTCGTTCGTGATCTGGCCCACCACTCGCGACTTTTCCAGCAGGTAGTTTGTAATGTCGGCACCCACGGGTTCGCCCTGGGCGTTGAAGTAGATTTGTAAATACTTGCCGAATCGTGAAGAGTTGTTGTTTCGTAGTGTCTTTGCGTTTCCGAACGATTCGAGCAGAGGGTTGGTTGCCAGCACCATGTCCTTGATCTGCTTAATGTCTCCCGACTCTCCACCAGACACGCTGGCAATGTACTGCATAATGCGCTTGGCTGCCTCGGTCTTTCCGGCACCTGATTCTCCTGAAATAATGACACACTGATTGTCGCTGTATGCCTTCATGTTATAGTATGAGGCCTCGGCAATGGCGAAGACGTGGGGGGGCATCTCGAGACGGTTCTTGCCCATGTAGCTCTCGAGGACCTGGTCGGTATAGATACCCAGATCCCGGAAGGGGTTGACGGAGACCAACACATGGCCAATATAGGTATAAATCTCGGCGCCTTCGAATCGCTTCTTCAAGTTCTCGTTGATGGCCTCGTTGGAGACCTTACTCAGCAGAGTCAGATCGGAGACACCAATCTCCTTCTTCTTAGTTGTCTCAAAGGTGGCCTTCTTGGGCTTCGCGACTCCGTTTGCGCCGTCCGCGGCTGGGCCGGCGCCCTTGTTCTTGGGGCGTCTCGATATTCCCTGAGAAGAGAGGAGAACATGTCAGCGAAGTAGGCGCCGATATGGGAGGATTAACACAGTACCATGATGTGCGACTATTGGGGGAGAGGGGGTTAGGGAGATAAGGAAAGGTAGCTGGTTATTTAGTTTGCGTTTGAACAGGCATCAGACGATCAAACCCGTGAGAAAAAAGAACTGAAAATATCCGGTGTAAATTGTCGGAGAGGAAAATGCGATGTTTAGTCCAAAGGAGACGACGCTGGGCTAGAGGCTTTGGCGTGGTGTGGCTGGAGTCGAGATTGTGTTCAGTGATGATCTGGTGCCTGACGGGAGTGACGAAACGCCGACAATTTTCCGCTCAGCACAGCCCCCTAGATTACTGACCAGCCTTACGCAATAAGTGGCGGGAGCAACTGCGAATGTCTGGCTATTGTGTGAAAACGCGCGGCATTAAAAGTTTGATCCAGGCAGCATTAAACTCTTCGAATTGGAGAGAAGGTAGCTAATTCACTTGGTTCGCACCATTCCCCAGGTTGATTCTAAATTTAAGAATATCCTGATTCGCTATCCCTGCGGTAAAGAATGGCGCCTTGCTTTTTTACTCGTCCAAGCCAATGTGTCGTCATTGTGCGTGCGATAGCTGGCTTATTCAGGGAATAAGAGTCGTCTCAACTTGCTGTCATTATCTTGAATGTGTCTAATCATGAGCGATCCACTAAGCTTCTAACCGTTATTGTTGAAAGAGTGGTTATCAACGTTCTTTGGAGTATATTGAGCAGGGATGTTGAAGAACATTGCTGGGGTCAGTGTTCGGTATATGTATTTCAGCCAATACCAATCAAGGAGAGACGTCGTCAGCAGCTTACATGTTGGTAAGCCGTTACTTTTATTAAGAATCAAATTGTTCGCAATTGGATTTTACTACATGCTTGCTAGATCTCGAGGTAGGCTGTGAACTTAGGATATAGTCCGTACTCTGGACAATACGGTACAATAAAAAGTTTGGATACTGTTAGGGAAGAGGTCTGATATCTTAGGATGTTAGTGTTAGTTCAGGGTAGTCGGTAATAGTGCTAGGAAAGAAACAGTGATAAATACACTAAGAGGAATATGTATATACGTTTATATCTTTACGCACCTACATAAATAGCTACATATGTGTGGTATGTTTAGACCTACCCGGATTGATAGTCAATCGTTGGCTTGGTCTAGGTTTACATCGTTATATCCCAC
Source organism: Fusarium tricinctum (assembly GCA_020744515.1). Lineage (NCBI taxonomy): Eukaryota > Fungi > Ascomycota > Sordariomycetes > Hypocreales > Nectriaceae > Fusarium > Fusarium tricinctum. Next base: position 4,983,307 of record JAGPXF010000002.1, on the reverse strand, counting down.
CCATCGGGACGATGTCGCAGGAGCTTTGACGATAACGCGCAAAGCATAAAGGGATCAAAGTTTGGAAACCGCTAAACTCATGCAAATACCACTGGAGTCTATGCGGTTAATTATCTAGAAACAAATCAAGCGGCCCACATTCATGAACCACCCTGTACTGCAACAGCTTCAAGCGCCTTGGCTTGCATCTCGTTCCCCGCCAAACAAGCTCCAGACCCGATCTCGCGTCCATCGTTATGGAATAACTTAGCCTATCCATCCTCCATGGAAGAACGATGCACCCGCCCAGGCACAATAACGCTCCTCTTTCTCCTAATGACAATTGATCGTCCAATCCCCTGTCTTCTGACGCAGCTCATAGCTCCCTCGGTTGCGGGGTAGCACCACCAAAAACCTGAAGGTGGCATGGCATGGCATGGCATGCTCTGGGCTGGTGACGGATCAAGCCAACCAAGCCGAAACATCCAATGCGCGCGCATAAACATGGTCTTGCGCTGCCGCATCAACGGCCCATTTCTGAGACCTTAGCTTGAGTGGTTGGAGTAGATAAACTATAAACACCGCCGCATCCATTCTTGCCGAGACCTGGATATCTCCTTCTTCTCTTAACTGTCGCACTTGCACCAAAATTTGACTTACACTTAACTCACACTTGAACTCCACCAACACACTTATCAATCTTACACTTAAACATCACCACAATGGCCGACACTACTGAGCAGCAGCAGACCAAGCTTGTCGATGATTCTTCCATCTCTCCTGTTGAACGAAGAAACTCATTGGAAGCCCACCTCAAGCACCGCCCCGAGCGCGCCGAGCTCGTTGAGAGTAAGCCAACCATCCCCCCATCATTTCGAGTGTGAAGTGCACATTGCTTACAGGCCTGCCCCAAAAACAGAAAACATTCTACCAGCCTCTACCGCAGCGCCAGGCCTCCTAGCGCACCAGAAGGAGGTGAGTTAGCCCAGCCCAAACCCGCGAAGCCAACCTCTGCTGACATCTTCCCCCGCGCGCAGCTCGAGAAGCACATGCTCGAGGACAAGCTCAACGACAAGATCTCGCACCGCCCAGACCCTGAGGCTCTCATCAAAGAGGGCGTTCTTCGCGACGACCCGCGAAGCGTGGCTCAGGACGAAGCTGCCAAGAAGTACGACGAGGCTATCGAGGACGAGTATGCCAAGCGTGAGGGTGGCGCCTGAGCATGATGTCATGCGACAAGGTCATGAGCCTCGGCACTCATGATACAGAAGTGGGAATGTCTTTTATTTTTGAGCTTGGAATGAATTAAATGAACCATCTATTGCTGGCTATGTTGATCAGAGAAAACAAATGAATGGGCGCTAGCTATCAGGCCTCACGTTGGGCCGTTGTACTCATCTTGACAAAATATTGAATTGCTACATATTCTCATGTGTGGACTAACACGGAGCTCGGGGCGTGAGGTTACGATTCACACCACACACGCCATCTCGGTTGGGCAGTGACAACGGCCATTGATCCACGCAAGGTGGGCTTTCCATCTCAACTTTTTTCTGCAGTCTAAGCCTCTTTGATGCGAAATGCCAGCGTGGAGAAACTCTTCAAGTGCGACACAATGACAAAGTGGAGGACAACTGCAGACGAGAAAGCTCTAAAAAGAAGACCCCTGTGATGAAGGACGGGGTTGGGCTGCAGGTACCGAGCGGGAGGGAACCTAAGGCCCCATCCAGTCGCAGCGCCCAACACGTCACACCATCAATTATTCTTGCGTCTTTGTCTCGGACCCTTTTTCTTTGAGAGGGGATCCCTAGAAATCAAGGAACGAAGCAAAAGTAAAATCAGGGGAAGGAGCTGAAACATGTGGGAGAAAGAGAGGGAGGGAGAGAGTGTGTGTGCAATGGAAAATTCTTCCATGGTTTGAAATTGATTCGCCATCGCCGGACCAGTCCGGCGGGCCGTCTCGAATGTCTTCCAGCCATCTTGACTTATAAGAGGTCAAGATGGGAGATTTAGCCCTCCAATAGATGCCAGCGCGGACCACACTGTGTCCGACGCTCGTATAGTAAAAGTACAGTAAAGGGTGATACAGACAGAAAGAAAAAGAAAAAGGAAACCAGTCTCGGTCTCAGTCCAGCCGCATCTCAGTGTCTTGCCAATCTTGCTGGTCGTTGCAAAAATCCATGCTCAAGTGTTCCATAATACATCCCGCCGCGCTGGGCAAAATCCTTCTTCAAGATGTCAAAACGCCAGTCTATCTATGTATGCTGTTGCCCGTACCCGTGTAATATCGCTGTTCGAAATCGACAAAAAAAAGACATAGGAAATATAAAAAGAGGCAGTCGCCGGCGATCGCTTATGTTCTCGTGTATGCGCCTGAGTATTTTGGTGCGGGCGAGTCCTTTTCGAACCCGACTTTGTTGTGGTTGATGACCAAGTTTCGGCCAGAGCTGGCGACTTGTGTGGTGTGCTTGTCTATCAATGGTTAGAGTGGGTCCCATATACATTGAAGAGCCCGGAGACTCGGTAGCAGGTAACTTACCAGCACCGTACTCGCGGTACTCGCCGGGAGAAAGAGATCGAGGTGTTGTGCTGCCGGAAGAGCTGTACGAACCAGAAGAGTAGCTGTACGAGCTGGAGATTGAAGGCTCCTTATTGCTCTGGTGGATCTGGACGGTATAAGGGGAGCTCATGATTGCAGTTGTGTGGGATAGTAGTTGTTATTTATAAGAGTTGTCTTGTTGAGATTTGTTGACGAAAGTTGTTGTTTGAGTAGACGGGCGTTGTCTGAATGTTTGAGTCGTTGTATTTAAGATGTTTGATGAGAATGGAAAGGGGAATGGGAATGATGGCGAGGAAGGGGGTCTATAAGTATTTGAAGCTTGGTGTTGCGAAACGATAGTACGTACTCTATCATTTGTAAGTGGATTTAACCCAAGACTCACTGCCTAGAGGACCAGGATTGCCCAGCAAAGCACAAGGCATGCTGCACGCTAGGTAGCCTCCAACATGGGGGGCTATAGGAATTCCATCAAAGTTCAGGGGAGTGAGTCAAGGAGAGACTGGACAGTGGACGCAAGACAAGACCAGACCAGATGAAGAACAGAGCAAGCGCATTGGGTCCCCCGGGCCCGGCACGGCAGGCGGGCCATCTAAGGCACGGCGGGAGCACTAGCGATGGTGTGTGTAATACTGGGGGCAGTAATAATAAATGGGAATGGATAATGGACAATACGGGGTACAGCATAACGGGGCGTAGTCAAATCATTGGGCATCGAGTGGCCGTCAAGGGCAAGGCTCAAGGGGACCAGAGTCTAGAGGAAAACCACCCTGGCTTAGGCCTGGCTTTCGCAATAGCGAAGTGACGAAGTCTTCTCCTTCTCCATAATGGAACTTGGTCTGAGCACGGGGTCATGCCCATGACAGCACTTCCATCTCTGGGCTGCGGTGGCGAAATTCTGGCCGTCAAGTGAAGCTTGGTGACGCTGGATAGGGCGGAGCCTTTAGCGAATAAGGACGAATGAGCAACCTTTAATGCAAGGCAGGGCAAAACCAAGCCCCACGGCGTGTGCGAGGGAACAGAACAGGACCAGGTTTGATGGGGATACAATACGTATCCGTACGTACGTACGGAATGGTCGAAAATAGACGAAACAAGACAAGACGATGATAGTGTGCACTGTTGTTGCCTGTAATTGGGGGCCACGATTTACCTGTTCCAGTCTGTGGTTGTTGAGAGCCAGGCACACCAACACGACCTTGAACCTGTAGAGGACTAAGGTAGAGGAGCTTACTACGGAAAACAGGGGCTCAATTCACGATGCGACGACTTTGAGTGAATGCATGAAACACTCGCAGCAGCCGTCATACTAAAGACCAGACTAGGAAGTAGGAACCAGGCACCGCAGGCACTGCAGGCACCAGCGCAAGTAACACGTACCACTGCCTTGGGATCGTGGAGCTAATTTAGTGATCAGATAAAAATATCCAGGCTGGGGAAGCAAATAGTGAGGCCACGGTCTGTGATTCTTTCATTCCAGTCTTTGTCTCAGACATCATTCTCCTTTGTCGGCCCCTTTCTTTATCCTTATCTGTTATCTTTCATACAAGGCAAGCCTCGACTTTCATGACTGGCTATGCCCTCGCACAGCAGTCAAATCCGTCGATGCCCAAACACTAAATATCTGAGTGTCTGAGCATGCACCCGACAGCTGAGCCTATTGAAGCTCTAGATGGGACCCCCCACCGTGACGAAAAAGGGGTCAAAGGGAGATCATCATTGTCTCTTGTCGCTAGAAACAGCACCATCGCAGGAGGCGAAAAGCATCGTGAAGCGCATTAGCGTCTGAAGCGCTTGGCTCAGGGCTCCTCGGCGCGGTGGATCTGACACCTGCAGGCGGCTGGGATGTGTCCCCATGTGGGTTGCATCTCCTGCTGCAGGAACTGATGCGCCCATCGGCAGTAAACATGTCGATTGCTGAAGCTCTACACCATCTCGCCCCAGGGCAGCTCCAAGAGTTGTCACGCGGATCATATCGGCGCTCCAGCCGCCGCAGCAAGCGACCTGTAGTATCTCGAATCTGGGTGGATGGACGGATGGGCCCGGGCGTGATTATTTTGTCACATCCATCAGCTTGGGCAACATGACCATCCAGTGACGTCGCGATGCTCTGTTCCGATTACAGCCTTGCTATGATGGATCAGGGACCGACAAGGGACGTTTCTGTCTTGTGCCTTGCTTGATAATGAGACGCTTCACTGAGCTGAAGTGCTGTATATCCATCCGTCATGAGTCACATGGATAGATCTCGCCCTGCCAGACAGCAAAAGACATGTGTGAAATGCGTCAGATTAGCAGCAGATATTCACACGTACATACTGATAGTTGAAGGGTCAACGTGACTGCAAGACCAGGGCTTGTTTGGCGTGTCTTGTCCAGACTAATATCTCGGTCCTCGTGGATGGACCCTGTTGCTCACCCACATCTGGTATTGCAGCCTCCATAGTTTCCAAATGGAGATACAAGACGTGACAACCCAGCGTCAGATCAGGACGGGGACATCAGACGGGCCGCGTCCCATTGACCAATCAAAAAGAGTTTAGCTGAACCCCCCAAGCTATGACGCTGTTCTGCCGAAGGACACAGCCAGACTGTAGCTACCTTGCCCGCTAAACGGACACGTCGCCGCCCGCAGCTACAGTTGGAAACCAGCGGTAGCCCATCCACCACCATCCAGAGAATACATCCATCCACACAACGACAACCTCGACAAACCAACCACACCCGTCGACGTCACAACTCCAGCACTTCAGGCTTCTCAACGACTTTCACGCCTTTGTGACCTCCATATTGCTCTTCAATTCCCTGTCACCCACATCCTCATTGTCCACCCCGACTGCCACCATGAAGGCCGCCCTCTTCCTCTCCGCTCTCGCCTCTGCCGCCGTTGGCGTCGTTGCCGAGGAGCTCAAGATTGACGTGACTCTCCCCGTGGTCTGCGAGCGCAAGACCCAGAAGGGCGACAAGGTCCAGATGCACTACCGTGGCACCCTCAAGGCTTCGGGCGAGCAGTTCGATGCCAGTAAGTTCACCCGCCATGCATCTACGGAGTACATCCACAAGGCACTGCAAGTCATATGCTAATTCAGTCACAAGGCTACGATCGTGGCACTCCTCTTTCCTTCCAGGTTGGTTCCGGCCAGGTTATCAGGGGGTATGCCTCACCATTTCCGCGATGCATTCGAGTCTAAGGCTGACAATTTGATTAGATGGGATGAGGGTCTTCTCGACATGTGCATTGGCGAGAAGCGGTACGTAAATAATACAGCTTTTGGCTAGAATACCCTTGCTAACCCTTGACTTAGACTCCTGACCATTCCCCCCGAGTACGGCTACGGCAACCGAGCCATTGGCCCTATCCCCGCTGGCTCGACCCTGGGTGCGTTATTCCCAGCTCCCCATCCCGCCTTACAATCACCGTCTAACATTCTGAACCTACAGTTTTCGAGACCGAGCTCGTTGGCATCGCTGGTGTCCCCAAGCCCGAGAAGATCGAGACCAAGGTTGTCGAAGGCGCCGAGAGCGCCGCCGAGGCCATTAGCAAGGCTACTGAGTCTGCTGCCGAGGCCACTGAGAAGGTTGCTGGTAAGGTCGCCCAGGCTGTTGCCGATGCTGCTGCTGCCGCCGCGACCATCATCGCCGATACCGATGACGCTCCCGAGCACGAGGAGCTGTAAAGACTTGACGTATACAACGATCTACCATGCATAACGTACCGTACCATACCATACTCTATCTAGCACATAGCATTGGGGAGTTCAAAAAGAGAACATTCATTACCAACCAACATCAGATTACTTTCTGCTCCAGGCAGGCCCCACGTTGGCTCTCAGTGACTTGTTGGCTGCATATGCACAACCGCATCTGCATAGGGTCTGCTGTCCGTCTCAAGGGTGATAGTCGTGATAGTGGGATTCATCCTGTAGATCTCGACGTCATGCTACAACAGACTCTTCTTATTCTGGCGATAACCTCGCTTCTGGCAGTCACCACGAGGTGGGTTGTTTTAATATGATCCCGTTCCACCCAACATTGTGCATCTGTGCAGCGTTTCTGGGGTCATGGGATGGAGATATGCAGGTATTTGCTGCTTGAGTCATGCCAATGCACGTCGTGATGTGTTTTGAGCCAGTGGGATCCCCCGCTCCTGAGTAATGTATCTCGATGGGCGATACGGATTTCACAGATGAGCTTACTTCTGCAGCGAAGTATGGAGAATTCTCTAAATCTAGCTCTATATTATTGCTATCAAGCCAGTCGTAGGGCTTGAGGTTATCTCAGATGGATCCCCCATTCATAAGCTGGTGGGGTGATTTGACGCCTATCCCATCTTCAGCGGTGAAGGGGATTATTCTTTCAAACTGCGTCATTGAGTATATGTCATAGTGGTGATCGAAGGTTATGAGTGAATTGGTGTTTGTAACAGTATGATCACATCTTGCATACTCTGTATAATTCACATCATTTGTTCTTAAGTAGCTGGATCTGGTTTGGGTTAAATACTTATAGAAGGATTTTTGAGCCCTAAGTTAAACACAACTATATTCAAGCAGCCGTGGTAGACAAGCAATCTGTAATCCAGCATGGTCGACATAGTTTTCATCTTGCTCGGAATGTGTTTCTTGTTATAGGGTATGTACACTATCACTAGGTATCTTCAGTCAAATAATCTCAAGTCTATGCAAGGTATGGACGTGAAGGATCATGAAAGAGAGAGTAATAAATAATGAGTATTATAAACTGAGGTAAATGAGTATACTTGACGAGAGTCAGTATATGCAGGCATGGAGGAGTTTTCATTCAATAAAGCTGGAACACCTCTATAACGACAATAAAATTGACCGCACAATAGTTTATATGATCATTATCAGTACTAGCTTCTATTAACGTATATCATCATAGCATAGTTCTACAAGTACATTTGATGTGAGGAATATCATGGTACGAAATTCCTTCTCACAAGAGGCTACATGGTGATGGGCTCAGCCACAGCCCGTGCAAGGATGGATCCATGAAAGGGGAAGCATTCCTATGCAACGGGATGAAGGAGTAAAGGTTAAATTAAAAGTTTATGATTACGTTGTCAACATGTCTCCATCAGAAGAAGCATGAAGGAAGAATATTATGTTGTTTGTGTCCGTACCGTGACTCCTGCCGGGCTTGCTACTTGATTTTGGTTGAAGCCATTCCCGCCCGCCATGGATCTCCATCCCGTCCCTCTCGGCGGAGTCCTTAGCTCCCGGAGCATTAAATGGGCCAACGGCTACGTTCCGCCAGCGGGTATCATTGATTGGTTCCATCGTATGGAACATAATTGCTTCTTCATTTATCATGAATGTTTCAGTCTATTTATTGCAACCGCATATAAAAGTCGTCGCTTTGCCATCTTGTTCAAGTGTCAGGTCCAAATAAATCCAAACTGTATTCGAAAATTGATTGGCATACGTAGTATTCGTATATATACAGAGTACACATCCCAGGACTAATTGGAGTTGGATGTTTAAGATTTTGTTTGTTATCAGTAGCATTCGCTGAAGACGAGTACCTTTGGCTCCCTCTTCATGCCCATTCATCTCCTGCTTGGGCCATTTTAGGACCCTCAACCTTGTAATCGCTGTCTCTTCTGCCGGGATTAATTCAAACTTACCTTATGCCCACTGTTTCAATTGGGACGCGGTAAGCTTTTAGCGCCCGCTCAACCTTAGCAGAGCCCGCTGATAGCTCCCGATAGTGAGCCGTACCTTGCACGGTTGCGCTGTAACTCATTCAAAGGGGCCTCGAAACCTGGAGCTTCCTTCCCCCTTCAATTGATGCACTGCCAGTTGGCACCTTCATCACCAATCCCATCTCCCAATTGAGACGTCAAGCTTTGTTTCTTTTTCCTTTTTCCTTTTTTTTTTTTGACCGCTGCTCTCTTATCTTACACCTGCGTCGTACAACTTTGCCTCTCTCGTTTTCATTTACCAGATATTCTGCTTCACTTTAGCTTGCTATAACTTGCTTCCTTCATTACTTTCTTTACGCCTTGTATTGACTACTGCCCGGAATCGGCAAATAATCATTACGCAGCCAAATCCTTTAAATCGAAATGTCATCTCACTTCCAATAGCATCGTCTGGTTAAACTCATAAGCTTTTCTGAGGCTCTGCGCCTGTCACTTGAGAGCTGAACCGTTCAGCTGGGTCGCATATCTTGGCATCACAGCCAAGCACCGCGTCAAGCACCCACGATGTTCGACTCTATCAAATCTCGCTGGGAAGATCTTCTCGAAGAGCATCCGCATCTTAATACGGTCGCCACATTCGTCTGGAAACTGATTCCGCCCATCAACTTCATTACCATTCATTACGCTTATTTTATATTCGGTTCACTCTTCTTCTCCGTCATCTTTTGGGGATCAAGCGAGCCAAGCCACAGCATCCCCTACATCGATTGTCTATTCCTCGTCGTTTCCTCCTTTTGTGATGTAGGGCTAAACACAGTCAATCTTTCTGAAATCACAACATGGCAGCAGGTTCTGCTATACATTCTGTTTATCATCGGTAGCGCACTCTGGGTGTCGTTCTGGACTGTTATGGCACGAAAACATGCATTTGAGAAGCGCTTCGAAGATGTAGTCGCTGCAGAGCGGGAGGCCAAGAAGAGGCGCGCTGCGCTGAGACGTGCCAAACCACTTGGGAGGTTCCTCACATTCGACAAATCCAAAACATCACCCGCAGACACCGGAAACTCTACCATCCTTCCTGGTCTGGGTACCCGCCAGAAAACTGTGCTAGAGAAACACGACTCCAACGATGTGTTTACGGCCCATCCAGTGCGCCGTGTAGTGTCTGCTCCAGAAGACGCTATCTCCGATTCCGACGACAACGATAGCAATATGACACAGGTGGCGGCTCCTACCCATATCCCTCCTCTCACACCAACTTCTGGCGATCACATCCAATTTGCCGACAATCTATCACCTCGTCACGGCGCCAGAGACAACGCCTCGATCTATCAGCGGAATGACAACTTAGAACCCAATCAACGACCTACGACAGCATCATCAGCTGGCAGCGACGAATCAGAAGACTTTCTATTACACTGGAAGAAGATTCTTGGAAGCCATAATACGAGCAAGAGAGGCCAATTTTACGACCTATCATCGGATGAACGTGAAGCTTTGGGTGGTTGCGAGTATCGTGCGCTTAAGGTTCTGGCTGTTACTGTTCCTCTTTATGGTTTCCTGTGGCAAACCCTATGTGGAATTGCTCTAGGAGCATGGATAAGCATTAATCGACCATCTGCAGCAGCTGAAAATGCTGTAAACCCTTGGTGGTGCGGCATCTTCCTGTCTTCTTCGGCCTTCAACAACGCGGGCATGTCACTTAACGACGCTGGCATGGCAGCCTTCCAGGATGCCTACTTCGTTCTGATCGTTGTCGGCATCCTCGTTCTGGCCGGCAACACCGGTTATCCCTTGCTTCTGAGATTCTCTCTCTGGTGCTGTCTTCGAGTATTGCAACTGACAACCCAACCTAAAACATTTGGTCCATGGAAAGAGACAATCGAGTTCATTCTCAAGTACCCCCGACGAGTGTATACGACCCTGTTCCCCTCGGTCGCTACATGGTGGCTATTCGGTGTAATTATTGCCATTAACACTATTGACTGGGTTGCCTTTGAAGTGCTAAATATTGGCAATCCTGTCGTGGAGGACATGCCCGTATCCGACCGTATCATTGCCGGATGGTTCCAAGCAATCGGTAAGTGGCAAGTTCTTATTTATCTGATAGCCATGCTAACATTCTCAAAGCTGTTCGTGCTGCCGGATTTGCTGTTGTTTCCATCTCAGGCCTTTACCCTGCTGTTCAGCTTCTGTACATGATCATGATGTACGTTTCCGTGTATCCTGTTTCCATCACCATGCGTCACTCCAACGTCTATGAAGAGCGGTCTCTCGGCATCTACGAAGATGATCCGCAAGTCTTGGAGGCCGAGAACGGGAACAATCTCCTGCCCACGATCTCTGAAGAACCAGAAAAACCAAAGCTACGAAGAAGAGCCACGGCCGCCGTGCAGAAAACTGTTAATAAATCGATGACTTTTCATGGCGTGGGTGTGCGCCCTCCACCCAAAGGCCCGGACGATAACTCCCGAATCTCCTTTATTGGACAGCAAATTCGTGGACAGCTTGCTCACGATATGTGGTGGCTTGTCCTTCCCGTCATTATCATCATGATCATAGAGACCGACCACTTCCTCGACCAACCGCTGGCCTACAGTGTCTTTAACGTGTTGTTTGAAGTGGTTTCGGCTTACGGATGTGTTGGACTATCTATGGGTTTGCCTGGGAAAAGCTACAGTATGGCAGGAGGTATGCACCGGGGGAGCAAGTTTGTGCTGTGTTTGGTGATTCTTAGGGGTCGTCATCGAGGTCTCCCTGTAGCGCTGGATAAGGCTGTCAGGTTGCCAGGAGAGAAGCTGGCCCGTGAAGAGGAAGAAGACTCGAAAATCAGAAGGACAAAGACAATGGACAGGATAGCCAGTCGAGAGTCCCGGGTCATGTAAGGTCACAAATAGATATGTACAAGCAAGGCGTTCAAGGATTTGCAATTGCGATAGATCTGTTTCAGGCAAGAGAAAAGCAAGCCAAAATTGCATTGGTATATAGATAATGGTACGGTATAGACCTGTATGCATCATTCAATCATTAAGTTCATTCCCTTATCCAAAAAATAGCTGTCTCTGCTTCGGGTCAAGCATCTTCGGTCTCCCTCTCTTCTTCTCTATAGTCCGTGGCTTCTTATTTTCAGGTGTTGGGTCTCGCCTCGTTGATGGGCTGTCTGCCTGAACAGTCTCACGAATCGTCTGTCGTGACAAGCAGAGATCGATGTGCTCGTTGAATTGCCGCTCGTTGGCCGCTTGTGGTCTGCTGCAAATGGGACAGTCCCACCATTGCTCCTCTACAGCGTCCTTTTTGATAGGATTAGGAGTAATTTCCTTGCCATGTTTTCGGCCTGGCGATTGATCCGGGGTGTCTTGGTTACTAGAGGAGCCTTCAAGAAGGCCGTCCGGGTCGTCTAGCTGGAAATCGGCTTCCGGCCATTGTTCCCATTCTCCGTCGTCATCGCTTGCTTTTCTCTTAAGGAGTCCTTCCTGTGGTCGGTCTTCTGAATCCGTTCGTCGAGGTCGGAAGCCAAAGAAGGCCATAGTGTCGGGCTTCTTTGTGCTGACAAGGTGTGTACACCGTAGACCCATCAAGCGCAGTTTCATGCCTGGCATTTCCTGCTCCAGCTTGGTAAGGATAGGAAGAGCATAGTTGTATAAGTCATCTGCCAGCCATATAGCCCGCGGGAGGACGGACTGACGGGTGAAGACCTCATAAGTGTGAAGTTTGATTTTAAGGCAGAGCGTACGACCCTTGCATTCGGCGCGTTTCATGTCTTGCTCCAAGTCTTCGGCTGTTGAGCGCAGCTTTTCCCTGAGTTGCGTAGGATCAGACATATCGCGAAACGTACTCTCAGTGCCAACACTTTTACGCTCATAATCTTCTGCTGGTTGAATCTTGGTCCGACCAAGACCTAAGTAGCACATGAATAAGAACTCCGAGGTTTTGTCGCCAAACAGCGGGTTGAGGTACTGTCGATGAGCGTAGAGATCACCACATGTCTTGATACCAATCTCCAGGAGTTCTCTTTCGAGCACACGACCTATACCATTGACCTTTCTGGTTGGCAAGTCCCGCATAAATGCCATAATCGTTGGTCTGTCACTGGGTAGAACGTATTGTCCGTTGGGCTTGTTCATGTTCGAACAGATTTTTGCAAGTTTTGCGTTAGCAGCGATGCCGGCAGAGATGGTGATATTTGTCTTTTGGTGAACTTCGGCCCGCATCTGTTCGACAACATCTGCTGGTGCCATTTGATGCTCCAGACAGTATTCTGTGATGTTTAGGTATGCCTCGTCGATACTGGCGCTCTCAAACCGTGGGTCGTAGTTGACAAGGACTTCTCTGACTTCTTGCGCTTTGGCATTGTACTTCTGGAAATTGGGTTTGAGAAGTATCAGGCTCGGGCATAATTTCTTGGCTACGAAGCCAGCCATGCCTGATCTACAGCCAAATTTCCGTGCAACATAATTGCAAGTAGTCAAGACGCCGGCACCAACAGCAAATGGAAGATCCTTTATTTCAGGGCGATCAAGCAGCTCAACCGCCGCGTAGAAAGCATCGCAATCGACATGGACGATGTGTTGGGTCAAGTCGCGAGTGACCTCTAGCTCGGCGATGAGACGGTCGGCATTGCGTAGATCACGGGTAAGATCCTTCTTCTCGAGCTGGTTCTTACGAAAGATGATCTGCTCAATCTTTTGAGTAAGAACCTTGTCTCTTTCTTCCTCGCGGTTAAAGAATTTGGAGCCTTTGGAAGCGTTGTATATAATTTCAGAAACCTACAGGACTTGTCTTAGTGATAGTTTGTTACACAATTGTGAAGCTGTACCTTAGTCTGGTCAACCTTATCTTGACCCGCTTTCAGAAGGGACGGCCCTAAGAGTGAGTACTTGAGAGTTTTAAGAGCATCGTCCTCGATATTCTCAGGAGTATCATTGCTGACGTCTTTAGTTTCTTTGTCGGCTACTAAGGTCTCATCTGTAGGTTGTAATGGAGGCTTCTCCTCCGGCAAATCGGTTGTGCTCATTCTCAAGGGGTCAGTAGCGGTGTATTCATAGCAATTTTCGAGACTATCGAAGGCATCGTGAAGCCCATCCGATGTCGTCGCGTCTGGGAGATGAATGAACTGGAGTGACGTGACGAGTGCCCCTCAAAAAAGTAAGGACGCGTTCGGATAGCACACGAGATCATGTGACCGGCTAGTCTGACTTTATTTAGCTGGTGTCTGTGTTAGTGGGGGGCGCTATTTTGGAGGTGGGACAGCTTTAACGACACCAAGGGTCCTCTGCTGTCGATTGGCCAACAAATGTGCTTCCCCTCCCCCAGAGCAGGCGTTTAAGCGCCGACATTGACAACTTACATGCACAATGTCGTCTCTTGGAAACACAGAAGCTGATCAGTCATCCTATAGCTGGCGAGTCAAATTGCGCGCAGCATGAGAGAGGGTTGGGACGTAGAAGCGGAGGGTACAAAAGCCTAAGGAGCCCGCAAATTGTGGTAGCTTGAGCTTTTGCCGTTTCTTCTTTTTCTTGCAAGACGAGTATCTTGACTTCTACTTGCTCATAATCATTTTGACTCGTAATTCTTGGCTGAACTGACCCCCTCAGAGGAGAGGAGCTTTCAAAATGGCAACGCGACCGGGCGAGGAGAATGTTGCGACATTGTAAGTTGCGACACCTAAGCTTGACGGGGAGCGTTGAATGTGCTGACAGCATGCTCCTCAAAGATTCGCAGACGTTCACTATTTCTATGGCCCCGAAACAATGAAGCCCAGGCATCATAGGTTCGACAAGGGTTCATATGTCTACCTTTTCGAGAATGCCAACGAGCGCCGATGTCGCATTGAAATCGCCAACCAGCCTGGTACTGAGGACCAAGATGCTTTCGAAGGATGTAAGAGCTTGGTGCATTCTGCAAGTATGTAACTGGAAGCGCATTTACTGACGAAACAACGCGTAGACCTCGACGAGACACACGTCCGATATTCCTACAAGCAACACTGCGCCGTCACTCTGACCGGGCCTGAAGCTGCCGCGGACCAGAACGATTGGCACCTCCCAACGTATGATCCTCAGAATCAGAACAAGTACCACTACAAACTTCACTCGCTTGACATTTACTTCTGGACGCAACAAGATGCGCTCCAGTTTGTTAATGGTGTCAGGAGAGTTGCTCCGCCTTCGCACGTCGAGGTTTTGGACGAACCTGGCCCGCCGCCTCAACCTGCTCCTATGAGCTCCGTGGTTCAACAGCTGGAAAATGTTGCCATCTCAGATCCCCAATACGGATCAGCTCACGCTCCGACCTTTGCGCCTCCCCCGACCGCTACGGCTCCGGTCCCGGCTCAGTCTTCCGAGGCAACGGCAGCACCCGCCAGCTTCGTGCCAATGGCTTACAACCCGGCAGCTCCAGCCGCTCCGGAGACAATTCAGCATCGAGAAAAGACACCACCTCCGGATGAAGATCCCCTCAACCCGCTCGCTGTTGCTGTCGCATATGACTATCATAAGCAGCCTTTCACGCCGGGGATGCCACCGCCCTCACAGTTCCCTCCCGGAGGCGTGACAAGCCCCGGACTGCCTCCACCTCAGTTCGGCCAGCATCCCGGATTACATAGAGCTGCTACAATGCCCGCTCAAGCGCTTGGGAGTCCATATGGCGCGACTTTCCCAGGTTCACCCGGCTTTGTATCTCCACCGCCTCCCCCGCAGACTCAACCGCCGGCGCAAGCTCAACCTCACTCTGTCCCAACACCACCTGCTTCCACCCCAGGTCTTCCTCCACCACCACCAGGAGGCTTTGCGCAATATACCTATACCCAGCAAGAGCAGCAGGCACCGGGTGCAGCAGGATCACAATATGGCGTCCATCAGCAACTATACCGCCCTACACAGACAGAACTGGCCAATTCGGAAATTTACTCGTTTGGTCCCAAGACAACGGAGCCGCGAGGAAAGCTTGAGGAAAATGCGGGACGGTTAGAACGTGGCGTAACGGGTATGCTGAGGAAGTTTGAGAAGAAGTTTGGATAAATAGCATGTGATTTGTGCGAGCTTGATTGGAGCGGGAGTTTAGATGGATGGACTTATTTTATTCCCCTTGTTAATTGATCATATTACCACTTCACTTTGATTCTGCTATATCTTGCGAAGTTAACTAGGTTGATTAAGAATGCACCACGAGGCTGGTCGCAGGTCGCAGCTGGATATGAGACGAAATAAGGAGAAAAGAGTACGGACTAGCATTAAAAGGGCTGGTTGTCACGGACATACCGAAGATGTGCATCGATGTAAGATGCCTAACCCTGGAGACGTATCAGCCCCAGTAAAGCCTCAGAAGCAAACACTTACGGATATGATAGTCTACAAAAGCCACATTCAGGTCATAGCTTCCGAGCAAACGACAAATAAACTAGACAATAATGTTACCGCCCATAGTTTGTCAATCGAACAAAGGAATTCGGTCATCGCACTCTCACGACGTGATACCCGCCTATGGTACAATGCTGAGAGATGCGGGGAGGCTGAGCTTGAACCGGGGGGGGGGGGGTTCCAGCCAAGCCACCAGCCACGCCACAACCTTGGAAGTCAGCTTCAAGAGACAGGGGCGTTTAGCGTTGACTGTTGATCTTTAGCGGGTTGGAGAAGCCGTTGACTTGTAGTGGGACCTTTGGGGAGTGAGTTTACGCGGCTTCATGGAACGTAACGGAAGTTTGCGCATCGTGATGCTTGAGTGAGTGAGGGAGCGAGTGAGCATTTGCTGTTTTCGCGATATCTTCAGTAGGTACCGTTGAGTGGCAACCCGTATCTGAGTGATTGCGCAACGGAGGATCGTGAACCGGGGGCCCTGTTGATGCTTATTCTGCTGGTGATGATGTTGTGCTACGCTATGTTCGACTGAGCGAGATATGTACTCCGTAGCGGCTAGATAAAGAGTTGGTACCTGGTCTGCACCAGCCACAATCCAAAACATCATTCCATGTTTGATCAACATCCTCGGAGTCGAAGTTGTCTGATTCGCAAGTCCATACTCCCACTCCTACTCCGTATGATATGCAGACAAATCCGAGCCATTGAAATATTACGTAGAGCCGTTGGAGGGGAAGTAAGCAGAGGCCAGAGATGGGCCAGACCTCCAGACCTTCAAGAAGCTTGGCCCAAAAGTCAAGTTACGTAGGTAGCCGCTTAGTATTGGACGGCCACTGACAAGTCATGATCGACAGGCAGTGAGTGGGTGATGATGGAAGTTTGCTAATTCTTGAATCTGACTGCAGAAAGTGAAGACGAAGCTCCCGTCATCCGCTGACCGTGAACCAATTTCGAGCTCAATTTTAATTATCGTTCCTCTTTCCATGCTCCACTTGTTACAATTCATCTCGTTTTACCATTTTTGTACCTCTCCTTGTGAAAACACTCAGCGTGTACTAAAGGTGCACTCCAAGAGAAAAGACCCCCGAAAACATCCCTGCTCAACCCTCACGCCAACCCAGGTTCCAGCCTCCAGGTCTATCTTAGACTCAGCCCAGGGCCAAGCCGACGGGACCAACCAAACAAGCCAACCTCGCGCCTCCTCGCGGCTGTGCAGCGCTGTGCTGTGTGCTGTGCTGTGCTGTGCTGTGTTTGAAGGCAATAGCCCTCATTTATTCTTCTTACGTTTGTTATTTTGTTTCTCTCAATTAATCTTCAGTAATCGGTATTCTCTTTCGCCCCTCCCCTCACAAACGACGCATCTCGTGCCATTGTTGAATCTTACCATACGAAACCTTGCCTGTATTCCCGTCTCGTATCGACCACCAAACTACGAACCATCCAATCGGGCACGCCTCTCTGTGGTCCTCTTCTATCCGTCCTCTCCGACGATTTATCGTCCACAGCTTGTCTTTGTTGTTGGAACAATAGACCTTTACTTTCTTTGCATGGTGAAAGCTCAATTCGAAATGCACATGAATGCTCCAGTACAGCGTGGCTGGCAGGGCGTCGAAAGCTCACTGCAAGCTCGGCAAACGAGCTCTAGTGATAGCAACAACGGCGGTGGATCCAGTAACACTACCGTTTTTATTGTGAGTTTTCAACTGCACTGAACTATACAGATTGCCGAGACTCGCCATGGCGCTAACCGCTGTGTCTCAACGTTCAGGTTATAGGCACTCTTGCCGGTGTGCTCGTCGCAGCCACTATAGCTGTCTGCATACTCAAGAAGCGAAAAACGAGCAAGCCGACTGAAAGTAAAAAGAAGGGAGGGTTTCTTGGACGCATAACGGGTAGAACAGGACAAGGGAATTACGAACAGACGCCTGGAGAAGACGGCGGGGAGAGCGGACGACAATCTCATCAGCTCGATCCCACTTCCACTTCGACAAACAATCGACAAAATCGCAACAGTGCTTCAGCTCGCAATACCAATGCCACCGCAACTGTCGATCGCAACACTTCCGTACGCTCCGTCCTTACACTACCTGCATATCGACAAAGCGCAAACCACAACGAGCAGGTCCTGGGGCGAGAAGGCGAACGAGATGGAGTGGATGTGATTATCGACCTGCCAACTGCAGAAGCCGAGGAGGAAGCACGAAATGAGGAGATGGAGACGCTTTACCAGATCAGACTGGCTCGACGACAAGCGATTGCCGAGCGTGAGGAGCGGAGAGAGCGACGCCGCGAGGCACGACTTCGAAGTGACTATCGCGAGCTTGAGCAGATTAGAGCCGAGACCCGCGCTGCAAACGAGAGCAACACCATTTCCGAATTAAGAACGACCGTGGACCAGCTCAAGGATAACAGGCAAAGGTCTGTGTCGAGTGTATCATACGCAGACGTAGGTGTTGCGCGTCACGATGGAACGAGGATTAGAGCAAACAGCAGCGAGAGCGAGCGTGTAGGCCTGCTCTCAGACGCTGCGAGTATGCAATCTGGACATCAGCGAGGGCGCAGCTTCAGCTCCGCTGCCAGCCATGACGATGATTTCGCAAGTCTTGCGCCTACGCGTTCACGGGGAGCTTCTATACGGTCGGGCAGCGTAGAGGGTAGAGCTGGTTCAAGTCCTGAGCTGGTGGAAGCAGATCTCGGGGAAGAAGCGATGCCTCCTCCCGAATATGAGGACATACCGCTTGCTGATGATCGATCTTCGACTCATGGGCCTCCGCCCGACTATCCTGGCCCTGAGCGGTCTTCGTCGCAGAGAACACAGCGAACTACGGAACATGATCTGGGCTCGGATTGGCAAAATGCTGATATTTCACCGGTCACGGATGGTTACAGTAACAACACGTCTCCCAACGGTCAAGGAAACGGTGGCGCTCCCCAATTGCCCAGCTTAAGGATACCGCAACTTCCTGAGATTGTTATTCAACCTTCAAGCGCACATCCACGAGATGACGAACTACAATCACCACATCGATGATATATATGAGGTCTTTCTTTTAGCCACTTTTCTTCTTCTTCTTTTAATCATGGGATTTGCTTGGGAATGTTTTGTTTGAGAAGAGTTTTAAGCTCGAGATGTACAAGTCATCTAACGAAAGCATGGAGTTTGGTCCGGGTTGAATGCGTTTAACGAATGGGTGCATTGGCTTTTTGGCCATGGATGAGTTTTAAGCCTCAGAGGTTATACATATCGATGGATTTTGCGTTTATTACAAGGCGTTGATATTGGCGGATATTGATCGTATGGCATAGTAGCTGCTGTGGAAGAAATGTCAAGCCTTACATACATGAAAACGTACAGCATAAGACGAAGTCTTGAGTGAGACTATCATGTGATAATGTTGGTCGATAGTATGTTGCTTCGGAGCATTTGTAATTTGGTCGTAAGCCTCAGACCAGCCTCCAGACTTATCTTGACTGCAGACAGGGTCTAGGCATGAGATTTATATGTGAAATCGTCCCATATAAGAAGAGAGTGGATGCTTGCAGAGCGGTAACGGCGCATGTGGTGTAGCGGAGCTTACAGCTGCAAGCGGCCAGGAAGAAGCACGATAGTTGTTGAGGAGATCCACAGAAGCTGCTGAAGAATAGATTACTGCGTAGAGTGCTTATGCAGGAGCGAGTGGTTAGATGTGTCGGTGAGTGAAGAAACTTGCTGAAGAATAGGACGAGGGATAGAGATGTGGTGGATAAACGGATATACAAGGACACGGCAGTAAAGAACGACGGGAGAAACTAGTTGCCGAATATTCAAGGTCCATAATTATATCGAAGGCTGGGTAAAATGGAACAAGACTGCTTAGCAAAGCCTTGATAAGGACAACATAAGGGTGCCTGGGTTCGCAAAGTGAGACAGATCGAGACCGATTTCCAATAGCCGCGCGCGCCCGGAGTAACACCCCGCAGTAATGATGTTTTGTCAGGCTCTTGTAATGCAGGTCTAAGCGTCGACTGCTAAGCTCACATCAGCCTTGACTCAGCAAAAAGCTGGCCAGATGGGGACGATCGAGGTGGGGCCTAGCGTCGATGTTTTGGGTTGTCAGGGTATGTTTTGGTTTTGGAACAGTTTGAAGGTTGGTATGAGGAGTGAATTCAGAGAGAATAGCTTGAGTTACCGGTCTCTAGTTAGGTGCTCTATGGATTTCAGATAGTCAAGCTTAATATCGTTTTTCAGTAACAAAGATTTAAGCTCTGTAAAGGACAGCAGCCACCATGCATCACCATCTGCATCATGTCATGATTCAGGGACACTACCACTCCGCCATATCCCATCTCGAAAGCCTATCCCACCACGCGTTCGTAGATTCCGGAACAGGCAGCGTTGCACCAATGATATCATGAGCGTCCAGTGCATTTCTGTTTAGGACACGGGCTAAAACGAGTACGTACCTGGGAAGTGGATCGGATCTCATGTAGAAGCTTCCATAACCAAAAAACCACCCTGAAAGCTTTCTAGCTATAAGACGAGCTCCCCTCTTCTTGTCTTCCCTTGGCTTTCCTCCCTCTATCTCTCTCATCAACTCTTATCTTTTTCTTCTTTACTTGATACCCCCAGAATATAATTCAAATCAGTCAAAATGGCTCCCAAGATCGCTATCGTCTACGTATGTTTTACCCCTCCTCCACGTCCATCTTGTCCTCCCCAGCCCCGCTATCAGTGCCTCTTCATGATAACAATCATTGTAACTCATAAAGAGATATTGGAGCTTGCCATACATCACAATTGGTCTTTTGCAGAGCCTATGCTGTCCAATGGCTCGCTTTCTCCCTTCATTACTTCCAACACAACACATCATGACTGCCACAGTACGCTAACAGCTCCTCTAGTACTCCATGTACGGCCACATCAAGGCCATGGCCGAGGCTGAGAAGGCCGGTATCGAGAAGGCTGGTGGCACCGCCGACCTCTACCAGGTCCCCGAGACCCTCCCCGAGGAGGTTCTTGCCAAGATGCACGCTCCCCCTAAGCCCACCGACATTCCTACCCTCAACGACCCCAGCATCCTTGAGAACTACGATGCCTTCCTCCTCGGTATCCCCACCCGTTACGGAAACTTCCCCGCCCAGTGGAAGGCTTTCTGGGACCAGACCGGCAAGCAGTGGGCTTCCGGCGGTTTCTGGGGCAAGATGGCCGGTATCTTCGTCTCTACCGCTTCCCAGGGCGGTGGCCAGGAGACTACTGCTCAGAACGCCATCTCCACCCTCACCCATCACGGCATCATCTACGTTCCCTTCGGTTACGCCAAGGCTTTCGGCCAGCTGACCGACCTCTCTGAGGTTCGCGGTGGCAGCGCCTGGGGTGCCGGTACCTTCGCCGGTGCTGATGGCTCTCGCCAGCCCTCCGCTAAGGAGCTTGAGGTCGCTCAGATCCAGGGAGAGCACTTCTACCAGACTGTTGCCAAGTTCACTGGTTGACTGCATGGCAGCAGCCAAGCCGAGGCTGCCCCAGTGGTGACACAAAACACCAAGCCTGCCGAGGCTAAAAAAGAGACTGCACCTCAGCCAGACAGCAAGGGACCTCAAGAGCTCAAGGAGGTCAAGGAAGGTCCTTGTGGGCTGCCCGCAAAGTGTGTCGTCCAATAAATGAGTCGAACGATAATGGAATGCGTTGCTTAGAATCAATACAAACATGTTAATAATCATTGTAAACAACGCTTGCTATGTGATACGCTGCTAAATAATAATACAACCCGAAGTCGACCCATTGAACCCACCCACAAGATCATACCAACAAACGATTGAGAGCCCTCCTCATCTTAACCATTACTTCTTCTTTATGACACAAACATCATTCATGCATTCGACGGTCTCATCACTGATGTGTAACTCAGTGCTGCTTCCTTTCACCAAATCGTCGAGCATAGCGTAGACAAGCTCCCTTGGAGTGTATCCGCTTATTATGTTGTATGGTAGCCTTGGGTCAACAATGACCAGATCGCCCGTGTACTCATCGTCCTCATCAGCGGCTATTAGAGCAATATGCGAAAGGTTCTCCAGTATATATAGCCCGCCTGGCGAAACAGAATTCCAATACCTCAAGAACCCTGTGACCCGTTTGTGCATTGAGAACAAGCCCCTATCAACGACTACGTCGTATTGAAGGCGGCGTCTGTTGGGATGAAATTCGACAAATTGGGCTTCCAGTTTGTCGAGGTAGATTTGAGCAGCTGGTTCTTGCCTTTCGAACTTTTCAACACATGTAGAGTTGACTTCGATTACATCTAGCTGGACTCCAGGTAGCAGTGTCCGCCATGTGTAATATGATGCTCCAAGCTGCTTGTCCTGAGGTTGGGATGTCAGCTAAGATGCAAACTGGGATGGAAATGATAGCCCTACCACACCGCACCCAGCCCCAATCTCGAGCATCTCCACAGGGTTTCCCTGCAGGGGCTGGATATACTTTTCGGCCATGGAATCAATGTCTTTGATGCTTTTTGAGTGTAGTTTGGGTTTCGGTGGGATGGGGAGTGGTTGCCATCCCGGCGGCAGGTGTTCTGTGTGGCCTGTGAGGAGTATGATAGTAGCCATGGAGATGATGGCAAATCTCGGCAAAAGCCATCTTTTTCCATGCGATCTTTCGTTGCGTGAGGAGACCATTATAGATCTGTTGTTAATGTACTCTTGGGGTCTAATATGATGGTAATAGCGGTAAAAAGATGTTTTGGTTGATGAATGCTCTCTTGGTCAAGAAGATGTGTTGTATTGAAGTTGTTGAAAGAAAATGAAAGCTTGTATTCCATAAAAGTATAAAAGGGATTCATCTTAACAAAGAGGCAAGCACGATGGTGTGGTGTAGTTAACTACCTACTTATGTATGTAGAAAACTGTGACCAGCGCAGAATGCTCCTGACACGCGCCGAGAATGGCTCATTTTGTTTAGTATTCGTTTCTAAAGGAAAAAGCAAGGGGTATTTCCGTTCAATGCATTCTTATTCTCCAATCATTACCTAGGCTTGACGTTCCATACACAAGCCAGACCGCGATTCCAACCTCACGGCGTCTTCTACTTTCGAAAGAGATTTGTCCTTGATCCCTGTGGGTTATCCTGCAGTTCGCCGTCATAAACCTTGGCCCGCTCATCTTGAACAGGTCCTGCGACTTGAATCTCGCCTCGATATATCTCAATAACGTTTACCAAAGGGAGAATGAGGAGTAACATCGAGAGCAGCTGCCCGAAACTCCAAACGGTCTCGCCTTGATCTTTGAGATCGATCGATGGGTTGCCGAATGCCTGGGACAGCAGGATGATACGAACCGCGGCGCCAACGGCAATAGCTGTCATCAAAGCCAAACCGACAATCTGTATGATCTTGTAGAATCTTTGCTGCTTGCTGTGAAGATACCAAGTAGCTATGCCAAAGACAATACAGTTGCCGGCAATGACGATGATTGTGCCGACATAGGACAGCCCGGCGTTTGTTGCAGCCCCTTTACCGTCGACCTCCCAGACACAGGAGACTGGCAACGTCTTGTCGTCCAATCCCTTAGAAACTCCTTCTAGAATGAAGACTCCTGAAACGCACGACAGCGCCAAATTGATGAACATGAGGAACTGACGCAGCCATCGAATAACCCAGTCGCGGCGATAGTCTTGCTTGAGGGCCAGCAGTGTTGCGTTGTGAGTCGCCATGGAAAGAAGAGATAGCATCCAGATGAGAAAGAAGTGATAGGGCACGAGGCTGTTCATTTTGGCCAGCCCAACACTCTGGATACCAATTCCCTGCATGATTTGAGAGTCGCTGTAGCCGTTGAGGAGTTTGCGCTGGATGACAGAGTCTCTGCCTCGCATTTCGGCAAAAATGACGCTACTTGATAAGACGATGGCGAGCAGCGCCGTGATCATGAAGGACAGCAATATCTGTAGCGTTTCGTTAACAAGAGACGTCTCTCAAATGGGGAACCGAAGCTTACACCAGCGCCTGCGACGCCCGCGTCGCTGGATGTTGGAGCGGTTGCATTTCGACTGCAGTCGGCCACTTCGAACAAAGCCATGATGGAAGCGAACGCGGAACGAGTTAATGAACGTCTGATGCACGCAAAGAAAAGATGGAAGTCATCACCAAGAGACGGGCAGAAAACAGAAACAGAAACAGAAATCAAGGGTTCAAAGAGTGACTGGGGCACGAATGATTGTTATGACGTTTAAGCGCGGACCCCTGTTCGCCCTCTCATATGAAACAGGCCCTTTGTCGGGATCCATGGGCGAGATTGCGGAGTCACTGGATGACATTGCAAGTTGGCATTGAGCATTGAGGCAGTGTCTCAAGATATTTTTGGCCTGAATTTCGCCAACGCATAATGATAGGCATTCCTCAGAATTGGGTGGTATTGATGCCTTGGTGGTAGATTGCCACAGAGCTGTCATCGGCCATCAGCCATCAGCCACCCTTCAGTTGCATGAGCATCTCACCATCTTGCTCTGAATACAACTGATCCTTTTTGGTACTGTATCATCGACGTCTCGACTACAGTGGCAATCGCTACGGGTACAAACCACCTGTTTCGAGATGGAATGTTCGCATTCATTTCTTTCGCCCCGCATATCGCATACTTAGTTTCTTCATCGGCACTAATGCTAATGAACCGATTGACGATCACTCAATTCTCCATCGCACCAACCAGTCACAGGCTCGCCAGTAATTAGAACCTTCTCCCGTCCGTCTGGCAAACAATTACAGTATCGCATCGACTTTTTGTTCGAGGTTATATATTGTCGCTAGAGCGGAGGAGCCAATTGCAAAATATCTGAGGACTACGGTGACCTAGGAGAGCGACACGCGAGCACTACCTCAGGTTCATCAACAGTTTCTATTGCCGTGGCTCAAGCAGCTGACATTAGTGAAAATCAACGTAACGTGTTCCCACCATTTCGATCGATACCCGAAATTCTGGGGACATAACCGACTCGATCATGTCTCTTTGTTTGTTTTTCTCAGATCAAAGAGGTACATACATCCCTGATGGAAAGCAAAGTCTCGGGGTATTCGTGATGGCTCTCCAACAAAGGTTCAGTTGTGTACATGGCGTTTGGCTCCCAAAAAAAAGAATGCACTCAATGACCGAAATGACTCATTTCCACGTCCAGATATTTCTCAAACCCTTGCGGCCGCGCGGAATACATCTCTCGCGGCTCGTTGAGGAAACATCCTCCGACTACAACTGAGGCACAGAATGAAGCGGGAAGAGATGACTATTTCATCAAGGCGACCCCATGCGGAGCAATACCAAATATGCTACCCAGGCATACTTCACTTCTGCTGGACTGGTAGAGCAGTTTGCTGTACGCCAAGGCCATCCTTTTTCAGCTCTCTCTAACGCAGCTTGAAAAACAGACCAAAAGCTGACAGCAGCTCACATAAAGTGATCTGTCAAGCAAGCAACATCGATGCTTGATCCTGGCATGCAATATAGATTCAGCCGTCACATTAGAGAAAAGCTACTGATGGATCAAATGGGTGTGGGAGCCACGGCGAAAGGAGGTAGTGAGTTGTGGATCCTTTGTTGGGCCATCTTGTTCCAAGAAGGCAACGAGCGAGCGAAAGGATGCCGGTGAGTTGCCCAAAACCGCGACATGCATGAAGAAGGTGAATTCCCTGATGTGTTGGACTCACCTGCAGATGTACAAGGTCCAAATTCCAACTAGCTGGACCCGACAGTCTGGTATCACAACGTGATAGACTGATAGCGCCGCCTAGCCACATGAGCCTTCCATTCACATGACAGAGAGCGTCAGTCGGGGACTCGTTCCGCTGCACCTTTGCGGGTAATGTCTGGAGGTAGCTAATCTACGCGGCCGCCCGCGCAATCGCCGTTCGTTTTCCTCTTGTCAGGATAGCCTTTGGCTCTGGCCCGGTCCGGCCGTTCTTTGTCGCTTCGCTTCGCTTGTGGCCTGGTCTCGCCGATGCAACGTTGACTAAGATTAGTCCGATCTCTGCAATAAGGATATAGCGTCCCCTCGACTTGCAGCTACCTAGTAGGAAAAGTCTCTTGGGATAGGTACGA
Source organism: Fusarium tricinctum (assembly GCA_020744515.1). Lineage (NCBI taxonomy): Eukaryota > Fungi > Ascomycota > Sordariomycetes > Hypocreales > Nectriaceae > Fusarium > Fusarium tricinctum. Next base: position 4,957,695 of record JAGPXF010000002.1, on the reverse strand, counting down.
GTTGGCCTATAGTACAATGTTGAGCAGTTGGGTTGCGTGCACTGCGCCCTCTGCTGCCACCCGTCGAAGCAGAAATGATACCTGTTTTCTGCAGAAGGTGGCTTGATTCAGGTGTTGCGTCCTGAGACCAACAGACAAACACCCCAATTCCGGACAGATTAATATTGCAGCTTGACAGAATCCTCTCTCCTTACAATGCTGGTCGATGACCCACCGTGAGCGTCAATCTCTGTTGTTGGTGTTGGACGACTATCAACGGGAGCGAATTAGAAATCATCGACCTAAGGAACTGCCTGTCTCAGCCTCTAAAGCTCAAGTTACAACCAACAGATACGATAAAGCTTGTTGGGTAGAGGGTGCATCACATCATGCTGGTCCGTCGGCCCATTTTCGATGTGAAAGTACGAAAGTTGCTGCAGTTTGTTTGCTTCTTACCCGAAGCATGCATGATGTAGGTTGGCATTGAAATAGACGCATGTCATATAACCACCTCCCTGTCCCTTCTTCTTTCTTGTCCTATAATTACTTATAGAAGCTGCATCGCTTCCGCAGAACTTTATCGAGATCACCCACACTTCTGTCAAGCATATATTCACTCGCCATGTTGTCACTTATCAGACAGCATCCTAGCTCATTTGTATCGTCTTTTGGCCTTGAACCTGATCGTCCATTACGTCCTCCCCAGAACTGCTCGACGAGTCGTCCAACTTGGCACCCGGCACATCAGTTCCCCAAGCCATCTTTCATCGAGCGGCTCCCGAGAGATGTACAAAGACTTATATTCTCTCATCTGGATTATCAGTCGCTCATCTTCCTATCCATGACGAACCGGCACTTTCACCTCTTGGTAGACCCGCAACGAATAGCGACCCAGCAAGACAAGTTCGAGTTTGTCATGAGAGCAGCCAACACTTTCAAGAAACATTGGCCCAGGGAGAATAAAAAGGACCGCCGACTTGGTAACTCGGAATGTTATTGGTGCTACCGCGTGCGGGCCCCAGAGCATTTTGACGTGCTTCAAGCAAAAACGGCTTACTTGGACCCCCGAGGACGAGTGATATTGGATCAGGATGCGAGACCGGGGGACAAGCCTGTAGCCCTGCGCCGGTTCTGCATTGATTGCGGGGTCAAAAACAAACTCCATTTGCCATTCGACACCCTCGAGACAAAGACAGGTCAAGATCTCTGGATTTGCAAGTGTCATGAGGTCTGGCAGAAGCCGGATTGCCTACGGTGTCCAAACTGTTTTTCAAGTTGTCCATTCACACAGAGGAGACGATTGGGTTGAATGGCCATTGTATGTTTGGCTTGTTGAATTTGTACGACCCCAATAATTATTTGTGCTCTCGGTCTGCATGTTGCATCAGGATCTAGGTGGCAAGCACTGTCAGCAAAAGATGCATGCATACGAATATAAGCCCGCGGAAACGGCGCTACAAGGGTGCAATACGGCTATGCACGCTGAGGTCAGCCAGATCGAGCTATGCACGAGACGAACCTAGGGATAATTGGTGAGAAACTGGGTAGGGAACAGCAAAGCGGTGTCTTTTTGAGCGGTAGTCATTTACTAAAATGGGTTCTTCATCTTGACTAATGTTTTAGTTTTGGGGAATTTTTAGATTGTCTTGTTGACACTGGTATTGAGAGATAGATACGAATAGCGTTGAATTTAATCATCATCAAGAAGCAAACAGTATTCTATCATTGAGGATCACAACAGCCAGAACAATGTACCTAGACCAGGCCATGCCATTCAATAGCAAAGCCCTTTTATTAGACTCATGGTAGAATATAAGCTTACAAATTCGTCATCCTAGGAATCAAAGTCGTCTATTATCATCCGACCTCACGCGTTTCAGGGTCCGAATCGTACAATATCAGCCTTACTTCACCTTCTTTGTGCCTAGTGCTTGGAGTTAATTATTCGTTCAAGTCACATGAGTGAAGTGAAATTGGAAAAGTTTCACCGGCGTGAATGGTTGGAGTTAGGGGTTTGATGCGCTTTGTTGAATGTTTTACTGTTATTTGTGAGATGGTGGTATCATATTGAAAGCAAGATATTAAGGAGCTTGGGTGGCATTTCGACTTGTAGGTTTCTTTGATTAGTCTGCCTTTATCAACATTATTTGTTACATAGTTACGATCTGTTGTGAGAGTATTTGCTTCGCATAAGTACCCCATCGCCGTTGAATCTAGTATCCAAGACTTCAACACCACATATTGACTGCGGCCGTGACTACTTCACTCGAAGTCAGTGATTCACACTGAACTTTGGGCTGGTTCATAAAAACAATCGAGGACTCCTTTTTGTTCCTTGATTCCTTTCTCTTCCCACAATCATCTACACAATCATCTTAACACATATATCAACCTTGCCTACCTCCTCACCTCTCTCTTATCATCGCAACTCTCCCGAAGCAAAGAGAATGGATGACAACAATGACCAACCGCCCGGTGAGCCAATAATTATACCTATTCTAGCTTCTTTAAACATCGACGACGTTCCAACCCTTGATCTTCTTATGACAGCGACGGCAAAGAGCGACGACCGAATCAGTCCACACGACGTCGACGAGGCAGAGGTACAGACTTCCGTATGGCAGTCCATGCTCATAGTTAACAGGCTTTCATAGAACACAGAAGCTCTACAAAAGGATGATGATGTGTCTTCTGCAGCCAGTCCTAACGAGAAGCTCCTCTCATACGAAGATCAAGTGTTGGGAGAGCAGCCTACAGTATCTCTAGGCGCTGTTTCCACTGCACATGGCAGTACTTCAGGTTCTGAGCCCGAGTTTTCTTCGGATTGGGAGTATTCGACTGACGAAGACGAAGAGACGACGGACAAGTATGACACACCAATACCATTGAGAGAACGAGAGATATTGACCAAGGTTGTCTAGTTTGGTTCGCAGAGTCACAGCTCATCGTGGAGAGCCATTCGAGACAGGTTACAGTCGAAGTCGTCCTTTTGATTCCTCCGAATTCCCATCCTACGTGGCTCTCGACCCAGCTCCTCTACCCCTGACACCCTTGCCTACGATCGACATCATCTTTGAAAACGAACAATTTGCTGTAAAGCGCTCTAAGATTGCAGGTTGGGGAGCCTTCGCTGTTCGAGAACTCAAGCGTGGAGACAGAATTCTCGTGGAGAAGCCTCTCTTTACTGCCAACAGTACAACTCTGTTTAAGGAATTTGATAAGCTGAGCCAGCCGCTGCGCGAGATCGCTCTGGGACTACATGCGAATAGCTCTTGCAAACCGGGAACTCCGCAGATCAAGGCTGTCTGGACGACCAATTGGTAAGTTGAGAGTTGGAAGTTGAGAAAAGGAGTAGATCTATGCTGATATCACTTGAAGCTTTTCGACAGGTGGTGGTGATGAGGCAGGGTTGTTTCCCATTGCCTCGCGATTCAACCACTCGTGCCATCCAAAACAGAACGTGAACTACCACTATAATAAGACTAGCAATATTCTCGCGATGGAAATCAGGGCTGATAGTGTCGAGGCGGGTGAAGAGCTGACGATCTGTTATGGTATTCTGCGAACACCCGTGGACCTGTACTTCCGCTACGGTTTTGAGTGTCGTTGCGGAGGATGTGCTGGATTTTCTGAGGATGATTTGAAAGATATGTGGTAATTGGGAAGGGAAAGGAAGTTGGCGTTAAGGAGTATTTGACTAGTAAAGACGTAGGATAATGAGCTTGCCTTTTTTCCCCTATTAATGAGCTGCGTTGCTTTGAACGATAGAAGAGCTATCGATGCTCATAGATTGCATCCAGTTGGATATGGCTTGGTCAATGATGGCTCTTAGACATCAAAGCAGTAGTCTTTGGCATTTAGAGGCTAGAAGGAAATCAGGAAGTTTGTAGCCACTGCTATCAGATTATTCGTATTATAAACCGAGGACATTAGGCTGGTTTAGTACAATATTAGGCTTTCTTTCAGACCTAGACATGTTTCTGTCTATTTGATATGATATTAGTACTATCGAGATATCACTTTGAGTCAGAAGGAGCACCACTTGGTGAATAGGCAATAACTGATATACATGTATGACTTTGTTACGCAGCAGAGGTTAATTTTGGCGACAAAAACTGTCCCAATTTCAAGACGACGGTAATGAGTTCAAGCTGAAGGGAATAAATGACACTGTATTGCCGATTATCAGTGTTGTTCGCCTAAGTGGTTGCCTAAGCAGTGTGCTGAGCCACCTTTGAGCAACACCGTATGAGTCAATTGCCGGCCAACCCTAAATCATCGCAACATACAAAGCATACATATAATTATTGTGCTATAAATACTCGCTCAGCACATTCAATTCTTCTTCTTCTTGACATTCTCTTCAATTTGCTACACGCAGCCTCTACAGACTCCATCTCAATGCCTTTATCTTCCAAACACCACACTCATCGTCTCATCAGCAATTATTTACACTTACACGCATACTTACTCGAAAACCAAAAGTTCAAGATTGGGGACCATGGTATATTACACCATCTTGAAGGGACATTGTCCTTCCAGCGTGACAGAATGGTCATGCTCACAGGATGAAGACTCTGACTACGAAGTCTTCAACTTCATTTTCACCAAGCTTGTTCTACGTCTTGAGCTCTCATCGGACCATCGCTCCATGATATCGTGCAGACTCACCGACACAGACGGTTCGTTCAGCAGAAAGACCATCGACCCTATCCGGGAAAAAATACGCTACATTATGAGAAGTGTACTCAGCCACGGATCCCTCCAAATCAGAAAACACGACCTGGAGATAGGAATTCTCCAGACCTTGGAAGCGATCCACGAGTTAGAGCTCGAGTATAAGGCCAGAAATGCTCGAAGAACACGAGACCGTCATGGGAAAGGATGGGCAGCCGATGGACTCTCGGATTGGAGCGAGCTCATCAACAACCCCTACGGTCTTGACGTATCAACTATCCAGGACACAGCCTACTCGATCCTTGGCAAGACCCCCGAGGAGCTCGTGGCTGAAATCCCAAAGGAATGGAGGGTCCTTCATGTGGAATCTGTTCTCCGCAGAGACTTTGTGAAGCGTTTCTGCAGCTACCAAGAGACGCTTCGCAGGAACCTCCAGAAGCCTGACACGATTCTTCGCGATAGACTCTCTCCTCACTCAAAGCTCGATGGCCGCGTTCGATCAACAATTAGCCACGAAGACATCATCGAAGACATGCTTACTCCCCGTGTCACATACCACGGAACGCGCATCGAGTCGGTGGCATCTATAGTTCGTCACGGATTCAAGATGCCTGGGGACCTGGTAGATGGTCATGTTATCTCCTCACCACGATCGGGTATTGTCTACGATCGTGGTATTTACTCATCCCAGGCACCCTTCTACGCCTTGTCATTTGCGGCAGGCAGACAGACGACTCCCTTGGGCATGCTTCCCAGCATGAGACTGTTTGTCTGCGCCACAGTCATGGGTCGTACATTATCAGGTGGTTCTGGAGTCCACGGCCCTTTAGTCAGTGGCTTCGACGCGCACTTTGATGGAAAATTTGAGTACATCGTTCATAACGAGCGGGCCATGCTGCCCTGCTATGTTATCCACCTCGATCTTGGCTCCGAGGCAGCTAAACGAGCTCTGACAGAACTCCAGTCTAATCCCGAGGAATTTTACAATATTTCAAAGACCAAGAAGAGACCCGAGGCCAAGAGCACGGCGCCTGGGGATATCCAGCGAGAAAAGGAGGCGAGAAAGGCTGCGGCTATGAAGTGGTTCCCCTACGGCTTTGGCCCTGCTACTGGGACTAGGTTTGTCATCGAGGAGGTTGGTGATATCTCCGATGACGAGGAGGAGTATGGGGAATGGCAGGCTGACAAGCATGGGTTTTCGAATACTTACATGAAAAACGCTGGAGTATGGGACGAAGCTGAAGGGCAACAGCATGCCGAGGAGTATGACGATGATGGTAACCCAGTAAAGCGTAAGGGGCTGTTGATGGATCAGTACCAGCACATCGCGCATCCAACATACAAGAAGTGAACAGGGAAGACCTTGTCATAAGAATTATTGAGTACCATTGCAGCTTGTTGTATCTGTTTTCATCTAGTGTCCCAAACGCCATGCCATGCAACCCACGCCCACATCCAATAGTCTTCTTACATCCCTAATCCCAGTACCGAATCTCACCATCCATACCTGCCGTAACCACCTTACTCGTCTCCTGAGGGTGCCACTTGACGCTGGTGATGGCCTGGTTACCAGCCTTGAGCTTGTGGTACATCTTGCACGTCTTCCAGTCCCAGAAGCACACGTAACCGCCAGAGTCACCCGAAGCGAGGAACTGACCGTCAGGACTGCAGTCGAGGTCAATACCGAGACCGGCGTTGTTGTGACCGCGGTAACTCTTCTTTCGGTTCTGTCGGAACTTGTCGTTTGCGCCGTAAACCAAAATTTGGTTATCGGAGCTCTGGTATGCGACGTATTTGCCGCTTGGGTGGGGAGCTGCACGCGTCATGGGGTACATATCCGGCTCGGCTATGTATTTGATAGGAACGGGAATGTTGTAGTCCCACGCTCGGAGAGACTTGTCGTCGGAAGTTGTCATGAAGCGTCGGTTGTCGTCAACAAATGTGATGGTGTTGATGGCCGCCAAATGGTGGTCATACTCCTGAACAACCTCGTTTGGTGTTCGAATATCGAACTGGACAATCTTCTTGTCCGACATACCAGCCAGAAACTCGTTCGCATGCTCAGGGTCAGGGTTGAACTTGATGCAATGGGGAGTTTTGCCAGTCGTGAACTTGCTAATACAGACACCCTTCTCTGTATCCCAAAGCTTGATCATGCGGTCATAGGAGGAGGACAGGAACTGAGTGCCAGAAGTGTTGAAGCAAATATCTGACAGAGCCTTTGAATGTCCAGAGTATGTTCGTAGCAACTCCCGCTCGTGGTACATATCGAAGATCTTGACAGTAGTATCGGCGCTGGCTGATAGAAGCAAGTGTCCTGAGGTAGGGAAAAAGCGCAGCGCAGTAATTGCCTTGGTGTGGTTCTTCCAAGAGTGAATCTGCTTCTTGGGGATGAAATTGGTAACGCTTCCTGCTTCTTTCCGAAGGTCGATGTCCAGGTCCAGGGGAACATGCATGTAAGTTCTTCCCTGGTAATCGTACTCGGCGGATCCGTGGAATGTCGTCGTCTCGTCTCCCATCTCTTCTGCCTCCTTTCGTCGTTCCAACGCCTTCGTCGGTGCCTTGACGACTGTGCCACTCTCAACAACCTCTTCCTCCTCTTCCACGATCTCGTATTCTTCATCGCTTGCTAGCTCCTCGCCCTCTGCAACGACTTCGTATTCGGCCTTCTTGTATCGCGCCCAAGGTCCGACGTAAGAGCCAGGACCTTCTGCAATTGTAGCGCTGCCCTTGCTCTCACGTCCAGCTCGTATCCTCGCAGCTTCTGCTTTCTGTTCTGCAGTCGTTTGGTACTGGCGCTCGGGGCCACCTCGTCGCTCGATAGCGCGGTGCTTGCTTCGGAATGTGTGTTCGCTCAGATACGTCTCCTCAGCGTGTCCAGTCGGGACACTCTTGCGCTTCAAGACGTTGCTCTCGTCTTTAAAAGGGTTCAATGGACCAGCTTTTGGGCGCGATAGGTCTTCAGCTGAATAAGGTACCACAGCGTGGTCAGGCTCAGCCTGTTCTCGGACAATAAGCGCATCCTGCGGCGCCATATTTGGCGGGTATTCGCCAAAGTCAGCCATGATGATAAATTGGATGTCGATAATTGCGGGTAGATCAAAGTCGCAATACAGAGCCAAAGCTTCATACGCGCGACAGCTTGTCGCGAAAACTTGAGGGTCACGTGATGATGATCGCATAACGCATGGGCGCCTTCTTAAGTTTAAAGCCCAGATCTTATACGAGGAAACTCTATCATGGGTTGTACGTCATGGGTGAAGATAAAATTTATACAGTAATCCAAAGCATCAAAACTGGCTATTTTATTCGGTCATTCATCAGTTATTACACCGGGCTGAGCACTGAAGGATGACGAATGAGACCAGCAAAAGCGATGCCTCAGTCTCCAACAGAACATGCCACCCATCGCCTTCATGAAGTAATCAACCAGAGCGCCAGCTGGCAAGATGCCAGGATATATACGCCAAACCCGCCTCTTAAAAAAATACCATCATCAGTCTATACCATCTTCCACTCGTTATGTACTGCCGTGGCAGTTTCATATCTTCTCGTTGCGTAACTGATCGACTCGGCTCTGGGTGTCAGCCGAGCTCGACCATCTGGGTAAATATAGCGATCTGTTCTATCTGACGTTGACAACGCCTAACATCGGTGATAATCGGATCACGGCTCAGTCGAGAGATTAGCCAATTAGGAGGACTCGTCTCGGATAAGAGCAACAATCATGCTGTAGAGGTAGAAGAAGAACATGATGAGGTGGAAACCCAGCTTGAAGAAAGACTCCTGTTTTTGGTTAATACTGCGCTTTCACATGTGTGGAGCTATGTTGCGTACCTTCTTATGGACGTTGAGCTTGCGGAAGATTTCAGTCGCATCGAGGAGATGAGTGTTGTCAACGATCCTGGTTTCCGTTAGTTTATAAATCCTTTCTGAAAGATTGATGAACGTACTTCTTGATGTTCCAGCCAAGGAGAGGCAGGTTGAGAATAAGAGGCACCCAGTAGCCGTTGATGAGGAAAAGGAAGGTCAAGAAACCATGCACAGCAGCCTCGGGGATGATGTAGGTGTTAAGTCGGTTGCAGAGATCAATGGGGTTAATGTAGTCACTACAATCAAACGCAATTAGCTTTCGTCCCATACAACGTTTTTAACGTGCGGATCCAAGGCGCAAAGTTTTGACATCCCAGGGAGCAGCAGGTAAAAAGGGCCGCAGAAGGCATACCATTCCAAATCGCTGTACATAATCGTAAAGAAGACCTGCAAAAAGAGGTTCACGGCGTTGATAAGCACCGACAGCAGAAACAACCAAGCTTCTCCGGACATCATGATGGGCTAAAGTGTGTGGCGGCGTTTGAGAGGTGGTGATCGAGTTGGGATGACGATGTCGGTCGAGGACAGCTGTTTGACAAGCTCTGTCACAAGCTGCGAAGCGCGGTACAAGGGATGATAAGCCTCGTGGAAGTCTGAGTCGCGAGTGGGTAGCTCAGGATGTCAATGTCAATATTAACGTCAACCGTGCCTTGCAGCGAAGTATTCTTAGTTACAGAGGATGAGGGGAAACGTGGGAATAGCAGAGTTGAGAGGAGAAGAAATCTTGGTGGCGGGCAATGGGGATGGTGTGGAAGTGGTAACTAGTGGTAGCGGTGGTGAGTTCTGGTGGAGATGGTGGAGGTGGGGGGAGAGGAGGACTGGAGAGGTTAGGTTAGGTTCACAGTTTAAAAACTACCTAGCGGGGGGATGGAAGCGGCGAACAGCTCGACAGCCTGACAGGCGACAATTCCAGGGCACAATCTGGAAGCGGACAGCAAAGTAATGGCCCAAAAACTCCCCTGTAAGCCATGCAGGCCTTGACTTGATCCCCCTGCGCTGAAAAGCGCCCTCTCCGGCGGATGGCGTGGCCGATAGACGCCTGCATGTGGCTGAGAGGGCTGGAAAGACTCACTAAGGGCTCTGCAAAGGCAGGGTTTCTGCGATAGAAACTGACAGCGAGGGAGAGCCATCTGCGTCACTCGACAGACAAGTCTGCACCCGCATGGGCCTTGACACGGACCTTGACAATGATGTAACTATGGACATTAACCTGTCCTGGACACAAAGCTGGTCGATGTAGATATCCACACTCAGTTGAATGACACGGTTCACATGCTTATGTATCACCAGACTGGATCTTCGGATATCATAATTCATGGTCTGAGTTTTGACGTCCATAACATCAATTTTGGTCTCATATCTCAGTCACTACTAGCCGTTACAATGCACCATCATTCAAACCATCATCACCCCGAAACTCCCCTAACAATATGACATTGCCAAAATATTTCTTTTCTTCTTGATACAAACACCTTCTGGTAGTCTAATCTATGCCTTTTCCTCTCCGTTCTCGGCGCCAGGCATCGGCACGGGACCACCAGGAGAATCTGCCTGTCTCGCTGTCAGAATCTCGACACCATCTTCTGTGACAAGAAGAGTGTGTTCTGTGATACATATTAGCCTATTTTGTTGCCACGTTTCCAATCTCAACTTACCGAACTGGGCCGTCATCTTGCCATCAATAGTGGTGCTGGTCCAGTTGTCGGGCCAAGTGATGTCTCGGTACTTGCCCAGCGCAATCATGGGCTCAATAGTAAAGGTCAAGCCAGGCTTGCACTCGCCGACAGTCTTGTTCTTGGCGTAGTGAGGAACATTGGGAGGGCAGTGGAAAAGCTTGCCAACTCCATGGCCACAGTAGGTTCGGATAACACTGCAGTTTTTCTGCTTGGCGTGCTTCTCGATAATGTTACCGAATTCGCGGATTAAGGTGCCAGGCTTCACAGCCTTGATTGACTCCTCCAAACACTCTCGTGCCGTCTCAACTACGCGAACAGTGTCAGGGTCGGCCTTGGCCTTGTCTCCGATGTAATATGTCTCGTTCAAGTCCGCATGGTATCCCTCGTGGTACAGAGAAACATCGATGTTGAGAATATCGCCATCGAGGAGAACACGCTGGTCAGGAATACCGTGGCAGATGACCTCGTTAACGGATGTACAGCACGACTTGGGAAAGTTGTTGTAGTTCAAAGGCGAGGGGTATGACTGTTTTGTAGTCAGTAATCACATGGCGACTCCAGGAATCCAATATGTTCGCAGAGTAGTTCCCAATACGTACGTTTCGCTCAATACACGCCTTGTGCACGATCTCGTCGATATAATCGGTCGTCACGCCAGGCTTGGCGGCGGCTGCGGCAATGTCGAGAACCTCGCGCGCAAGCCTGCAGCTCTTTCGCATGGCATCCTGGCCGGCCTTGTCGAGGATTTCCATCTTGTTACGGTTGGTAATGGAGCGGCTGTACCTGGGGTTGCCATCTTGCCACCACACGGGGTGAGGAATCGACTGAGGAAGGGTTCGGTGCGGCGACAGAGGATAAACGGGTCGCAGAGAGCCGGAGTACGGAAAGTTGGGGAACGGATTATAGTAGCCGGTAGCTGGATCTGGTGAGATTGCTTTCGGAGCTTTCAGGTGGTGGAGGATATTACTTTGCGATTTGTGCATTGTCTTGTGGATGCCCTGCGATGTTGTTAGCCGAGTTCGCTGTCGCATACCGATCAGACCGCTTACCCAGTTTCTCTTGAAGCACTCCTGAGAACAGAAGAAGCTGTCCTTGACACCGAGCTTCAGGCAAGTAGGACATTGTAGCGCTCCGGCGTCGTTCTCGCAGTCGGCGCCCATACATTGCTTCTTGGTGGGGGGATCAGCAGCCATTGCGTTGGTGTTGGAGAGTGTATTCGGGGTGTGAAAGGAAATAGTGCGCAAAGAATGTGCGAGTTCAAGAAATTATAACAAAAAAAAGAAAGAGTTTGCCGGCCAACAATTCGGTGATCAGAAGCACGATGCAGTGTTGTCTCGAAGTTGTCTGTCTCGTGTTGTAGCTTTCAAACGAGAGCAAAAGATCGACTCGACTCCATTTGCTGCGGGTTGATAAGCCTCGATAAGGGTAGTCACTAACAGTGGCCACTAACGCTCAGCGTTGGACTGAGGCTCGTCTAACAGAGAGGAACCTGGTCAAGTTTTATGCATTTTATGCTAGCTGAGAACTAACAGACGGTGCTAGCATGTTGCTGAAAACGGTTCCGTTTTTGGCAAGTGGGGGTTTACAGCGCAACGGAGACTTGTGCAGCCAGTGGAGTGTACATGTGCATTGGAGTTGACTGAGAGAAATATTGCCTGGTTGTGGATGTTGAGAGCGCAACTCGAAATTTGAACACCACTTTAGAAGTCTTGCTCAAGATGAATTCGCTTTTTATGTCAATTGCCGAAGAGTTGAATAACTCTTTAGTTTTCAGTTGCGTTTACTGAACACATTTATGATGCTTGATTTTATAAGATCTTGTCGTGTAGCTTCTCCAAGTGAACGAAGAAGGAAAGCGCACAAATTTCGACAAGACTCTATGAAGCTCTCTAATATCATGAGTGTCAAGATTCTTAACTTGCCTTCATCCTAGAGTTATGACCTACCCAAGAAGAAGCCGAATGGAGACGGACGCTTAACTAAGGTCCTGCAGTCTTCCTATTGGCTCATAGTAAAATTTAAGCTACATAACTAGACCCCTTGCTCTCGAAACTCATGCGGCAATTAGTTGCATACTCAGACCATATCAAAGCAACACCGAATGCCGGGGTTGGTAGGTGGTCTTGTGGGTGACTATTTGGCATGTCTGGCTCTGCTCTAATGGATAAAAGTGGGTCCCCGCTTCCGGCCGGCCGCTATCGGTTTGATGCAACAATAGCAGCCGGCCCTATCGGGGCTTGGAGAGGTTCTCTATTTAGTATGACGGTCTCTAGGTCTCGCCAGCTCAGGACTCTTTTTTTCGTCTCCGTTCGTCCTTGAAAAATCCAGGAACAAGATGGAGAAGCCTCAGAAGATTGTCGTTGTCGGTGCTGGTCCTGTGGGTTCGCTGGCGGCTTTGTATGCTGCCCAGAGGGGGCATGAGGTTGAGGTTTACGAGTTGCGACCTGGTAAGTTGTATTCTTTAATCGTTTTCACAGAGTATGGCATGTTGGCACATCGCGAAGCAACTGAATTTGGTTCCGGAAGGCCAGTACATGTTGTTTGAAAACGTCGCAACCTGCGAATGCCATCGTCGAGCTTTTTCATAAGAATTCTTCCTCATCCTAGTATTATCCTAGAGGGCGCTGGAACTGACTGGTCTAGACCTCCGGGATCCCAGCACTATCCCGCTCAACTTCACAAAATCTATCAACCTAGCCATCTCAGAGCGTGGAATCAATGCTATGCGCCATGCTGGCCAGCCGGGTCTACTCGATCATGTCATGTCGAATACAATTCCCATGACAGGGCGCATGATTCACGGCAGAGGCCCGACCGGAGCTCTCTTTGAGCAGTCGCAAGACTACGATGTCAACGGACGGGTATGCATAATTGCCTCATCTTTCGATTTGCATGTGAAGTTGACAAATTCTGAATAGGCAATTCACGCCATTGATCGGGCAGGTCTGAACAAGAGGTTGCTGGATATCCTGGATAACATGCCTAACGTCAAGTTATTTTTCAATCACAAGCTTACAGGCGCAGACTATCGCACTTGTCAGGCTTGGTTTGAGGTTACCGATGGGAAATCGTCAAAGGAGTCTCGTCCGCGAGAAATTGGCATTTCCTTTGACCTAATGATTGGCGCTGACGGTGCCCATTCTGCCGTTCGCTATCATCTCATGAAATTCACCCGCATGAACTACCAACAAGAGTACATTGACACTCTGTGGTGCGAGTTCCAGCTCAAGCCTAAGCAGGCGGACAACACAGCCGATCCAATGGCCAAGTTTCGGATATCGCCTAATCACTTGCATATTTGGCCTGGCAAGGATTTCATGTTCATTGCTATTCCCAGTGATGTAAGTTCCTATTCAGCCTGTTCTCCACAATTGATTGACATCCTCAATTAGGACGGCTCATTCACATGCACGCTCTTTATGCCAAGCAAGGATTTCTCAGACCTCGAGAGCAACCCAGCCAACGTGCCATCCTTTTTCGACAGTCACTTCCCCGGCGTAACAGGCTTAATACCAGGCGATGAGCTGGTTGAGTCGTTCAACACAAATCCCCACCTACCACTTATCAGTCTCAAGTGCAAGCCGTATCATCATGGCTCTTCGTGTGTTATCGTTGGTGATGCGGCCCATGCCATGGTGCCTTTTTACGGCCAAGGCATGAATGCTGGAATGGAAGACGTACGAATTCTCTTTTCAATCTTGGACAAACATGCTCATATTGACGAATCAAATGATCCTGCCAACGAGTCCTTGTCTGCATCTGGGCCAGCCTTTCAACGGTCACTTGCGTTGGCAGAGTACTCAGCAGTTCGTCCAGCTGATGCACATGCGATCAATGACCTCGCTCTGCAAAACTATGTCGAGATGCGCTCGTCTGTCTTGTCAAAGCGTTATAGGCTGCGAAAGTACCTCGAAGAAACACTGAGCGTATACTTCCCTCGCCTGGGCTGGCAAACAAAATACTCTCGTGTCAGTTTTAGCAATGAGGGATACTTCAATGTCATCAGTAGGAGTGATGCTCAAGGCAAGATATTAGTGAGAGGCTTCTTGGCTTTGATGGCCAGCCCATTTCTCGTCTCGGCGGTTATGTTTACTTACAGGTACCGGCGGTCAATCTCTGCCATGGTAAAGGCGATTCGACAACTACCTTGAAATAAAGGCAGGCAAGAGACATATTCGAATTCTCATATAAAGTACTCTCCTCACTTTTTTCGTTAAAAGATTATATGCTACTGCTCATTTACCAAAAGATGTTGGCTATTGAAGGTCAAATTGTACTATAGAAGAGGAGATCGTGGTCATCAGGGCGTTAATTGATGAATCAAATGGTAATAGAACTGCATATTGTGTTAACTTCAGAGCTTCTCGGGATCATGCACAAGAAATATCCAGCCCATAGTCAAACTTAGTCGTTTCATTCCGTGATCCTATTATCAACCCGTAGTACCATGTCCTGCACTCACTGAAACTTGCTCCACAAACCACTTCAGTATCAACCCTGATATTGAATTCTTTCTCTATAACTATTTTAACTCATAGAAAACGGAGCTTTCATTCTTTACTATACACATACAGTATCTTTGATTGAAGCCATGCACTAATCCGATCTTATGCACTTAGTGGAACTGCGAGGCTTAGTCATGTTTTCCAGACTTGTGAAATTTTGGCTGGATCTACAACGCCCTACAGAGAGACCTCATTGAGATCGAGATATAGGCCGGCACTCCGTCGCTCTGAACCCACGACAATCAGCGGTGGAAGTTTCAGTTGTCCTCAATCGATTTGTGCCAATTATAAATCGGGTCTCGCTTGCGGACGCTGAGGTGAGTTCGAGGGTCACCCTCAGGAACCTCCGTAATAGGAGCTGTAAGATTGAATTGTTGACGAGAATTGTTTCGTAATTAGATCTAGAAGGCCAGCTTGAAGAATACCACCGATTTCTACCAGATCCGAATCGATACAGCTCGCTTGCTCGAATCGCCTATCATGCCCTCCATCACCAACATCGCGAACATGTGTTCGCATCTCCAGAACGCCTCCAAGGCCCGCCTGGGTATAACATCCGTCAAGAACTGCAAATACAACCTGCAACTCGCTCTCGCCCTGCACCGATCTGGTTTCTTCTCGTCCGTCTACCGCTCCGGCCCTCATCCTCCAACTCTCGAACAGATGGTCTCCCAAGCCCCCGAGCCCGTCACAAACGCAAACGTTGCCACTATGCGCCTGTGGCTCGGCCTCAAGTACTGGGACGG
Source organism: Fusarium tricinctum (assembly GCA_020744515.1). NCBI lineage: Eukaryota > Fungi > Ascomycota > Sordariomycetes > Hypocreales > Nectriaceae > Fusarium > Fusarium tricinctum. Next base: position 4,942,239 of record JAGPXF010000002.1, on the reverse strand, counting down.
TAAGCCTGTCCTCGGCAAGGCCAACGCTATCAGCACACCGAAGCGTCTCATGACGGCCAACATCCAGGAGCTCGCCCGACTCACAAGAGGGTTCCCAACAAAGGTGGACGGCGGCGTGGTACCGGGTCTAAATCTCGGCGAGTGCATGTTTGTATCGACATCGAAGGGCGTGCTGGAGGTGCGGGAGGCGCTCGCAAGAAAACAAGGTGGATTATTGGTATGTCGAGTATCATAAGCGTGAATATTTGGAGGGATCTACTTGGGGGACTGGAGAAGCCTACGTGCTTCATGATACGATAAATAGTGAAGCTTGTATTGTACAACTAGATTAAAGGTCCTGTAGAGGACGGTTCTTGTATCAAAATCAAATCAACATGAATAACTGTTTCTCGCCTGATAATTGTGTTTTGGCATCCCGCCGCATTGCTTGCGGGTGCTCTTCAAAGTATGTATGCGGTAAAATCACCATTCGCCTTCGCTTAAACAGGTATCTATACAACACAGCTCAAAAGTACATCGCCTTCTCCCCCAATAAATCGACAATCTTGTTTCTTCCACGATTTTTTCTTGAGTTTACTCAGTTTTAGTAGTGCTTTCCGGCTCTTGCTTCTTCTTGTCGTCGCTCTTCTCTACGGTGGTATCCTTCTCTTCGGCGACATCAGTGGCCTCTGCGACTTCTTTGGTATCATTCTTGGTTGCGGTATCAATCTCAGTGGTCTGCTTCTCGACAGTCTCGGTCTCGGCAGCCGGCTCGGTGTCCTTCTCTAGTAGGGGAATGACTGATTCCTTAGTCCCTGGTTCCGGCTCAGCGGGGGAAGTCTCGTTAGTTTCCTCTACAGCAACAGGTTGCTGAGCAGAGCTCTCCTCAATTAAAGGAACAATATCCATGCTGTCAGTTGACTTGTCTGAGTCGGCAACAGGCTTCTCGGGGATATATGTAGATTCTTCGGGCTCACTAGCAAGAGGCTTCTCGGCAGACACCTCGCTCTTCTCAGTCACGGCGGTGTCGGGGATTTCGACGGACTTTGGCTGTTCCTCGGCGGGGGTGACAGGTCGGGTCTCCTCCGACTTCTCCTCCTTCGCAGGCTTCTGGGAAACGCCCTGGGGTTCTTGTTTGGCGGGCTCCGCAGCAACATCAGAAGCTTTCTCAACAACGGCAGACTCTGACTCGGGTTTCTTCGAGCTTTGCGAAGCTTCGTTGGTGTGAATCTCCTCAGTGATCACGGGCACCTCGACGTTCTCCGATTTAGTAGGCTCAGAGGCCTTTTCTTCGGCAGCAGTCTCGATTGTGTGGCTATCATCTGAGGCAACTGAGCCAGATTTGGGTTTCGAGCCAATTGGCTTTCGGGACGACTTCCTGGCACTTCCTGGGGCTTTGACACTGCTGTCGCGAGGTCTAGGGTCTGTTCCTGAGAACGATGACCTCTTGGCCGTCTTCTTAGGTGGTGTGGTAGGCACTTTCTCAGCTGTCTTTGATGATGAAGCTGCTGTTGGTCGCATCATGCGGGCGAGGAAGCTCTCGTCAACTGGCGCATCTTTCTTAGTTTGAGGCTGTTCCGCGGGCTTCTTAGGAGGAGGTCCCAGGCTTGGTCGCGAGCGGCCAACACTTGAAGGTTGTCGCTTGACTTTCTTGGCAGTACTGGCACCGGCTCCCGCCGAGCTGGCCCGGCTTGCGGGACGAGCAGGGACGCCGAGGGTTTGAGAGCTAGCTGCAGGTCGAGCTTGGCGGCCTGTCTTTGCTCCAGAGGCTGCAGTAGGAGCCGTGAGAGACGCGGGAAGATGCACAGGCTTCGTAGGAGACTTGGGCTTAGGTTTGACAAAGCCAGTATCGCTAGTAGTAGACTTCAGTGGCTGAGGCTTCTTGCTCGTGGTGGCCACATTGGGGCGAGTAGCTGCTGGTGCTGGGGTGGTTCGGGACGCTGGTCTCGGCTCCTTCTTCCCGACTGGAGCAGTCTTTGGTGCAGGCTTTGGCTCAGGCTTGTGTGTAGTACTCGCAGAAGGCTTCGTAGCAGTGGGCTTCGCAAGAGCAGGGGATTTTGCTGCAGGCTTGGTGGTAGCAGGCTTTGTCGAGATAGTGCTGGGTCGAGTCGCAGTCGTCTTCTTTGTAGCGGTGGTCTTCACAGGAGAAGTGGTCTTTGCGGTTACGTTGGGAGCTGGCTCTTTCACAGCAATGGCCCCAGGCTCGCCATTGGTAGCTGGAGGAGGTGTGATAGGCTTGTTTTCCTTCTCTGGTTCCTTCTCCGGTACCTTCTTCGGTTCCTTTTCTGGTTCATTCTCTGGTTCCTTCTTCGGGGACACTACAGCGGGTTCTGCAGGTAGCAATGAAGGCGAAAGCTCCTGCTGGTCAACTTTCTTGTCTGGGTTGACACTTGGTTGATCAGTGACAGCTCCAATTTGCTCCGTTGGTGTCTTTGGAGGATCAATTGGCAGGCTAGGCGACTCAGGGATGGCCTCCTGGAAGAAGGGCTTGTTTCCCCGGGGTGCATCCTCAAGGGATGCAGAAGGCTTGTCGGGAATGGTAGAAACGGATTCTGCGTCGGTGTCCATGCTTAATCGGCGACGGGATACACTAGATTCGTGGCTGGGGTTTCTTTGGAGACCTATCCTTCCGTCTTTCTCGATGGCAACGAAGCTTGTCCTCACTTTAGAAAGTGGTCGAGGTGATTCACTGCCGCTGGTACCTGTTAAGAAAGAAAACAGGTTTTGATCAGCAAGGGGTTATTGAAGGGGGAAAGTGGTGGAAGGACACGGTATGAATGACGCTGGGGAGCTAGTGTGGGCAATTCCAGGGCAGGTACAGCCAGAGCAAGCTTTTGATGGCTTGCTAGGTTTAAACGCTGCATGTCGCAACGGGCAGCTTTAAATGCTTATTGCGCCTGCCAGGCCATGCACCCTCGTTCGTGATATCGCGGGAGAATCGGTCGTACCTTGAACGGGAGTAGAGGCGCCAGATGATCGGCCTCTGTCGGGAGGGCTCGTGTCGCCTTTGTTCTCGAACATAGCGCGGAGGTTCTTAACCTGACTCATAGTTGCTGAGGGCTCGCGGAGCAAGACGCGACAAGTTGAGCTGAACAAGATACGGGTTCGGTCGGGAGACCTCGAGGCCTTTGAGTGTTTGTACTGTTCAGCAGGTTTAGGGTTGGACGTGTGCTGTGATGGAGATAAAAGATGGACTTGGGGATTTGGGATGGGACGAGAGGCTGTTTAGCTGGTTATGAGCGGCGTCGTACAAGGAGACAGGGTACCTTGCTCCTGGAGGTAGGTACATCAGACAGACAGGCTCCGCAGGTCAGGCACAGACAGGCACAAGGCACAGGCCGTTAGTGGATTGAGGGGCGAGCCGAGCATCAAACAAGGGGTACACGCTGGAGATTGCCTAGTGAAGTACTGCAGGAGGCGTTTCAGCGGTGGTGGAATACCTTCCAGTGGATGTATTCCACGGGGCCTGAGCCTAGGTTAGTTGGTTAGTTCGGTAGGTGGAGGTGGGTGTCCCGTCGACTTCTGGTGCGCTGGGCTGTTGCAGAATAATAGGGGTCAGGATGGCACAGGCACAGGTTTAGGAGCGCGACGAAGCCTATGATACTTCATGAGCAGTTAGGTATCCGTAGATGAGTACCCGGTACTCTATACCTACATTATCGAGTAGGTAGGTCACCAGGTAACTTGAGTAGGCTCAGCAACCAACCAACTCATTCCGTGTCAGCGAGGCTGATCATCACTCGGCAACTACATAGATACAATCTCAAATCACCCAGAGAATGCGAATGCCATTGTCCAACAACCAGTGAACAACTCACGGTTACTGAGGCAGTGAAGAAGCCAGTTGCTCGGTGACATTGACTAGGTAGGTAGGTAATTAATAGACTGGATGGATCCAGGTATGGGCGGTGTTCAGACAAGGATCCAGTCGAAATGAGGTACTGGATGGATCTCGTTCAATTCAGGCTTAGCCAGGGACCAAGTAAATTGCCATGACAAGAAAGAAAAAAAAGTTTAGAATTCCCACCCGTCATGGCGATGACTGACTTGACTTGGAGCAACTGTAACTGTCAAGGCAACAAACAAACAAAGTGTCCTCACCCGCTGAGGCCCGGTTCACAACTTGAAACAAAGGAGAGCTACTACTGCAGCTAGCATTAACTGTTCCGAGACTGGCACGTTTGGCTGAGAAATTGCCATGCAGCATTGACATACATCTGTACACCAATCATCACTCAAAGCTCAAGTGTTGCAAGAGTAATAAAGTCGAGCATACGATCAATGGACGAAATCATTCGTAACGGAAATGAAACACAGAGATCAATCAAGTTCGATTCGACATGGGATGGATTGACTGTAAACTAACTTAGAAGTCCAGTCTAGTGACCAGTTCCAATTCCAGCCAGATCACGAATACGTACCACCTAATTCATCTCATCTCATCTACTTTACCCCTTTTCCATCCGATGCCTCCGCTTCTCCCCCAATGAGTTACTTCGGCGGCCCCGCGCCTATTCATTGTCTCTAAGTGACATCGTTCCCGTACCTTGCGTACGAGGACAGACTTCCAGAAGCTTTTACTCCGTCAACGTTGCTGCTTTGCGATTAACAAGGCTTTTGATTGACATCGCATGAGCTTGTGTGGGGTCATCTCCATATGTCTCATTGTTGCTTTCCCCCCACAGCCACCGATCAAGCTCTCGTTCCACGTTGATTAGCATTAACCACAGTGGATCGTCGCTATACAAAGACTTTACTCCGTACTGTTGTGCCATGTACATTAACTGACGTTCAATGTCTGAGTGCGATGAATGAATCTTTGTGGAAGGCCGATGTTCGGCTTCGTGTCGTCGCATTCTCTTCATAGCACCAACCTACTTACCTAGCTACTGAATGCGAGCAATGAAATACTGATTGTCGGCATCAAACTAACTATGACCGACCATGATCTCGACTTTTCTAGATTAATCGCCAATTAATAATAAGAATAATGTTTGGATCAAAGTCTGTTCATCCTCATCGTCACTGCAGCGTCGCAGCAACATCATAAACCTTGTCCCATCTTGGCGCCATTCGGCCGGCCACTTTTTAACCGACCAAAAACAAAAATCCAACGTCCGTTTTCTTGAGCCGTCTCCGGTCTTCGGACGATAGAACTTGAACCTCTTCTCAACTCCAATTGCGCTCACCATGTCTTTCCGCACTCTCAGAATTGGTGCGACACCATAATATCGCCTCAGCATAATGTCTAGCTAATTTCTTGACTTATAGGTCTTATCCCTGGTGACGGCATCGGCAAAGAGGTCATCCCCGCCGGTCGCCGCATCCTCGAAGCCCTCCCCACCTCTCTCGGCCTCAAGTTCGACTTTGTCGACCTCAAGGCTGGCTTCGAGACCTTCGAGCAGACTGGTGCTGCCCTCCCCGACAAGACTGTCGAGGTCCTCAAGAATGAGTGCGATGGTGCGCTATTTGGAGCCGTGAGCTCTCCTACCCAGGCCGTCAAGGGTTACTCATCGCCTATTGTCGCCCTGCGAAAGAAGCTCGACCTCTACGCCAACGTTCGCCCTGTCAAGACTGTCATGACGGCTGCTAAGCCTATTGATATGGTCATTGTCCGCGAGAACACCGAGGATCTGTACGTCAAGGAGGAGAAGACCTACGACACTCCCGAGGGTAAGGTCGCAGAGGCTATCAAGCGCATCTCCGAGAAGGCTTCGTTCCGCATTGCTACCATGGCTGGTGAGATTGCCCTGCGACGTCAGAAGATTCGTGATGCTGGTGCCTCCAGCATTCACAAGTCGCCTCTCGTGACCATCACCCACAAGTCCAACGTCCTGTCTCAGACTGATGGTCTCTTCCGCGCTATCTCCAAGAAGGCCCTCGCCGACCCCAAGTTCTCCTCTATTTCCATTGAGGAGCAGATTGTAGACTCCATGGTCTACAAGCTCTTCCGTCAGCCTGAGGACTACGATGTCATTGTCGCCCCCAACCTGTACGGTGATATTCTCTCTGACGGTGCTGCTGCTCTTGTCGGTAGCTTGGGTCTCGTCCCCAGTGCCAACGTCGGTGAGGGCTTTGCTATCGGTGAGCCTTGCCACGGCAGTGCTCCCGATATTCAGGGCCAAAACATTGCCAACCCCATTGCCACTCTCCGATCCACTGCTCTGATGCTGGAGTTCCTCAACGAGGAGGAGGCTGCTGCCAAGATCTACGCTGCTGTTGATGGTAACCTTGAGGAGGGCAAGCTTCTGAGCCCTGATCTGGGTGGTAAGGCCACTACTGAGGAGGTTGTTGCTGACATTCTCCGACGTCTGTAAAAGATAAATGAATAAAAAGGTGTTAGTTGGTTCGAATATCCCTTACTCTTCAACGGCATAATAGTGTAACTTGGACATGAAAGTAGCCTTGGATATTCACATAAAAAGTAACAACAAATAAGCATCTGGAGAGGATTGCATATTCTATACGTCTTCTTCATCCGTCTTTTCTACCGACCTCTGCCAGTGGACGTACTCCTATCTAGTCTCTACTGCTCATCTATATATCGTAGACTTTTAAGCCCCTACCAAGGAGCCGCCTTCGTATGACATTATATTACAAGATCATACACCCATTCATTTGTATTATACATAGGCACAGCACTGACTGCGCCTTGGCCATCATATTTTTGATGTTATTGACCACAACTATCCAACTTCTGCAATAGAATTATTTCGTTCGCTTGGCCTCAATCTCAGCCTGGTGCTTGGCGACCAATTCCTTCCTATAACATTGTTAGTGGCTGTAGGTTTATACACGTCAAAATATACATACTGGAGATGAGGAGGGGCAGGGGCATAGTGGCTGAATTCCATGCTGAACTCGCCCTTGCCCTGGGTGGCGGCACGAAGTTGAGAGCTGAAGCCGAACATGGCATTCAGACTGCAGTCGCAAACAAGAGTGAAATCCTCGCTGCCAATATCGGTGTCGTGGATGGTAGCGTTACGCTTGTTCATAAGCATAAGAATGTTACCCTGAAACTCGTTGGGGGCAGTGATAGTAGTCTTCATGAGGGGCTCGAGAACCTGGCCACCAGCCTCAGGGAAGGACTTCTTGAAGGCCATTTGAGTGGCCAAGTTGAAGGCGTGATCGGAAGAATCGGTAACGTGAGTAGCACCATCGTTGACAACCATCTTGGCGCCAATAACCCTGTGACCCAGAAGAGGACCCTTTTCACAAACTGATTCGAAACCCTTGGCACAAGCGGAGAGGAACTTGTCAGGAATGTTACCACCAACAACCTGACTTTCGTAGTGGTTCTCATCAGGCTTGTCGTTGGGCTCAATCCATCCAGCAACACGGGCAAAGTCACCAGGACCACCACTCTGTCGCTTGAACAAGAAGTCGTAGTCGGCTCGTCGGGCAATGGTCTCTCGGTAGGCAACACGAGGCTGACCAGTGACGCAATCGGTCTTGTACTCACGACGAAGACGTTCAACGTAAACTTCAAGATGCAATTCACCCATACCAGAAATGATGGTCTCCTCACTCTCAGCATCGACATGGACACGGAAAGTGGGATCCTCTCGCTGGAATCGGTTCATAGCCTTACTGAAGTTGTCGGCATCTCCAGTTCGCTTGGGCTTGATCGAGAGAGACATAACAGCATCGGGGACGAACATAGACGACATGGTGTAGGGGAGACCACCGTCGGTGAAGGTGTCACCAGAGGCACAGTCGACACCAAAGACAGCACAAATCTCACCAGCACCGACCTCAGAGACGTCCTCCATCTCGTTTGAGTGCATGCGGACGATACGGGGAATTCGGACCTTCTTGTCGGTTCGCGAGTTGAAGAGGTAGGTACCCTTGCTGAGCTTACCCTGGTAGACCCGGATGTAGGTAAGTTGGCCGTAGTTGTTCTCTTCGAGCTTGAAGGCAAGACCGACGAAAGGCAGAGAGTCGTAGGGGACGAGCTTAACAGTCTTCTCGCCCTGGGACTTGTCCAGACCAGTGTTCTCAATCTCAGAAGGGTTAGGCAGGTAATCACAGACGGCATCAAGCATAGGCTGAACACCCTTATCAGCGAGGGCAGAACCCATCATGACAGGAGTAAAGGCACGGGCAATAGTAGCACGACGAATAGCAGCCTTGATCTGAGCGTTGGTGGGTTCCTGCTCATCGAGGTACAGTTCAGCCATTTCATCGTCAACATCAGCAAGCTTCTCGATCAGGACCTGGCGCTTCTCCTTGGCAAGTTCCTGGAGAGGGCCAGGGATCTGGTCAGTGACGCGAACCTTAGTACCACGAGGACCCTCGAAGTACATAGCCTGCATGTTGATAAGATCGACGACACCCAAGAATTCGTCTTCGGCACCAATAGGAATCTGAATAGCGGCAGCGGGGATTTTAAGCTTAGTGTTGATCTGTTCGACAGCCTTCCAGGGGTTGGCACCCATTCGGTCCATTTTGTTGACGAAAGAGAGACGGGGAACATTGTAACGCTTCATTTGACGGTCGACGGTAATGGTCTGAGACTGGACGCCAGAAACAGCGCACAGAATCATGACAGCACCGTCGAGGACTCTCAGAGCTCGCTCGACTTCGATGGTGAAATCAATGTGACCGGGTGTATCAATCAGGTTGAAATGGTAGGTTTCCTCTTTGCCGTTTTCCGTTTTCTTCCAGTCGGCGAATGTAGCTGCAGACTGTATGGTGATGCCTTTTTCCCTTTCGAGTTCCATAGAGTCCATCTTGGCGCCGACGGAATCCTTGCCTCGAACCTCGTGGATCGAATTGATTCGGCCGGTGTAGAACAGGACTCGTTCACTGACAGTTGTCTTTCCACTGTCGATATGCGCCTATTTGGTCATGATTAGCGGAGGGGAGGCTTGTCAACGGTGTCATGACCATACAGCAATACCGATGTTGCGAACTCGAGACAGGCGCTTGGCCTCCTCGGTGGACATGTTGGCCGCGACATATTCGGGCGTCAAGCTTGCAGCGTCTTCTTGAGCTTTCTTGAGACTAATTCGCAGTATGAGCAAGATGTTTAGTGGTCTTGGGGTGTTGATTAAAGTCTCACGCTTCTTGCGCAGCACTGCAAGCACGCTTGGTCTGGCTGAAGGCTCTTCGGCTCTCCCACACGGGAGCAGCAGCTGATATAGTAAAAGAATGGCTACCACAGCTCGACTGCTGGGCGCCCAGTAGCAGACGACTATTAAGCCATCTGGCAGCCCTTGATGCCCTCATTTTGCAAACTTGGACTTCAACGAAGAAGTTGAGGAAAGGGTTACTAACGATCGACAGTCAATTGAAACTTTTTTCTTGGGGTCGGGATTAGCAGGATGGATGCACCACGCCACACGCATACGCATCTTTGATTGGCTCAGCGCTTAATTACCGCCAACAACGGTTCTTTAGGGCGCTGTAATAGCTCAAAACAGATGGATGGACGTTCACTTCATTATCTTAGTACTAAGGTACTAAGGTATTCGCTTCATAAACCATGACGACAGGACTTTAGACATTTACGTGATACATTTACCAATATCATTAGGTTTATCTTCATAATTATTTGCTTTAGGCAGGCTTGTGCCATTCTTTTACTGGTATCATTTGTGGAATCTCATCGTCCTGCGCCCTTTTCTATCCTCATAACCGACGGCTCCGTCCGGCCGTCAAACGCCAAAATCAACCCATGTGTTTAACACAACCCTTGAGCAACGCCAGTATCATGATCCCATAGCGTTCGGGCTAAACAGCTCTATACAATGCAGCCAGAAAATTCCCACGTCCATGTCGTTGTCATCAATTCAAGGATATGCCTCCCCCAAGCGACACTAAGCACATCGTAACGACACCCAACATCAAAGGTATACCAGAAGGTGTGAGTGGTGATGCTGCGTTGTCCTCGTCATCATCATTCGAGTCCCGATCTGACTCTTGGAACCCATCAGCGGCAGTATAGTTATGACCTGGGACTGATGGATTCTCGGTTGCTTGGTGCTGGTTGGCCACTGCCGTAGCAGATGGGATGGTGGCTCCATAGCTCTCGAATGCCACCGGGTTGGTCTTTGTAGAGTTGAAGTCGGTTGCGGCAATCCCAACCTCGTTATTGACCAGATCGTAGACAACGTAAGCGGATCGAAGAAAAGTGTTGCCAAGGAGATAGAGATCACTGGTGTCGTTCTGAATACCAAAAGTACATATGCTCTCGCCCTTGTAAGGACCCGATTCAAAGGCAGGCATATTTCTCTCGTCGCTGGTCAAAGTGAGAACAAGCTCATCCATGCCTACACTGATGTGAGGACCATCTGGGCCAGCAAATCCAAAGGTGAAATTTCCTTGGTTTTTACCATACTCGCATGGCAGAACAGCAACTCCATAATAGGATGACCAGACAGCACCAACCTCTTTCCAGATCTCGGTCACCAAATCGTTGGGCAGATAGCTGAGCGTAGTTCCAGAATCAAGCACTGCCTTTATCGGGAAAGAATCAGAGGTAAGATTGTCGCTGCCGCTGGAGCTAGTGGCGACCAACGAGGTCAGAGCAACGATGAAGTGATAGTAATGGCCGTCCAGCTTTTGAATATCGATCCGGCGCATATCGCCCACGAATTTGGCTGCGTCCACCCCTCCGAACATAATGCTACCGGACTTGGCGTCAAGATCATTGAGCCACACACTATACGCGATGGTGTTGGTATATCCAGCTTGCCACATCGCGACTGGAAGGTTAGGATAGATAACATCCGTAGTGCCACCGGAAGCTTCGTTTTTTGCGTAACCGACACCAATCAGTCCGTATGAGATGTTGGTTTTGACAGCCAGACCCATGGTCAAGTTGCTGATGACTGCACCATCCAGTTCAAAGTGGTCTTCAAAATAGTCACCCTTAACATAGCTGTCGTCTACAAAAGTGATGCCGAACATGCCGGGTGCGACATGCTTGAATGACTTGGACTTGTCGGGGTCAACTATCATAGGTCGTTAGTTTGGATTGGTAACGGTTAGATAGTGACATGGTCTTACAGCTTCCAAAAGGACATCCGGCTTTGCCATGATCATCTTCTTCACATATATTTGCGCAGTTCCATGGGACCCAGACATCGCTGCTCCCAGTATCCAGCTGAAGGGTGATGTTCTGAGGTGGGTTGCCAATGGTAACATCCGTAAAGTAACCGCCTTGGGACCTGTCGTTACTGATAACTTCCTCATATGTTGTTTTGCTACGACGAGCCAGATGTGGTTGAGGATGACGACCCTCGATGGTCCACTGGATGATTTGGGCTTGTGCAAGGCCCCATGTCGAAACCAGTGAAGCGGCCACGAGCCACGACTTCATTGCAGCCACGGGGAATGAGAAATCAGGGCCAAAGAGAGACGAGTTCAGGAATGGCGTTGAACGGAGTAACGCCACCCTCCTCCATAGGGTGAATAGGCGCTGAGCCAACCAGCCGGTTTATATGAGAAACAATGGCAAAGGCGTCCTCTGGAAGTTTGAAGAGATTGAAGGATCTGAAAAGTGAATTGTAGGTATTAGGTTGGAGTTGGTACTGAGAAGCGCTTGACAGTTGACTGAACTAGGACACAGCAGGATGTCGCAAGAAACGGCAGCTAAGAAAACACAGGGTACCCGTAAAAGACCCAAGAATAGGGCGGATGTGGTGGAGCATGAGACAGCTGCAAAGAGGGGAATTCTGGAGAATACAAAAAGGACAAGGATAAGGAATATAACGAGAGACGAATCAGGGTCAAAAATGAGTGAGAGAGTATCGATTGACAAGAGAAATTGCTGTGTAATGTGGAAGAAACGGCACGGGGGCCACGCAAGCTTGGTAACGAGCGATGAGCGAACGACAGTCGGGACTTTCCTACTTCGACCACTCTTACCCATTCGGGCACTTGGCTGAGTGCGTGCGTGCTGTGGCGCCAAGATGGCCCGTCGACCCTTGCACTAAAAAGGGCGACTCGTCAGCGTGTTTTTGGCCGAGGAAGATAGGTCGACATAAAACATGACACGGGCTAGCGTCAATTGGCAGCCGTTTCTGTCTCGCGTTTTCTGTCGGATCTCAGCTACGGAGTACAATAGCACTAAATAGGCGGGTACTATCCGTACTTGTTTGGGGCTTACGAAGCCTGGTGCTAATTAATTATCTTGTCAGTCCCGTGCGATCGGAAGCTACTGCATAGTGGAAAACGATCATCGCGGTCAAATGGTCAAAAGTCTGTTCCATCTATTGAATGCATTTCTTTAACCTTACTGCCGAAAGTCGAGGAAGAGATGGCTGTTGCCATGTCGTCAGTGGGCAAAATGTGCATCTTTTCTTGAACTCCTACAACCTCAGGAAAACACGAAATTTGTACAGGCTGACACACTTAAACAAGATGCCAAGAAGTGATCTTCAAACCCCTCGAATTAAAGTACACACTTAGAGACTGTGCCTGGCAGATCAATTGAGTTTCTCCAACCAAGAAAAACACGAGTGATCCTTCAGACGAAATCAACCCTTGTCTTTTGTCATGTAGCAATGTGCGCTTACATTCTCCCACTTCCCGCCTAACCGTCCCAGCCGTTAAGCCGTCCAAGCATTTACACAACCTGCTGGATATTACCAGCTGACGACGACGGCTTGGCCAGATAGCCAGGCCAAGCTTCTACAATGCCGATGATCCGTGCAGCTCGCGTGTCATCTCATCTCATGCAATTTTATATGAGAGGGCTGTACTCCGTAACAGGGCGGTTGTTCCAGCGAGTGCAAGATTTAAGATAAATCGCGTAACTAAGCTGCACAGATTGCCTTACGTGAGGTGGGTTTCAATATAAGCGCCCAGCCGCTTCAATCCCTCCACCAAAACGTCTGTCTCACAGACATAACCCATCCTTACGTAGCCCTTGAAATCTTTATCGCCGCCAAAACATCTCGACCCAGCCACCAACAGGACATTGTTCTTCTTCAACAGGTCCAAGCAGAAGTCGACGTCATTGATGGGCTGCCCATTCTTACTGAATCGAACAAATGCAGTCGTACCAGCTGTGGGCTCGATCCAAGAGCATACGGAGTTGTACCGTTCGACAAACCCCTTTAGTAGTCTCGAATTGGTCCTTGCCAAAGTCAGATTGCGGTCAACCAGAGAAGGGCGGACTGCTGATGATAAAGCGTATCGCGCAACTTGATCGTCTATCTGCGAAACGCTGATGGTGGTGTAGTCTCGCGCCGCCATGAGAGCTAAAATGATGGACTTGTCCTTGCTAGCAATCCAACCGACCCGAATACCTGCCAAGGCATAGCCTTTGGACATGGACCCGGTAGTAATCGTCTTCACATAACCCAACGTAACAGCTGGCTGTGGGACTTCGATCCGACCCGAGGCTCCGCCATGGAAAAGTGGACGATAGACCTCATCTGAGAAGAGGATTATTCCCTTTTCCTTTGCAATTTGAGCAATCCGCTTCAGGACATTGTTATGGATGGGTGCACCGGTGGGATTGTTAGGGTTGTTGATGATAATCATCTAAAAGCAATTATGAGTGCTGAGTCTCTTGGGGGTTTGGTATAATCCTTACCTTGGTGTTTTCCTGGATAAGTTTTTCCAGCTCATCAACATTGGGTACGAAATTCTCTTCTTCTCTCAACTTCCACAGTGTAACCTCAGCTCCAATACTGCGAGGTACATCATAAAGCTGCTGATATGTCGGGTAGACACAGACAACATGATCGCTTGGTCCCAGGAGGCTGTATAGAGCCAAGAAATTGGCGCCAATTGCGCCTTGAGTGACAACGATATCCTCAGCGACAAGTTGTGTTTCCTCGGTGCTGCACTGTGCGGCGATTCGCTCTCTCAGTACATGTGAACCGGGGATAGGGCCGTATGTGAGCTTGAGGCTTGTATCGATGGGACCTGGTGCTCGTAGGTCTTTGCACATGCTGACCAAATCGTCGATGGATATGGATGCAGCACACGTCTCAGCAACGTTGAGGGCCCCAGGTGTTGTCTCATACTCGTCCATCCATTGCTCAACAGCAAAAGGTACGACACGAACCATCCTTGAGAGTTTGTAGAGAAATGATGTGGTATATTCGTTTATAGGCTCTGCTATGATTTCTATCATAGCCTGGTATCTAGCTTTAAGTAATATGGTGTTGAGTTAACGAATGGTGGATCTTTGACCCCACTCCCATACGCCCTTTATACTACGCCCTTCATGTCACTTCGCTGCTGTTAACTGTGATTGGCAATCCTACAAGATTCATGATAAAGTTAGCTGAAGATACGTTCTAAACACATGTATCATTCTAGACGTTGCTGCGTCATTCAACAACTGAGTCCGACAAGTCGACCAATACTGCGTATGACTGGTCTTGATAAGGGAATTGTTGATGACCTTGCGCTTCCCCACAAAGCTTGATCGAATTAGTTAAGCAATTAACAAGGATAAAATCTGGGGAACTCCCGCAGCTAATCAACCCTCCACAGTAAACCATTATGCTGAATGATAAGCACTCAGGCATCACAAAGTTCTACTCACCAAGGTAACGAGCGAACTGTGTCTTTGATTCGCCTCCGAGTTCCAAAGTTCTCCATTCGCACTTGGAATTGAATAGGCACAAAGCGTTTGTTTATCCGTGTATCAGGGGCAGACCGCGTTTGGTGTCATGTCGTGAAAGACTTGGATCATGAAATAAACAAACAACTAAATTTATAACATAATTCGCGAAGCATGGCTCCTCTTGGTCGATATGAGTGACATACATGCTACATATCTCCCATGCTGTATCGCCAGTATGGCCATTGCATACTCCGTAACCAATCTTAGATCATGGAGGCCGGGCTTCGGTTTCGACATCATGAGCTTATCAACAACGCACTTTTTCTCAACAACTACCTCGCACATTTGTCAATAGTGTTTCTGTTCTAACAAGAGGCGAAGGTTCAAAAAGGTAAAATGATACCCTATCATGTGAGTCTCATTTAGGGTAGTGATATCCGGGAGTGAAGAAAACTGGACTAATTCGCCCGCTCGGTTGTCGAGGGCAAAGGATAGCGTGGGCAATCATATGGGTGCAATGGTCCATACAGACCATTTGCGCCGGTTGATTGATCAATGGTGAATCATGGACCGTTGAATGTCGTAGTCATGAGGACGACAGGTTCTTTTAGTAGTGCACCTAATTATGCGCATACATTGTTGCGGTCGAGGCTAAAATGACGTCACATCTCAGTACGAGACTGTATCGCGTGTCGGCGCGCAATAACGTCTCATGACACAGCGAATTCTCGTTGCATCTGAATATGATGAGACTGGTCATCAAACAGTCCCATCCGTGGGTAAAACATCAATTGCAATTGGCCGATTGCCGCTAAGGAGGTGAAGCTGTTGCAACCTGTGGTTCATGCGCTGGCTGCGATAGACGCATGCTTCATGTAGACCCATAATTGATGGCTGTGCTAGCCAGTCATGGTTTCCACCTGGGCCAGCTCGGCATGTGATTCGTAGAACCGCAACTTCCGTACCTGCCTCCGTTGCCTAAATGGAACGCGGGGCGCCACTCCTCGGCCAAATAGCTTATCCCGATCGCGCTGATAGCCGTTCGGTCAACGACCAGCCTTCAACTTGCCATCAACATTGTTCCATCATCAACTGCATCGTATCTAATAGCGCTGCAGTCATGGCTCCTTCTACATTGAGGAGCCTCCTATTGGGAGCTGTGGCTCTCTGGCCCGGTCTCGCAATGGCCTCCCAGAACTCAACCTACTCGCAAGCCGATCAGCTTCGCGCGCAGTTAGCCCTCATGGGTGATGCTCCTGATGGGTGTCCACCTTGGTGCGTCGACGGCGACTTCTTATCCTTCGTTTTCGCATTGACCATACTGACAACTTCAAAGCTTCAATTGTCTGCTCCCAGCACACACATGTGCTCAATATGCTAGCTGCAACGAGTTCAATGGGAAATGCGCCTGTCCTGAGGGATTTGGCGGTGATGACTGCCTTGAACCATGTACGGCCTCCGCTTTAATCCACATTAACGAAGACTCGACTAACTGTTCTATTAGTGTGCGGCTCACTCCCCAAGGGAAAGGATCGCCCAATGCGCTCCGGTTCATCATGCAAATGCGACGAAGGCTGGACCGGCATTAACTGCAATGTCTGTACCGACAACAAAGCTTGTAACGCTCTAATGGAAACAGGCGAAGGCGGCGTTTGTTACCAGAATGGCGAGGTCGTGAACCACAACTACCAGATCTGCGACGTCACGAACGAGAAGATCACGTCTTTGCTCGGCAAGCAGCGTCCGGAGGTTACATTCACCTGCAAGCAGGAAGACAAAACCTGCGATTTTCAATGTTAGTTGAAATACTCAATCTTCTCACACACTGCTAACTCTATTTAGTCTGGGTCGATGCTATCGAGTCTTTCTACTGCCATCTTTCCGAATGCGATTCGACCGCCGACTGGCAGGAGTCGAAGAACACTACTTCCTACAAATGCAACAAGATCAGCTGCAGCTGTGTACCTGACCGAATGTTGTGCGGAAAAGACGGTTCCATCGATCTCACGGATTTCCTCGACCAGTCTATTCAGGGCCCAGGACGATTCGAGTGTACACAGAAGCATGGTGGTACTCACGACTGTGCTTTCCGCGAACCCGAAATGGATGCGTTGATTCTTGCATTGATTGGCGATTCCAGCATCTTTCTCAGCTGCCACGCAGGTGAATGTCTTTACGAGACAGAGGTGCCAGGATACAAGCGACCCGTGAAGAAGATCAACACACCTCTTATTGCAGGCGTGATTGCAGGCTGCTCACTGTTCTTGGTTGCTGTTATCATTCTGACATGGTACCTTTCCAGGCGCAAGCTGAACTATGGCGCTATCCGCTTGGAAGACTCTGACGATGAGAGCACTAAACTGATGACTGACCACAAGCCTGCTTCGCTCTACTTTGACGATGTTGCTTATACTCTGAATGGAAAGCAGATTCTTACCGGAATTCGTGGTATCTGTAAGCCAGGAGAGGTCACCGCCATTATGGGTGCCTCAGGAGCTGGAAAGACGACATTCCTGGATATTCTTGCCCGAAAGAACAAACGCGGTCAGGTCCACGGTAGCTTTTATGTCAACGGTGAAAAGGTCGACGATGGCGATTACAAGAACGTGGTCGGATTCGTGGATCAGGAAGATACTATGCTTCCGACTCTTACTGTTCACGAAACAATCCTCAACAGCGCTCTACTTCGTCTTCCTCGCGACATGGGCCGTGCTGCCAAGGAACAACGTGTGGTGGAGGTTGAGAAAGAACTTGGTATTCATCACATCCGCGATTCTTTGATTGGCTCAGAAGAAGGCAAGGGACGTGGTATCTCAGGTGGTGAGAAACGACGTGTTGGAATCGCCTGTGAACTGGTCACCAGCCCCTCTATCCTTTTCCTCGACGAACCTACCAGCGGTCTTGATGCCTACAACGCCTATAACGTCATCGAGTGCCTCGTGACTCTTGCAAAGAATTACAAGCGAACTGTCATTTTCACGATTCATCAACCTCGATCCAACATTGTGGCTCTTTTTGACAGATTGGTACTGTTGGCGCAAGGACGAACTGTCTACTCTGGGCCGTTCCATCAATGCCAGAGTTACTTTGATAGCATCGGATACGAGTGCCCCCCTGGTTTCAACATTGCAGATTACCTTGTTGATCTTACTATGCATGCAGGCAGCACTCAGTCCATTGATGATGGTGCAATTGGTCTCGATAACAGCAGTGTTGGTCCAAGCAGCACCCGCGCCATCAAATCGGTTGCGAGCATATCAGGCACCATTTCTGGTGATGATGATGCTAGCTCGAGCCGTCCCCACAACCGCCGCAGAGACTCAGTCAAAATTCGTCAAGACCGGGAGCTTTTTACGCGCAGGAAGGCCGCCGGAACTGCAGCTTCTTCTGATGCTGGAGGTGAAGACAATGGCGCCTACCGACTTCACCAAAACCCCATTGACTCTACCACCACCCTTTTGGAAGATTCTCATGACCTGCCTCCAGTGGCAGCTACCGGAACTGATCTTGATATCATGACGCGATCGTTCATTCATTCGGATATTGCCCGTTCAACCCATGATGAAATCCAGGAAGCTATCAACACTGCTGAAAATGCCAATGGATCCAATTCAAACGGTTACACTGCCGCAGGGCCGAATGTTCATGTCAGTGCTGTTGGAAAGGGTTATGCCCGCGTCGGATACTTGCGCCAATTCATCATCTTGTCTCAGAGGACCTGGAAGAACCTTTACCGAAACCCGATGTTGATGCTTACCCATTTCGCTATTGCGATTGTTCTTGCGGTCTTTTCTGGTTATCTCTTCTATGGCCTCACCGACGACATTCCTGGTTTCCAGAACCGACTTGGTCTCTTCTTCTTCCTGCTCGCACTTTTCGGCTTCAGTACTCTTACAAGTCTTAACGTATTCGCGGCTGAACGTCTCCTTTTCGTCCGCGAGCGTGCGAACGGCTACTATGCGCCTGCCACTTACTTTGCGGCTAAAGTGCTCTTTGACATCATTCCTCTCAGAATTGTTCCACCCATTCTGATGGGCTCCATCATTTACCCAATGACTGGGTTGGTGGCCGACTCAGCACATTTCTTCAACTTCATTTTGGTACTAGTCCTGTTCAACATGGCTGCTGCGGCAGTTTGCCTCTTCATTGGAATTGTCTGCAAGGACGGAGGCGTCGCGAACCTTATTGGCAGTCTTGTTATGCTTTTCAGTCTCCTTTTCGCTGGTTTCCTCCTCAACCACGATGCCACACCAAAGGGTGCACTCTGGCTTCAGACGTTGTCCATTTTCCACTACGGATTCGAGTCGCTCATTGTCAATGAGGTTCTTCATCTCACCCTTGTTGATAGCAAGTATGGTCTTGATATCACTGTCCCCGGAGCAGCTATTCTCAGCTCCTTCGGTTTCAACAACAATGCCATGTGGCCTGACATTAGGAACTTGGGTATCTTTGCGGCCGTTTTCATCGTCTTATCTTATGCTGCCATGCATATTCTGCTCGTTGAAAGACGATAGACCAACATAGAATGGAGATCGGGCAGCCTGCGATGTATTAGAGTAATGAGAGTGAAGCAGGTATCGTTGCTTAGAGTGATACTGCACAGAAGGTGGTATTTTGGTCGTGAAAGTCATAATTGGCGTTTGGATACGGGCACGTCTTCTTTCTTTCTTGGGCTATCGCTGTATTGGGGTTCACTTTTTTGGCTAAGATATGTAGAAACACATCCTTTTATAACCAGTCAAGTCGCTCAAAGTTGTGATATTTGGCATACATAGTACATGAGATAGTTTTACAAGCCTCTTAAGGTATGGGCTACTCCATCTTTCCACCAGTAAACTCCTCTGCGATTCTCTTCTGTCGTTTAACAGAGCGGTCGTACTCTGTTTCGTAAAAGTCCATGATCTTCGTTGATACTCCTGTAGTGCTCTCCAACATATTGCCAATGGATGTTGGCTTGCCCCAAACGTCCCAAGTATTCTGGGCAGCGCCGTATCGGCCAATGTCGAACCCTTGCTTGTGGAAGAAGTCCTCGGCGAAAATGGTATCAATCTCAGTCTTGAGCTCGCTCTCCGTGACAATGAAGTTGGAAGCGTTGATGTAGAGCTCCATTAGCGCATCACGACGAGCCTCACGCTTAGCTCCCTCAATAGCCTGGATCTTGCTCCGACTTCGGTCCGCACGAACAAAGCGCTGAGGATCCGGGTAGGTTTGCGTATCCAACACGGATTCTAGTACAGTGCTGCGAGTAATGCGGTCGTCCTCTCGCTCAGGAGCCTTAACAGCCTGATGGTGGTCCTGAAACTTGCGGCTCACACGTTCATTCTGAACGGCATCTCGGCGATTGCGTCGCACCCACAGTTCCTTCAGACCGGTTTCGAGATTTTGGCGTCGGGAACTGGCCATCTTTTGCTTCCATTCTTGCGTATCGTTCTTAGGCTTTTGTTTGTTGGCTGGCCTGGGAACGGTCTGCCTGATGTAATCGGCTCGGACCTTGCGGTCGCCCTCGAGGCGAGGAAAGATCTCGCGGGGCACAGGAAGATGACCCCTTACGCGGGGAAGCTTCTTCTCGTCGGACTGTGGTGGTGTAGGTAACCGGATGTAGGATGGGGACTCGGGAGGGACTTGATCGAGAGTAGCAGCTGAAGTCGAGAAGGCTCGGGAAGCCGCAAGGAGCTGACGAGCAGCCACCCTCGGGCACGAGCTTGTGAGACCAAATGACATTGTGAGGGAGGTCAGGGCCGGACTGAGTACTGAGAAACTCAGATTAAGATCGCAATTGGCGTCGAAACCCTGTCAAATCCGCTTCTCCAGAATTCAACCACCAGACAGAGAAAATCGACGTCGGATCAAATTTACCGGATTATCTTGATCCGATGGGAGACCCCTGGCATAAACTGGCCCCGCCACCAACCACCGCGGGAAGTTAGTGGGGCTCATTTTCTGCAGCTAAGAAAAAAAGTTCTGGAGGAAATAAATTTCAGGACCATCCATTCTCTTCACTCTCTTTGCCTATCTTTGTCGCCAGTATCCTCGACCAAATTTTTCGCCATGGGTACTGGAAAGAAGGAGGCCAGCCGGCGCGAACGCCAGGGCAAAGGCGGCGATGGTCTCAACAATGTCAAGACCAAGGGCGAGAACTTCTATCGGTGAGTACACTGCTGTTACTACTGTCGCCCTCCATGGAGGCTTACCATATCCCACAGCGATGCGAAGAAGGTTAAGCACCTCAACATGTACAAGGATGGCAAGGCGCAGAGGAACGCTGAGGGAACGATCACAAAGGCTGCTTCATACCAGTCGCGAGATATTCCTAATGCCCGAATCGAGCCAAACCGCAAGTGGTTTACCAACACTCGAGTCGTCTCCCAGGATACTCTCAACGCCTTCCGCGAGGCTATGGATGAGAAGGCCCGTGACCCTTACCAGGTTCTGCTCAAGTCCAACAAGCTGCCCATGAGCCTTATCCGAGATGGAGGAAAGGAGACCGAGAACGGTATCAAAAAACACAAGGCTAAGATGACTGTCGAGACATCACCCTTCGCTGAGGTCTTCGGTCCCAAGGCGCAACGGAAGCGAGTCAAGCTTGGTGTTAGCAGTCTGGATGACATGGCTGGCGACACCGAGAAGAGTATGGACACTTACCGAGAGCGCCTTGAGCAGCAGAAGCTTCTCAGCGGTACTTCTGGTGATCCCGAAACTCTTGGCGACGCTGACAAGCCACTCACTATGTCAATTGAGCCTGTGTTCGACAAGGGTCAAAGCAAGAGAATCTGGAACGAACTTTACAAGGTCATCGACTCTTCAGATGTCGTTATCCACGTACTCGATGCTCGCGATCCTGTTGGCACAAGATGTCTCAGTGTTGAGAAGTACCTCAAGGAAGAGGCCCCCCACAAGCACTTGATCTTCGTCCTGAACAAGTGTGACTTGGTTCCGACCAGTGTAGCAGTAAGTTTCCCTCTACTTTTCTCCTTGTCTTCCCCTCCCTATACTATACCCCAATGTTCTTTGTCAGGATTTGTTCCTTTATGTACCATGGAACCTGTCTGTTATAACGTTGGGAGATTAATCGCCAGTCTCGACTGTCGGCAACGTTTTGTTGTCCGGCTGATGTGTGCCGTTTTGGTTACCATCATGAGACAGGCCAAGTGTCAGATTGAGTTGAAGTCCGCCTATGCCATTAACCAATTATGGGGCATTGATTGCATACTTCTTAGTGATGACACAAACATTTCTTCCATTCCAATACGTGTTTTTTTTTATATAACCCGTTCGAGTACTAACTCGACATAGGCTGGATGGGTCCGAAGTCTCTCCAAAGAGTATCCCACTCTCGCTTTCCACGCGAGCATCAACCATTCCTTCGGAAAGGGTTCCCTCATTCAACTACTCCGCCAGTTCTCCTCCCTACACTCTGACAGAAAACAAATATCTGTCGGCTTGATTGGTGGACCCAACACAGGAAAGTCTTCCATCATTAACACCCTTCTCAAGAAGAAGGTTTGCACTGTTGCTCCCATTCCCGGAGAGACTAAGGTCTGGCAATATGTCAGTCTGATGAAGCGTATCTACTTGATTGACTGTCCCGGTATCGTCCCTCCCTCAAGCACCGACTCTCCTACCGACTTGGTTCTTCGAGGTGTCGTGCGTGTCGAGAAGGTCGAGCACCCGGAGCAGTACATTCAGCCTCTCCTGAACCGTGTCAAGCAACATCACATGGAGAAGACCTACGAGGTTAGGGGATGGACGAATTCCACAGAGCTGCTGGAAATCCTGGCCCGAAAGGGTGGTCGTCTCCTCCGTGGAGGTGAACCTGACTTGGATGGTGTGGCAAAGATGATCCTTAACGACTTCATGCGAGGCAAGATTCCTTGGTTCACACCTGCGCCAAAGCTCGAAGGTGACGCCGATGGTAAGATCAGGAACCGCGAGGGTAGATTGGGAGAGATGCCCCGAAAGCGAAAGCAAGAAGAGCCAACTGAGGATGAGGACGCATCTGCTGAGGCACAGCTTCAACAAGAAGCTGAAGCCGCCATCGAGAAGGCCGAGGGAGGAACCCCAGACGAATCCGATGCAGAGTCAGAGTTCGAAGGGTTCGGAAGCGATACAGAGGAAGCGCGATCAAGAAAACTGTCCTTTGGGGCTACTGTGGATGGTGAGAGCGAGGTCGAAAGCGCCGAGGATGATGTGCTTTCCATCGGCGGCTCTGAAGAAGTTAAGGATGAGGAGGAAAAGGCCCCTACACCTGCGGCCAAGAGTAAAGGCAAGAAGACAAAGGGCGGTCCCCCCAGCAAAAAAAGGCGGACATAATCGGCCTGGAGTCGAGTAATCTCTATCTTCATTCGAGGCACTTGCTTACGCATCCTCAATAACTTAATGATACCCACGTTAATGTTTCCGTGTCTCTGATACCACTCTCCTAAGTGACATGCCGTTCTTGAGTCTAGAATTGAAACCAACATGGGTTGTGTTCCATGGTATACTTGTCGTTCTCCTCGCGTCGGTTTGTGTTCAGCAGCATAAGGGGTCAGTCTTGAGCATATGTGTTCCCTCATAGCTTAGCGCATGCGACAAATAGTACGCAGACCTACATGTACACTCAAGTTCAAATCTCGATATGGAGTTTGAATAAGTATTGTTTCATATTTGCTTACCATCATGAAAATACCTATTGTCTGGTTATTTAGGGTAGGCCAATCACAGTAACACTTTAAGATCAGTTTGCTTCTTGAACATGTATAAATAATAGTATGTTGTGGTGCCCAGTTATTCTCCGATATGTTATTTAGAGCTCGGGTTCTTGTCACATCGAAATAAGCGCCTCATGTTGGAGGAACTTACTGACCAATTGTTGGAATGTGTTGAAGAGCTTCACATTTTTGGGCAAAGAGTAGTACAACACACTAAGAGACAAGTCTTGTGTCGATCGACCAAGAAAACACTTTAATTGTAAAAATACTGTATATGAGCTAGGAATGTTAGTGAGTTATAGTCCTACTATCCGCACACTAAGTTATATATTCATCGCTTATTTGACTAGGAATTGGTTTGACGATGTAGTAATAGTAACACGAGGTATAAGGTTTTGGTGTATAAGGAATTGCAATGTTATAAGGGAAAACATGCAAAAAGAAACTGCCTCCACACAGGATTGAACTATGGACCTTTGCATTACAAGTGCAACGCTCTACCACTGAGCTATAAAGGCAACTTGATGAGGGTACACGTCTTATTGATTCTTGAGAAGCTGATGCTGAGTTCAGGGTAGGAAGCCGCCAAAAAATGACAAAAGAAATGCCCCCACACTGGATTGAACAATGGACCTTTGCATTACAAGTGCAACGCTCTACCACTGAGCTATAAGGGCTTTTGATGGAGATTGCTCTGCTTTGAAAATATATATTCTGCAAATTCAAGGCCCCACTTCATTATACTTCCCATTATGGTCATCTCAACGAAGTAGTCGACGAAATACCGATTATCTCAAACTTTTACTTTCTTCTTTCTGCCTGCGATATGTGCTTACTTTAAGGACGTACCTATGGCCTTTTACTGCGTACGCCCGCTTCATGTTGAAAGCCGCTGACGATGTTGAATTTGACCAGTGTAAGCTCGCGAACAGAATTCCTCCTTCTCAGGCTCATGCTGAGGATGCGGAGGAGTGAGCATGTATACTACCGCAGCGGCAGAGAGCAAAGCTAAACACCTGTGCATGACAAGATAGTTTGTTGATATTGTTAAGATATGGTGAGTGTGCCAGATTAAGCAGACAACTACATCTGTCTCTGACCCACGATCCTAACACAGCCCTTTACCTGAAGTCATGTTCGTCATACCTATCGCTCGCTCTGTCCGAGTAAGTAGCAAAGAGTCCCCCAAGCTTTCTCTACCTCCACGGGTATCTCAACATGGGCAATAGAACCTTTGCCCCGAGGACCATATCCGTTCTCATCATCTCTCATTCGTGGGATTTCTCCTATAAGTAGAGACATGAACCGATCCATGCGCCATAGGCCATTGTTGCGACTGTCATTCCATCCGTCAACATTGTAACGCAAACAAGAGGCGAGATTGTTGGTTTGTTCCGAAGGCGCAAAATCTTTAGGTGCCACTCTGGGAATGAATGTTGGCCAACTGGCGAGTATAGGCGCATCATCCATCTTGTCCGCGTAGACTTGTTTAAACGCAGCAATGGTGCGTCGGCACATGGTGGGGTCTTGGGCGACTACAATAGAAGCTGGCGATGTGCATCCATACGTATCCAAGACCTTTCTCGTGTTTATGGCATTGAGTGCGCAATTTGTTGAGGTATCTTCGACAAGTATAGTAAGTCTCTGGCTTGGCGCGATGTCTTCTGTAGGTGCTTGTGTGTTCTTCTCGACTTTGAGGTGGAAGAACTGTTCTGCAATGACCTCTAGTATACGGGCCTCTGGCTGTCCGTGAACTTGACTGCTAATACGACAATACTCCGGGTGCTGAGCTAGAGCATCATGCATCAGCTGTGTCGAGTGGCCAATGCCACCACAGAGAACAAGAACAACGATTCCGTGTTCTATACCACAGTTAGTCGTACTGTTACAGTATAATAACAACATCTTGTTGATCCAGCCATTCACTTACTAGTCGTCTTAATTAGCTCTGCCACCATTGACATAACAGTCTCGGCTGTATAAAGGACCGCAGAAGCACAGAGGACAACCACACCTACGGAGCCAAGACTTGACTCTAAGCTCTGATTTCTTGCATTATCAGAAAGCTTGAAAAGAGCGCTGCATAAGTCCGTGGGAGAGCGGACTTGCTCATGAGCTACGAACTCTGAGACGATGTTGGCAGCATCCGCTGCTTGGATTGCGTTTTCTGGAGAGATAGGCATCATGGCCTGTTGAAAAGATTGTTGCCGTGAGGGACTTAAGGGATGAATGTTGATGGTGATTAACTTTGCACATGTGGCTCGTCGTCAGCCAACATGATGATGGCAGCGGAGCAACCGGAAACGGAACATCCAGACGGCGACAGCAGTACTGTGTTCTCAGCGGGACTGCATCCGCACAGAGAATGAACAAATCTCATAGCATAATTTGAGTTCTTGAACTAGACAACTTTCCGATTTATCTGAGCATCGCCAATCAAGTGATTAGTGAGACTTGAGCAGAAGCATCACCGCAGGGTATACCGTCCATGTTTCGCATGGTATATGGTATGTACACTTCACAATCAAGGGGTGTCAGGGGTGTGGCTCAAGTATGCACTGATTGATACTTTGTGTTTATGCAGAAGCCACTCCCGACAATTTGAGTTGATGGAGATGACTCACGCAAGTCAGTCAACTTCATCGACAAAGCCGCAGAGAGATCATGATAATACATTAAATGCAATGCCGACACAAAATCTATGGCTGCGAATAACAGACCTGATGGAAGACAATAGAGTGCATGAGTGTCTCAGTCACGTTAGGCTTTTCATCCGAAGTTATCTGCGTCGACCTGAAGGTGGTATACTTTTTTGAACACATCTCAATTTTAATCTGCATTAGAAACCATACAGAACAGGTCCCTCGTTTATGCGCCGGGTATGTGAGAACTAGAAGTACTCGATGGGAAGTCAATAGCAGACTGCTGCGAGGTGCTACTGTTGAGTGTCGCATCTCTTGCAGTGCCAGCCGACTGCTGCAACTGCTCCAGGAGCAATGACTCCGTCATATTTTGTTTGAGCCTGGCAGAGAACCTAGAGACGAGAGTTTTGGCACTCTGGAATTACTTTGCACTTCTTACATCTGCATTATTCATTCATGTTTACGTGTCACTCTATTAAAGGTATTCTGCGTATCGCTATCTACAGCCTCAACCTTGATCTTCAGTTAACTTCACTTTATCTGCCTTATTACGCCGAAGGAGTCCTTTTTAAATGGATTCCGCTTCGGCAACCCAGTCGCAGGTTTTCTGCCATCTTGGGCTGTCGTCACAAATCGCCACAAAAGCTGGTATCGCAAGTCGGCGCAAATGCGAATCTCCCGATCCGCTCTCTAACGATTTTTTCAAGGTACCTATCTCTACCTCTGCTTGTGCGATGCTTATAATAACTATGCGCCTGCGAATTCACTTGCTGACTTACTCCCAGGGGAACAACACCGTTAAGAAAGTTGACAGCAGAGATATTATTGCTCCTTAGAGTATGTTTGTCTTGAATGCTATAGTCTAACTGTATTCAAGACTGACAAGATGCCTTAGGAGGAACTCCTCAGCAGTCAGATTCAGTCAAGCTCAAGAATAGCACTGTCATTGCTACCAACCCTCCCATGGCTCCATGCAAGCAACCTTCCGCTGTCTCTCAGCAGGACGACGACGACGACATATGCATTGACCTCACAAAGCTGGCGCAGCAAGTATGGACTGCCGAAGAGCAACAAACAACGGCTCCTGCTGTCCAGCAGCCGGCGAAAAAACCAAATTACGACCTCTCACCCAGAACTTTGACTAGTGGACAGGACGGCACCTTTTTTCGCAACCACAACATCGCTAGGCTTTCTCTGCTTAAACAACCTAGGCAGAAGAAAGTCAATCATCACCCGCCTCACGATACCTCACGAATCTCCAAGACCATCTGTTTGCCTAAGGAACCTGCTAGACAGAGGAAGCAATCCAAGAACTGCATTGGTAGCAGATACAAATCCATCACCGAAGATGATAACCCTGCTTCCCCAAGTATCACAACGCCCAACAAGACAAGCGATCCCAATCCTCACTATCAAGTTGCCCAGGACTTTTCTTTCAGTAGAAGCATCCCCCCAATGGACCCCAACTTGATGAAGACTTGTCCCAGGCCACCAGCAGCTGCCTTGATGTTTGACTCAAAGGCATACTTTCCTTATCAGCTCGACATGGCTCGCCACCTGGCCTACAATGGCGTCTCAGGGCCATACGAACTTGGCGAGTATCTCGTCGACATCCACATGGGAACCGCACAACCAGTCAAAATTGCTCGTCGTGATACTGGGGAGTACGGTCAACCAGTTTGGCGCCACCTCATTACAGGAGAGCAGATAATACCACGAGATGGGTCCAAGGTCTGGGGCAAGCCAGTCGCGCTGAGTAACGGAGCTTTGCTCCATATGGAAGACACAAATGGAACTATGATCGCTCCTCAATGGGCCTTCAGCCAACCTCGCGAATGGCATTCACAGGAGAGGTCCGAAATGAAGAAGCCAGAGGAGAAACAGCACTCGGCACAGCAGGAAGCCAACCCGCTTCATCCTGGGTTTAAGCCAGGTTGCGATCCCATGTGGTAGTGAGTGATAGCACAGACAAATACATGAACTGAACAAAATATGTTTTGAGGTTCGTGTTGACTGGATTCTCGTCAAAGAGATGATCTCGGAATTGGATTCAGAAGAAGCCAGACTGATCTGTTCGATGGATGCGAACAAACATGCCTTGGGCTTGGAAGCAATGGAATTTGCCAAACTATAGCGATCGTGTTTTCGCTTTTGTCTGGATTTATAGGCGAAAGATACTAATGCACTCGAAGCCAGCGAATTATCAGCCAGTGCTTGGGAACAGCTTTACCCGCCTTTTTAGTTTTGTAGTATTGGGCATTCCGTTTTTAATAAAATGAATAATTCCATTTGCATGAGAGTTTCATTGCAGAAATTTGACGAACATTGGGCTGGATGATGGATGGTAAGCGGTTGTCGAATCATTTCACGATAATTGATGATTACGGAAGAATTGCGCGCCGACATCGATATCATCATCCAAAAAAAGATGTCCTGGTCTGTCGCCACTTTTGCTCTAGCTTGAGCCTCTCATTGACGTCAATTTGTCTATACTATCATATCTTTCTGCTCCCTCTTGTTTTCTTACCTATCTCTTCATACTCGCATTCGCAATGGGTTCTTCATCGTCCAAAGTTGCCAAAGGCGCAGCGCGGAAGTTTCCCGCTCGAGCTCCAGGAGCCGCAGTCCCCGAAGCAGTAGCACGCCAACCAAGGGCAGAGGCTCCGAAACCGCAGTCAAAAGCTCGAGAGAACGGCGTCAAGGACGAAGGTGAATGACCAAACTCTCCTCTGGCCTATTAATACCCACTGACACCTGCTTATAGCCGTTCGCGCAGATGCTATGGACCCCGATTTCCCGACAGGCGACTTCTCGCGGCGCCTACACCAGATGGGCATTGCCGACTCGAATCCTACATACTCTCCCTCGTCTACCGCTGGATCGTCCCTCGGACCCTCAGCACCTCCAGGACCTACCTTTGCACCAAGCCGAAGCAATACAACCCTCATTGCGCTCGAAGCTCGAGATCGACTACAGAATGAGGCGGAGGAAGATTTCGCCAATATGGGGCGTGAGGGCCGCCGGTTCCTCGACATGAGAACGTTGGTAGATGCCATGAAACTGCGCGATCGAGGCCTCCCCGAGAAGGACATTGAGGCGAGATTTAGGATACAACCGGGGCTATTGAGCAAGCTTGGCCGGGAAAAGACTTTCTCACATGTTACAAGTCCTAATTAATGGACAAGAGGTGGAACAGGAGATATTGGAATTCGCTATGGCTGTCTATTATGACACTCATAACGAACGATATCACGAGTGCATCATATAACGACTGTACAACATATTCTTCCTCGCTCTACAAGTACCAGGAATAAGAGATACCCATGAAGAGAATACCGAAATCTACATTGTTACGTGATTCTGTTGCTTTTGAGTAAAATATCACTAGGTACCCGTGCTATCAAGCCTTACCAAGCAGCATGGCCGCCATCGATACGAAGATCGGCACCGGTCATGAAACTACTCGCATCGCTCAGAAGAAAGACTGCCGCGCCACGATACTCACTCGGCTTACTGAGGCGACCGAGCATGTTCTCGGTGGGCCACTTCTCTCGGCGATCGGGGTAGTCATTGAACAGTTTTGGAGCATCTGTGTAAGGATGTATCCCGGTGAGAGAGTATTGACACGAATTCCGTACTCGCCCCATTCCATGGCAAGGTTACGGGCGAGCTGTACAACGGCCGCCTTGGAGGGATTGTATACGCTTTCAGATGTGTTAGCAGCTAGAGGGAATCGGCATCTAGGGCTTGAACTGGTACTTACGGAGCTAGCATGCCCTTGTTAGCAATAGTTGCGCTCATACTGGCAATCATGAGAATGCTACCAGGCTGCTGGAGTCGAATCATCTGTCGAGCAGCTGCTTGAGCAGTCATGAAGGCCTCTGTGAAATTGATGCTCATCGTGCGCTCAGTTTCCTCCATTGAGTAATCAATTGCTGGCGTTTCATGGTTGATACCAGCAGCTGCAATAAGACCATCAAGGCGACCGGCACCATTGGCGATATGCTTAAAGATTCGGTTGAGATCTGGAACGTCCCTCACATCAGCGCGATGGTAGTGTAGTAAGGTACCAAGGTCCTTTGCCCGCTTGGCTACCTGTGAGAACTCAGATTCAAGGTCTCCAACCCGCGAGGGTAACCTGTCAATAGCATGAACTGTTGAAGTGCTAGTAGTCAGCAACTGACATACTATGAATGCTCAGGAGAGGGCTCTACCTGTAGCACCGGCCTCAAGAAGGGCTTCGATCTGAATGAGACCCAGGCCCCTAGCGCCGCCTGAGACAACAATGACCTTGTCTTTAAGACTGAACTCTGGTAGAAGGCGAGATTGGCCGAGAGTGTTGGGTCGGGGGATGGTGTCGTGAAAAGCTCGAATGGCAACAAGGGCATATCGAGCTGCTGCTTTAAACGACAGAGCCCGCCTGGAGACAGGCCGGTGAATCAGTGACCGCCTAACAGGAGACAATTTGTCATTTCAGGATGTGGTTGAAGTTGATAATACTTGGGATATACTCGTGTGTATGTGAAGCACTCTTACTGTTGTGGGGAGGGTAGCCCGGCCCCTTTTGTAAGAACCTCAATAGTAGTCAGCGCTTGTCATGGCCACGGTTGTGAGCCAGCCATAAGTTTTGAGCTACTCTTTATGGATGAGGGGATGTCTTAATACGGGCAGCATCATGTAGCATTTCGTTCGTCACCTCTGCTGCAATCAGAATGTTTGTGTCACGAGGGACTCACCACATCATGCCGTGTTACACTGAAAGAGAGGACGTCGATGCATGAAGACACAGTCCAAGCTAACGAACGATACTACCGAATGTGTGTATGGAAACGGTCGTGCGTCCGTCCGGTAGGCTAAGGAAGCGTAGGCCAAGCTTTCCATCCTCAGTAATCCCTAAGACGATATTGATGATGCCGGTAAAGCTCAGGTTTCCTTGTAGAGTTAACCTCGATCTATGCTAGCTACATCCCCCGCCTTGCTCTTCTTGACTGATCCGTTGTGCCTGTTGAGCTTGAGCTTGGATGTTGTCATGTTGATCATGCTCCAATATATTCGTATTTCTTGCGGGGAAATCGGGCGACACTTGCGGGATGTCTTCCCCGGTCCTCAGCTTCTTGATCTGTGAGCTTACTTATCCAATCACGGCGGACTTCTCAACCCTTTTTATCCTTCCCCAGTTACATAGCTGAAGTATTCATATTGGAAGACCGTAGGCTTTGAGCAGCGGCTTCGAAGCAATCTGTGTGGTATGTTACCGCGGTGAACGCAATGTTTAGACGGTGCTGTTAGGATGGTAGATAGCAGCGTGAAAAGGGAAACGGATAGACAAGTTGCCCCAATACGCATCGATGCTATGAATCTACCGCAGGGAAGTAGATTAAGAGACATTATCTAAAAGGGGAATCCCGAAAACGCAGGCGCATATGCTCTAAAGTCATCTCAATTCTTCTCTCGGCAACTTCGGGGTAGAGCATGCCGAGACTTGCTTTCCTGAGTTCCCTCCAGATCAACCCTCAACTGCAGATTCACTGTCGGTTCACCAATCTGCATGTCCCGCATAACACAGTCTATACTTTGCCGAGGCGCTCAATGCACCTTGGCTGACGCGATAATGAGCGGACAATCTTTGACTTGTTAGGTCATGTTGATATATGGCACAGGTCTATACAGTGGACAATCCTTTAAACGAAACAATGAACATGCTATATCTGAATTATCATGAGAACCAAAAACACTCCGAGTTAAGCCTCGAGGTAAACAAAATGCATTTAACGCCTGGTACCAATTCCTTGAAACATGACAGACATTACGTTGCTTCGTCGCCTTGATACATACTTTTTCTGCTACCACCTCCAACAAAGTCTTACCTTTAAGAGATATGCACGAACAAAAACAGGAATGCTATCGCTCTAAATCCAAATATGAGTTGCACCGCGTTTTGCTTTTAAAAGTTGCCTTTTCAGCCCGTCTTCCTTTTTTGTTTCCTTCTCCCATGCATAGCTTCCATCTTCCGTTTAAGCGCTGTCTATCCACTGGTACACGGTGACCAATGTTGTGTAGACCATGGCAATGAAGCCCACCACCATGACAACAATGTCAATGACCTTGGCTCTGGTGGTCTGGGCAGCTCCCTTGTAGTGCAGTAGTGCCGGGTAGATGTAGACAAGAGGAACACAGGCAAAGCTGCCAATCAGTGCGACAAACTTGTCCAAGTCACTGGCGCCAACAATACTGACACCAACACAGACGCCCGCAAGTAAGGTTCTGAGGGCATTTTTCTTCCACTTAATCGCACTGCTCTTCTTGCCAGTCGCCCGTTCTCCAAAGATAGACGTCTCGACGATACGAGCAGCTGGGAACAACTGAACGGGGTCTCCTGCCAGAACGGCAATGGAATATAGGAACTGGACGGCGTTGACAAGGGGGGAATCTTGAGGGAAATTGGAAATGACCTGGATCTTGGTGTCTTCACCGAATGTCGCGTAGCAGAGTGCTCCCACTGATGTGAAGATGATCGTGATGATGAACATGACCAGGTAGAGAAGGCCAGGGAAATGCTCGGGTTTCTTCATGCTTGACTGGATGGGCAGAATAAGTCCTATACCCTCAAAGGTAAAAATGCCTGACCCGATTGTCAGAGTGAAATCCCTGGAATTAAAGAGCTTCACAGTTGGATCCATGCCGTGCTGTGAGAGAGCCGCAATGTCATAGTACCAAATGTACACAATTCCAATCAAGATAAAGACATCCGCGAGCAGGGCGGCAGGCCCAAGCTTTGAGATGTTTCGAATCAAGGCAAGAGGAACAAGGGCAACCAATTGGAGAGCAATCAAACTGGGCACACTGAACATGAACTCGCGATGGTTGGCGGTTACAGCATCTAGAAAGGCATATAGATTCTCTGCTGTGAATATGAGACCAGCGCAGACAAATCCGAGCTGAGAAATAGCAATCGATGCGAGAACCAGGCTTCTAAAACGGGGACCAATGATGGCTTCACCGAGTTCTCCGTAACCGCCTCCATAAATCTGACGACAGTCTAGAAGAAGCCGGAAGCATCCACAGTTGATCAAAGAAAGCGCGATCAGGGTGATTGAAGAAAAGAGAATGCCACCATTACGGAAGGCCTTGGGCAAGAACATGATTCCGGTTCCGATAAAAGCCTT
The DNA here is from genome assembly GCA_020744515.1 of Fusarium tricinctum. Lineage (NCBI taxonomy): Eukaryota > Fungi > Ascomycota > Sordariomycetes > Hypocreales > Nectriaceae > Fusarium > Fusarium tricinctum. The sequence goes on along the minus strand of JAGPXF010000002.1, from coordinate 4,909,229 downwards.
GATGAGAGTAAAGAAAGTCTTTGTAGTCGTAGCGTCGCCAGTCTTACGGAGTCTCTTGGAGCTTCTCCTGCGCCCAAGCAGCGGTCGGAGCTCGGGTGGTTGTTCAACATCGCCGTCCTCTCGGTCATCGATCGCAGACTCGTCTTCGCTGTCTGCATCTTCGAGGTCTTCGCCAGCAAAGCTTCCGTACAGGTCGAGGAAATCGACAAAGTTCTTGGCCACAATTGTGTAGCCACTCATACGTCTCTGGCGGGCACGTCGCTGGATATGATATCGTCGGAAGCCTCCAGGTTCACGCTGTTCGGAGTGGCTCAGCTCGTCGTCGTCGGCCAGTCCAGGTGTGTGATGGTGGGAAAAGGTAGCAGCTCGTCGAAGGGAATTGGCGCGAGCCTTGATCTTGAACATGTCGCGATGCATGTCACCACCTTGGAGTAGAAGTGAAGACTCAACAGGCTCTGCTAGAGAGTCATCATTGACATTGGTAGCGGAGGCAGAGGCAGAAGCAGAAGTGTTGGCTGGACCGAAAGCGACATCAGGCTCTGCAGAATAGCCATCTGGTAAATGCTTGTCAAGAATGGCAGCCTTTCGCTTGCCTGTGTCGCTACCCGGGCTGCTGGGCGTTCCCTCGAAATTCGAAAAATCAGCCATGGTTGCGGATTATTGGAAGAGTTTGACAGTCGTGACGTAGTGCCTGCAGAAGTCGAACGCTTATATGCAGCTGTGGTAGTGGGAATAAAGCTCAGTAAACAACAGAGTATTTGTCTTTGGGGTCGTCAATCACGGAGAGTTTTCAGCTGTGTCAGCCGTCACTGCTAGTGTCAACTACCATTTGCCAGAATAAAAAGGCAATGAATTGATAGAGAGAGAGAAAACATGAATTCCTGCGAACGGCGGTAAATCGCCAGGTTGGGTCGCTTGTTGTACGACAATTCGGGTCGGTGAATATCTCTCCCGGAATGTCTAGCCGATTGAGGGTTGAGTCGGTGGGTCGGAGACCCACGTGCGCTCACAGGCTACAAGTACTCAATACATCTTAAGCCTCAAGTCTGTGCTGAGACTTGCCATGGCCTAGAAGAAGAGAATGTATCCGCTACATCGTTAGTGACCTTCATGACGGTGGTACTCATGCAACCAGAAACACCACGCTTGACATTCATCCTTCCTTATTCGATACAATCGAAGCTTCTAGAGAAAGCAACCAGGGAAGATCTCATCTGTTTCACCCCATGTTAGATCACATGAGAACAGCTTGGACAGCCCCCCACTGGTTAACATGCCTGTACCTCAATGGAGTACAACTTCACTCTCCGACTCTAGATACTATAATAATTACATTTGTAGTACGTTTTGGTTCGGGTCCATTGCTCTGTTCACTTCAACGCCTTTGATTCTGTTCGTGTTGTTCGCGAAGTGCACCCTATTTGCACCTTTGGCCGCAGCAGTTCCTTTTATCAGCCTCAATGAAACGGCCCTGTTAATTGCGTTTAAAGTCGTCATTGTGGCCAAAAGAACAAATTAAAACGGTTGCGACAGGTCAACCTTTTACACCTGCTGTACAGTTTAAGAATTCGTATACTCCATGTATATTCGCCTTTCGGATAGCTGTAATGTTTCTAAAAGAAAGGCCAAGAAATATGTTCCATTCTAATCGCGCCACCAGTGGTTTTGGCTGATGTTGTAACTGACTAGTGATTAAAGCCAACCTCTCAGACATTATTGTGTTGGACTGACGACTGCAATTTCGACAGCCACAGGATTGGCAGACTTGAGCATTTACACATGCATTATTCAGATGAGAGTATGTTTTCCCGCCATCGATGATGGTACCGCTGGAGTAACGAAAATGCTAATAATTACATAGTAAGATCCCCCACTGCGATTTGAGGCGCTGAGCAGTATCCCAGTTTAGCCGGGAAAGACCCGTACCAGTATAGGAAACTTTTTCCTCAGGCACATATGGCACTAAACCGAATACGCTCGACGCGCCTGTCGTTTCGCAGCCACCAGAAAGCTCATTCATCAACCTCAAATTCAACGCTCAATCTCATCACAACCGTCAAGATGAGCTTCGCACCTCTCAACCCTCGCCCTATGCTTCAGGAGCTTGTCAGCAAGCAAGTTCTTGTTCGTCTAAAATGGGGTGAGGTCGAATACAAGGGAACCCTTGTCTCCATCGACAGCTACATGAACCTCCAGCTTTCTGGCACCGAGGAGTACATCGCCGACAAGCCTACCGGTTCGCTAGGTCAAGTACTGATCAGGTATACTATCAACCATCCATTGACAGATTCCGTAACCGCGGTGCTAACCAGGACTTTGCAGGTGCAATAACGTGTTGTGGGTGCGCGGAGCAGATGCAGGAAGCGACGCGGACGCTGCTATGACTGGCTAATTCACCATCAGGTGACGGGACTTTGTGAAGGACAGAAAGGAGGACACGATTTTCTCAAGTTATACAGAGGTTTGCTCTGATGCGAACCCTACGCCTGGCCCGGACGCGACACCGCTTTTTCAACCACGAAGCCTCGCCAGGCTGTTTTCGTGCATTCACTGGATGCCTCACCTCGAGGCATTATTCATCGGCTAGTTATCAAAATTAGATGCCAATTTCAGGCGGACAGCTCAAAAGCTCTACAAGAGGGTAGTATTCTGAGTCACAAATCTTAATTCAAATTTCGGTGATAACCATATTTTCCGTGTTCTTTGTGATCTGCTGCAGTGGTGAACTTGGTTCAAACAGACCGATCATTGCTAGGTATTCCTTTGACCGGAGGTATATGTCTTTCAAGCTCTTGCTTGATGACCATGGATCTGAGTTGCGGATCTTGGTTTGAGTATTGGTTCTCCTTTTCCGAAGGCGAGACGGAGACTGATTACCTCATCTCAGACGAGCCATTTTTTCTTTGTAAAGGTACTGGCCAGGATGAATTTCCAATCCGGCAAAGACTAATGCAATTGACGTGGTCGAAGTGGGAAGATGTCTGGACATGACCATCTCGACAAATGTCATAAAAAAACAGGGACCACTCTCTTCACGCATTGATTGCCGGCTTCTTTACTGTTGCATGTTAGCTTGTCAAGCTTCAGATATGGAAAATAGGCCTTTTCGTTCTTGCTCCTGTAGGAAGCTTTAGAATCCGCAGCGTTCAATAGATCTATCTAAGTATGCGCAACAGACATATCTGTCTTGAGGCCATGATCTCATTTTAGCGTTACCATTGTTCCACGCAGAGATTACAGTATTAAGCCAAACTAAAGAAGCATAAGAAGATATACGCCAAACAAGCTTCAGAGCAAAAGCAGCACAACGCTTACCTATGTTTAAAGCGAAGGTTGGTCAAGATGAGATGAGTGTGGAAACAATACTATACATACTTTAGAAGAGCAAAAACGCATTTATGATGAGTATACTCCTCCTCATTGGTTTTGGCAATACTGACACCTATCAGGTCGAAAGGAGAGGTAGAGTTTGTTTGTATAGGCACTGTAACTACTCGACCTGCAGGGAGCGCTTGGGCGAATCATGAATTCCTGTGATTATTTCTGAAGTTACGTTCCAGAGTTTGATCACTACCCAGGCAGTGAGTAGCACAAACGTTACCACTAAAGATCTCAATAAACCTTTGTTGTTCCGGTTGTATAGTTTGAGGGTCTTTCAAAGATTCTATCGAAGCAGCAATCCATATGCCTTCCTCTAACCTCCCTACAAACTCCTGCGAAGCATCTTCACCCAATGGCCAGCCACATATAAACGCAATATTAGACGAGCATAACGATTAGGCTTGCTGCTGTCTAAAAATCGAATTAGGAGTGTCTCTGGTCTGCGTACAACACTCGAGAGCTAGTTTGTAATGATCCTGAGGGTGTACATGTGTTGAAGAAGTTTCAAAAAGAGAGGCCACAGCAAAGTATGTCGGCTTAGTTATTGATATTACTGACAGGTGGTTCATGGCCACAAAGAGCCAGAAGAGAACTCCCATGTGTCGATGATTTTGCAACAGTCTGTCTGAATATGCCGCTAACATAGGTTATAGGCCTTGCAATCGATCTCTTTTATCCTGTCCTCGTCAAGCCAGATTCCCTTTCGAGCATATTCCCGCCATGGATGAGAATCATATGAGTAATTGTTCTTGAGACTATAGCCAGCGGTGGACAGAAGACTTGGGATGTAGCTGTGGAATTTGATGTTAAATAACCTGTAACAATTAAGGAAACGGCGCTACTATGGGGGTCGTGTTTACCAAATCTTGTCTATCAAAAATCAGGATATGAATATTTAGTGACCAAAAGAATGAACGCACAATTTACTATAGCAAAGCGATGGCTATGTAATGCCATACGGCAAAAAAGTCGTTTGCAGTTTGGGCGCTTGAACAAAACCTACAGACGTTGTGACAGAGATCCAGCGGATCCACGATGAAGGGAGATTAAGGTTATTTATATGTACTTCAGTCATCGCTCATTGTATCACATCAAGTCAATATGGCCGAGTGGTCTAAGGCGCTGCACTCAAGATTATATCTTATCCAGGTTAGCTGGATTTGCAGTATCGAAAGGTACTTGGGTTCGAATCCCAATGTTGACAGTTTCTTTTTACCAGGTTTACATCCTAATCTTCCAGAAGCTAATAAGTAGATCGTTAACCGATCAACAAACAGTCAAGATGGCCGAGTGGTCTAAGGCGCTGCACTCAAGATCATATCTTGTCCAAACTAACTGGACTTTGCAGTATCGAAAGATTCTTGGGTTCGAATCCCAATCTTGACATTTCTTTTTTTGCTGTCGAGCCATACTTTCTTCTCCTTCTGAAATGGTCTCTTTGTTGCTTGACTAACCACAGTTGGTCAAGATGGCCGAGCGGTCTAAGGCGCTGCACTCAAGATCATATCTTATCCAAACTAACTGGACTTTGCAGTATCGAAAGATTCTTGGGTTCGAATCCCAATCTTGACAATTTACTTTTTGTTTTTGCATCGAGATAGATATGGCATCCTGTTGGAATGGTTGCACCAAGTACTCAAGGGTGCATGTATGTCTTATGAAATGCTGCGAGGCGTTGCCTATCCTGTGCCGTGATGTGCGTGAATAGTGACTTGGACACTAACTGGCTTGAATGTATGTTTTTGGTGCTTAAAGGTTCCCTGCGCAGACTGTACATAATACATACGTAGCAACCCAAACGGCGGGGGAGATCAGTTAGGTTCCTTAGGCTCTATCTATCAGCGCACCTGGGCCTCACCTTTCTTTCCTTCAGTGGTACATCATCCATTATGGGAGTTTGATTATTCCATGCAGTAAATTCAATTACCCAAGATCTAGGACCGAGGTATGCTAATGCGAGGCGATGAGTAGGCTCTCCGCTTAGGTAGTCTTGTGATATCCTTTCTCAACATGCCTTGCAACAACACTTTTTCGGGCCATCAGAGGTGGCACCAGCGGTGACTGTCAGCACAAGTACCTCACAGTGGGTCTGTGGAAGCGGGGAAATGTCCCGTCGTGCTTAAGTGCCGTGAATCTGGGGTAAGCGGGTCTTTAGCGGACTCAGTGGATACGCTTCAGGGGGCTCTAGGCTACTAGCGGCAGCAACTTATTGACGGCACGCGACTTGTAAAGCGCATTGAAACACTGTAAGTCGTCGTGGACCGGTGACATTTCATGTCGCGGATCTCAAGTACTTCAACAGTATGTCACCAATAAGTCCATAGTCTTATCTTTGGCTCTTGGCGCAAAAGAAGGGCAGGTGTGCGTTGCCAGGAACACGTTTCCCCTGGCTGACTCCTGCATTACTTTTGCTACTGTACGAGAACTTTGCCGCACGTCGTTGCTTTCTGAATGCAACGCAGTCAATTGAATTTGAAAAGATATACCGATTATTTGCTCCGTATCCCACACCCGTAATGCACAAAACATGAGATTTCTGTCCATTCTACGTCAATTGAATGCTTTGAATTCAAGTTCTTGCCTGACACTCGCATCTTCTGTAACACAAACGAATCGAATGCAGCTGGGTGGCTGCCGAGGGAAAAACACGCCACTATGCGTGTCTCTGGGCGGGGTTCTGGGTTTCGAGTTGCTGCCAGTCCCTTTTTCTCAGCACTGATTTCGTTTCATTTCACTTCATTTTATTTTGCTCCCTGCACGATTTTCCCTGTTTCCTCTGTGATGCAACACGCGACCCCCTGTTGCACTGCGTTGGAATTGAAAGCACTGAGTCATTTAGGTCGCTCACCTAACGGCTCTGATGAATACGATGCTTGGTAGGAAGCTCTCTGGATTTGCAGTTCGTCCATGGACGACCGACTTCGGAACTACGCCACACAGCTCACCAGTCTAAGGCAACCAGCAAGGTGTAGGCCACCACCATCTTGCTTCGAGCAGCTAAATCTCCTCGAAGCGACCTTCCCGCGGCGCAACCTCAACCTTTTGCATCCAAATCCAAATGCACCATGGCCCCTATGCCCAACGACGATGACTCTGGGGCGTCACTGGCGTGGCAACCTGCACGAATGGACGGCATACTCCCCTTGACCTTGTCGTAGCTCTCCGTTCGCCCTGCGCCTCCCAGGACCGGTACCGTTTTCAGAACCATCTTGACCAACTGTTAGCAGCAATTCATAAAGTCACGAGGGCCTGGCCTCGACGTAATGGAGGGCATGGACCTAACTGACAGCGAATCAGCGCCTGTGTTGGCCTGCAGGAGAGTTTGAGGTTGGGGAAAGATTGCAAGCCATCCGCCCTCGAGTGTAACCTTGTCCGTCAGCACAGTATTTGTCTTACTATGTACCTCTCTCTGCGCTGAAGCGCCTTCACTCGTCCAAGTATCGGCCCATCCCATCTAGTTGTCACTTTGCCTCGATGTCGCAGCCTCCCTCTTACTCTTGCGCATGTTGATCATCCAAGCGCTCTTACCCCGCTCGATCTTGCTGGATCACACAGAGATGGCTGCACGTATATAATAGAGGCAACTGCTCGTTTGTGTCTGTTTGTGTTTCTTGACTTTCTCTTCTCATCAAACCAACCATTCAACTTCTTCCATACTCCTGCTTTTTCCACACTTGAACAGAGTACAGTCAACGACTCGCGAACATCACCAACCAGTGAGCATTGCCCTTGCCATTGCCTCCGCGATTCTTCCTAACAGCATTACCCCCTAAGAAATCCCCCCCACACAAACCACCAACATGCCCGTCCGCGTCCCCAGACTTCCTGCTGCCAAGCCCTCAGAGATCTTCTGTATGGGTGCGGCCGGTGTTGGCGTCCTAACTCCTCTATATCTTGTCATGCCTGGTGCAGAGGAGCGTCTTTCCAACCAGACCAACAAGTGGGCCCCACGATGGGAGCGCAACGTCAGCTACTTCATCCCTCCTATGGAGAAGGGCGTGCAGCGCATCGAGCCTCCTGTGTCAAAGATGATCCAGCGTGTCGAGGATCGTCTTCCTCTTGAGAAGATGGCCAAGTCTGTCGATAAGGGCATCCGAAGCGGCATCGCTCGGTTCAACGGCGAGAACAAGCCCTAAGCACATACTATTTATTATCTTCATACATGACCTTGACCTGGAATTTTGTCAAGCATGAGTGTTCCCTTTGTATATTATCATAGCATACCCCGGGTGGATAACGCATTGTTCACGATAGCCCATAAACGAATGAAACGAATATTATATTCCATTTCTTTCTATTATATGTTTGTGATTTCTCAATTAGCCATTATCCTCGCCCCGTATACGATGTGAATTATTGACAGTGTCTTTTTGCATTTCAATCAACATTTCCCCATTCCTGGTATCCCCTTCCCACTCTGCGATATGTAATCGAGATGAGTGTGGATGAATTTATCATTCAGTGCCGGAGTTTGGGACTAAGGCTTCTTGTCTCTTGCGGGAGAGCTATCTGCAGTCAACTTGCCCAGATTTGCCCAGATCGTTATCTCGTGCTGACATTTGCAGCAACTTCTATGGTGAGCGCGCCAAGGTTCGTTCGTTTCGTGTGTGAAACGTTGATGAGTGGCATCACATACCAAGTATTTGATACCGGACGCTTCTCTGGCCTGCCCTACATTGTTTCCAAAGTCGTCAACAACCACGGAATGCTTGTTCGTCAAGTCGGCCTGTCACTGCCCTACCGACGATGATAAGGTGGGCCAACTTTTACTGATGTCAAACCCATCAACATCAGCGTGAGATTCGAGAAGTATAATCGTAATGAACTAGGTCATACTGCATTTATATGATATTCATGAGGCTCAAAGTTATGTAGTGACGAGTGGAACCCCTGGTGCGACACATCCTGGCTTCATAGCTTCAGTCTAATCGACGGTCCCCCCACCAGCTTCAGGTTCTTGTGGAGCCCCAGCACGCAGCAGTTCTTCACTAGAGGCTACGCTCCAGCGATGAGGGATTAATTCAGACGTGAGCCACAATAATAGGTATTAGATAGATACATGCATTGTAATCGCTTAGACAGAATCCACCTAACATCCATTGGTGGTACGGGCGGGTATAAAGTAAATAAAACGATTTAGTCAAGACGTACATTGGGTCCTTAGACAGGTCCAGCTATGAACAAATAAAGCGAAAAAAGCTCGAGTTTCCCTGTTTCCAACCGCAAACGAGTCAAGACACCTGCCACGTCTGCCACGTCCAGTTCCGTGGCTGGTAGCGCTCCTTCAGGATCTGCTCTCGTCACTGGTGTCGTCTCCGGCAAATCCCGCTATTTGTCAATCGCTATCACCCCGTATTTCGCCTCGCACCGTCGCGACGTCGCGTACCATCGTTGAGACGGACTCGGAGCCATGTGCTTTAGCGCCTCAGGTGCCAAACTGAGCTTTGCCTTATTGGAATCGTACGAAAGACAGTGATGGGAATTGCCCAGGCTGGGGTTGACGAACCGTCTTTGGCAGGAGACGAGAAAGAAGAATATATCTGGGCTCAAGAAGTAATAGAAGAAGTGGCCTCCTCCTATGGCCAATGTTGTGCTACTTCATCTTGCGTTTATCGTCTGTACAGGTAAAGAAAAGCTGGTGCCAAGACTGTGGATGAGCTGTTCATCTGGAAACCGCTCCGAATATTGTCATATATATGATACTATGAACAATCATTATACGACTGGCCTAGAGAAGGTAGTCAGAGAGTAAGCAGTGGCTGAGAATTCCTTATAGGTATTTAAAGTGTGTATGTCCAGTATATCGACTGGCCACGATTGAGGAGGCTGCTGAAGCTACTGGACTCTTGAGTTTCCCCTTGAACTGCCACGCATGGGGTGTGAATACAGTATGTGAGTTATGTTTTCCATGGTAGACTAAGCTTTGGTGTTTGTGTCTCGGTGGTTGGTTCTATTGTAGAGCTCTACTACCTATTCCCCGAAATCCAACCTTTGATTTTCCTGTCATGATCAGTCACTCCATCACCCTGAAACTGTGGTATTCAGTTGTGAACAGTTTTGATATATGTATGCCCCATTACAACAACATGCTATTTGTTTGGTACTGTTGGGCCTTGTGGCATGTCTGTATAAAGACCTAAGAAACAACTCATGAAACAACTCCAGCATAGTTTCGTACAGGCTTCTTCAAAAAAAATAAAAAAAAATACCAGTCAACCAAAGAAATACAACAAAGTCCAATATAAATCCAATAGGACATAACAGAATAACAGTACAAGCGTGAGCGACCTTGAACACCTTGCAGAAAGAGAGAAACTCAAGAATGGCATTAGCCGAAATTGAAAAAATCAAGAGAATAGTTTCTTTGTTGGTCGTTATCTTCATCAAGGCGTGGCGGCTTCACCATGTTTGGACCGTATCCATCTATACTCCCTGTAGCCATAGATCCAACACTCCCACTAGTCCAGTTTGTACCGATATGAGGAAGCTTTCCAGATGTTGGATCATTCATACCTCTCTCATTATCCGCAAACTTTCCCGGTTCTTTCATCGAGCCAAAAGCAGACACTCCTGACATTATGCCAGTCGCCATAGCAGCACTCTGGTTCAATACTGAACTGGCGCTAAGACCAGCAGTTTCAGATGTCCAATCCACAGCACCGTGAAATTGGCCTGGCGCATAAGGTTGTTGCATGTTAGGTACACCCCAGTTGTCTGGCATCGGATTGGTAAGGCTCGCGTGATTCATGCCCCCTGCCATGTGCCCTGAGGGGATCTCAGTGTGATTGACGTTGACACTAGGTCCGCCCATCAGGTTGAGGCCAAGCTGGCCCTGTTGATTGTGCACGTTAATCGGGAACATGATTGAGTCAAGATGTGGTTGACCTTGTTGATCATAAGGCATAACATAGGCTTTGTCGGGGAGAGATGGTGTGGGTTGCGATGGTATGCCAAGGAATGACGGTTTTGACGAGGCAAAGTCTGACGCCTGCCGATGTACAGATGGCCTTCGCTTCTTTGGAGGCTGGCTCAACTCTCCATCTGCCTCTCGCCTGACTGGAATGACAGATATCGATGTGCTGCTGTCATAGGAAAGACCACTTCTTGCACTGCTGGTGCCCCCACTGACTGTTTGCTGGCCGGTGCTACCACTGCGTGACCTGGAAGCATCCTGCATACTGGTCCGGATCTGTTCAAGCACAGCTTTCAACAAATCGTGCATCCTGCTGGCAGGATGATAAGTAGAACTCATATCACCCACAGCATCGGAGAGAACCTCGAGATAGCCGATGTAGGTTTGAAAATTTGGCTCGCTGCACTGATAGGCGAGCGCAGCAATTAACGCAATCGACGCAGTCCCAGCATGTTGGATTCCTGTTATAAAAATCTTGCGTCCATCGAACCGTTGGCGATGCTGCCAGAAAATCCGGGCTACCCGTATCGCCTGCTGAGTGCATATACTACGAGCTAAAGTCGTACGACTACCATGAACGGCCTGTTGACGATCCTCTGACGATGTCGTGGGGCCTTCTGCAGTATGGCTGAGGTGGTGCCCTGGACTTTCGGAACCAACTGCTCGGTCGGCTTCAGGGCTAGGATGTGACCCGGTGCTGGTGTTATCACCTGTGATGGAGCCATATTTGGCCCATGGTCGATGGAGTAATATCATGGTCACATGGTATTGCTGGTGTAACAGGAAGAAGCTATAAGGAGCCGTCTTAACATTGCTTGGCTTCCATGCCATCCGCTCGGGCAACCGCCTATACCAGTTCTGCAGCTGTCTGTCGAGATTGATGACCTGTAAGTACCTGTTCTCATCTGCTTCGTTCGTAGCAAACATGCCATTCTGCGCCACAAATTTGTTTGAACTGGTAAGGTCACGTATTTCAACAATACGACCCGCAAGTTCCATCAACTCAATCAATTGTTCGTAAATTTCAGTGGTCAAGTCGGATTTAGGAGCGTCGAGACCGAAGGAAGCGAGTTGAGAGAACCGGTTGGAAAGGAGATCAACATCCTGGCTCTTGATGGCCAAGGGACGGCCAAGAAACAGTCCCCAATACCGGTCGAAAATGACGCATGCTTGCATGGCCATGTTCCGAATCTTCGTATCTTGTTGGGACATGTTACTAGTACAGTCAAGATGTAGTCCAATATCGAAAGCAAGGCGATTTGCCATCCCTGTAAACAGTTAATCGTGAACATTCCAAACTAAAGCTTCTGAGAGGGGCTTACCGGAATACATCCAACCGGTATTATCTCTACCAACACCGCACTCCAGGTCACCAAGTAGCAATAAGGCTTGGACACTGGGGATGCCGCCAGGTCGTTCGAGCTCAATATCAAGCATGTGCTTGGCCTCTCTATGAAGCGAACTTTCTCGGGGATTGACGGTGATTTTGCGCATATCCTCCCTGTCCACATCAGCTGCCCGATAACCAGTTGCCAATATTGTTACGTGGAGAAAATGAGAGTAAAACTTGGAGGACTTTGATATCCGATCGGCTTCAAACGCATCCCGATCAATGATCTGAATTACAGAGTTGTAATATTGGAAAAAGCCGTCAATAAGATAATCGTGTGTTTCACGACTGAGCGATGAAATAATCTTTTCTGCTCTGCGAATTTGTTCCGGGGGTTCACGAGTGTCAGGCAAGCCTGTTGATTCAGCATGAACGTGACTGTTGGCTGTAGGCCCGAAGAAGCGTAGTCGTCCAGAAATTTGATCGAATGATAGATTGTTCTTCGTGGATAGAAGTCGATGAATGATGTCATCTTGCTTTGGGTCTAACATGTGAAACGGCGAGTCTTCATTTGTACGCGAAAGTAGCTGCTGTTTTTCATGATGGTTATCAGCCCCAGACTCACTCTCGTGTGTTCCAAATTCATCGGCATGATATTCCGATGGTGACCCGTCTTCACTGCCTGGAGATTTTGGGTCAGATCTCGTCAGTAGGTCTGAATTGGTTGTTGTAATTGTTAAACCGTCTTGGAAATCATGCCTTGTCTTCGGAGGATGAGTGGCAGGAGGTGGAACAATACCCTTTTCCAACAGTAAGCCTTCGAGCATAGAGATTCGGTCTGATAATGACGACATATATGCTTTAGATATAGGTCTAGGAAAATTCCGTCAGCTCTGTCTCATAGAGGAACCAAATAACATGAGAACATACCGTCTGCGCTCATCATCATTCTTGATGATGCACTCTGCGCCAGACTTTGAACAAGCGTTGCATCGAGACTGATTCTTGGGAACCACACATCGTATTCTTCGATCGCGACATGATGCACAGGCGACAGAAGCGCGATGCCGCACTTGCTGCTTGCTGGTTTGCGGCGCGATGTGGCTTTTGGAGGTGACGTCCTTGAGAGTCGCCTCCAGATTAGGGGCTTCTTTCGCAGGGGCCGAAAGAGCCATGGCGACCCGCGGATAGCAGATCCCAGCTAGTCCCAGGAAGGGCTCACTGTTGGAAAGCTGATGGATCTCAGACCCCGAGTCTGAAATTAAATCTTTCCTGTCCAAGTGGTTGATAGGGAGAAGGTTTTAGTTCAAGGAAGCGGAGATGCAAAATGGGAACTGTACGGAGTACCTGGGTCTTGACCTGGTGGTGAAGCTTGGACCTTTCCCCACGTTGCTGCTGTGGAGCTGAGAAGGGCCCCGAGGGGACAAGGTGCAGCAAAGCGCGATACCTGCAGACGTAGAACGCCCTTGACCATTTCAAGCATGGGTAACTAGTCATGGCTTTGAACTCAGGGTTGGACCAAGGAATTGGCGTCTGCTAGCTTGGGTATTGGCAATGGCCTGACCCCAGGGTACCACAAGAAATGTCCGGTCAGCACCACAATACCAAGAAAGCCTCATATTTAATTAAATAATAATAATACCAATTAAAGTTAAAATTAAATAAAAGTAATATTATTATAATTACTAAGCTTATTTTAATAGTCAGTATATTTTTCTTTTAACTTAATATAATTATTAAGTCTTTTTAGTATTTGTAAGGATACGGCACGAGGCCTGTAAGACCTGCCGCGTCTGAAGACCTAGGCTCCTTATATACTGATGTGGAAGGCAGCTCAGACACGTTGTGTCTGAACTGATTGATCTTTTGGTCTATTGGTCAATGTAACACCTTCCTTACATTGTTACAGTATTAAATAAATTAGTTTATTAAGTAACTTTTAAAGAATTTCTGTTTAATAGTTAATTATAGCTTACTTTAAGAAATTAATATTTTAAAAAGAATATCTTTATATTTTACTTTAAAGAAATCTTTAAGTATTTTCTATTACTTAATATAATAAGTCTTATTATTAAGATTATAAATATCTACTATAATATAAGCCTTAATCTAACCTATAAGTAAATTAATAATACATTTAAAAGCTATAATAAGTAAGAATATAAATAATTTAAGCTTAAGGCTAAAGAACTTAAAATTAATTTAAAGTAGCTTTTTAATAACTACCTTTTAATAATATTACCTCTATATGATAAATAGAATAATTATAACTTAATTAAATTAATTACCTTTAGCTATAAGCTTTTAATACTTTTCTATATAGAAAAGAAAAGGCTAGATTTAAGGTATATAGAAAGATAATTTAAAAGCCTAAAAAGCCCAGGAAATACGCTTTTAAAAGGCCTAGTTATTAAGACTAAGACTTTCTTTATTAAGGTATTTAAATTAAAGTATAAGGCTTAATATAATAGGTTAGAAGTATAGGTTAAATAGGTAATAAAGGTCTTCAAGAATAAAGAGTAAAGTAATAGAAATTATATATAAGACGCTAAGGGGAGGTAGAAATATAAAAGGTTAAAATTAATAGGAGGAATATATACTTAGATTTAAAGTTAAAGTTAAAGTTAAAGTAAAAGTTAAGGTAGCCTAAAAGTTAAAAATAGCTTTAGGCTAAGGAATTAAATTATATTATATAACCCTTATGAAGATCCTACTTTACCTTTATGATATAATATATTAATATAATTAATAAGTAAGTATAATAAATAAGTAAGTATAATACTTTTTAATATATATTTTATTATCTATATAATAAAATTACTATAATATATTTAATTTATTAAAATTACTTACTATACTTATTATTAAAGACTAGAATATCTATCTTATAGGTCTTTATATTATACCTAGTCTTACTATATATACTATAATACTAAATATCCAGTTTAATTAACCTTTTTTACCTATTATATTTTAATAATTTAATTACTAGTTATATATTAATATCTATTTAATTAATTATTTATAATACTTTCTTTATAATTATAGTATTATAGAAGTAATAGTTAGTTAAAAGCTAGGTAGGTATAATAATTATATTATATTAAAGCTTAAAGAAGGGAAGTTCTATCTATATAAAAGGTTTATATAGGATTTAGTTAAATCTCAGCTAGAGGCTAAGGTTTTATTAATAATTAGTTAGTAGACTAATTAGATATTATAATAATTTAATTACTACCTATATATTAATATCTATTTATTTAACTACCTATAATATCTTTTTTATAGTTATTATCTTTCCTTTTTATAGTTTAATTGTTTTTACCTTTTAATACTAACTTAATATTTTATTTATATTCTTAAGGGTTTAAACCTAAGCCCTTAATAAAGTATTTTTATATATTATTATAGTTATTTTTATAATAAGAGATATTAAAGCTTTAAGAATTAACTCTAAAGAGCTATTATAATAATATTTAATTTACCTATTAAGATATTAAGATTATAATTAGGTCTTAAGAATTAGTTTTTAGGTATTTAAAGTCTAAGAGATTAATAACTTAATAGCCTCCCTAAAAGGTATTAAAGTCTATAGCTATATATTAAGCTTTAAGATTATATTTTATAGATAACAAAAAACTAAACTTAATATCTTTAAAATCTCTTTAAATATTACTTTTAATAAAAGTAATTTTAAAAGTAATATAAAATATATTAAAGAATTTAGTCTTCAAAATATATATTATAAAATATTTAATTAAATACTCTATTTATTAACTATAAGGCTATTTTAATATAATAAAATACTTAATACTAAAAGGCTAAAGTAAATAAAATATATAAATTAGTATATAAAGTATAATTATCTTATTTTCTTTTATAATATCCTTTAAAATTAATTAAATAATAATTTTTATATTTATTAAGAACTAAATAATAATAATAACTATTTATTTATTTAACTATAAATAAACTAAAGTATTTTAATTACTTAAGACCTAGTTTATTATTTATTTATTTATTTTAATTTATTATAATAACCTATTTACTAAAAAGAATATATTTTTAATATTAATTAATATTAATACGAAGTAATAGAATTAATTAACCTTTTATATTAATTACTTAAATTATAGTAATCTATTTATAGTTCTTAGGCTATATTAATTTTAATCTTTCTTTCTTTTTAAAGCCTATAGTAACTATTCTAAACTATAAAATATCTATTATAAAGCTAATTTTATTAAAATTCTATATATTATTTAATTAAATCCTATATGTTATAATTATACTTATTATAAACCTATATTAATTATAAATAATTATAAAATGTTTTTATTTAGCTTTTAAATAGTTATATTTATAAAATAAATATATCTTTAGCTTTAATTATTACTTAATAAAGTTATAAGCCTAATAGTTATTAATAGGTAATATGTTATAATTAGTTAAAAAAGAATTAATTATTTCTTTTATAAAATATAATTATAATAATAATACTTATAAATTCAACTTGAAAACAAATTAGATTATTATGCATTTTTTTAACTAGTTACTTTTTATAACTTTTAAATAGTATTATATTATAATTAAAAACTAGCTTAGTAGCGGTATGACCTTTAAAGGTTAACCTTATATATATTTATAGTATGTTAAAGGCTTAATTTTGAATTATTTTAAAGGGCTTAAAGGGTAAGAAGGATTCTTACTTTATCTAATAATTAAGATATTTTTAATAGTTAAGAAATATCTATTTAAATAGAAATAATATAAAGTAAGGGATTTTTATTACACTTACTTATCTATTATACTTACTTATTAACCACATTATATTATATATATAGATAATATATTTATATATTTTAAAATAAAAAAGTAATATATTAAAGATTTAAAAAAGACATTTGAATAACTTTATATAATATAACTATATACTAAATAATTAAAATGTAAATTCTATGAATAAAAAGTAAAATCTTTAGGCTATATTATAACCTTAGAAGGTATAAAGATAAGCTAATTAAGAATGAAGGTAATTTAAAAATAGTAATTATTAATAATTTTTAGAGAAATTTAGACTTTTCTAGGATTTTATAATTTCTATAAAAAGTTTTTTATTACGTATTTAGTAATTCTTAATCCTTTTATAGTATTATTAAAAAGAAATTAAAATAAGTAAAAGATATTTAGAATAAATAATTAACAAAAACTAAAAATATATTTTAAAGGCTAAAAGTTACTTTCTATTTAGTAATAGTTTTTTAATATTAAAGTTTACTTTATCTATACAAATTTAAATAAATATATTAATAAAGGTAGTGTTAGGTATTTTTATTTAATTTATAGATATATAATAGTAACTTATTACCTATTAGTTATATAAGCTAATTAATATAAAGTAATAATAAAATAATAAATAATAATAACTATTATAAAAAATATATAATATTAAGAATATTACTTAATAGAACTATTTAAGAAATTTCTAATCCTAACTAACTGGTTTATACTAAAAGAAATACTTAAAGTATTAATATAAAACCTTAAGGGAAGGCGTATTTAATAAATATAAGAAATTATTATTTAACTTTACTATTAAATATAGGCCTAAAAATAAAAACCTAATAAATAGTCTATTAAAAAGACTAGATTATATAGTTAATAAAATACTATATAATAATATAATTCTAATTTAAAAGAAAAAACTTATATTATATATATAATTCCTAGAAACCTTAAGGGAAGAGATTATAAATGTATTAATAAGATTAAAGGTAATAAAAGCCCATAATGTGGTTTATAAGCTTATAGATTATCTAAGTATATAGATTACTTTTCCTAGCCTTTAAAATAGAAATATTATTTAAATAACCACTAACTATTTAATAAATTAAAACTACTTACTATATTCTTATATAAATAATTCTAAAATTACTTAATAGGTCTTTATATTATACCTAGCCTTATTATATATACTATAATACTAACTACCTAATTATATTAACCTTTCTTAACTATTACTTTTTAATAATTCTATAACTATTTATATATTAATATTTATTTAATTAATTATTTATAATACTTTTTATATAGTTATTATTTTTTCTTTTTATAATTTAATTTATTTTACTTTTTAATACCAGCTTAATATTTTAATTATATCTTAAAGGTTTTAAGTTTTATTTTTTAATAAAATAACTTTATATAAAACTATCTTTATTACTTTAATATTAAACTTTAAAGCTTTTATAATTAACTTAAGGGAGCTATTATAATACCTTTCAATTTACTTTTTAAGGTATTTAGACTGAAATTAGGCCTTAATTACTATCTTTAGGGTTTTTAAAACCTAAGGAATTAAAGGTTTTATACCCTTCTTAGAAAGTATTAAAGTCTATAGTTATATATTAAGCTTTAAGATTATAGTTTTTAGATTAAAAGAAATAAGTTTAGCTTTTTTAAAATCTTTTTTAATATTACTTTTTATAAAAGTAGTTTTAAAAGTAATATAAAAAATAAAAAAGAATTTAATTTTTAAAATATAAATCATAAATTATTTAATTAAAGACTTTATTTCTTTATAATATATCTTTTTAAATATAAAAAAGAATTTAATATTAAGTAATTAAAGTAAATAAAATATATAAATAGATATATAAAATATAATTATTTTATTTTATTTATTTTATTTCTTTAAATTAATAAAATAATAGCCTTTTTTTTTTTTTTTTAACCTTTAACTTTATTAAGCCTAGGCTTTTTAAATATATTAATAATATTAATAATAAAAATAACCTCTTTTAAGGTTAAAAACTTAATATAATTAGGATAATAGATATTATATATAGTAACTAAACTCTAATTAAATAAATATATATATAACTTATATAGCTATATATATAAAAGCTAGCTTCCCTCTATACCACTTAACCTAATCTATACTATAAGCTAGTTAGCTAACCCTTATACCTATAGTTAGTTAATTAACCCCTAGTCCCCTACCCTTTAGTCTATATTATTAATCTCTTTTATAGCTATTACTTAATATAATAAATCTTAAAATTATAAATATTTATTGTAATATAAGCCTTAATCTAACCTATTAGTATATAAATAATACTTTTAAAAGCTATAATAAGTAAAATAGAAATAATTTAAGCGCAAGGCTAAAAACCTTAAGATTAACCTAAAGTAGCTTTTTAATAGCTATATTTTAATACCTTCTTATTATAAGGATATTAAAGACCTGCCGAGGTATAAGCTTAGCTAATAACTAGAGACTAGTTAGTCCGGTCTAATCTACTAAAAGGGATCTCAATATGTAAAGTCTTAAAAGGACTTTATAAATTAAAGTTAATTAATATAATTAGACCTATCTATTATTTAAAGCTATTCTAACTTATTACCTTTTTATAATTCTTTAACTTCTACCCTATAGGAAGTTAGTATAACTTAAAATAGTAAATATATAATAGATAATAGCTATGACTAGACCTCTACGTAATATATAATTAATTACTATAAGGTTACTAACTAAGATATTAGACTTATTATAATAGCTAATTAAAATACCTTATAAAGATTTAAATGAAAGGGAAACCCTTAAAGAAGGAAATAATATTAATAAATTAATTTAAGATATAAGGGAGGGATTTATAAGTATTTTCCCCTATATAATAGATTATAATTATAGTCTTAAAAAGCTATAATATATTTAATGAGCAAGCCAACTGGATAAGTAAGCTAACTAAAAGTCCCTTACCTTATACTATTACTATATAATTAAATACTATATAATAACCTAATATATTATAACCTTTAAACAAAGCTAGAATTTTTCTTACTTTTAAGGCCCTTTAGAATAACCCTAAATTAGGTCTTTAATATACTACTACTATATATAAGGTTAGATATAGTACCTTTTATAACTAAAAGAATAGTATTTAATTATAAACTAATACTATTTTAAATTTATAAAGACTATTTAATATGAAGAAATAAATAATAATTTAATTTATTTTTAATCTAGATCTATAAGGATTTTTCTTATAATTACATTTTATAGAATAATTAGTCTTTTACTTATAGACCGTAATATATTATCTATTAATAAGTATTAGGCTTATAACTTTATAAAGTAATAATTAGAGCTAAAGATATACTTATTTTAAAGATATAACTATTAAAAAGCTAAATATAAAGATTTAATTATTATTTATAGCTAGTTTTTATTTATATAGAATACAGTTATAAAGTATAGTAATTAATTAAATAATATTTAGAACTTTAATAAGATTGGCTTTATAATAGGCCTTATTATAGCTAGTATAGCTATTATAGATTTAAAAATATAAAAAAGGATAAAATTAATATAGCCTAGAAATTAAAAATAGATTATTATAACTTAGGTAGTTAATATAAAAGGTAAATTAATTAAACTATTTATTATTAATATAGATTTATATGATCTTATTAGTTAATATTAAGAATATAATTTCCTAGGTAATTATATTATTATAATAAGTTAAAATAAATAAATAAATTATAAGTTAGGTTTTAAGTAATTAAAGTATTTTAATTAATTTATTAATCCTTATTATCGTTTAATTCTTAATAATTATAAAAGCTACTATTTAATTAATTTTAAAATATATTAAATTAATTTCAAAATATATTATAAAAAGAATAATATTATTATACTTTATATACCTATTTATATATTTTATTTACTTAAATTACTTAATATTAAGTACTTTAGGCTATTAAAATAGGCTTATAATTAAGAAATAAAGTATTTAATTAAATACTTTATAATTTATATTTTTAAAATTAAATTCTTTTTATCTTTTATATTATATTTAAAGCTATATTTATAAAATATAATATTTAGGGAGGTTTTAAAGAATCTAGATTTATTTCTTTTAACCTAAAAACTATAATCTTAAAGCTTAATATATAGTTATAGATCTTAATACCTCCTAAAGAGATTACTTAACTATTAATACTATAGGCTTTAAAAACCTTAATAATAGTAATTAAGGCCTAATTTTAGTCTAAATATTTTAAAAAGTAAATTAAAAGGTATTATAGTAATTCCCTAAAGTCTATTATTAAAACTTTAAAGTTAATTATTAATATAATAAGGGTAATTATATATAAGATTATTTTATTAAAAACTAAGCTTTATAATCTTTAAAAAATAAATAAGATATAAAGCCGGTATTAAAAGGTAAAAAGAATTAAACTATAAAGAAAAGAAATTATAATTATATAAAGTATATTATAAAGAATTAATTAAATAAATATTAATTTATAAATAATAACTAAATTATTAAAAAGTAATAATTAAGTAAGGTTAAAATAACTAGATAGTTAGTATTATAATATATATAGTAAGGCTAGGTACAATATAAAGACCTATTAGGTAGTAATTAAAATATTTAGGGAAGAGTATAGTAAATAGTTTTAATTAATTAGATAGTTTATTATGGTCTTAGAATAATTTAAAGGTTAAAGAGTAGGACTTTTACTTAGCTTGCTTATCTAGTTAGCTTGCTTATTAAATATATTAATATCTTATTAAATAAAAAACTTAAAAGGGACCTATCCCTTACTTTAAAATACTTTATTAAAATTATAATCTCCTTAAGGCTATTCTTTATAATAAAAATACTAATTAAGATTACTATTAATATAAAGACTAAATTATATGGAAAATACTATAACTATAATAATAAAAACTATAATAAATAGTTATAATAATAAATAGAAATAAATTAATATATTTTTTAATAACTTATTAAATAATTAGTAGCTTAATATTAAAAAGAATAAAAATATCTTTTATTATATAATTATAGAATATTAAAAAAGAATATAATCCCTATATAGGTTCATAACTAGATTAAGGCTATTAAAGTAAGAAATAACCTTAGGCCTAATTCTACCCCTAATTAATAGGTTAAGTAGGTAATATTAAAGATATCTATAGAATTATAAATAAAATAGTAATTTTTTAATATTAATATAAATAGTAACCTTCTTTAATAGAAATAATTCCTTATTTTTATAGAAAGACAATATATAAACCTAGTCTTATAAAAGAGAATGGTAAGGAATTAGTTTATAAAAATCCAGTAGCTTTATAAAGAATTACTAATATAATTCTTTACTAAATAAAAAGTATTATATAAATCTTTTAGTACCTTAAACTTTAAAATAAATAGAAAATTAATATATTAATATATACTATAATTAAACCTAAAGTAAGAACTTAATAAAGATTATATCCTATTTAAATAAATAAGGCTTATTATATAATAGGTAGAATATATTTAGGAATAGATTAATAAAAGCTTAATATTATTATATTATAAGTAATAAGACTTTATTAATAGAGTAGGTTAAAGCCCCTCCTTATTATAAAGTAATAAGGAATATTATAATAATAGTTAAAAAAGCTATAGTAGTAATTATAAATTTTATAATAGTAACTAAGGTAGTTATAATAATAAGAGAGAAGATAGGTTATTATTAAGATATTCCCCTTACTTAAGTAATCTATAATTAAGGGAATTAAACTATATACTATTAATAACCACTGGCTAAGAAGATTATTAAGGTTAAAAAGATATCTAAATCTATTATAATTATAGATAAGAAAGATATATTATAAATTTCAACCCTAAACTATCTATAAGAGGACTAAATAATATCCTACTAAGAGGAAAACCTATAATATAATTAAGGGAAGTTATTACTAAAGAAATAGACTGTTTAAATTACTTTATAGCCTTAGAAAATCAAATAGTATAAAAATTAGGCTAAAATACTTTATATATAAAAAAGAAAAAGAAAGGTAAATAAGATTAAGATAATTTTAATAGATATAAGTATTATAGTAAAAGTAATTATCCTTTAAGATATTACTTAAAGAAAGATTAATATATTTCTAGATATAGAAATAGAAATTAATATTATTAAAATAGATTTAGTTAAAAAGCTAAATTTAAAGCTAGGTATAGACTATATAGTATTAGGCCTAAAAGGGTTTTAAGGTAAAGTATAATAAGCTAAGAATATTTATTAAATAATATTTCTCCTTTTAAATACTAAAAATTAATTAAAAAAACTAAAGTAAATATTTATTAATATAACAATATATATAAAAAGACTTAATATTATTCTTTTAAGATAATTAATAGGCTTAAAAGGGATTATTATTAATACTATAAAGAATAGCTTTTTATATAAAATAGTTATAAAAATAAATTATAAGTTATTTTTAAGAAATATTAATAAGAATAAAGAAAAAGTATTTATTTTATACCTAGTAATAGTATTAATAAATAAGGAGTTATATATATTAATCCTTAGTAAAGAATTAGTTATTAAAATATATTAAGATCTCCTAAAAGAGCTCTATAAATATAAAGCTATTTTTAATAAATAAGCAGTGAAGGCCTCTTTAATACTAAAGAAGGTAAAGTATATTATTAAACTTAAGGAAAGAAGAAAATCTTTATATAGTTTATTATACCTATTAAACTAGATATAACATAAAGTATTATATAGATATATTACTAAGAACTTAATAAATAGCTAGATTTATTATTTAAAGAGTAAAGTAAATATGATAATCCTATTTATATTAAAAAAGAATAGTAATTTATATCTTTATATTAACTATAAAGACCTAAATAGGATTATAAATAAAAATAAATATCTATTACTATTAATTAGTAACCTACTAAATAGGCTTATTAATATAAAATAAATTTCTAAGATTAATATTAAGAATACCTATTATAGGATTAATATTAAAGAGTTAGACTAATAGAAAATAGCCTTTTGTATTAAATATAGTCACTTTAAGTAAATAGTAATACTATTTAGTCTAATTAATATATTATTGATATTCTAGTCCTATATTTACTATACCTTAGCCAATATATTGAATATATAGAATATTATTATTTAACTTTAATATTAAATATAGGCCTAGGGATAAAAGCTTAATAAATACCCTATTAAAGAGACTAAATTATATAGTTAGTAAGATATTATATAATAATATAATTCTAACTCTAGTGAAAAAACTTATATTTTATATGAAACTTCTAGAAATCCTAAGGGAAAAGATTATAGGTAGTAAAAGCCTATATATAGGCAATTAAAGTTAATTTAAAAGATTCTTTTCTTCTAGTTAAGTAATAACTATAGTATATTACTATAATAACTACCTATAAATAGAGAGAGAGAGAAAGTTAATTTATAAATAAGTAGGATACTATATAAAGATTACTTTATAGATAAGGGTATAGAAACTATATAAAAGGTAGGGTTACTATTTTCAAGTAATATACTCTATATTAAATTATAAAAGAACTTAAAAAAGGTAAAATAATATTTACTACTATACTTTTTTTAAAATTTAAGGTATGAATTTAAAAGCTATAAATTAATAATTAATGTTACTAAAAAATTGAAATAAAATATTAAATAATAACTAGAAAGTATAAAGGCTACTTAAAAAGTAATAGGATACTTTAATTTAAGAATAGAATTATAATCCTAAGCAAAGATATATTATAAATAGAAATCCTATGGTAATATTATAAAAACCTGAAAGTAAGATATGTAGGACCTTAAAAGACATTAGATTTTCTAAAGAGAAAATTCTACTAAAAAGGTATTATAAATAATATTAAGACTTATATAAACGAATACTAAGTATATTAAGGTATATATATACTAAGATATTAACTATGTACTTATCTTTAGTCTCTATTATTATTATTATATCTATTTTAAGAAATTAACTTAAATTTTATAATAGGATTACTATAAAGTAGCTAAGCTAATAGTAAAGTTTATAATATAGTTTTAATTATTATATATAAAATAATAAAATTTATATTATTTCTCCTAAGTAAGAAATATTATATACTATTAAATTAATAATAATCCTATATAAATATATTAAGTATAAGTTTAATATGCCTAAAGAAAGAATTAATAATAAAAATAAGTTAATTATAAGCTAATTTTAGGAAACCTTAATAAAAGAAAGGGAGATTTATTATTAAATGCCTACTACTTATTACCTATAGACTAATAGCTAGATAGAATAGATATATTAAACTCTTAAGAAATATCTTTAAGTTTACTTTAGAAGCTTACTAGAAAGATAATTAGTATAGTTAATAGAAATAGCTTTTATATATAATAATAATAAGTATTTAATAATTAGAATATCTTTAATAAAGGCCTTATATAGTTATTACCTAAGATATATAGAATATATACCGTTAAAGATAAAAATATATATCTAGACAGTTTAGAAGTACATAGAGACTCTTTACTATATAAAACATAGTATAAAAAAGTATTAATAAAAGGCTATTAAAACTTAAATAAAGAACTATAGCATATAATGGATATTAAAAGAATATAAAGTAGAATAGTTAGTTAATATAGCTATAGAGAATTAATGCTTTAAAAATTAAAAACTAATATTAAGATTTATTAAAGTTAAGATTCTTTAAAGAATTAGTAAGTAAATATATTAAATATAACTTCTAAAACAATTTAAAAGGATTTATAATATATTCTATATATTATTACTTAAACCTTAAAAGAAACGGAATTTTAATAATAAAAATATAGTAATTACAAAGCTTAAGGATAAGCCTAAAAAGTAAACAGTAGAAAAAATAGTATTATATAGAGAAGAAAGAAAGGAATAATTTTATCTAATCAAGTAGGCTAGCTAGTTAGTAAAGTATAATATTTAGGAACTTAAACATTACTTATTAAATACATAAAATATAGTCTAATAATACCTTAAAGTTATTGAAAATAATATAGAAAATAAAATAATTAAGATAAAAGGATATAAAAAAACCACTACCTAGGCGGAAAAGTATTATTATTATAAGAATAAACCTAGGATATTATAGTCTAATAGTAACCAGTAGTAACTATATACTAAGTATTAATTAACTACCCCTTAAAACTAAAAATAACCTACTTTAATGTGAATAGGTTATAAAAAGACCTATAAAAACCACTGCTATCGCTATTACTATTATCCTTATTTTCCTTATTATTACCAAAATTAGAAATAATTACTAAAGACTTTAATACTATCTTAATAGGCTTTTTACCCTTAGTCTTAGACTTTATAGAAGTCTTAGAAGTCTTAAAAGTACTAGGCTTCTTAAAAGCCTTAAACTAACTAGACTCAGGAGTCTTAGGGGTACTATCTTTATTAATACCTACTCCCTAAAGAATTAGCAGTATACTAAAGTAAGCTATAGTATAGATAGAAGTAGAATAAGGGTTATTATAATTAAAAGTATTAATAAGATTATTTAAAAAACTATATAGTAAGGAGTTAATAAGCTTTTCTTTCTTTTTATATTATATAATAATAATAATATTAAAACGATAATAGAGAGTATTATAAAGGGTAGTAATTTAAAGCCAATTATAAATAAAAATAGGCTAAATAGAAATAAAATAATAATAAACCTTATTAAGGGGAATATTAATATTAACCTAGAAAAAATAATAAATTAAAACCTAAAATTACTAGAGAAATAATAATAAAAATTTGACTTATAGACTAAAGAGTATATAAAGTTATAATTTTATAAAGAAAAGTTTACTTTTAAAAAGTAAAAAGAGTAATTTTCTTAAGCGTATTAGAAATAAGGTAAATAAGATTCTTTAAATACTTATAAATAATATACTATATAGTAATATAAATATCTAAGATAATAAATATATATTAAAGTTAATAGTAAGTAGATAGATTAATAAAGGTAATGTTTATAAAAATATTATAGAGAGTATAAGAGGTAATATAATTTTAATAAAATTAAGTAATATCTAAAAGCTTATAAAACGTCTAAAGAATTTAATAAACATACTATATTATACTTTAGGTAGTTATAATTATAAATAATATAATTTATAGATTTTTTATTAATAATATAAATATAGAAAGTATCTTAATACGTTTTAATAATATATTAAAAGTAACAAATATCTTTATAATTAGTAAACCTAAGATCTTTATTATATATAAACTTAATAAAAATATTAACTATTTTATTTAAAAATATTATAATAAAGAGTTAATAGAGATATAATAAAAATATAAAAATAAAATATAAAATTAAATTAAAATAATATAATAATAAAATAACATTATAATATAAAAATAAAGATTATAAAAGAATTAAAATTAAATTAAATAGTAAGAAATAATAATACCTAATAATATAAATAACTATAAAAAGTAAGGCTATAATAAATAAACTTATAAATATAATTAAATAAAAAGGTTCATAGCTATTAATAATATTAATAGTTAGTAATATTAATATTAATAGCTTAATAATAAGAAATAATAGGAAATAACTAGTATTATTATAAGATAATTATATAAAACTAAAAGAATAAAAAGGAAAGATAAATTAAAGTTTATTATAAAGATAAGGCTATTACTAATTAATTTTAAAGACTATAATTATAAAAGGGAAGGTAATTATAAGAATATTAAAGACCTATTAAAGTATAAATTTAATTAATAACCAGAGACTAGTTAGTCTAGTCTAATCGATTAATAGAGATCTTAATATATAAAGTCTTTAAAGGACTTTATAAATTAAAGTCTATTAATATAATTAAACCTATTTACTATTTAGAGCTATCTTAAGTTATTAACTTTCTTATAATCTTTCTATAGTCCTTTTAGAATTCTTTTTATATATTTTAAAAAATCCATTTAAAATTCTAAAACTATGTATTATATTTATATATATATTTAAATATTATAAAGGTTATTTCTATATTTATTAAGGTATATTTAATATTTTTTAAAATCAAATTTTATATTATATTTATAGATATTATAAACTTTATAGATATATAGATTATTAATATAATAATCTATTAAATTTAAATCCTATTTTAATAATTAATAATTATAATATATAAAGGGGTTTATATTTTAATTAAAGAATTATTTATAGTAAGCTTATTAATAATATTAAAGGTATTTTAAATAAAAATTATTATTCTAGGTAGTTTAGGTTAAAGCTTTAAAATTATTATAAAATTAATAATTAATTAAAAACTAGGTTAATATAATAATTATATTATATTAAAGTTTAAAGAAAGGAAGATCTATTTATATAAGCGGTTTATATAGAACTTAATTAAATCTTAGCTAGAGACTAAGGTTCTATTTATAATTAATTAATTAACTAATTAGATATTATAAAGTTTTATATTAAAGGTTAAAAAGTCTTTTAGTTATAAAAAAAGAAATCACTTTACTTAATTAATTGAGATTATATAACTTAATAGACCTTTTCTTTAATAGTTAAATAAAATACTTAAGGTAATTAATAGTAATGTAATAATAATATAACTAAGAGATTAAGTTATAGCTATAATCTATAGAGGTCTTAGTAATATAGCTAAGTTATTATAGTATTATAGAAATAATAGTTAATTAAAAGCTCAATAGGTATAATAATTATATTATATTAAAGCTTAAAGATAGGAAGTTCTATTTATATAAGAGATTTATATAGAATTTAACTAAATCTTAGCTAAAGGCTACGGTTTTACTAATAATTAATTAGTAAACTGATTAGGTATTATAATTATCCCCTTACTAATTAATAATAAAAAAGATTATAGTATTAAATATAAAAGTTATAATAATAACTAAGAGGATTATAAGAATAAAAAGGGAAATAGATTATTATTAAAATACTTTCTTTACCTAAATAATTTATATTAAAGGGAATTAAGCTATATATTATTAGTAATTACTAAGTTAAAAGATTAAAAAGGCTAGAACGATATCTTAATATATTATAATTATAAATGAGAAGAAAATATTATAAGTTTCTATTTAAAGCTCTTTATAAGAATACTTAATATTATATTAATTAGGAAGAGCACTATAATATAAATATAAGAGATTATTACTATAAAATTAAAGTTTTTAAAATACTTTATAGCTTTAAAAAATTGAAAAATATAAAAATTGAATTAAAATACTTTATAAATAAAAAAAGGAAAAAGATAATAGAACTAAAATAATCTTAATATATATATATATATTCTAATAAAAACAAATATTCTTTAAGGTATTATTAAAAGAGAAATTAATATATTTCTTATTATAAAAATAAAAATTAGTGCTAATAATATTAATTTAATTAAAAAGCTTAACCTAAAGCTAGCTATAAATTATATAATACTAGGCTTAAAGGGTTTTAAGGTAAGATATAAAAAGCTTAAAGTATTTAATAAATAATATCTTTTCTATTATATAATAAATATGAACTAAGGAAACTGAAGTTAGTATTTATTAATATAATAATATCTATAAAAGGACCTAATATTATTCTTTTAATACTATTAATAGGCTTAAAAGGGATTAATATTAATATTAAAGAGAATAAGCTTTTATATAAAGTAATTATAAAAATAAAGTTTAAGTTAGTGTTAAAAGATATTATTAAAAACAAAAAGAAAGTATTTATTTTATATTTAGTTATAGTATTAATAAATAGAAAGTTATATATATTAATTCTTATTAAAGATTTAATTTTAAAAATAAATTAAGACTTTTTAAAAAAGACTTATAGTTATAAAGCTATCTTTAATAAATAGGTAATAATAGACTTTTTCATATTAAAAAAGGTAAAATATATTATTAACCTTAAAGAGAGAAAAAAGTCTTTATTTGGTTTATTATATTTTCTAAATTAAATGTAATATAAGATATTATAGAGATATATTATCTTAAACCTAATAAATTATCAACTTTAATACTTTAAAAGTAAAATAAATTTATTAATTCTATTTATATTAAAATACAATAGTGATTTACATCTTTATATTAATTATCAAGGCCTAAATAAATTTATAATTAAAAGTAAATACTTATTGTTTTTATTTAGTAACCTATTAAATAGGCTTATTAATTAATAATAGAGTTTTAATATTAATAATAAAGATATTTGTAATATAATTAAGATTAAAAATATAAATTTATAAGAAATAGTTTTTAATTTTAAATATAATCACTTTAAGTATATAATTATATTACTTAGGTTAATTAGTATATTAATAATATCTTAGGTATATACTTATTATATCTTAATTAACCCTAGTTAATAATAGTATTAATAAAATTATATATTATATTATAGAAAAAGATAAAATAAGATATTAATAATTATTATATAGTTTAATTTAATTCCTTAGCCTAAAGTTACCCTTTAATTTTAGGGCTACCTTAACTTTAACTTTAACTTTAATTAATAGAATATATATTCCTTTAATTAACTTTAACCTTCTATATATTTACCTCCGCTTAGCGCCTTATATATAATTTCTCTTTATAAATTATTCTTAAAGACTTTAATTACCTAATTAACCTACCTTTCTAAGCTATTATATTAAGCCTTATAGTAAGGCTTTAACTTTTATACCTTAATAAAGGAGGTCTTAGTCTTAAGGACTAGCCCTTTTATAAGCCTATTTTCTAGACTTCTTAGGGGCTTAAGTTATTTCTTGACCTCCTACCCCCTACCTAGTATATACTTCTAATTACTATTTCTAATATTAAGCCCTAGACTATAAAGTATTAAAAGCTTATAGCTAAAGATAATTAACTTAATTAAATTATAGTTATTCCATTTAATATAATAAGGTAGCCTAAGGTAGTTATTAAAAAGATTTCTAGCCTTATTTTTTAATAGGTTAAGCTTCTATTTATTGTAATAGCTATTAATAGCTATTTTAATATTATTATAGGTTAGGCTAAGGCTTATATTACGGTAAATACTTAATATTTAGATACTTATTATAGTAGCTATAAAAGAGATTAGTAATATAGACCGAAGGGTAGAGTTTGATTGACTGACTGTATATAGCGTGGCCTATGCTTTGCTTCTTGAATCTAACCTCTATTAGGCAGCTGTAAGGGTTAATTGACTAGCTTGTGGTGTGGATCAGGTTAAGGGTGTGGGGGGGGGAAGCCAGGTTTTATATATACGGCTGTGTAAGTCATATATGTGTTTATTTAATTAGAGTTTAGTTACTGTATACAATATCTATTGTCCTAATTATATTAAGTTTTTAACCTTAAAAGAGGTTATTCTTATTATTAATATTATTAAAAGATTTAGAAAGCCTAGGCTTAATAAAGTTAAAGTTTAAAGTAAAGAAAAAGAATTACCTTAATTAATATACTAAATATGTATTATATTATATACATAGATAATATATTTATATTCTTAAAAATAAGAAAGTAATATACTAAGGACTTAAAAATGGTTTTTTAATAGCTTTATGTAGTATAATATATGTATTAAATAATTAAGATATAAATTCTATAAGTAAAGAGTAAGATTTCTAGGCTATGTTATAATCTTAAAAGGTATTAAGATAAACTAGTTAAGGATTAAGGTGATCTAGATATAGTACTCAGTTATATTACTATTAAATTATTATTAGCTGCCTTTAGTATCTTATCTAGTTACTATAGGGAAGGCCTATTAGGTTATATAATCTCGGTTGACTAATTACAGTAGTTTTTTCCCTTATAACTAAAGGACTTTTTAACCTTCAGTATAAAACTCTATATTGCAGTGTATATAAACTTTCCTCCTATAACTTTAAATTTAATAGTCTCTTTACAGTTTATAAGACTGCATTTTACTGGTTTTCTCAGTTTAGACCCTTAGTTAGCCTTATGGATTAATATAGCCTAGCTAATTAGCTATATAATCTACATCCTATAGCCTATTTTTAGGGTATTAAGGAAGTCCTTTTTATACGTTTAGGGCCTCTAATTCCCTCTAGCTCTTTAAGTAGATATATTTTCTTATTAAGCTAGTAATACTAATTAAAATAGAGGCCTAGAAGCTATAAGACCTTATAGTAAAAGATAATAAAAACTAATAGCTTTTTATTAATCTTATTATTTTACTTAATTACTAATAGCTTACTGGCTTTTCTATATAGCTCTATATAAGTCTTAGTATTATAGAAAAAATAGGTAGTTAAAAGCTAGATAGATATAATGTTATAGAAGTAACGGTTAGTGGAAAGCTAGGTAGGTATAATGATTATATTATATTAAAGCTTAAAGAAAGAAAGTTCTATCTATATAAGAGGTGTATATAGAATTCGGTTAGATTTAAGCCAGAGGCTAAGGCTTTATTAATAATTAGTTAATAGACTAATTAGATATTATAATTATCCCCCTATTAATTAAAGCTATTCTTAGTGAATTTATAGAAATAGTAATATTATCTTATTAATATTAACTATTATTAAATAGCCAGTATATTTACTTTTAGTAATCTATATAATTACCTTAAAGTTATTATAAAAGTAATTTATTTTATATTTAATACTATAAAGATAGCCCTTAAATTTAGATATAAATAATCTTCTCTTTCTCTATTTCTCTTTTCTTTCTTTTCTTCCTTCTTTAATATTATAATATATCTTATTACTATACCTACCCTAACCTTTACTTTAGTTCTTTATACCTTATATTATCTATTTATATTAATTTATATTATTTTCTCTTTTTTTTTATAGCCTTATTATTATTATTTAATATATTTTATATTTCTTAAATCTTTTTATACTTAAAACCTTATTAGCCTAATAATAAATTCTTTAATAAAAAGCTTTTTATTTTTATTAAGATTTTAAAGTAGATTTTTATTTAATTTAAAAAGAATACCTATATAATCTATAAATATATTTAATAAACTTACCTTAATCTTTTACTTATCTCTCTTTCTAAGGATAGTATTATAATTAACTTTCTTAGCTATATAATTAAGAATTTTAATGGTTTTTATTATATTACTTATTCTAATTATAAATATTCTTATTATAAATAAGTCTTTTTTAAAACTATTTTAACTTTTCTTATTATTAACTTTTATCTTTATAATATATCTATTTTATTAAAGAGGGATTTTTAAGATATTATTTAGGTAATCTATATCTTAATTCCTTTTTTAAGTATAATTAGAAATAAAGGAAATAATTCTTTTTATTAATTTTTAAAGCCAGTTTATTTTAATATTATTATTACTATATATTACCCTATTAATTCTTTTCTCTTTTTTAAGTAAGTATATTACTATTTCTTTAGCCTTAGTAATAAAAAGAATATTTTAATTATAAGTCTTAATATAACTTAATTATTAATTTTTTTTTAACTCTTTTTATAGAAAAATTATTATATTTATAATACTTTAATTACCTAGTAATATACTATTCTAGCTTAGTAATTTTTTTTTTTTACTTCTAGCTTAATATATTATTCTATTTTATAAGGTTTTAATCTTATTATAATTTCTTTATTATAAATAACTTTCTTTTAGACCTTTTAAAATAATATCTAGTAACTTTTTATTTATAATAATAATATTAATAATATTATTTAAATTACTATAAAGAAGGCTTTTTAGGTTAGTCTTAATAGCCTTTTAAACCTAATTAATATAACTATCTTAATTAGTTTTATAGAGAAGTTTTCTAATTTTAGGTTAGCCTTAAACCCTTATTTTATTTATATTTAGGCTTTAAATAAATATATTTATATTAATATAGGTAATAAGTAATTTAAATTAGTTTAGGTTTTATTATTTTTAAGATAAATTTAGTTATAATATAGTTATATTTTTATATTTTTAGTATTAAGGAAATTTACTATAATAATATATTTATAACTAGCTAGTTATTATCTTAATTAATACTTCTTAAATCTATCTTTTTTTTTTTATATCTTTATATAACTATATATTTAGTCTTTTTTTTTATTTCTTTTTTTTAGTTTTATATTAATTTATTATAATTTAGGGTATATTTTTTATATCTTCAGCTATAACTTATTAGTTATATTTAGGTAGTTAATCTTATTATTTTACTAGATAGTATATTTCTCCCTTAAAGATCCTTTTTATTTTAATCTATTTAACCTTTTAGTCTTTTTATTATTTTTTAAGCTTAGGTATTAATAGGGGATCTTAGCCTTTTTTATTATATTTTTAACATAGCTTTAAGAGATTAATATAGAATACATTATAAATCCTTAAGTATTAATTTAAAAGAATAATCTTATAGGCTTATAAATTAATTATTTTAAAAACTTAAAATAATTTAATAAACCTTAATATAAGTTTTTTCTTTTTACCTTTAAGGTTAAGGTTTTTTATTAATAATATTACTAATTATCTTATATAAAATATAAAGGATTTATAGTAAAGATTATAGTATTTTATTTATCTTTTTATAATAATTTCTTAATAGTCTTATAAACTATCTTTAAGCTTTTATAGATATTAAATCTAAAGTTATATTTCTAGGATCCTTCCCTAAGTAATTATATCCTTACTAAATATATAAAAGTTAGGTATATATCCTATAAATGTCTTATTAGGTAATACTTCAGTAATTATACTTTATATAGAGTTATAGGTATATTATACTATTTATAGTAATTTTAACTATATATTTTAATTATTTATAATAAAATATCTTAAATAATAACTTAATATTTAATTTATTTACTTAATTTACTAATCTATTTATAGGTAAAAGGCTATTAATAGTCTTTATTTTATATATAAAATATAATAAAGTTTTAACTAGAAGTTACTTATAAAAACTAATTCTTTATTAAAGATAATACCTATAGATACTTTATAAAATAATTTCTATTTATTATAGAAAAGTTTAATTAGGTTTAATATTATTATTATAATTATTATAAAGTAAAATTAGTAATATTTTATTAATCTATTTATTACTATAAGAATTATATTAACCTCTTTATTATAAAAGATTATTAATAATAGCTTTATAATAAAATTTATTAATAATTTCTTTATTAGGCCTTTTAGTTATAATAGGTTCTTAATTTTATTATATAGTTTATATCTCTTTAATATAGCTTTTTAGTAAATACTATAGGTCTAAATATATTTATTAATATCTTATTATAGACCTTTTTAATAAAATTTCCTTTATAATAGCTTTTTTATTTATATTATTTTAAAATAGCTAGTTAGCTTATTATTATAATAAAGCTATAGGATTTCTTTTTAAAAATTATAATTCTTTAATATATAAATCTAGTCTTTAAAGTATAGAAATTTATTTTATATAGACTAAATATTAAAGTAATACTTTATATTTATACCTAATATATAGCCCTTTTTAGTAATTACTATAAGGTTTTTTTTTTAAGTAAGTCTAATTACTTTTAAAAGTGGCTTAAATATTTAATTTAGTAATAGGTTTTCTTAATATAGAGACCATTTTATAATATTTTTTAGGATTTCTTATAATAATACTAGCTTATCCCTTAACTAGGCTTTAAACTTAAGAAGCCTTTCTTTAAATATAATATTATTTCTAGGTAGAAAAGTAAGGTTTTTTATAATCTTTAAAGATATCTTATTAAACTCTTAATTACTAAAGATTTTAATTATATATAAACTATTTAAAGGTATTTTACCTAATCTTTTTTTTTTTAAGGTTTAGGTTATATTTAGACCATTTTTAAGCCTTTTATTTAATTCTATTTTATTTAAGGCTTAGATTATATTTAAACTGTCTTGAATCCTTTTATTTAACCTTTTTTTATTTTTTAGGTATTTTTTTACTACTATTTATACTTTAGCTATCTTACTTTTAAGTAAACTTAATAAATCTAAATCTTAGTATATTTTACTATAGATTTCTATAGATCTTAATAGTATATCTATTAGGTTAGTCTTATCCTTTTAATATTTAATTATAAAGTTATATAATATAAGGTATAAATATTATCTAGCCTACCTATTATTTAACTTAATATTCTTTATAAATAATTATAAATTTTAGTAATTATTAATAATTTTTATTTTTATTATAATACCTCTTAAATAGTATTAATAATACTTAAATAATTTTATAATTATTTTTAATTCTTAGTTTAAAGTATTATAATTTAACTTTAGACTATTAAACTTCTAAGACTAGAGTATAATAGGGTAGAAATAGCCTTAATTATTAAATTAAGAAAGAATTTTTATTATTTTAATATTTAAAATATCTATTTTAACTTAAATAGGTTTCTTTAGTTTAAAGTAATATAATATAAAGGCTTTATTAAATTTTATTATAAATATTTAAAATGCCTTTTTTTCTTCGGGGTTTAATATAATTATCTTAGGCTTCTTATTATTTTAACTTCCTTTTAGGAATATAATTAAGAGAGTAATTACTTAAAAGTAGCTATATATAAATTATCTATAGAAATTATAAAACCTAAGGAAGATCTATATCTCTTTATAAATAGTTAGTTCTTTCTATTCTTAAATAACTTTAATCCGGTTTAGGTCTATCTTAACTTTATTACCTAAGATAATAAACCCTAAAAACTTTACCTTATCTTAATAAAATAAGTACTTTAATAGCTTAATATAAAGCTTTATTTTTTTTATTCTTTTTTAAATTAACTTTAAGTATTTTATATAAAATACATTTATTTTTAAAAAGATTAAAATATTATCTAGATATACTATATAGATTGTATTTATTAGGCCTTATAAAGCCTAGTTAATATAGTATTAAAAGGTTATTAAAGTATTAATTAGTTTAAATAATATAATAAGGTATTTAAAGTAACTATATTAAGTATAAAATACTATCTTTTATTTATTACCTTTCTTAATATAGATTTAATAATATATATTCTTTATATTAATCTTTAAAAAGTATTTAGCTTTTTATATTTTATTAATAATCTTTAAAATTAGGGATAATAGGTATTAATTCTTAATAATAACTTTATTAAGACCTCTATAATTAATATAAAGCCTAAGGGTTTTATCTTTTTTAAAAATAAAAAGAATTAATATTTATACTTGGCTTTTTAATAAGTAGATATTTTTTTTTTTAGGTTATTCTTAATATATTCTTAAAGCTTTTTAAGTTTATCTTAAGATAATAGGTAGATTAGCCTATATAGTAGTTTTTTTCTATCTATTAGATTAATTATATAATCTATATTTTTATATTTTAATAGTTTTCTAGCTTTATTAAAGCTAAAAACCTTAATATAATATTACAGTTCTTAAGGGATAGACTTACTTTTATTAGGTTTTATAGGCTTTTTACTAGGTAGTAAATATAGCTTTTTATATAAAGTAATAATATAGATCTTTATTTTTTTTTTATAATATTAAGTAAATATTTATAATAGTAAGAATTTATAATTAATTTATTATTATTAAAATTATTACTATTTTAATTAATAATTAGTTTAGATTTCTAAATTAACTAGTAAGGTAATTAATAAAATAATTAGATTTTTTATAAAATTAGAATCCTAATTAGTATTAATAAAGATTCTTATAATATAATAAAGATATCTTTTATAGTTAGTTATAAAGAATAAGACTTTTTATTTATTATAGGCTTTCTTAGGTTTATTATTAAATCTATTTAGTTAAATATTAATATTATTAAGTTTTTAAAGATTTTAAAAGTAAATAAACTGCTTACTAATAATATTAATTTTAACTTTACTATTAAGATAAGTATTAATTTTATAGATAATTTACCTATAAATTATAATAAATAGAATTAAATAATTTACTATTTTAATCTATTAGTAATTCTATTAAGTTTTAGCTAGGGTTTAGACTTAATATTTAATTAAATTTAGTTTTTTTAATATATAATTTATTTAGGCTTTATCTTTAGTATAATAATTTTTAATAAGGTATTTTCTTTTTTAATAATTATAATAAATTAATTTTCCTAGGTATTCCCTTTAATTATTAAATATATTATAATTTAAATCAAAGTCTTAATAGTCTTTAAAATAACTTAAGTAAGAAAGTTAAAAGTTTAATTAAAATTAAAAATATACTTTTTTTTAAAATAAAGATTTACTTAAAGCTACTAAATACCTCTTATTATATTATTAGCTATTCTAGATATAAATTATTAAGATTATTATATCTTTTTAATTTTTTAATAAGGTAATTCTATTTAATATAATAATTAACTTAATATTAAGTAAAAGCTTAATATAAAAGTAAAAAGTATAGGTTTTAAGGTTTTCTTTAGGGAAATATCTTTTAATTAAAATAAGATAGTTATAAAAGTCTTATAGGGATTAATTAATTTATTATTAAGCCTTTTTAAATTATTTTATTATTTAAATTTCTTAATTTTTAAAATCCTTAATAAGAATAAAGAATTATTCTATAAATACTTTTTAATTATTTTTAAGTTCTTTTTTACAACTTAAAGGTTATTTATTAAGATATT
The DNA here is from genome assembly GCA_020744515.1 of Fusarium tricinctum. NCBI lineage: Eukaryota > Fungi > Ascomycota > Sordariomycetes > Hypocreales > Nectriaceae > Fusarium > Fusarium tricinctum. Next base: position 4,871,211 of record JAGPXF010000002.1, on the reverse strand, counting down.
ATTTTTAATCTATATAGCCTTTAAGGTTTATATTATTTATTATAAAGATAATCTTTTTATAATCTTTTTAGAATTTCCTTTATACTTTTTAAAAAATATATTTAAGGTTATAAAGCTACTTATTATATTTATATATATTTATTAATAATAATAATTTAATAATATTAATAACTTTAATATCCTTTTTACTACTTAAGGTAGATTTATAGGATTTTTAAAAAGGTCTTTTTTAATAATAAGGTAGTTTTTTATTAAGGTTATTATATAGTTCTACTTTAAGCTTAATAATCCTTTATTAAATCTTATATTTATATTTAAGTATTATAAGGGTTACTTTTATTTTAGCTAAGGTAGGTTTAGTATTCTCTAGGGTTAGATTTAATATTATATTTATAGAGATTATAGATTTTATAAGAATTTAGGCTATTAATATAATAATCTATTAAATTTAAACCCTATTTTAACTAATAATAATTATAATATATAAAGGGTTTTATACCTTAACTATAGAATTATCTATAGTAAGTTTATTAATAGTACTAGGGATATTTTAAATAGAAATTATTATTCTAGATAGCTTAGGTTAAAGCTTTAGAATTATTATAAAAGTAATAATTAGTAAAAAGCTAGGTAGGTATAATAATTATATTATATTAAAGCTTAAAGAAGGGAAGTTTTATCTATATAAAAGGTTTATATAGGATTTAGTTAGGTCTTGGCCGGAGGCTAAGGTTTTACTAATAATTGGTTAGTAGACTAATTAGATGTTATATATAATAATTATATTATATTAAAGCTTAAAGAAGGAAAGTTCTATCTATATAAAAGGTTTATATAGAATTTAGTTAGATTATAGCTAGAGGCTAAGGTTTATTAATAATTAATTAATAAATTAATTAGATATTATTATTATCCCCTTATTAATTAAAGCTATTCTTAATAAATTTATAGAAATAGTAATATTATTTTATTAATATTAACTATTATTAAGCAGTTAGTATATTTACCCTTAGTAATCTATATAATTATATTAAGATTATTAAAAAAGTAATTTACTTTATATTTAATATTATAGAAATAGCCCTTAGATTTAAATATAAATAACTTTCTTTTTCTTTAAGTTTCTTTTAAGGTTTTGTTTTTAATATTATAGGATATTCTATTTTAATATCGACCTTAATCTTTACTTTAAGCATTTATATCTTATTATTACAGAGGTAACGGTTAGTGGAAAGCTAGGTAGGTAAAATAATTATATTAAACTAAAGCTTAAAGAGAGAAGATTCTATTATAAGGCTATTATAAGGTTTTCTAGTCTAAGTCCCTAACTTAGCCAAAATATTACTGGGCTGGGCCTTATAGGCTAATTAGGTATTATAACTATCCCCCCTCTAATAAGAGCTATCCTTAGCTCTACTTATAAATAGAGGCAGATTTATATAACAATGTAAGGAAGGTGTTATATTAACCAATAGACTAAAAGATTAATCAGTTCAGATATAATGTATCTAAGCTACCTTCTATATTAGTATATAAGGAGCCTAGGTCTTTAGATACGGCAGGTCTTATAGGCCTTATACTATATCCTTATAATTATCCCCCTTTTACTGATAATACGTCCCAAATTGTAATTAGGCCCGTTTAACCCTGTAACCTTTAGTGCCTTATATTTAATAGCTTAGTGACCTAATGCCTATATTAGATACTAGAGGTATAATATATCTAATGTTAATCCCTAAGGCTATGCTGGTCTGACTAGTGTCTTTTATAAGCCTAATGTAGCCTATTGTGATAATAGGGCTATAGATACTAATAGGGAAGAAGAGGTAAGAACCTGGGGTTTAAATGCAGAACCTTTATATAGCAGAAGACCTATATTATATCTAAATAATTATAATAATATAAGAAAGGTATTATATTAACTAATAAACCAAAAAATCAATCAGTTTAGATATAATATATCTGAGCTGCCTTCTATATTAGTATATAAGGAGCCTAGGTCTTTAGATATAGCAGGTCTTATAGGCCTTATGCCATATCCTTACAATTTAACAGTATTCCGCCAGTATTAGAATAACCGGTAATATTCAGCTACTATTAAGGCATTAATTATAAAATACCTTAAATTTATTTCTTTACCGTTATTATAATAACTTATACCTATTTAGTATTATAAAGGCAGCCCTCTCTTTATAAATATAAAATCCCTCTTTCTCTTTCTCTTTCTTTTCTTCTTTTTCCTTTAATATTAATAATAATAACCTTATATATACTTATTCTTTACTACTTTTTACCCTATTTATTTTTATTTTTAAGTTATAATATCTTTATTATTATTTCCTTTTTTTCTTTTTCTTTCTTTATTTTTCCTTTTATTATAATACCTATTAATATGGACTATTTTATAGCCCTTATTCCTAAGTATTAACTTTTATATAAGCTTAACTACCTTTATTATCTTTAGGTTTTCCTTAATAACCTTAGTAAAGCCATTACTATAAAGGTTTTTTATAATACCTTCTTTTTACCTATAATCTATTACTATTAAGCCAGCCTAGGTTTTTTTTATTATACCTTTTATAATAAAAATAATAATATTTATAAACTATATGTATTTCCTTTCTATTATTATATTTTCTTATTAATCTCTATCTTTTAGTATTTTTATTATATTTAGTGGTAATTAGGAGAAACTATATTAGGTATTCCTTACTATTTCTATAAATCTTAATTACTATAAAGAAAATAATAATAATACCTAGGCTTTTAATATTTCGGTTTAAAGTAAACTTAATATTACCCTCTATAACCTAATATAGGCCTTCCTTACTTTTATAGCTATCTATAAATATACCTTTAATATTAATAGTAATTAATCTTCTTACTAAGTAAATACTCTCTTTATATTCTCTTTATCTTACTTTTATTAATATTTCTATAGGCTAAGTCTATATAGTATAATATTATTACCTTAAAGTATTATTAGATTCTAGCTTAGTAATATCTTACTTTTTATACTGGCTTTATAAGTTTATTTCTTTCCCTTTATTATTATACCTTAATTATTAATATTTTATAAAATAATTAGGCTTAAAGCTATTAAAATAATACTTAATATCTTTTTACTTTACATTTTAATATTAATATTATGGCTTAGATAGCTATAAAGACCTTATTTAAGAAATAAATTAAGAAAATTAAGAAAATAGATAACCTAGTTACTATTTAGAAGTATTAGGTTAAGATTCTTTCTATAGGGAAGTCCTTAAGTCCCTACCCTATTAAGGCTATTTTAATGGCTAGTTTATTTACTAAGGGGTTTTTTAAGTATACTTATTAGGATTAATTTATCTAGCTAGATTAATAATTAATTAATCTTTAAGTCTTTATATTTTTTAGTATTAAGAAGATAAGTTAATAATTTATTGCCTTAACCTTACTATTACAGCCTTTATAAAATTACTTTTAGTTTACCTTTTTTCCTTAGCTATAATATTTTATATTATTTTAATTACTTTCCTATTCCCTTAGCCTTTTTCTTTTTCTAATTATTAATAATTTATAGGGTATTCTTTATATTATCTTTATATACCTACTGGTTATACTTAGGTAGCCAGCCTACCTATTTTATTAAGAAATATATTTCCTCTTTAATTTTTTTCTTATCTTTAATATATTTAACTTCTTACTTTTCTTTATTCTCTTTAAGTTTAGGTATTAATAATAATTTATTTATATTCTTACCTTAACTTTAATAAGGCTTAAATAATAAAATGGGGAATATATTATTAAGTTATAAGTATTAATTTAATTAGGCTAATCTATATACTTAATTACTAATTTACTTAAGAATATAGAAAAATCTAATAAATCTTACCTTAAGCTTTATTTCTTTTTCTTCTTTAAGATTTAAATTCCTTATTAAAAGTATAATAAATTTGCCTTAATTAAATAATATTCCTTTATACTATTAATTATAGTATTTCTTTTACCTTATTATTAACTTCTTTTAATATTCTTTTATTTAGGCTTTTATTACCTTTAATTACTAAAGTCTTATATAGACTTCTAATACTTCCCTTTTTATATTAATATCCTTACTTAGTATATAAATTTTAAGGTTATATCCTATAAAGGCTTAATTTAGGCTTATATTAATTATAATATTAGGTATATTATTATAGGTAAACTATATTTCTAGTAGTAACTTAAGCTATATCTTCTAATTATTATTAATAAAATATTTAAATAATAACTAAATATTTAATTTATTTACTTTATTTATCTATTAGTCTAGGGGTAATAGGCTATTAAAAGCCTTTATTTTATCTTTAAAGTATAATAGAACTCTAATTAGAATTTACTTATAAAAACTAATCCTCTATTTAATATAATACCTTAAGGAACTTTAAACTATAATTCCATTTCTTTATAGAATACTTTAATTAACTTAAAGGCAGTAATTATAATAATAATAAGGAAAAATAGACTATACTTTATAAATCTATTTATAATTATAAAAATTATATTTATATTATAATCTTTATATATAACTATTAATAGTCCTATAAAAAGTCTATAAATAACTCTTACTATAATCCCCTTAGGATTAATAGGCTTTTAAGCTTATTATAGGGTTTATATCTCTTTAATACCATTCTTTAATATACTATATAACTCTAGACCTATTTATAGACATTTTAGTTAAAACCTTCCTAAAGGAATTTCCTTTATAATAGGTTTTATATTCTCTTTAACCTAAAATACCTTACTAGCTTATTATTATAATATAATCTTATAAGTTTTTATTTTAACCTTCTATCTTAAGGGATATAAACTTTATCTTTATAATAAAGAAGGTTACCTTAGACTATCTAGTTATTTAATCTCTTTAAGTTTAATATCTTTACTTACCTCTCTTAGCTTAAGACTTTCTTATCTTTTTTTTATATAAATATAATAATATTCCTTAAGATATTAATTACTTCTTTTATTATAAGGTTTTCTATTTCTATATAGGTATTTATTATTTCTTTTAGTAATACCCTAGATACTATTAGCTATTCTTTTAAGTATACCTTATATATTTTTAATATCTTAATTAATTACTAATTAATTCTTAGCTAAAAGGTAAGATAGCCTTCCCTTAATAATATCTTATTATATTTAATATTAAACTTTCTTTATAATACTTTTAGTTTCTTTATATTTATTATTTTTAATAAAGGCTTATTAGCCTTTTTATATAGCTTCTAGGCTTATATCTTTAGCATTTTATTAATATATTAGGCTTAACTCCTAGTTATAGCCTATACCTTTATAATCTTATTATATAAAGATCCTAATAAAGCTAGGTTATTATTCTATTCCTATTACACTCCTATAGGCCTTAAAGATATATAAGTAGGATTACTTTTTCCTTTTTAATACTTAATTATAAAGTTATATAATATTAAATAAATATACTATTAGGCTTACCTCTTATTAAGCTTAATATTCTTTATAAAAGACTATAGATTTTAATAGTTACTAAGGACCTTAACCTAAGTTATTAACCCTTCTAGGTAATATTATTAATACTTATATAACTCTATAATTACTATAAGCTTTTAATTAGATATCTTATAATTATACTTCTTCTTAATTTACTTTTAGGACTAAAAGGTAATAGGGTAGTATTAACCCTTATTATTAGGTTATAAAAGAATACCTATTATTACTACCTTTAAAGTATCTATCTTAATATATATTAACCTAATAGGATTAAAATATTATAGTAATAAGGCCTTTATAAACTTACTAATAAGGGTTTAAAATATATACCTTTCCTTATTATTAAATAATATAGGCCCTGGCTTCTTATTATTCTTACTTCCTTTTAAAAGTCCTATTAGGGAGGCTATTATTTTAAAATATTTATAAATAAACTATCTATAAAAGTTATAAAACCTTAAAAAGACCTAGACTTCTTAATAGGTTATTAATTTTTTTTATTCTTAAATTATCCTTACCGATTCTAGATCTATCTTAAGACCTTTATTAGAAATAAAAACCCTAGAAACTCTATCTATTTAATATAAAATATATACTTAGACGGTTTTATATAACGTTTTATAGCTTATAACTATTTAAGGACTTACTTTAAATACTTTATATATACCTTATGGTTATTTAAGTAGATTAAGATATTATTTAAATAGACTATATAAATTATATTAACTAGTCCTTTTAATATCTTATAAATATAGCTTTAAAATATAGTTAAAATATTAGCCAGTCTAAAGGGTATTATAAGATATTCAAAATAACTATATTAAATATAAAATGCTATTTTCTACTTATTACCTTTTTTTATTTAGATTCTATAATAGATATTCTTTAAATTAATTTTAAAAAAATATTTTATATTTTATACTTAGGTAAAAGGTAGTAATTTTTAATTATTATTTTATTAAGTTTTTTATAATTAATATAGAGTTAAAGGCTTTTATCTTTCTTTAATATAAAAAGAATAGAAGTCTTAATAGGACTTTTAGATAGTTAGATTTACCCTTTCTTTAGGTTATCTTTAATATATTTTTATAGTTCTTTTAATTCTACTTAAGATAATAGGTAAATAGGTCTATATAGTAAATCCTTCTTCTTAATTAGATTAATAATATAGTTACTTTAATAGAATCTTAATAGCTTTTCTACCTTTTTAAAATTAAATACTTTAATATAAACTTATAATTTAATTAAAATAGATTTATTAAGATTAAAATCTAGCTTCTTTTTATTTAGGAAAAGGTAAGGTTTTTTAATTAGTATTATAATGAAGATCTTAGCCTTTTTTCTACATTAATAAAGGAACTTTTAAGAAAATAAGATCTTTAATTATTTTCCCTAATTAATTTAGAATTATTACTATTTTAGAATAAAATTAATATAGATTTAGTATTCTATTAGGTATATTATTAAAAGTAAGATTAATATATCCCCTTTTATTTAAGGCCTCTTTACTTTAATATATTGCTAGATAATTATATAGATTTTACCTTTATTATCTATAAGGGTTAGTTTAACCTCCTAGAGATAATATTAATTAATCTTTTTCTTATTTACCCCTTTTAATTAGGGTAGTTTCTTATTAAGGATATAAAGGCCTTACTTCCTTATAAAGGTTTTATTAATAATATCTATTTTTACCGTTAAATCTAGGTAAATTAAGACTTCTTTTACTTTTTATTTCTATACTATATTATAAGTAATTAAGGCTAAAGCAATATAATATTTCTTTAGTAGCTTTTAAATTAATATTATTTCTATATTAATTAAGTTATAAGTCTTAATATTAATTATCTTTAGTTTTCTATATAATAGACTACCTAAACTTTCTTAGGGTTTAGGTATTTTTTTATAAAGTATCCCTTTTTATAGTAATTAAAATACTCTAGGCCGGTAGAATTAGAGGCCATTATAAGGCTATTAAAATCTCTAGGTTAAGGTTAAAAAGACTATCCTCCTTGACTATATTATCCTTATTAAGAAAAGCTTTATAATTATAGATTATTTATTAAATATAAAAAGTAATAGTTATTTCTTATTATAATTCCTAGTATATCTAATCTAGATAAATTACTTAACTATTAGGTATTCTAAAACTAAGAGACTAGTAATATTATATCTTCTTAAGATATAGATAATATAGGGTAATTAAGGTTAATCTGGTCTTATAGTCTTAGGTAAAGTTTTATATAAAAGTAAAAAGTATATTTCTTTTTAGCTTTTTAAAGAAAGTATTTCTTTAGGGAATTAAAATAAATATAAAAATCCCTTAGGGGTTATTTAGTATATTATTTTATATTATTAAGGTTATCTATAAGGTTTATATTACTATTTTCTATACCTTTAATAAAAATATGTTTCTATTTATAGAAAGCCTTCTAGTTATTTTTAAGGGTACTTTAAATCTCCTTTAGGAACTTTTTAATATATTAATCCTATTATAATTTCCTGGTATTATTAAGATAATCTACCGCTAAAAGGATCTTCTTATAGTCTTTATTATATTACCTAAATATAGTAATAAAGGCTTAATAGAGATTAATTTTTCTAATTATTATATTTTTATAGAGATATTAAAGTATTAAGGATATATAAATACCTTAGCTTTACTTTACCGCCGCTATTAGAGTTAGATTTAATACTGATATATCTAGATTAAGATTAAGTTAAGTAGGAATTAATAAAGGGTTAAGATTATTCTATAGATTCCCTTATATAGATTAATAAAGGTTTTTAAGTTTCTTTTAAAACTTTTATTTATACTTAAGGAGTTATATTTTATATTTATATAATTAGATTTTATATTTAAGGATATTAACTTAATTTTATATTTAATAGTATTCTTTTTAAGTACTTACCTTATTAAGGGTAATTACTAAGGTAAATAAGGCCATAGAGGGTCTTAATAGTCTTATTATAGTTAAACTTAAGCTAAGACTATTAATCTATAAAGGGTTAATAATCTCTAGGCTATTAAGCCTACTTATTTATTATTATATAGAAACTATTATCCTAGGTAGCTTATAATAGAAACTTTAAAATTTTTATAGAGATAATAGTTAGTAAAAAGCTAGGTAGGTTAAATAGTTATATTGAACTAAGGCTTAAAGAGAGAAGATTCTATTATAAGGCTATTATAGGGTTTTCTGGTCTAAGTCCCTAACTTAGCCGAAGTATTACCGGGCTAGGCCCTATAGGCTAATTAGGTATTACATTTATATTATCTATTTATATATTATGAAAGTAACGGTTAGTTAAAAGCTAGGTAGGTATAATAATTATATTATATTAAAGCTTAAAGAAGAGAAGTTCTATCTATATAAGAGGTTTATATAGGATTCGGTTAGGTCTTGGCCAGAGGCTAAGGTTTTACTAATAATTAGTTAGTAGACCAATTAGATATTACAATTATCCCCCTACTAATTAGAGCTATCCTTAATAAATTCATAGAAATAATAATATTATCTTATTAGTATTAGCTACTATTAAATAGCCGACGTATTTACCCTTAGTAATCTATATAATTATCTTAAAGTTATTATAAAAATAACTTACTTTATATTTAGCATTATAGAGATAGCCCTTAGATTTAGATATAAATAACCCTCTCTTCCCCTACTTCTCTTTTCTTTCTTTTTTTCCTTCTTTAATATTATAATATATCCTATTACTATACCTACCCTAACCTTTACTTTAATCCTTTATGCCTTATATTATCTATTTATATTAACTTATATTATATTCTCTTTTTTTTATAGCCTTATTATTATTATTTAATATACTTTATACTCTTTAAACCCCTTTATACATAAAACCTTATTAGCTTAATAATAAATCCTCTAATAAAAAGCCTCCTATTCCTATTAAGATCCTAAAGTAAACTCCTATTTAATTTAATAAGAATACCTATATAACCTATATATATACCTAGTAAACTTATCTTAGTCTTTTACTTATCTCTCCTCCTAAGGATAGTATTATAGTTAACTTCCTTAGCTATATAATTAAAAACTCTAACGGTTCTTATTATATTATTTATTCTAACTATAAGTATTCTTATTATAGATAAGTTTTTTTTAAAACTATTTTAACTCTTTTTATTACTAACTTTTATCTTTATAGTATATCTACCTTACTAAAAGGGCATTTCTAGGATATTATTTAGGCAATTTATATCTTAGTTTCTTTTCTAATTATAGCTAGAAATAAGGGAAATAACTTTCTCTATTGGTTTTTAAAGCCAGTTTATTTTAATATTATTGCTATTATATATTACCTTATTAACTCTTTTCTTTCTTTTAAGTAAGCATATTACTATTTCTTTAGTCTTAGTAATAAAAAAAATACCCTAATTATAAGTCTTAATATAACCTAATTATTTATTCTTTTCTAACTCTCTTTATAGAAAAATTACTATACTTATAACGCTCTAATTACCTAGTAATATACTATTCTGGCTTAATAGTTTCCCTTTTTTACTCCTAGCTTAATATATTATTCTATTTTATAAGATTTTAACCCTATTTTAACTTCTTTATTATAAATAACTTCCTCTTAGACCTTCTAAAATAATACCTAATAACTTTTTATTTATAACAATAATACTAGTAATATTACTTAAATTACTATAAAAAAGGCTTTTTAAGTTAGTATTAATAACCTTTTAAACCTAATTAATATAACTATCTTAGTTAGTTTTATAAAAAAGTTCTCTAATTTTAAGTTAGCCTTAAACCCTTATTCTATTTATATTTAGACTTTAAATAAGCATATTTATATTAATATAGATAATAAGTAGTTTAGGCTATTTTAGGTCTTATTATTTTTAGGGTAAATTTAGCTATAATATAGTTATATCTTTATATTTTTAATATTAGGGATATTTACTATAATAATATGTCTATAACTAGCTAGTTATTACCTTAATTAATGCTTTTTAGGTCTATCTTTTTTCTTTATATCTTTATATAACTATATATTTAGTTTTTTACCTTATTTCTTTTCTTTAGTTTTATATCAATTTACTATAATTTAGGGTATATTTTTTATATCTTTAGCTATAATCTATTAATTATACTTAGACGGCTAATCTTACTATTTTATTAAGTAATATATTTCTCCCTTAAAGATTCTTTTTAATTTAATCTATTTAACCTCTTAGTTTTTTTATTATTCTTTAAGTTTAGGTATTAATAGGAAATCTTAGGTTTTTTTATTATATTTTTAATATAACTTTAAGAGGTTAATTTAAAATATATTATAAATCTTTAAGTATTAATTTAAAAGAATAATCTTATAGGCTTATAAACTAATTTTCTTAAGAATTTAAAATGGCTTAATAAACCTTAATATAAGCTTTTTCTTTTTACCTTTAAGATTAAGGTTTTTTATTAATAATATTACTAGTTATTCTATATAAAATATAAAGGGTTTATAGTAAAGATTATAGTATTTTACCTATCTTTTTATAGCAGCCTCTTACTAATTTTATAGACTATCTTTAAGCTTTTATAATTATTAAATCTAAAGTTATATTTCTAGGATCCTTCCTTAAATAACTATATCCTTATTAAATATATAAAAGTTAGGTATATACCCTATAAGTACCTTATTAGGTAATACTCTAGTAATTACATTTTATATAGAGTTATAGGCATACTATACTATTTATAGCAATTTTAGCCATATATCTTAATTATCTATAATAAAATATCTTAAATAATAACCTAATATTTAATTTATATACTTAGTCTACCTATCTATTTATAAGTAAAAGGCTATTAATAGTCTTTATTTTATATATAAAATATAGTAAAGTTCTAACTAGAAGTTACTTATAAAGACTAATTCTCTATTAAAGATAATACCTATAAATACTCTATAAAATAACTTCTATTTATTATAGAAAAGTTTAGCTAGGTCTAATACTATTATTATAGTTATTATAAGGTAAAATTAGTAATATTTTATTAATCTATTTACTACTATAAGGATTATATTAACCTCTTTATTATAAAAGATTACTAGCAATAGCCCTATAATAAAATCTATTAATAATTCCTTTATTAAGCCCTTTAGCTATAATAGGTTCTTAATCTTACTATACAGTTTATATCTCTTTAATATAGCTCTTTAGTAAATACCATAGGTCTAGATATATTTATTAATATCTTACTATAAACCCTCTTAATAAAATTTCCTTTATAATAGCTCTTTTATCTATACCATTCTAAAATAGCTAGCTAGCTTATTATTATAATAAAGTTATAAGATTTCTCTTTAAAGATTATAATCCTTTAATATATAAATCTAGTCTTTAAAGTATAAAAGTTTATTTTATATAGACTAAATATTAAAGTAATGCCCTATATTTATACTTAATATATAGCCCTTTCTGGCGGTTATTATAAGATTATTCTTCTAAGTAAGTCTAATTACTTCTAGAAGTGGCTTAAGTATTTAATCTAGTAATAGGTTTTTTTAATATAAAGACCCTTTTACAGTCTTCTTTAGGATTTTTTATAGTAATATTAGCTTATCCCTTAATTAGGCTTTAAACTTAAAAAGCCTCTCTTTAAATATAATATTATTTCTAGATAAAAAAATAGGATTTCCTATAACCCCTAAAGATATTTTATTAAACTTTTAATTACTAAAGGTTTTAATTATATATAAATTATCTAAAGGTATTTTATTTAACCTTTTTTTTCTTAAGGTTTAGGTTATATTTAGACTATCTTTAAGCCTCTTACTTAATCTCTCTTCTCTTAAGGTTTAGATTATATATAAACTGTCTTTAAGCCTTTTACTTAACCTTATTTTATTTAAGGTTTAGGTTATATTTAGACTGTCTTTAAGCCTTTTACTTAATCTTCTCTTATCTCTTAAATATCTTCTTATTATTATCTATACTTTAGCTATTTTACTCTTAAGTAAACTTAATAGACCTAAATTTTAATATATTTTACTATAGATTCCTATAGGTCTTAATAATATATTTATTAAATTAGTCTTACCTTTTTAATACTTAATTATAAAGTTATATAATATAAGGTATAAATATTACCTAGCCTATTTACTATTTAACTTAATATTCTTTATAAATAACTATAAATTCTAGTAATTACTAAAGACTTTTATCTTTATTATAATACCTTCTAGATAATACTATTAATACTTAAATAATTCTATAATTATTATTAATTTTTAATTTAAAATACTATAATTTAACTCTAAATTATTAAACTTCTAAGACTAGAATATAATAAGGTAAAAATAACTCTAATTATTAGGTTAGGAAAGGATTTTTACTATTATAATATTTAAAGTATTTATCTTAACTTAAATAGGTTTCCCTAGTTTAAAATAATATAATATAAAGGCTTTATTAAACTTTACTATAAGTATTTAAAATACCTTTCTTTTTTAAGGGTTTAATATAACTATTCTAGGTTTCTTACTATTTTAACTTCCTTTTAAAAGTATAATTAAGGAAATAATTACTTAGAAATAACTATATATAAATTGTCTATAGAAATTATAAAATCTAAAAAAGATCTATATCTCTCTATAGATAGTTAGTTCTTTCTATTCTTAAATAATTTTAATTCGGTCTAGGTCTATCTTAACTCTATTACCTAAGATAATAAACCCTAAAAGCTTTACCTTATTTTAATAAAATAGACACTTTAATAGCTTAATATAAAGCTTTACCTTTTTTATCCTTTTTAAGATTAACTTTAAGTATTCTATATAAGATTTTCTTATCTTTAAAAAGATTAAAATATTATTTAAATATACTATATAGATTATATTTACTAGGCCTTATAAAGCCTAGTTAGTATAATATTAAAAGGTTATTAAAGTATTAACTAGTCTAAATAATATAATAAGGTATTTAAAGTAACTATATTAAGTATAAAATACTATTTTCTATTTATTACCTTCCTTAATATAGATTTAGTAATATATATTCTTTATATTAATTTTTAAAAAGTATTTAGCTTTCTATACTTTATTAATAATCTTTAAAATTAAAGGTAATAGGTATTAATTCTTAATAATAACTTTATTAAGACCTCTATAATTAATATAAAGCCTAAGGGTTCTATCTTTCTTAAGAATAAAAAGAATTAATATTCCTATTAGGCTTTTTAATAAGTAAATTTATCCCTTTTTTAGGTTATTCTTAATATATTCTTAAAGCTCTTTAAGCTTAACTTAAAATAGTAAGTAGATTGGCCTATATAGTAATTCTTTTCTATTTATTAAATTAATTATATAATCTATATCTTTATATCTTAATAGTTTTCTAGCTTTATTAAAGCTAAAAACCTTAATATAATATTATAGTTTTTAAGAAATAGACTTATTTCTATTAGGTTTTATAAACTCTTTACTAGGTAATAAATATAACTCTTTATATAAAGTAATAGTATAGATCTTTATTTTTTTTTATAATATTAAGTAAATATCTATAATAGTAGGAACTTATAGTTAATTCATTACTATTAAAACCATTACTATCTTAACTAGTAATTAGTTTAGATTTCTAGATTAGCTAGTAAGGTAATTAATAAGATAATTAGGTCTTCTATAAAATTAAAATCCTAATTGGTATTAATAAAGACTTTTATAATGCAATAGAGATATTCTTTATAATTAGTTATAAAAAATAAGACCTTCTATTTATTATAGGCTTTCCTAGGTTTATTATTAAATCTATCTAGTTAGATATTAACATTATTAAGTCTTTAAATGCCTTAAAAGTAAATAAATTACTTATTAATAATATCGGTTTTAGCTTCACTATTAAGGTAAGTATTAGTTTTATAGACAATTTACCTATAAATCATAATAAATATAACTAGATAACTTATTATCTTAATCCACTAATAGTTCTATTAGGTTTTAGCTAGGGTTTAGACCTAATACTTAGCTAAGTCTAGTTTTTTAATATATAATTTACTTAGACTTTATCCTTAATATAATAATTTCTAGTAAGGTATTTTTCTTTTTAATAATTATAATAAATTAACTTTCCTAGGTATTCCCTTTAATTACTAAATATATTATAATTTAGATTAAAGTCTTAATAGTCCTTAGGATAACTTAGGTAAAAGGGTTAGAAGTTTAACTAGAATTAAAAGTATACTTTCTTTTAAAATAGGGATTTACTTAAGGCTACTAGATACCTCTTACTATATTATTAGCTATCCTAAATATAAATTACTAAGGTTATTATACCTTTTTAAGTCTTTAATAAGGTAATTCTATTTAATATAATAATTAATTTAATATTAGGTAGAAGCTTAATATAAAAATAAAAAGCCTAGGTCTTAGGGTTTTCTTTAGGGAGATATCTTTTAATTAAAGTAAGGTAATTATAAAAGTCTTATAGAGATTAATTAATTTATTATTAAGCCTTTTTAAACTATTTTATTATCTAGATTTTTTAATTTCTAGAATCCTTAATAAGAATAAGGGACTATTCTATAAATACTTTTTAATTATTCTTAAATTCTTTTTTATAACTTAAAGGTTATTTATTAAGATATTATTTCTAATTTATATAGCCTTTAAGGTCTATATTATTTATTATAAAGATAATCTTTTTATAATCCTTTTAGAATTTCCTTTATACTTCTTAAAAGGTATATTTAAGATTATAAAGATACTTATTATATTTATATATATTTATTATTAATAATAGTTTAATAATATTAATAACTTTAATATCTCCCCTATTACTTAAGGTAGATTTATAGGATTCTTAATAAGGTCTCTTTTAGTAATAGAGTAGTCTTCTATTAGGGTTATTATATAGTTCTACTTTAAGCTTAATAATTCTTTATTAAATCTTATATTTATATTTAAGTATTATAAGGGTTACTTTTATTTTAGTTAAGGTAGGTTTAGTATTTTCTAAGGTTAGATTTAATATTATATCTATAGATATTATAAATTCTATAGAGATTTAGGCTATTAATACGGTAGTTTATTAAATTTAGACCTTACCTTAATTAGTAGTAGTTATAATATATAAGGGGTTTTATACCTTAACTATAGGATTATTTACGGTAAGCTTATTAACAGTACTGAGGGTATTCTAGGTAGAAACTATTATCCTAGGTAGCTTAAATTAAAGCTTTAGAATTATTATAGAAGTAATAATTAGTTAAAAGCTAGGTAGATATAATAATTATACTATATTAAAGCTTAAAGAAAAGAAGTTCTATCTATATAAAAGGTTTATATAGGATTTGGTTAGGTCTTGGCCGGAGGCTGAGGTTTTACCGACAATTAGTTAGTAGACTAATTAGATATTATATTATATTAATTTATATTATTTTTTCTTTTTTTTTTATAACCTTATTATTATTATTTAATATATTTTATATTTTTTAAATTCCTTTATATTTAAAATCTTATTAGCCTAATAATAAGTCTTTTAATAATAGACTTTTTATTTTTATTAAGATTTTAAAGTAAATTTCTATTTAATTTAATAAGAATATTTATATAATTTATATATATACCTAATAAATTTATTTTAGTTTTTTACTTATCTCTTTTCTTTAAAATAGTATTATAATCAACTCACTTAACTATATAATTAAGAATTCTTATAGTTTTTATTATAATACTTATTTTAATTATAAATATTCTTATTATAGATAAGTTCTTTTTAAAACTATTTTAACTCTTCTTATTATTAATTTTTATTTCTATAATATAGTTACCTTATTAAAAGAGGATTCATAGGATATTATTAAGGTAATTTATATCTTAATTTCTTTTCTAATTATAACTAAAATGAAAATAAAATCACTTTTTTTCTTAATTTTTAAAGCTAGTTTATTTTAATATTTTTACTACTATATATTACCTTATTAATTCTTTTTTTCCTTTTAGAAAATATATTATTATTTCTTTAGCCTTAGTAATAAAAAGAATATTTTAGTTATAAGTTTTAATATAATCTAATTATTTATTCTTTTTTAACTCTTTTTATAAAAAAAATACTATATTTATAATACTTCAATTACTTAGTAATATATTATTCTAGCTTAATAGTTTTTCTTTTTTATCCCTAACTTAATATATTGTTATATTTTATTAGATTTTAATCTTATTTTTATTTCTTTATTATAAATAACCTTTTTTTCAACCTTTTAAAATAATACTTAATAACCTTTTATTTATAGTAATAATATTAAGAGTACTATTTAGATTATTATAAGAAAGGCTTTATAAGTTAGTTTTAATATCCTCTTAAACCTAATTAATATAACTATTTTAATTAACTTTACTAAGAAATTTCTTAACTTTAAATTAGCTTTAAACCCTTATTTTATTTATATTTAGAATTTAAGTAAGTATATTTATATTAATATAAATAATATGTAACTTAGACTACGTTAAGTCTTTTTATTTTTAAGGTAAATTTAATTATAATATAATTATATATTTATATTTTTATTATTAAAGATACTTACTATAATAATATATTTATAAATAACTAGTTATTATATTAATTAAAAAAAAATTTAATTCTCTTTTTTATACTTTTATATAATTATATATTTTAGGGTTTTTCTTTTTAATTTCTTTTTTTATTAATTTTATATTATATTATTATTATTTAAGATAAGTTTTTTACATTTTTAGTTATAATTTATTAATTATACTTAAATAGCTAGCCTTATTACTTTATTAAGTAATGTATTTCTTTTTTAAAAAGCCTTTTTATTTTAATTTATTTTATTATTTTATTTTCTTATTATTTTATAAATTTAGATTCTAATAGGGAATTTTAGCCTTCTTTATTATATCTTTCATATAGCTTTAAGAGATTAATATAGAATAAATTATAAATCCTTAAATATTAACTTAAAAGGGTAATTATATAGACTTATAAACTAATTCTCTTAAGAATCTAAAATATTTTAATAAATCCTAAGTAAATAAGTATTCTAAAAATCCCTTAATCTATAATATTTCCAATTAATTAGATAATTCTTAACCACCTAGTATATCATAGTCTTTAGGTAAAAATAGAATCCTTCTTACCCTTTAGGCTTTTTAAAATAACTTAAATTTAAATACTTAATAAACTATAAAAATATATAAGGTTTACTACTTTACCTTATAATGCTAATATAATAGTATTTAATTATAATATAATTCTATTCTAAACTGAAAGAAACTATTTAATTTAAAGAAATAAAAAATAATATAGTTTAATTTTAATCTAATTTTATAAGGACTTTTCTTATAATTAATATTAAATACCTATAAGCCGGCCACCCCTATAGACCGGCCACCCTAACTAAGATACTAAAAATATAGTATTATAAGTAATTTATTTAATATTATAATATTTTTTTTTTATTTAATTAAATTAATAAAATTAATATTAATAAATATTTAAATAAAACTGTATATAAAGATCCTTAATTTTTAAACTTTTAATATAATTAGATATTCTTTCTAATTATAATACTTTTCTTATTTATTTATATACCTTTAAAATCGCTAGTACCTTTATAAATTTAATATTACTATTATATATAACTTTTTTTTCTTTTCTTTAGTATATATTCCTCCTTTTTCTTTCTTAAAATTATAATATCCCTTCTTTATTATTTAATCTTAAAGTTATAACTATTTAATTATCTTTTAATTTTCCGGAATAGTAGCCTAATAGCCAGGTTTTATAAGATAATGTTAGGGATAGCTTAAAGGGTATAATAAAGCTATATAGATAATTAGGGAGTCTAAAGAAAACTGGAATACTTCTTAATTAATATAGAACTAGCTATATTACTAGGAATTAGTATTTAAGAAATTTAAGTAACTATTAGGTTTATTAAGACCTTTATTAGGTTAACTAGCTATAGTTTAGTTACTTTCTAGCTAGCTAGGGTATTTAACTTTATAATAGCTTTCTTTTAAGCCTTATTATATATATATTGGAAGGTAATCTTATTAATATAACTTAAGTTAGTAATATAAATAAGAGTTAATATAACTTTTTAATATACTTACTTTAATAGTCTAAATATTACTATATCTAGCGGTTAAAGGATATAAGAAGTATATATTAAAAGAAAAAGTATAAAAATATTATTAATATAATACTTAAATAGGAAGTTTTTAGTTATATAACTTCTATAACCATTAAATATAAGAAGATATAGTTCTTTAGGATTATTAGGTGTTATTAATGAAATAAATATCGTTTTTAGCTAGATTAATATAATATAATTATTTACTATTTTTTCTTATTATAGAAGAAATACTAGTTATTAAGGAAGTTTAATTTATTAGGGAAATATTATTACTAGACTGTTTTCCCCTTAAAGATAATTAGTAGCTTTAATACTTTCCCTATTATCGAGATATACTTTAAAATTATAATTTAAGATTATAAATTAGGTTAATAAATAATTAGGGATTTATTATTTTTATAACTAAGAAATAGACTATTTAGTCTTATCCTTTTTATTATATTAATTTTACTAATATTATATCGGTTTTTTCTACTTAATTAGTTTAACTATTAATATTATTAATAATATAAAGAATACCTTAATAAGTTTAATATAAGCTCTATTATATTATTCTAAATCTATATATTTATCTAGTAAAGTCTTAATATCTTTATTTCTATTTATAAAAGACTTTAATTAGTATTTTTTAATACTATTTGGGAAGCTATTATATATAGCTATTTATAATATAAAGTATCTGACTTATTAATATAATACTGGGTATTTTAGGTTGGCTTAAACTAAAATCTAGTCTCTTAGTTTCTTTTTCTATATTAATAAGAGCTTTTATTTATATTTATTTACTTATCTTAGTGTTATGGTATCTTTAATTCTATCTTAGAGTATTAAATAGGTAATACTATAAGCTATAGTTACTTAATTTATAGAAAATCCTGATGTAATTACCTGAATTGCGGTATATATATCTTTTTCGGTAAATTTTATAATATTAAATTATTTAATATATTTTATAAACTTATATATTATAAATTGGTTGTATTATGGTTAATTTTATATATTATAAATTGGGTGGTTAAGTGGAAATTAAGGTAGCCGGTCTATAGGGGTGGCCGGTTTATAGGTATTTAACGTTATATTTTATAAAAGAAATAGCTAATTCTCTACCTACTAACTGTAATATATTACCTATTAAGAAGTATTAAGCTTATAACTTTATTAAATGATAATTAAAGCTAAGAATATATTTATTTTAGAAATATAACTATTAAAAAGCTAAATATAAAGATCTAATTATTATTTATAACTAATTTAGGCTTATATAGAATATAATTATAAAGTGTAGTATTAAATTAAATAATATCTAGAACTTTAGTAAAACTGGCTTTATAATAGGTATTATGATAACTAAAATAGCTATAATTAATTTAAAAAGGTAAAAGGTTTTTAAATTAATATAACCTAGAAATTAAAAATATATTACTATAATCTAGGTAATTACTATAAAAGGTTAATTAATTATATTATTTGTTATTAATATAAGTTAATATTATCTTATAAATTAATATTAAAAATATTACCTTTTAGGTAATATAGTTATTATAATAAATAAAAATAATTAGGTAGATAATAAGTTAGGCTATAAGTAATTAAAGTACTTTAATTAGTCTATAATTAAATAATTAAATACTTAAATACTTAATATTATTTTTAATCTTTAATAGTTCTAAAAGTTATTACTTAGTTAATTTTAAGAAATATTATAAAAAAAGAAATTATTATATTTTATATATTTATTTATATACTTTATTTACTTTAGCTACTTAATATTAAGTACTTTAGGCTATTAAAATAGACTTATAGTTAAGAAATAAAGTATTTAATTAAATACTATATAATTTATATTTTAAAGATTAAATTTCTTTATATTTTTTATATTATATTTAAAGCTATTTTTATAAAAAGTAATATTTAGGGATATTTTAAAAAAGCTAGGCTTATTTCTTTAAATCTAGAAAATATAATCTTGAAGCTTAATATATAACTATAGACTTTAATATTATCTAAAGAGATAATTAAACCTTTCTCGTTTTATATTACAACCCTCGCGGTTACGTCATATATACCCCACATTTCCCACCAACCATAGTCAAGCTCACCCACACTCAAGTAAGCCTTATAAAAGCTTACTCCTCCGTACATAAGCCTTACCCTATAGCTCACTTAGGATATCATAAGCCTTACTACTAAGCTTACTTCTATGCCAGTAAACCTATAAGTATATATATACATTCATTAGTACTTCTATAGATATTAGCTTACCAGCTATTAATATAACTTCTTTACCTAAATACGCCTAACCCGCTCTATTTACTATTAAGAGACATAACACTTTATAACCGCTCAGTATAACCCCCTATAGTATCTGCTAATATAAACCTAGTATAGACTAGTTTATCCCTTAGGAAACCTAACCGTTATATTTTAGACTTTAAAAATCTTAATAATAGTAAATAACGCCTAATTTTAATCTAATTACCTTATAAAATAAATTAAAAGGTATTATAATAACTCCTTAAAGTTAATTATTAAAGCTTTTTAGTCCTTTTCTTAAGATATTAAAGTATTTATATATAAAAATACCTTATTAATAATAAAAAATAAAAAACTTTAATAGGTAAATAAAATATTAAGTTAATATTATAAATAAAAAGAAATTAAACCATAAAAAGGAAAGGTTGTAACTATATAGAAAGTATTATAAGTAATTAATTAAATAGATATTAATATATAAATAATTATAAATTTATTAAGAAATAGTAATTAAAGAAGGTTAATTAAACTAGATATTTAGTTTTAAAATATATATAGTATAGCTAGATATAATTTAAAGACCTATTAAGTAGTTTTAAAATTATTTAGGTAAAAATATAGTAAATAATTTTAATTAATTAAATAAATTATAATAATCTTATTACATAAATAATAAAGAATATATTAAAAATTAAAATACTTAGTTATTTAAAGTACTTACTTATTAAGTATATTAATACTAAAAGGTTATTAAAATATTAATTAGTTTAAATAAAATAATAAAATACTTAAAATAACTATATTAAATATAAAATATAAAATACTATTTTTTATTTATTACCATTTTTAATATAAATTTAATAATATATATTCTTTATATTAATTTTTAAAAAGTATTTAACTTTTTATATTTTATTAATAATCTTTAAAATTAAAAATAATAAATATTAATTCTTAATAATAATTTTATTATAATCTTTATAATTAATATAAAGCCTAAAGGTTTTATTTTTCTTAAAAATAAAAAGAATTAATCTTTTTACTAGGCTTTTTAATAGGTAAATTTATTTCTTTTTTAAGTTATTTTTAATATATTTTTAAAGCTCTTTAAGCTTATCTTAAAATAATAAATAAATTAATTTATAAGGTAATTCTTTCCTATTTATTAAATTAATTATATAATCTATATCTCTATACCTTAATAGTTTTTTTAGCTTTATTAAAGCTAAAAACCTTAATATAATTTTATAATTTTTAAAAAATAGACTTATTTTTATTAGGTCTTATAAACTTTTTATTAAGTAATAAATATAACTCTTTTTATAAAATAATAATATAAATCTTTACCTTTTTTCTTATAATATTAAGTAAATATTTATAATAATAAAAACTTATAATTAGTTTATTACTATTAAAACTATTACTATTTTAATTAGTAATTAGTTTAGATTTTTAAACTAATTAATAAAATAATTAATAAAATAATTAGATTTTCTATAAAATTAGAATTCTAATTTATATTAATAAAGACTTTTATAATATACTAAAGATATTTTTTATAATTAATTATAAAAAATAAGACTTTTTATTTATTATAGGCTTTTTTAGGTTTATTATTAAATTTATTTAATTAAATATTAGTACTATTAAGTCTTTAAAGGCCTTATAAATAAGTAAATTATTAATTAGTAATACTAATTCTAATTTTACTACTAAAATAAATATTTATTCTATACATAGTATATTTATAAATTATAATAACGTGCTTGATAAGCGAGTGTCCTAGACAAGCGAGTGTCTTAATACACTATGCACCTAGAAATAGCCTACCCTATAGTAATCTAAAGCTTAAATAAAATAGCTATAATTTTATTATAAATACTTTCTATAATAGTATAGCTAGTATCATATAGTTATAATTTTTAAACACTTATAGCTATTTTATTCTATATAGAAACTCTAAGAATACAGTATATTTTACAGTGTAAATATACTTTAAAGTTTATAGCTATTTAAGAATTCTTTACTAATTTAGGGAAATAAGGTATAATAAATTCTAAGACTTATATATAAGCTATTAAAATTATAGCTATTTTAGGTTTAACTTGAATTTTTAAAGGGGTTTTTAAAAATTGGATTTAAAGTGGAAATAAGACTAGGACACTTACTTGTCTAGGACACTCGCTTATTCAATACATTAAATATAATTAAATAACTTATAATTTTGATTTATAAATAGTTTTATTAAGTTTTAATTAAGATTTAAATTTAATATTTAGCTAAACTTTATTTTTTAATATATTATTTACTTAGGTTTTATTCTTAATATAATAATTTTTAATAAAATACTTTTCTTTTTAATATTTATAATAAATTAATTTCATTATATATTTCTTTTAATTATTAAATATATTATAATTTAAATTAATATCTTAATAGTTTTTAAAATAACTTAAATAAAAAGATTAAAAATTTACTTAAAATTAAAAGTATACTTTCTTTAAAAATAGGGATTTATTTAAGGCTATTAAATACCTTTTATTTTTATATTAAATTTCTATTTAATATTAAGTTAATTAATATTTTAAATAAAACTATCCTATTAAAAACTTAAAAAGATATAATAATCTTATAAATTTATATTTAAAATAATTCATAATATAATAAAAGGCCTAGGTTTTAAGATTTTCTTTAAGAAAATACCTTTTAATTAAAATAAAATAATTATAAAAGTCTTATAAAAATTAATTAATTTATTATTAAGCCTTTTTAAATTATTTTATTTTTAAAATTATTAATAAAAATAAAAATTATTTTATAAATACTTTTTAATTATTTTTAAATTATTTTTTATAATTTAAAGATTACTTATTAAAATATTATTTTTAATTTATATAGCCTTTAAGGTTTATTCTATTTATTATAAAAATAACTTTTATATAATTTTTATAAAATTTCCTTTATGTTTTTTAAAAGGTATATTTAAAATTATAAAGCTATTTATTATATTTATCTATATTTATTAATAATAATAATTTAATAATTTTAATAATTTTAATATTCTTTTTATTATTTAAGGTAAATTTATAAAATTCTTAATAAGGTTTTTCTTAATAATAATATAATCTTTTATTAAAAATATTATATAACTCTACTTTAAGCTTAATAATTCTTTATTAAATTATATATTTATATTTTAATATTATAAAGATTATTCTTATTTTAATTAAAATAAGTTTAATATATTTTAAAGTTAAATTTAATATTATATTTACTATAATAATAAGAGGGAAGGGTACTTATTATACCAATTTAACTAAAAGATTAATTAATACTAATATTATATATTAGCTTTACCTTTTATAACGGTATATAATACCTTCTATAGCCTCTAATTATAGAAAGGTATTATAATTATCCCCTCTTTTATAGGCAATATAGCCTTATATTAAGTACCTATACTATACTAACTTTTAAGATAGCTAATATATAACTACTAACTATAAGGCCTAATATAATTAATATTAATCTTTAAGCCTATAATATAGCTTAATATAATTTATATATTTTAAGCTAGTTATAGTTCTATAAGCCTAGATATAGGCCTATTATAACTATAGGGCTATAAGTACTAATTAATTAATATATATATAAATTGGTGATTAAATATAAAATCTTTATATAGCTAGAAGACCTATATAATATTAATATAATTATAATAGTAAAAGGGAAGGGTACTTATTATATTAATATAACTAAAAGATTAATTAATATTAATATTATATATTAGCTTTACCTTTTATAACGGTATATAATACCTTCTTTAGCCTCTAACTATAGAAAGGTATTATATTTATAGATATTATAAATTCTATAAAGATTTAGGCTATTAATATAATAATTTATTAAATTTAAATCTTATTTTAATTATTAATAATTATACTATATAAAGGGTTTTATATTTTAATTATAAAACTACTTATAATAAACTTATTAATAATATTAAAAATATTTTAAATAAAAATTATTACTTTAAGTAATTTAAATTAAAGCTTTAAGAATTATTATACAAATAATTATTAAGTAAAAGCTAGGTAAATATAATAATTATATTATATTAAAAATTAAAAAAGGGAAGTTCTATCTATATAATAGGTTTATATAGAATTTAATTAGATTTTAATTAAAAGCTAAGGTTTAATTAATAATTAGTTAATAGATTAATTAAATATTATAAAAATTAATTTAATATTATTATATTAAATAAAATAAGTCTTTAACTAAAGAATATATTAATTTAATTATATTTTATAGTTTTATATTTACTCTATTAACTATTTTATTCTCTTACTACATACTCTTCGAGCGGGGCCTCATGCTATAGGTATAGATCCACAGGTTGGTACCGAGTACCTCTCTAGACCTGACTTACATAATCATATTTCCTATTCGTTCAGCTGTATTTACTTTTGCTCAGTCAATTCCGGACTCCACTGATCCATTTCATCAAGAGCTCTTCAAACACGATGTCCATTCCCAACGAAGCTCTACAGAAGGTATGTTCGAATTTCGCGGTCCTCATTCCCCCATGTTTTAATGATTGGCGGCACTCTCCACAGCGGCTCGTACTAACCATAATGTGAATACTGTAGCTTGTGCGGGAGATCGAAAGCCAGGCTCTGGTAGCCCAGCAGCAGATCGGTCTCGCCCGTACACAGATGAACTCGAAGCAGCGAGAGCAGCGTCTTGTCAAGTTGACTTTGAGCGAAATGGCCAGTCTTCCCCAGGACGCAGTGGTCTACGAGGGCGTTGGAAAGATGTATGCACTCCCTGCCTCCCCTTACTACCGCCATCTTGTCGTGACCCCGCAGTTGTCGAATGAACGTCTCCAACATCTAACTGTTTTTGCGCCCCCTTCACAGGTTCGTTTCACTGCCAGTAGACTCACTTCGACAGAAGCTTGATGGGCAGACGCAGACTTTGGAGGGTGAGGTGGATAAGCTGAGCCAGCGCCTGTTGTATCTGGAAACAACACACAAGAATAGCCGCGAGCATATCGAGCAGATGCTTCGCACTAAATAAATTGAACACTGACGAATACACGTCCACTCCGTCAACGTTTCCTACATTTTATCTTGGCATGCTTATTGCCCATCGACTCTATTGTTACTTGGTAGCGCCGCACCGCTGCCACAAGATTTGCCGAAGTGTTTCATCAGGCGCCAGGCCGCAGGGCGCTGGCAGCTGTTTCATTTTGTTACCAGTGGCCAGCCCTATAGATGCGCCCGCAACGAACTCATCACCAACACATGGCCGGTCTGACTACCGAGGCTGTGCTTACGGATGGGTTTATGTCTCCTTTGGGTATGATCTTCTTCATGGCTTCAAGACCTAAAGCATGGCGCCAACACCAATTTGGAGAGCACTTTTGATAGCTCACTCTGTCGCCTTTAATAGCTTCAGTATGTGGTAATCGGGATCGGTCAATGACAACTGAGTTGTGGTTTGTTTCTTTTCAGAACATCACCAGTACTCTATCCCAATGCCGGCCTTGTCGCAGTCTCTTGTAGTCCATACCTTTCACCGCTGGTTTCACGGCCAAAGTCATCATCAAGCTGGAAGGATTGCATTACCTGACCTGACGCCTGGAACTGGAGACAGGGGGCCATGTCCTAAATCCCAAGGGGGATTTGGCCCCCACCAACCTTCAGCCCCCGCCCCCTCCCGAAATGCCCAGCCCTACAGCGATATCGCGGCACACCCTCTCAGCGGCCCATGATCTTTTAACGGTATGCCTTTCTATTAGTCGGCTGCCGCCGCTCCTCTCTTTTCTTCTTCACCTTATTTGGTCCGTTCTTATGTCTCTCACTGAGGCTTCCTCTGCTGTCTGCCATCTTCGACTTCAGATCTAACCTCACAACCCAACATATCTACCACATACCGCAATCGAGCTTACTTGAGTCAACCTTGCTCCTTGCTGGTATCTGTCAAGATGAGCCGAAGTAGCTACAGTTACGATGATGAGGATGATTACGATATCCGCTTCCAAAAACGTGGTCCGTCCCCCGGTGGTGTTCGCTACGTTGCGAACCCCCAACGTGCTCCAAACTATTACGATGCACCCCCAAGGCCCAGTTACATTGGAGCTGATCGCCTCAACATTTCGACCATACATCGCTCTCAATCCCGGTCTCGCTCGCGAGAGCATTCCCGGACTCGAGAGCGTCGAGCCAGCAGTCCTCCAGCTCCTGTTCCTGTGATAATCAACAACCGGATTTACAATGATATCTCCTCCGACGACGAGGACAGTCGTCACAAGCAAGTTGCCAAGTCCTCACGACATAGACGGTCTCGCTCACGTTCATCATCTTCACGGTCTCGGTCATCCTCATACATGACACGAGAAGAATGGGAAGCCGAGAGAACCCGCAAGGAGCTTGAGGACCTGCGCCTCGCTACCGCGCGTGAGAAGGATGAGCGTAAAATGATCAAGCAATATCGCGACGAGTGGGAAGCCGAACAGGCGCGCAAAGATCTTGAGAGGAATCGACTTGCCAGCTCCCGTGAAAGGGACGAACGGCAACGTGAAAAAGACGAGCGGCAGCTCGTTAAGGGGTACCGCGAAGAATGGGAAGCGGAACAGTCACGTAAAGAGCTAGAAAAGTTGCACCTTTCCCACACTCGCGACGAGGAAGAGCGTCGGCGCTTGAGGGAATTTCGCGAGGAAGAAGAGCTCAAGCAAGCCAAGCGCGAACTGGAAAAGATCAAAGGCCGCAAAGCTCGCGCGGATGAAGAAGACCGCATCAAGAAGGAGATTGAACTGAAACGCCTTCGCGAGGAAGATACAATGGCAGACGAGAGGCGACGTCGCGAAAAGGAGGCCAATTCTGCTGTTGAAGAGTACAAGAGAAAGGAACTTGAGCGCGTCACTAAGGAGAAGAAGCTCAAAGACCAAAAGGAGAAGGAAGCTGCTGAAGCTGTTGAACGTTACAAGCAAGCAGAGAAAGATCGCATAGCAAAGGAAAAGGCGGAAAAAGAGGCCAAGGATAAGGAGTATCAGGAACGTCTCAGGGAAGACCTTGTCAAGTCTGGCCTCGATGATAAGGCCATCGAGGCCATCTTGAAAAAGGAAAAGATCAAAAGAGCACCAGCTGTACCCCAACCTCAGCCTCGACCTTTACAACACCACGCGATGCCTGGTCCCTCCCACCAATTCGCTCCAGTCAACCAGCTTGTTAATATCCCACCTCCCCAAGCTGGCCAAGTTGCTCGACCAACTTACACACGTATGGCTCGCCGGCATTTGTCTATTGAGTCACTACGTGAATTTGGTGTCGAATTCGATTTTGATTCGGTATGTGGGGGTTTCCCAAGAGATGCAGTGCTGTCACCTAGGATATATTGAGCTGACTATGGTGTTAGGATCCCGACTACTTGCTGATTAGGCGGTGGGTTCCCGAGTGGGAACAAGACCGGCTCTGGAAGCACACCAAATTGATTCGCGAGAGTCGCAGCAAGATGCTCATGGTGGAGGAGAAGAGACACGGAAAAGAGGAGCCAGACTTTGAGTGGGTGCGTAAGAAGTCTGATAAGCACAGCCGCCGCAGAAGCAAGTCACCTTCATTGCTCATGTACTTGGCTGGTGCGCGACCAGCATAGATACAGAACGATCAAACTTGTATGAGTCAGGCTACTCAGCCTCATATCAGAAGCGGCAGCTCTCTATCTTTATTCTTGAGACGAGTTGTTGTTTTACAGTTAACGTACACGTTTTACAATTACTTTGCTCCAGCTCGGCGAATCAACTCCTCATAAACCGTCCAAGCCAGTGCGGAACTCATAGCCTTGCGACTCATCCGCAACGCCAATCCATCCCATAATGACCTGACACCCTCTTGTGTTATCATCTTGTACCAAGCGTGCCATATATTCTGATACTCTGTTGGCTGTAGTTGGATGCGTGTCTTGACCGCATCAAAGGGGTTCGACACTACTGAGCATGCTGCTCCAGCAAGCATAGCAGAGGCAAAGTTGACCGAGCTAGCCAGGGTAGCTTGCATCCTGGTTGGGCCTTCACCCGAAACGACCGGTTTAGAGGCCAGTGATCCCAGGCGTGTCTTGAGCATCTCATAGAAGAGCACGTACATGCCAGCATATGGTGCGTCACGCAATGCCGTAGCGCCAAATCCCGAGAAAAACCCACGCCAACCATGGGTCCGCCGAATGTCACTGACAGCGGACATGATAGAAGGATAAGCGTACAAGCTGGATTCAAAGCGAACTTTGATCACAGTGAGGGGCATTAGAACAAAACCGGCAAATGTCCTCGCAACTGCGCCGGATATGAGATTTCCAGAATTTGTTAGTGAGGGCAGGACTGATGAACGGCCCTGTGTTTGAAGACGGCGACCAAGAATACCTGTCTGGTGTGCATGCTGGCGAATGGCATTGAGGGTGGTGAAGTAGAGAGCTGAGCCGAAACCCGTCCGCAGCGCCGAGGGGACGGTACCTCTCCAGAGTGACTGCACGAGGCTTGAGGATTTCCTCAAGTCACGTATTGTAGCGCCCAGTGATGAGCTTCTAGACTGCTGCACTCGTGTCTTGAGAAGATCCAGAGGTTGCAAGAGAACAGCTGATGTAACACCCGAGCCAAGACCTGATACAAAGTGTCGAGCTATCAAGTTGTGTCAGATGGTGAGTATTGAAGCCGACGAAGGCCGAACCACACCGAGGCGTCCGGTCTTAGGCTGAATAATGATTTCGGAGCGTACCTGAATTGGCCGAACGAGAAGCTCGTTTCTCAGTCATTGGTAAGGATTTAATGGAGTCATTGTGTTGAGCTGGGGAAGTAGCAATTGAGATACCCATGGCTTGTCACACTCGAGCCACCACTCATCGGAGTGATTGAATGAGTGACGTGACGAGATAAATTCGGACGGAAAGGCTACACCCCGTTGCAAGAATCGGCCCCGCTTTGATGCATCTTGCACGTGTTGATAAAGAAAGGCCCAGCGCCCAGCGCCCAGATGCAAGGATCTAGTTCACGCCAACGCCACTGGCCTGGCTACCCCGATAGTCACCTATGACTGATTCGAGACGTCCAGCCAAAAGGCGATGGCGTTTCACCAGATCAACCCACTCGTCAACTCCAATTGAAGCAAGGAGCATGCCGAAGTCGGCTCCCAGTCTCCCCAGACTTCCGGCGCAGTAAAGAACCTGTGTCAGAATGCTTTCCCTTGATGTTTGATCTTTGACAGTAGGAAGGTAGATACGTAACGTTTCAACCAGCATTTCAACAATATGTAGAGGAAAGTTGGCCATTGGAGAGGGTAAAGCTCCGAAGGGATCCTCGTCATGTTTCGTTGGAGATGCGAAACTTGAATTGATGCTTTTGAACACGGAGACGATGCTGAAACTCTGCTCGCGAAAGATCTCAATAAATCGTTTGAGATAGCGCTCCGTCTGTTGTCCACCTGACCATGTGGACGCAGCTTTGTCTTTTCGAAGGCGCTCCTCATCTGCCAAATCTCTAAGTGGTTCCAAAGCTTCCAACGTCGTCAACAGTGTGGACAAGCGACAAACAAGAAACACAGCGGGAAGTGCATCCTCAGTTGACGCGTCAGTTACGAGGTCTGGTACAATACGTTTCAGCCAGCCTATTGTTCGAACGGCTGCAGCGAGCTTGAGGTTTGGTGCTTTAAGAGTCCCAACAAGATCCGCTGCCATCTGACGAATGGCGGCATCTGCCGCTTCCAGTACTGACGTGACCAGCGGTGAGTCTGGATAGAGCGATGCCAAGCGCCGGACATGTCCGTAGAGCTCAAGCGTGGAGGAATGATTGACTGGAGCGGTCGAAACGGCAGACGAGAGCAGTAAAGGCATCTCCATAACATCGACAAGGCGTTCCGAGTTTCGGAGTAGCAGTAGGGCCTCCTTCCTTCGCGCAAGTAGTTTGCTCTCGCTGGCCTTCCCAAAGGATGACGAGAAGTGTTCTGCCTGTGCATCTAGACGGGGTACTGCTTGGGCGAGATCGGACGCTCGTTGGGCCAGAGTTGGGAGCGAGTTTCGTAACGAAGCATGGCTGGCAGCTGAATCGACGACGGGTTTATGCGACCTCTTCGAAAGTGCTTGTACGGCAAGCAGGAGGGAATGGGACGTCTGTGATAGAACTTGAGGCTCGGATGTTTGTAGGAAGCTAGATTGTTGTTCTGCAAGATAGGTCAAATATTCCAAAGCTGATGGATCGTTAACCTGATCAGGGGCCAACAAATCTCGAAGAGCCTCTGCCATGGTGCCGGAAGTGTTGCAATGTGACGTGATATGCAATAACACGCAACGCAATGCAATGCGATCGATATAATTAGATAGATGTATGCGAAACAACAATGCGGTCGGTGATCAGATCGGCTCAGCTGAACTTGAACGAGGAAATGAACCAAGAGGCTCAGGGGAATAATCGTGTGAGTAAGAGAGTGCGCCGTGTACTGAGACCTAGGTCTTCCAAGCTCCAACACAAGACCGTGAGGATGTGCTTGAGAACAATGTGTTGCTCTAAACGAGTGAGGTGGCAGCTGGACTAAACGGATCTGGTGGGGTGGTAGAATGATGCTGGCACGCACCCCCCTGGCACTCTAGCTAACTACCTCTGATTACCTAACATTCAGCGTTGAGTTCCTGGTAGACGTGGTGTTAGCTCTGTCTCGAAGGGGTCAACGCACGGTACGAATAGCGGAATAAGCTCCAAAGACAGATCAAAATGCGACCCAGCGGACCCTTACCCGTGGCGCTCCCACGTGAGCCTCCCCAACAGACGTGACCAGCGTAGGTAATGCTAGTGTGCAACACCAAGTAATTAGCCTTTTAGCATCTCACGTATCCATTGCCTCGGTCTCTTTTATACTTCTTCATTTTCCCTCGCCTGTTCTCCTTTTCTCTCTTCTGTAGTCGGACCCTTCATAACGAATCTCGACTCATTCGGTGCCTTTGCATCCAATCCATCATGAAAGATCCATTTCCCTTCCCGCCTTCGGTTTGGCTCTCCGAAAAGACACAACCATGGGCCGACTACTTCGACCTTCCTACTCTACCAATGCATATACATGAAGTATTTGCTGCTGCGCTACTGTACTCGGTCGTCTTTTGGCCACTCTCGCCATTGATTTCAAACTTTTTAGCTCCGGAGCACTACTCTAAGCTGTCCCGGAAGAGGCGACTGAATTGGGATGCTCACGTTGTCTCTATGGTTCAGAGCTGCCTGATCAACGGCCTCGCCATATGGGTTATGTTCGTTGATACCGAACTCAGCAATATGCAATGGGAAGAGCGCATCTGGGGTTATACTGGTGGAGCGGGCTTCATCCAAGCGCTCGCGGCTGGATATTTCCTCTGGGACTTGGTTGTCACCAGCTTGAACTTCGATGTCTTTGGCATAGGAACCCTCGCGCATGCAGTCGCTGCGCTGCTTGTCTACTCTCTCGGATTCGTAAGTTTTCTCAAGCACTGCTGTATCTCCTTTGGTTGTGCTGACTAGCTCCGCTAAGCGTCCGTTCCTGAACCACTATGCCTGCGTCTTCATCCTGTGGGAATTATCTACTCCTTTCCTCAACGTCCACTGGTTTATGGATAAGATGAACATGACTGGCACACGCGCGCAGCTGTATAACGGCCTCGCGCTCCTTTTCACGTTCTTTTCGTGCCGGCTTGTGTACGGAACATACTCATCCTTTCGTGTCTATCGCGACGTATGGTCTGCAATCAATGTCACTCCTGACATGAAGGTACTCATGATGCCGACCATGACATTTGCACACCCAGATTCCACAGTACCTATGTGGATTGGGGTCGCTTATCTGGCAAGCAATATAACCCTGAACAGTCTCAACTTTTACTGGTTCTTCATGATGATTCGCGCTGTTCGTAAGCGGTTCGAGCCTTCGTCAAGCTCACAGGAGAAGAAGATTGAAAAGAGCCGTGTTACTGAAGCAGAAATCGACCTTTCTTCTGTGGCAACAGGGTCATCAAAAACTGGTGCCGGTCGTCGCCGGAAGGCATGATCGAACAGCAACATGATGGCAGCATCTACTACGCAAACAGTATAGCCTTGTGATTTCAGTGTTTCAGTAACAACACCCATCTTACTTCCTGTATGCCTCGAAATAGAATCTTCTGGTTGTCTAACGAAGGGGCCGGTCGATGCCTGCCTGGTTTGTTGGGGTCCTTACCGCTCGAAAGTCCTGGAATGTTCGTCTCCGTCAAGCTGCGCCGCGACTACTCCTGGCTCAGGTTCTTCATCTGGGTTGGGATTATCCTTGGTCAAATCCAACCACGTGGCACGGGCGCACCAGCCATATACCAAGCCAGTAGAGAGGAAACAGATCGATATGTGCCTGTTCAGTGTTTTGGTCATCTTGTTTCGTTGTTCTCTTTTTGTTTTTGACTTGACGTCTTACTTCAAATTGGATAATTGGTTCAGCGTTCGACTGACCCAAGTGCTTTTACGTCTACTCATGACTTTGCAAATTAGATTCATAGATCAGATTATTAGAAGAGACTGGCCCAGCTTGGCAAGGAGCAGTTATGAATTTAGTATTATTATTCCATAGTCGATTCACAGGTAAAGGCTCCTGATGAAGTCGACATATGCATACGAGATATGAATAAATGTGTCCAGAATATTTGCGAACATGGTGAAATAACGAGCACCACCAACCAATCGATGTAAGCTTTCTAAAATTAAAAACCAAAGGGGTTCTGGGGAGCTGTGATAACTGTTAGCATGATAACACGTAAAGGGAGTGGCAGTTCAACATACTCGCTTGCGCCAGGTTGGCCCTTCGCCCAGTGGCTTGAGGCGCCAGTTTGGTCTCGTTCGTCACACCAAACCGCACAGGAGGAGGCGGTCCTGTCTGCTGTGGTTGCAGAGGCTGCGGGGACGGCGCGTTGTTCAGGCCGCCCATACCACTCATGCCACCCATGTTCGTCATACCGGTCATCTGAGGCTGCAAGCCAGGCATGCCTGTTCGCTGGGGTTCGAGGGCTGGTGGCAAGTAACTGTTTATACCTCCAGTAGGGGCTCCGTACATTGATTGCGTAGCAGGGTACGATGGCTGGAAGCCGGTGGGTTGAGCTTGCATAGGCGCAAATTGGTTCTGCCCCTGCATACCTGTCATCATGGGTTGCATAAATTGTCCGGCACCGGTGGGGAAAGACATCATGCCAGGGCCTTGTTGTCCAGGGAATCCAGTCATGTTAGGCTGCATTTGATGGAGAGACTGCTGTTGTTGCATTTGAGCCGTGTACTGTTGCTGCAGACGCGCCTGGGTGAGATCACTAAGGCTTTGGCCAGGAGGAGCAACTTGACCTTGTAAGGCGCCTGTCATCTGAGGCATCATGGGAGGAGGGGCAAACCCGCTAGGCTGGGCTGACAGAGGGGCCGATAGAGGTCTTTGAGGAGGCGGTGGGACAAGAGAGCTTTGGTTTGCAGATGCCTGTGGCGGGGTGGGACGTTGGCGTGCCTGTGCAACAGATGTAAAGAATGAGGGAGTAGCTCCGCCAAGAGGTTGTGATGCTGGTACCGACGAAGTTGGCTGAGATGAGAGAATGGGTGCTGGCGCCGGTGCCGGTTCAGCCCTGGTGGGTTCGAGAGGGGTCGACAGCAAGGACAACTCTTGCATAGAACCGGTAAGGGCCGGAGGAGGAGGCGAGACTGGGGCAGGCTCAGGTGCAGGCTTCTGGCTGGACTCAGCAGGGGGCTGTGGTTTTGGCTGCGGCGACGACTGTTGCTTGCTTGGCTTGACATCCCAAGCATCGTCATCGAATCCTGAACTAGCAGCTTGGGGAAGTCCAGGGCTCTTGTTCGAGGGGCTCGTTGGTGGTGGTGATTTCGCATCGTCGTCACCAGCCCTGGATGATTCACCTCGAGAGAATGCACTGGCATCTACAACATCGCTCGTTTGAACTGCAGGTGCAGGTCTGCCCTTACGAGTGTTGTTTCGTAGTGCACCGCCCGGTCCAGAAAACAGACCTCCTTCGCCATCGGCTCCATCGGCGGTCCCCCTCTTTCCACCACGACTGCGGCCGTACTTAGCATCCAAGGTACGCATAACTTTGATGATGTCGCCTTCGCGAATTCCAAGCGCCCTCAATGAGGCGGCATCGACATCGGGGAGTACGCTCTCGTCCATCGAGTCCTTGATGAAAGCCTGTGCGTAGCGTTCACACAGGCCCACGGCGACCTCGCAGGACAGGAAGAACTGGAACCAGTCGTAGTCGGACTTGGGATCTTTATCAATAGTCACTCCTGCCGGGGGGCTTCGTTCAGGGGATCTCTTCTCCGCAGACCTAGCACGCTTAACATCAGCCAATGGCTTGTCGTCTTCCAAAGATATGCCTGTAAAGTTTTCAACATATTCGAGGTCCTCGCGTGACATCTTTGTGATAGGAACAGCAATCTTGACGCCATTCATCTTGTGTAAGTGGATCTTTCCATCCTTCAAACCGAGGAACTGAGCTTCCACACTGAAAGATCGAGACCGGTCTGTCCAGGTTCGTACTTTAGACGCGTCTGGCTCTAAGGCTTGAGGTTAGCAAAAGCTTCAAAAGATCAAGGTGCGCACCACGGTACAAGAGCGAGGCTGCGCTTCGATGGTACTTACTGGCCTTTGATCGGCTTTGATTGCCGCCATCGTTTCGTCCATTTTCTCGACGGCTTCGCTGTTGTCCCGAATTACTACCAGTTTCTCGTGCCGTAAGGCTACTGCCCCGTTCAGGGAGAGGCATTCCCGGTCCTACCTGCTGAGGTTCCTTGCTAGCCTTCATGGCTTCCTTCGTCAACCTGATTTCCTCGAGACGGTTTTGTTCGACTAGTGACTTGGCCGAATTGATACCACCAGAGGCTGGTGGCGCAGTGGAGCCGGTTATCTCGATGTAGCTGCTAGGGACCACTCCTTCTTTTCCATTCTTGAGGCGGCGAACTTGCCACCATTCTTCACTCTTGGTGTCGTCGAGGACGAACACGTCGTCTCCCACCGCAACAGTCACCTCATCCTCGCCCTGGGCCATGAAGTCGTACAGAATCTGACCCTTCTTTAAACCACCGCCACTACCACCCTGTGAACCTCCTATCATCGACTCGCGAAGTCCTTCAAAGCGTATAGCACCAGCTAATTCGCCTAGCATGCTAACAATTTCCTCAGCAGTATCTTTTGCTCCAGCGTGAAAGTCGACACTTTTGCTTGGGCGTACAAGCTCCATAAAAACGTGTTTTCCCTCTCGCGAATAATGCGTCATGCGGTCGGCAGTCCATTCCTGCGAGGGCCCATCCGAAGCATGCTCGGGAGCAACCAGTATAATGCCTGTCATGAGATTGATCCCTAGTGTTGTGGGCATCTTCTTTTTCTTGCCCATAACAGATATCATTTCGTTGATGTTGTACATGTGAAAACCACCAGGGGTGCGCTCAACGTCTTGGCGCCTTTCGGGATCCCGATGGTCTTGAAAGCTGCGAGTAGGGATAGGAGAAGGGGGCTCATCATAATTTGGCGATGGCGGCGCTGGCACTCGTGGTCGTGCTGGCAGTGTCGGTGATCTCACAGGCTCATCTTCGACATCTAGGGGCTCACTGAACGTGACAGACGCGCGAGGGGGCTGTCGGGGGGCTACAGGCTGCTGAGACTGCTGAGACTGCTGAGAACCGGAACGGTTATGCATGACACCCGCGATAGCAGCAGCAGGGTTCGGGGCAGGAGGCGCAGTGTCGCTCGGTAGGTCCGGAGAAGCCGCTTCCGGTTCGGGTTCGGGAATCGAGGGAGCTTGTGGTCTTGAAGGGAGCGCGGGCGGTGGAGATGGCAACGGGGGCTCAGCGGACTCGACGGGTGCCCCCAATTCGATGTAGTTAGAAGGAACAAAGCCGTAGTCGCCATCGAGGCCAGTCAGGATCCAGTCAGGATCGGACGTATCATAAACAGCAAGAGTAGCGTCCTCATGGAATGATAGCTCCTCGTCAGTCTGGCGCGTGTAGTCGAAGAGAGCTCGAGCGTGGTCTACCGGTTGAGCCTTGATTGCGAAAAAGGAGATCTTAGTACGGATGCTGTGATGGTCCTGTGGCTTGGTTGTTCAGGGACAGCTTACCTCTTCGACATAATTAGCAGGCACAAGGCCGGTTGGCTCTTCTTCATCTTCAGCTCCGGCCTTCTTCTTCGCTTTCCACCAGCCATCGTCCTCATTCTTATCGAGAATATAGAGAAGGTCCCCATCATTGATGGCGAGCTCGCCCTGGGCTTGAGGCACGTAGTCGTAGAGAGCCCGGTAGACTCCAAGAAACCCCATGGCGGCAAGTCGTAATTAGGCTCGATCGGCTGCACCGCGGGCGTATGTGCCTCGAGAAATGGATCTCTCAAGATTAGCTATAAAAAGAAAGTTGGGAAGAATTGGGAGGAGCTGGAAAGAAATGAAGCGCTGCGATGCGATGCGATGCGAAGTGACGCAGTGCGTCGTTTGTCTGAGGAGCAAGCAACGGCTACCAAGGTAGCAGGTTAGTAGTAGGTAACAGTGAAGAGCAGGGACTGATCCGGTAGTACCTTTCCCCTACCAAATTCAGCAACCTTCCCTTACTCATGGTGGGCCACTATGTGTTAATTTGAGCTTATATCCACCTAAAATAATGAGCATGGGTATGGTTGTGCACCACCCCTTTTGAGAAATAAGCAGTGGGAGGTTGGGCTTGAACTCCAGCAGTTACTTACCTGACAGCGAATGGGTGCCAAAGCTGGCACTTATCACACTGTGCTCTTTTGGTGATTACCTACCCAGTTGAACTACAGGGCTCTCCAACTCTAGGGTGAGATTGGCAGCGATAAAAAGTTGATATCGTTAGATTCGAGTGGCAACACCAATCAAACATATGCTTGGTCTGAATAAACTTGTCATGGTTATTACTCTTTGTCCTCACCGGTCGCCATAACCTTCTTGTCAGTATCAGTGCCGGTGTGACTGGAGGGAGACTCAGTATTTCAATAGCAGATATAATTTACACCACGGCCTTTCTCCTCGTTGTGTTTCCTCCTCGGAAGGCTTTTGTGTGTCATTATAAGGCTGTACACCAGGGAAGCCCCAAATGATCTCCCTCTCTATGCTTCAGCAGGTTCTCCAACAAGACCAATATTCGAAGGGAAGATTCACTACGCAAGTAACATTAAAGTAGTTCACCTACGACATGTACAGATAGGCCATCAAGCGTTTTGTTCTTTCTCTATACACGTACATCATGCTATCCAAATACTGACTGGTCCAATCCCTGCGAATGGCATATACGATGCTCAGGAGTTATTCACATGTAAGAAATAACTACACTAAGTTCAGATCAAGTCTCAGACTCGAGAACATCGTCTTCAATGTCCCGGTCATCACCAGCCTGGGCAAGGTTTCGCATGCTACCGGTACGGTGCCCTCGAGTAAAGATGCCTGGAAACATTCTCGGATCACTGCCCGAAAGATGATGGTCTGCCATAGAATCACTAGGCCATGGTTGATCCCGGCCTGTGGATAGTCCAACCTGCGACGCAACTTTTGTGATGGAATGGCCTGCTGGAGGAGACATCTCAGCACTGGCTGCTTCATTGCCTGTCGGCACACCCATACCAGAGAACTGGCCAGAGATCGATGCTACTGACTCCGACATCTTGCTGTCATTACCTGCAGCTTGTGCTGCATAGTCGCTGGCAGCATTGTACGTGACGTATTTTGACAGTCTGGAGAAATTCACATTAGCAATCTGAATGCACACGATAGTAGACGGAGGCCAGCCTGGTAAACAACTTACACATCCCTCTCTTGCATCAACGTAAAATATCGAAACTCCTCTCTTCGATCTGGAACATTGGTTTTGACCATGGCGTTTCCTTCCTTTCCAGGCTTGTTGCAGCCACGTCCAAGCCAATGCTCTTTGATAGACAATTCATACCCACTCTGCTTGACAGAGTTCTTGGCTAGCTCACACATGTCGACCGAGTTAAGCTTGTAAATCTGCGCTGCAACTGCGTACTCCTCAATCAAGGGCTCTTTGGTAAAAGCAAACTGCAAAGGGTCGTCCGTTGACAACGATACGTTGAGACCTCTCTTGAAGTACTGGTGGAAAGGGTTACGCTCATAAGCAAGAAATAGAGCGTTGTTACTCAGCGGCGACATGGCAATACCAATCTGGTCCAGGTAAAACACATACTGAAGAAGGGGTACCTTGCGGAGAAGCAGTCCATGGCTGATGCTGTGGCAGCACAAGGCGGCAACAGCCAAGTGCTCGCTATCACCAGCTTCTCCACAATGGGGTCGCAAAACGAGTGTGTTGAACCCACGCTTCTTCCGCCAATAGTTCAGGGACACCAGATTCGAGTAGAGGTAGTAGATCCAATAGCTATACGGTGGGTTTTGCTTGGTATCCCAGACTTTTGGTACTGGGAACTTTTTGAAGAGTCGACGCTCAACTTTACTTTCATCGTCGACGCTATCAAAACCAATCACTCGTTGGAGGAAGATGTGCAGCTTTGGGTGGCTGGCTGGGTCTTTGGTGACTTCAAAGAGTGGCTGGAAAACGTTTTTCACCACCTGTTCAAACGTATCCATCAAGCCACTAGCTTTGTAGACGTCGTAAAGGCGCGGGATCTGGATCAGCCAGCGCACGTTGTGAGAAAAAAGCTTGTTGTCAACTACCCAGGCGGCAAGCTTATCCCACTCATCTATAGATTTACCATAGATGGAGATACGCCACTCAACCATTTGATACTTGCTCGATTCAAGATCAGAAATGACTTCCTTCGTTATCTCGGCGAGGTAACGGCCGTGGATGAAGTTATCTGTCTTGAGGAAAATTGTCCGGAGACGAGACTCTCCAACTGGGTTATACTTGAGATTAAACTTATCGAATCGATGGAACGAGTCGGTGTGAGCCTACAACTGTTAGTGGCGAATTTCGGCAAGCTGTATCCCAAGAAGAATGAATAATGAGCCTTACATGCATATCTAAAGTATCAATGCTGAGGTCGTAGGCAGTCAGATTAATGCTAGCGAAGACCTCTGCCAGAGTGAGATGCCTTCCATCACGGAATAGGACTACTTCGTTGGGGAATTTCTTCATCTTGCTCTTGATGAAGCGTAGCAGATGTTTTTGGTTCATACACGCAGAATGATGAACGTGAGTATCAACCTTTCGAACATTGTAGAAATCTCGATGAGGAACCTTCTTGCTGTCGGCGGTCTCTTGATACTCATTAAGGAGGACGTAAAGGTTGAATTTGCCCTCAAGATACTGAAGACGTCGGAATGCGAAACTCTTGCTAGGTCCATCGGACGAGACATCCAGCATGTCGTCCAAATCCATATAAAACTCTCTAATGGTGGGAACTTGAATCGCAGGTGCTTGTGCACCATCGCTTTCGAATACTTGGTAGACTCCGCTGTCATCCAATCTATACGAACGCCCGTCATTGCCTGGTAAAGGTAATACGTCGGCCATGTCGAAATCCTCTCCGATATCCTGGCCCGGTTTTCGCCGTCTTGCCGACCTCTTACCCTCGTGATGATCCTGGGGTTGCTCTCCAGGCAAGGAATTCGCTCCAATATTCTCTTGCCCGGGTACATGCTCCGTGGCACTTGCTCTTTGCGCAGAAGACTGCTGCCAAGCTGGTTCTGGCGGAGGCGGATATATTTCCCAGTTTGGATCATCTCTTGGGTTATCGTCAGGGCCTTGATTAGAAAGTGCGATGTACTTGCGCCGGGTATCCAAAATTCTCTGGATGTTCTTCGAGATAGCACTCAGTTCTGATGTAATATGAGGCTCGGTATCGAAGAGGCCGCCGGAGGGTAAGCCGTTACTGGAACCATCTGGGAGTCGTGGATCTTGGGCTACATGGCCAGCGTGGGGAACTGTAGAATGATTCGATGGAAAAGGTGTAGATTGTGCATCAAGCTTTGTAGGTGATTGAGTGAAACCAGAAGGGTCAATGGCAGGATTCGGCATGTCCAAGCCTGGTGGAAAGGAATCGGCCCGGCGACCACTCGATTCCAACACCAGGGAATCGGCACCATACTCAGTGGCAGGGCGAGAACCAGAAGCGAGGAAAGGGCTTTGAGGTATGGATTGGTTGCCAGCTCCACCACCGCTTCGTGCATCAGTCTTGTTACGGTGGTAGAAATATTTTGCGTCTGTCTGGCTCATTTGACGCTCAGCGACAGGGTCGTAAAATGTCGTTCGCTTAGGCAGGTCACGGAGAAGCATTCCATCTTCAAGCTCCTCAGCATCGTTGCCCGCTTGTGAGCCAGCGTCAGAGGCGGCCTCATTGTGCGAGGCGCCATGTCCGGTTGCACCAGAATCATTAGTCTCGTCTACCTCCTCATCTGACTCTCGTGCTCGCACATCAAGGGCGGTTGATTCGCTTTCTTCGAAAATAGGACCGCCTATGATGTTTTCTCGGTCAGTCAACTTTCCAATTGCTGTGTTGTCGGTCGTGATGGCAAGATCCGTGATATCAAGTCTGGCGCAGTGGAGGAGGGGCAGGGCGAGCTGTGAGATACGTACCAGGCATGGCGAATCCTTGATCTGATACTCGACTCTACTACAGAACGATGATGGTATTGTAGTAACTGCCTAACCCGGGCAATGCGCGATAGGTTACTCGGTTGACTCTATTCAGTTATTGCCAGGCTGAAGAAATCAGAGGAGGATATTCGCACTAATAGGAAGTTGTGCCCGCAGTAAGAGAAGCAAAGGTAAAGCAGCCCGTGAGAATGGTAGGTATGACGGTCGGGTGTGAGACACCAGGGTTTCTAGACTAGTGGGTCATAGCGGGACAATGCGTCGGCGCAATGCACGCGCCAGGTAGGTATGCTGAGGCTAAGAAGTCCAACAATCTAGAATCTAGGCCTATTGAGGCAACTGCTCGATGTTGAGTTACAGCTCCACCTGATAGTAGACTTTTGGATCGTCTACCCATACCAGATGAAGGAGGTGCCTGGTTGGGCCAAGATACTTATAATGTTGCTCATTACGTAGCCTTTTTCTTCATTCTCTATCTATCTGATAAATATATTGGGATACATACCTTGAATTACATAGGCATCCGAGGTAGCCATGGAACACAAGGTTGAGCGCTGAGCCGGAACAAATGATATCTATCTCATAGCCTAACCACACAATTCAATGCTGGTGCACTATGCACAAATCTAGGTAGATACTATCGTGAGTAGTTGAGCTATTGCTAGGGGGATAACAAGAACAGGTCTTGTAAGTTAGATACCGAGTTTACCAGGATGTTTATCGATCGCCCATATAGTTAACTATCCACCCTAGCCACCCTATACCATTACTATGTTAGTAAAAAAGCCTGGCGCCAAGCTTCCTCATATAAAAGGATATAAACGGTTAAAAAAGTCACATTTAGATCTATTGGATTTAAGATCGAATTTGTCTTTCACTTAACAGGGCCTGTTGTCACATCCCCGACATTGGGCTAGGTCCCAACATGTACAAAACTGGTCTTATACGAATGTACAAGTTTAGAAACTGGGTTAAAACTTCTTTTAATTTATTAGGCCATAGTTCTAACAAATATGTAGCCAGTGACAACTTAAGGATACTAGCCCCCTCTATAGTAGCATTTATTGTCTCTGACCAGATAAGGCAAACAAGTACTGGCTATATATTAGGTACTTCAATCTTGATATCAAACATGTAGGATATGGCTTGCTGATGATGCTCAACTACTCAAAAGGCGCGAGGCTTGGTTGGTGGTATTTATCCACACTTGGCACCATCCATAGCCTAATATTGGCCCCGTCCCATAAAGGAATACATTAGGTTAGAAGTTCGTATGCCTAGACCAACTCAGGTCGTAAAGCTCAACTCCAAAGATACGGTGCGTCCTGAACATGGAACTACATTGTGATTCACATCAAATTGAAGCAACCATCAGATTTTCAGAGTTAATCAAGCTGGTACAGTTAATCAGAATAGTAAAACGATGGCTTGACCTCTGACCCGACTAGTATGGCTGGAGAAGAAGTTCACTGCCTTATTTAATATGAGAAATACCCTGTTAAATGGAATATCACTTTAATACGGCGCTTAGAGTAGGTATCTGGGGTTTATCTGTGTCCTGATTATGACTGTCAGCCCTCGAATTGCATAAAGCCATGTTATACTTAGAAGTGTGTGTCTGCCAGCAGTAGAGATGAAGCAGGGTGGATGCTCAAAGGATTATGAAATAGGTCTTGTGATCGTTCTATCTACATACTCCGCGAATATTTGACATCTATTGAAACAGCTAATAACATGCAGCAATGCCATCGTGGCCATCTTGACCAACATGCAAAATCTTTAACCGATCCAATTGAGCAGAAGCTTCTTCCCTCTAATGAAATACTTCACTAAACCAGATACGCCATTCTATAGCCCGTTGACCCTGTGACATATAGTCGTTTACTGACACATTTAAATGCAGCAACTCTCAGTTCGCTTTCTCATCCCTAGCAGGAGCCTCCTTCTCTGCAGGTGCCTTCTTTCGCGACCCCACTGAGTACAGCCCGCCAGCGCCGAAGACGACGATAGCGCCAAGCAGTGTGCCGGGAGCTAGCTGATTGCCGAACAGCCAGATGCTCAGGAGCAGGCTGACAAGTTTTCGGATGTTGAGGACAATTGTAACGGTGAGAGCCGTCGACGCGGCGGCCAAGAGGTTGACACCACGGATGCAAGCATATTGGGTCAAAACATTGGTGACGAGGAAGACAATCTGACTAGGAACCAGTATCTTGGTGCTTGTAAACCCTAGCACCCCCGGCAACTGCATAGGTGTACTTGTCATGAGATGTGAAAAAGTACGAACCATAGAAGGGGCAAATGGGATGAAGAGGGGCAGAGACAATGCATGCGAGTAGAAAAGGTTCTCCTTCCATTGGGGACCATACTTGGCGTAGGTTGCCTCGGTGTAAAGGCCCATGATGGCAGAGAGAACTTGAGCCACAAAGAGGATTAAGAGTCCAGTGCCAAATGCGGGCCGACCACTATTTTCACTTGTGCCCTGATTTCAGATGTATACTATCAGCACAAAGCTACGCAGGCAGGATCGGATAAGGGGTAATCACCTTAGCTTGAGCATCTGACCAGGCAGCGAGAATGACACCAAGCGTCAAGAGAAAAACAGCAATGACCTGATTTTGGGAATACCTCTTGCCAGAGAGATAGCCCGCAGCCATAGTCGTAATACTTCCACCAGATCTGAGAATAATGTGGACTGGTACGGAGATATCGTAACTGAACGCATGGTTGTTGAGGAGATTGATAGTAAAGAAGAGAATAATGTTGAAGATCCAGCGGCTTATGGGGACTTTGTTAGGCGTGAGGAAAAAGCGACTGTTCTTGTCAAATTGAGCGACGAATCCTGTCACAGCGACAAAGAGGAATTGGACAAATGTCAAAAGAGTTCCTAAGATAGCACATGTTAGTTCGAGGGACATTGCATTGTTGTTTACAAGATAAATGGGGGCAATTTTGTACCACTTGAGGGCTCGAAGCTTCACGTATAAAGTTAGCTACGAGACATGATTTAACATTATTATCTGGTTGAGAGACTCACTTGACGATAGCTTCAAGAGCGTAAACCTATAAGAAGGGCAATATTTGAGTCAGTATATGTAAGACAAGTCGTGGAGGGGGGACTAATAGTCGAACGACAACGTACATTGGAACAGCATCCTCCAAAGATCAAGCTCAACATCACACCAACCGTCAGTAATGAAGGCCCAATCTCATGACCCACTAGCTTAGCAATGCGATGGGCTATTGAGGGCACTGTTGATCCATGCTCGAGATCTCCAGCAGGAGCCTCTTGTGAGCCGCTGCCACGACGAGCCGAGTCGTCAAGAACCGCCATGTCCGCTGGTGTCCTCTTGCGGAGGTTTTGAGAAGATATTTCAGTTGTCATTTTGTAGGACGAGAGGTGAGA
Organism: Fusarium tricinctum; assembly: GCA_020744515.1. Lineage (NCBI taxonomy): Eukaryota > Fungi > Ascomycota > Sordariomycetes > Hypocreales > Nectriaceae > Fusarium > Fusarium tricinctum. The sequence goes on along the minus strand of JAGPXF010000002.1, from coordinate 4,826,351 downwards.
ATAGTAAAAAAGGGGGTGACAGCTGATATCTCTCGGTGATGAGATTTGCTGACAAAAATCCGGCCAAGTCGAGTTATTGGTCTTATTATTGGTGTTGCCCTTGTGTCTTGTGTCCTTGCCAGGTAATGCAGAAGAGCCAAGATGAGATAGGGTGGAGGATCTAGTCTAGGTACTAACGTTTAGGGACTCTGATAGGACCCGCATCGATTGAGGGGTATCTTTGTACCTGCATGACCACCAGATTTAGCTGCGCCAAAACGGTACTGTGTACACAAGACGAGTTAGAGTCCTTCGTGTACCTCTATCGTAATTTAAGTGTTCTTTCAGGACTTAATGCAGGGAGGAACTGGTTGACAGGTAATTGTGTCACATGAGACCCGTGGCAACTCTAGAGCTTCAGAGATTGGCAAAAAGAGGTCTTCACTGTGCCATAGACCTCAGATTGGTTTTGACAAGGTCGTGAAAATAATTACGTGAGCCTCAACAAGGTTGAATCTTGTTGTGCATCGGCGAACTCTCCTATTGTCTTACGATCACTCTCCCTTAAAACTCCCTAGGTCTGGCTGGCGGCGAATGAGCTGTCTCCCCAGTCAATTAGACTGCGTCTCAGGCATGAGTGGCATTTCTTTGATTCTCAATATTCTCTTTGTAGTTTCCCCTACACGTGGCGACCAAACGCCGACCCATGCATACGCTCATCTCCATCCCATGTGGCTCTTCCCGCTCGTTCATTCGCGTGGTTTATAGTTGAATAGCCGGCAACTCGCATCCTCGGTCTGCTATAACGGCCACATCCAAGAGGCCTCTTCCAGCTTTCTTCCACTTCGTGTGGCATTCACCCCAAGCACTGCTGACGCTCTGTGCTTTCGCTTCTAAGTATAGTAGGCTAGATTGATCCGTATCATCATTTCCTGCACCATTGAGATGTCGTGTCGTGCTCAAGCAAGACTAGACTTATCTCACCATGACGAAGGCGGCTGTGCCTATACTCCTGCAGCTGCGATGTCCACCTTTCGCCACGTATTTCCCCCTTGACCTACCCTATGAGACGAACGCCGATGTGATGGTCTAGAGGGCTGAGAATACAAATAGCTGTGCCAGAATGTTAGCAACGAGTCGCAGACCAAGACGAACCATAGCTTCACTTACGTTGTTTGTAGCCGCAATTGCAATACTGTCCTCGAACGGATGCCAGCTCATATGCAGAATCTTTTTGTTAAAATCGATCTGGTCCGCATCTGTCTCCTTACGCATCCGCTGACCCTGACCACCTGGACTTCCAGCTCTAGAGCCACCTTTCTTACCGTTTGTTGCGGTAGGGCTTGTTGCTGAATTAATTGGCGTGGGAACTCCAACCTTCTTGGCCTTGAAAGCAGACTTATCGGCCTGAAGGACCACCTCGACCTCCTTATCTGGGTCTGAAGGATAGATCATGAAGTTGTTGTTGTAGCTGCCTGTCATGACATTCTTCGCGTCACCAGAGAAGACAACCTCGAACTTGTCAAATATACTATCGTTTTCGTATGTGTCACACAATCGTGGTCGAAGATGCTCGTGGATCGGTATCGTCTTTACTGGCTGTCGCTCCATGTTGATATCCCAAATCTTCACGGTAAGATAATCACGAGATAGGATGTATCGACCGTCATGCGAGAATCGTACATCAGAGATGGAGGAAATAATCTCTGAAAAGAATGATCGTGAGGAGGGGTCCTCCTCTTGTTCAAATACTACAATTGGTTAGCAAGGCCCATTGGGCTGCAAGGAAGTAAGCGCAATTGGGGTGCACAAACGTTTGGCGTGCTGATCGCACAGGGCGCTCTCTCGCATGTCCGCAAGCTTGATAGTGCCCTTAGAGCTAGCATACATGAACCAATTGCAGCTCATGGGGTGAAATTCGGCAGCCGTGATGACTTCGGTGAGCTCTTCCATGTTGGCAGGCTTGATATCAACAATGTTGAAACTCTGATCCTGAATATTGAGGTTCCAAAGATTGATCCGCAAATCATCACTGCTGATAAAGGTCTCCCCGTCGCTGTTCACTGAAATGCTGTTGATATGATAGGCATGTGCATTGGCGTATGTCCGACGTGGCACAGCGGCGACAACTGTGTCATGGTGTGTAAGGCGAGGCAACTTGAGATCAGCAGCATTCTTGAACTGATGGGCAGGCAGAGGCTTGGGAGCTCCACCACCACCTGCAACATTTCCAGGTGTAACATCATGGGAAAGATTGTTCTCTGCTACGACTTTAAGGGACTTCTCAAAGACCTTCCATAGCTTGATCGTCTTGTCGTTGGTAGACAGAAGATAGTGCGAGGCGTTTTGTCGCCTGCACCACTTTATCTTGTTGATCTTTTCTTCGATTTCGAGTGACTTTAAATAGTCGAATTCGGGCTCATGGGATTGAAACTCGGTGTGAAATTTGTACTCGCATGTTTTTTTCTGTGTTAACGATTAGCAACACGGCCGTGCTAGTAGAAGCTGCGTGATGGTGACATACTGTCTCGTTTCGTTCGAAGAGCACTACCCTACCACCCTTGTCGCCAGTAGCGAGATAGTTTCCAGTATGGTCAAACTCAACTGTCGAGATGATATCGGCTGTAAAGGAAGAGAAGCGGTGGTTAGTATGCTAGGATGGAGAGCTAACTTTGAAGTAGAGATGGGGTGACGACATACCTTCGGTGATGTCCTCAACATCGCCCTTGTCACCAAAGCACCTGCACACAAGAGCTCAGCATCAACCCTGAAGGCACGGAAGGAAGACAAAGACTGAAAAGGAAATAAAGACATACTGTGTGAACTTCCACGTGGGCGAGTTCGCTTCGCTATCGACCATCTTGGTGAGCAGCGCGGGCGGGGTCTGGAGGAGGGGTTGCGGTTAGAGATCGAGGGAGGCAAAGGTCAGAATCGATAGCTGTGGGAATGGCGGGGCCAAGGCGGAGGTGAGATTTGATCGGAGCCGGGAGCTTAGTGAAAGAAGCTCTTGACGCGGGCAAGGAGGCGTGAAGAAAGATAAGGGCTGCAAGCTTCAGCAGCACGCTTCTGGTCTTGCGGTGGGCGGATAGCTAAGGTAAAGCAAAGTGGTGAGTGAGTGAGTGGATGGGCGGTGATGTCGTTTTGAATATCGTCTTTTTGTCGGCGCCGCAGTGGGGTCCAGCAAGATATCGCCGCCGTGATCTAAAGGAACCGTCGGCCAAGAATATTTCTTGTTCGGGCGGCAGGGAGTGATGTCGGAGGTAGGACGGCGGTGGATGGATGGTGTTGAAAGGTTGGCAGGCGTCCAAGGCTGAAGAATGGTGGTAATGGTAATGGTAATGGGTGGTGGTGGAGGCAGAGTGGTTGGGTGTGGGCGTGGAAGTGGACGTGGACGTGGACAGCAGAAGGGGCAGAAGGAGCAGAAGTAACGGAGGGGCGGGCCAAAGAGATGAGGGAGGAGACAGTGAGTGGAGGGAGAGAGCACAGCACCCTGGAGTCTGTGCTGAGCTGTGCTGTGCTGTGCTGTGCTGCGCTGCGTTGCGTACTGCTGCGCTGGCGAGACAGTACTGTACTCGGCTTAGTAGGTACTAAGCTTGGGTACCTATGAATAACCCAGGCAAGTCAATGAATCTAGGTGCGAGGTAGTATGTTTAGGTATAATAAAGAACGTATTGTGTCTGGAGCCGAATAGATCGAGTCTCGAAAATTGTATATGAACAGCAAAATGTTACCGCAAACGTGCAGTGTACTAGTGCAGTCCTCTTGTAGTGAGCTATGATGAGGAAAGATCAAGGACGAGATGGGATGGGAAGTGACGCAGTAGGCAGCATAACCAAAAGGCCAAGCTGCTTTGCTTCTTGCTTTGATCCAATTCGGTTTTGGATTGGCCTGGCCTGGCCTGGCTTACCTAGACTTGGCTGCCACTGGATGGATGAGGTCAGATTATGGTGGACCCTATCGCCTTTGGGGTGATATTTTCAGGTTCCTCTCAACATCGCGTGCGGTTTTGTCACTTGGTAAACTACCTACCCAAGGTGGGCGTCTTCATGCAAGGCGCTCAGCAATTGCCTGGCCACTATGTACTACTTACCTAGTATGTGTGTTGCAGGCTGAGAGGTCCAACTTCTCAGAGCCGAGTATCTTGAGTACTTCTCTAGGTATTAGATCTAGTTAAGGGAAAGCTCTAGTGCTTCATTGCTACGATAGGCTTCTGTTGGCTTGAAGAATGATAAGCCCCGCCAGCGTACTAAAATCGATGATCTAACGCTGGAGGAGGGGCTAACGACTCCAAAAGTTCAGTCCATAAAGCTGAATATTCAATAATGATAGTCTCTTGAAAACATGCATGGACGAGGTCGGTAACGAGGCTCTGCTAACCGAATCAACAAGGGTGTGCAAGCCACACATACAACTCCTCCAATGCGAGATTACAGAGCATAGAATAGGGCATTCGATCGATGAGCTAGTACTTTGTGTATTTCCAAGACGTAAATCCAGTACTCAATGCAACCGCGGGGTACCCCTGGACATCACATCTTCAACAGCACTACCACGGGAGGAAGGTGAACAATCTTGTTCTGGTCTCGGCTACAACAAATATCATATCATCCATCGTCTGGGGTAGATAAGCAGGCTTCCGTATCGTTTCAGGGCTCATAACTTACAAGAGTCGTTTCAGTGTAAACCTCCTAGAAATAACTTTAGGAGGGGTATCGGGCATTAACCTATCTATCTCAGGCATCCGGTGCCAAGCTCCAGCCGATCGGCACCCGCTCATCCGTCCGGGGCCGAGTTGACATGTGCCCCTGGCCCAACTTCTTATATTTGACGCGAAAGCTTAACCACATTCTGGAGGTCTAAAGAGTATATTTTCAATTCAGGTCGATGATTTACTAGGTCTCGAATGGGCGACCCATCATAGGCCATTCATAAGGTTCACATCACTTGTCTGATACCTGCTTAAGCAAGGCCTATTTACACTTTCCATTTCAAGCACAAGATGAGTAAAGACTACGACCAACCCCAAACCTCACCTCAAGACAATGGGGGTTCTACAAACTCAAAAGGAAAGGCCAAAGATGCAAGCGCTGAAGACTCAGACTCATTCACCAACAAACTTCAGGCTTCTGGCAGACTGGTGCTCAACGCTTTTGGCACCGGACCAGATCTAAATGGTCAGTCACCTGCGGGAAAAGCCAGCTCAAACAGTATCAACAATGTCGGCAGTACATCGTCAAGTGCAGGAGAAGCATCATCACATAGATTGCGTTCAACGGTCCAGAGTGAAACATTGCGCTCCCGGATGAACATAGATAATGGAGCATCCGCACAAGCATTTGACGATTTCGTTACAGACGACTCTACGTTGGGAATTGAAGATACCAATCGATATCAAGAATCACAACCCCAAACTTACTATCTGCCGAATATGCAAAATGCTGTTAGTGAGCAGGAGAAGTTAGACGGTGCGGCCGTTGTCGACCTTCTCGATGGTCCATCTGGGGAGCTCGACGCCGTCCTGCTGGGAGCTGAGGACCCAAATGCAGAATATGAAGGGTTGACAACTGAAGCAGCGAACAAGCTACGAGAAGCTCTTTTCCCTACAAATTCGGTTTCTTCTGGCCCTCACTTGAACGATTTGCTCAACTTCAATCCCGATTTCCTTAGTCAGTCCGGAGCCGAGGCTGATTTTGAACGACAGCTCCACCTTGGAACAACGGATCCCAACGAAGCGAGAAGCAGTTGGCTCCAGCAATGGGGCAACGTACTCAATGGGTATGCCGACTATGTTTGGGGCGATCTGGAACCATTGATAGCTGAAGCCCGAAGAGAGGTTGAAGACTATAGAGCCCAAGGCTTTGAAGCTGCACCGGATACTAAGGCGCTGGATCGACTGAGACAGGTTCTTGCTCACGTACGAGGATTTTGATGGAGCCAAATTGGGAAAGGGCCCTCCCTCGATGTGCAATGATAAGATAACTCAGATCCTAAATCTGGAGTGTTGCCCAAGTATAACGAACTAATGTATATGCATATATGGAGTATTGCCATTGATCTAATTGGATTCAATTCTCTTCAGCTTATCCGTGATTGTGGTGGTTTCGATGTTGCTCAGCCAACAGAGCCAATGACATCACTTAACCTCAGCTCAATGCTTAGTCCAGGGACGTGTTGCCCACGGGAACAAGGTAACAACAGCCCAGGCTAGCAGGGTGGTCTGCTCTGAGTTTCTGCACAACCATGCAACATGCACTTAGACGTTATGGGACAAGGATTCAGTGGAGGACCCCACCGATCTTATTCGAGGTCCCCCAAGTCCCGGGCCAGGAGTCCTGGCAACTACCCAGGTTGAGTAGTCTAACAGCTAACTTACCAGGTAGGAAGAATAAACGAGAGGAAGGGAAAGTGTAAAAAAAAGGAAACGAACCTATTGGGACTTACTTTTACCAGTCCATCCAACCTCTGCCACTTACCTACGCTCCTCGCATGCTTAACGATCTGCAGTAGAACGTTCTAACGCCTCAACACATCCGCCCTACCTCCCCAGTGCCAGTGTGCGCAAGCCTCGTCCGAACAGCTGAACTACCCTCTGCTTGTTTCCTCACACAACTACTATGCTTGGTTATAGCAGCTTCTGGCTCGGCCTCGTCGTAGCTTCAACATCTGCTCAGAACATCCCAGAGGTACCAGCATTAGCGACGGCGACAGCGACAGCGACCGCGATCGCACCATATTATCCGGCATACATTCCCCCTGCCTCGGTCATCTTCAAACGAGACGACTCATGTCCCGCCAACACATTTCGATGCTCTGAGGAGCTTGGCGAGCGATTTCGCGACATCTGCTGCCAAAACGGCCAAACATGTGCCGTTGACGCAGATGATGAACCGGCGTGCTGTCCCTCAGGGTAAGTTTCTCTCTAGTGCTTTTTGTGTTGCGTTCAATGAACAATTGGTTGCTAATACCATACCCAGCGCGATATGTACAGGTACAGCCCCAGCCACGGCAACTGGTGAAGCAACAGCTTCAGCATCATACGTTCCGAACTCGTATTTTGCCTTCCCCTACGCCGCAACGACCTTTTCGAACGAAGCTGCTTGTACATCGGCTGTTGACGCTTGCGAAGAGAATTACGATCAATGTGTCAACTTCCTGGGAGATGGCGGTCAATATGGTGTTACCATTGTTGTGCCAGGCGGAGGGGGCACTACAGTTGAGGGTGGTGGACAGGCTCTAGGCTCCTCGTCAGCAACCGCAGTCTGTTCTAGTTTGAGCTCTCGTGCCTGCGGTAGCGTAAACGAAGATAAGTGCTCGGACTATGGAAACGATGCTTCGTCCTCTAACGCCCTTGGCTTGTGGCTCATGGGTCTCAGCGCAGGCGTTGCGATGCTCAACACTCTGGTGTAGCCTGCCGAGTATACGGCACCTCATGAATGCGCGCGATCCCTGCCAGCAGACAAGAAGCAACTTGACTACTAGCACAACTGGGCATAAGTTGCGATATGGCCTGCGCGCTGAAGGTATCGGGAAGCAACACATACATACCAGTCTGGATGCTCAATGATGATATTGACAATAACGAAGCCAGATGACTTCATCGACATTATGAAAGTCCCAAGTTCACATAGCTTGGGAATACGAAGCGTGCTTATTACGCTGTATATAGGACCTGACATTGAATGATTGGCGCTTTATAAGTTTGTCCAGTTTCAGATTCGTATATAGAAGAATGGAATAGATTTGGACGCAGAGAGCTGGGCTGTTACCAACAACACACTCTCGTTTGTCACAGCTCATTGCAACATGCAAGGTCTTCCCAAGAAATCATGCTCCTTTTTGTGACATAACTCACGGTACAGGCCACCGATATGAAAACATAAACAATAAATCTCACTTCCATAACACTACGAATGCATGTGTTGGCGGGTATCCATATATCTGAAGTAGTTCTGCAACAACTCCATGTTACCGGCTACGCATACACATCCCAGTTTAAATGAAGATAATCAAGATAACTCGCCATTTAGATAGCACGTGTCTGAAAATCTTGATTTGGTATTCTATTGTGAAATCGGTTTATTACGAACCCCACCACTCACCTAGGATCATACAATTATTGCTCACTCAACACTGTTAAAATAGAATAGGACCAAGTATCAACTGTAGCCCCCTTTCCATACTTGATTGCAGGCCCACTGCAACGATAAGATATTGCCCTTAACTGCAACTATCTCAATCATCTGGCGAAAGTATGGCTTCCAATGTATCCACGGCAGAATTTCTAACACCAACCGACTCCTCGTTCCATTCGTGCCCATCTTGCCCATCAAAGGTCTGACCCAGAAACAATCTTGCAGTCATCTCTGCTTTCTCCAGTCGTGTTTCCTCTTGCTGAGATAGGCGAGCACAAACCGCAGTCAAGTCTTCGTTTCGAGCAAGAAGTTGAGAGATGTTCTCGGCGCGCTCGACAACAACACTCGGTACTCCATTCAAAGCTGCACACCTGCCTCCGAAACTCGATGTACTGTGGCCATACTCGAGGCTGAAGAGGTATGTGACTTGCTCGTCTATAAGAGGTGCTTCCCAGTCCAGTCTAACATCCATGTGTGCAATGCGTAGGCCGCCATGATGTTCCAAATACATACCCTCAAAGATTTCGTGAAAGTGCGTGGCAGCAAGTAGCCGAGGACAGTCGCGCCCAAGTGACAAATACTGATCCAATAATGCAGCCAGTAGCCCGGCACCGTCGTCACCATTAGTTCCTTTACCGAATTCGTCTATCAAGATGAGACTTCTCGGTGTAGAGGATTTTGTGGACAAGGCAGCTTGCCTCATATCTCTAGCAAACGCACTCTCGCCGCCAGACATGCTTTCTCGAGGTGAAATACAGGTGAGAATACAGTCTGTCAGGCCAACAATTGCCTGGGTTGCTGGTACAAAACTGCCTATATGAGCGAGATAAACAATTATTGCTGTTTGTTTCAAATACACACTCTTGCCTGAGTGGTTTGGTCCTGTAAGAATTAAAGCCTGGGACGAGTCATCGTCCAGTTGGGCTGTGTGTAAGGATCCCGAAAAGAGATGACAAGAGTTCGGGACAAACGCCGGCACCACAAGCTCCTGTAAAGGATGGCGACCTTCTTCGATACGAATGATGCTTGATTCCACAACTTGGGGTGCACGCCAGTTGTACTTCTCAGCACCAAGTGCAAGGGCCAGAACTGCATCAAACTCACCACACACATCCGAGGCTGAAAGTAAGGGCTCTTCATGCTCCAAGATTTTGCTGGCAAGCCCGTGAATGATTTCCACCTCTCGATCTATAGTCCATTAGTTGAGTTCAGAAAGTTTTAAACTTCGTAACTCACCCCCAATCTGGCAGTACATGTCTCCATATTCTTTGTCCAGCTCCCTCATGTAGCTGTTTTTGTAACAAACCGCACCATCCGCAATGAATAGCTTTTCCCATGTACCGCTAGCTGTACCTTCTCCTTCATATTGCCCATTTCCAGTCGACGAATTGGGTTCCACAACTGTGAGAAATCCGATCTGGGGTAGAAAGATGCATGATCGAACATACTTGCGAGCCCACTCTGGTAATTCTCGATTGATATGGTTCACAACCTCTGTCAGAAAGCTATCCATGCCGTCATACCGTCTCTTGAGTTCGTCAAGTTGTGGATCGATTCCAGCTTTCACTGACGATCGATGGCGTGCTTTGGATTGGTCAAAATCGATTGTTTTGTTAATCATTTCTCCAACAGTCACTAGACTTGCAGGCTTGAGGCTTGAGACAAGCTATACCAACACTCTCAGCTTATACTCTCACAAAATAGTAAACATAAGAGCCACTCACCCTTTCGAAAAGAACTACCCCAGCACCGCCGTTGAGTAGGGTCATCATCTCTCTCAATGTAAGAGCATGTGTGGTGAACTTCTGAATAGTTGACCATACGCCTCTATCAAAAGATTGTCCAGCCGATGGAAATTCGATACCCTTTCTTAGCTGTGCGAAGGTTGTGCGCATGTTTCGGATTTTACGTAAAGTCGAAGCCAATTGTGGAAGTTTGTCAATGTTGTCGGGCTGAAGCAATATTGCAATGGTCCTCTGCCGCTCCGAAATGACATTCAGATCCAACAGTGGCCGGAGGAAGATTTGACGTAACTGCACACGACCTTGAGGTGTACAGGCGAGATTATGGAAAAGTCCATAAACTGAGAGACTTTCTTTTGCATTATTTTTGTTCGCATCCGATCCCCACACTTGACTGTTGGGGTGCAATTCAGTCTGAAGAATCTGGAGCGATAGGAGAGCATCCGTACTGACATACATGTAAGCCGAAAGGGAAAACATGCGGATATACGCTACACGATAGAGCATTCCAGCTACCTGTCCATCTGGAAGAAAACCAGCAGATCTGCGACGAAGCAGATCACCCAACAAGGCTCCAGCACATCCCAACTAATGGAGATCAGCATTACCATGTCGATTTCAATTGTTCTAATGATCCGCACTTACCGAGGTCGTGCTATTCATGTTTATGCATCCTCCGTAACGAAGTGATCGGAACAGACGAGACTCTCGCTGCGAGAGCCCCAGTATCGTTTCTTCATTTGCGTCATCGTCAACACCCGTGGAGAATATGATACCAGTTGGTGATAGTGCATGAGAGTCGAGACTGACAAGCCTTTCATGCGCCGTCTCAATTGAGAACTCGGACGATTGCAAACCCCTGAAAATGACACCTCCTGAGACATCTTCCAAATATGTTTCTTAGCCGTTGTGCTTAACAGGGTACGTAACTCCAAGCTCACTCACCTTCTGGAGTTGCAAGCTTCTCAAGATGGTTCCGAAAGCTCGCAGGCGCTCTGGCAGATACGAGAAGGCTATTTGGTTGAACATGGATGAGGAACTGCTCGGCAATATCCATGGAAGCTGAGGCAATGTCCTCCGAAACATAGAGAATGCCATCTGTAGTTGAGAAGTATGCGCACCCAATGGTGGAATTGTCTTTCATATCAATGGCCATGACAACTTCGTGCAGTACTGGCTCACTGCTGCTTCGATTACTGGTGTTGCTGTTATCGACGATGGACAGTTCACGTGAATCTGAGTTATCAGGTGCTTGGCTGCGAGATGCAGGACTCGTGCGGTTTGAGGATGACAGCCGTGAAGAGGGTCTTGCCGTGTGTCTGCTTGCAGCTGAAGGTCTTGATTGTGTCTGTTGTCTTGCTGAACTAGCTCTTGAAGATGATATGATGCTGCTCCCTCGGGTAGAAGTGTTTCCTTGCCGAGCTCTACCCCCTCGACCACGACGATATGAACTGGAAGCACTGGAGCCTGATGTTCTAGGCATTTTGGCTTCACACGGTTGTAAGTGGCTTGCGACTCAGCTGACTGGAATAGGGTGCCAGGAGAAAGGGATACCTAAGCCATTGCCATCATATCAAGAGAGGAGGGGCGTCAGTACTTGCCTTCCTTAGGTATCCAGATGGCAGGTACGTTAGGGTGAAATAATAAGCGCTTTCCCTCCCCTTAGTCTTGTCGGAGGTTTTCCTCAGGTATAAATCCCCCCTCCTCCTCTTTGTTGTCGCAGTCGGAGTGGGAAGGAACGAAACAAATACTGGCAGGAACTCATTTTGGGCTTTCTTTGTCAACCGAGACACCACTCAACAGATGGAAGTCTTGTGAGCTTAGGTGCACTTTACAGGGATCTGCAACTTCAAGGCAGTTGTCGTTTTGTGAATCGTAAGCAGTAGGGCGCAATAATCAGCTTTATTCGCTCTTACAGATATCATCCATCTCGGCATATCTATGATTTGTACAAAGTCTCCTCTGAGTGGCCCAACGAGATATCAGCGACAATTCCGGGGAGTTTCAAGAAAAAGGCTGTGGAATCGTGAAACGAACGAGGCTTCAGTTGCTTGTTGTGCCAGCATCCATGTCATCTTCATTATTTCTCTGCTCCCTTGACCCAGTTGGTGAATTCACGTCGCTCCTTGCGAATATCGATAAACCCAGGTCGCGTCTCGAGAGCACTAAAAGGGTTCCCGCGGTAATCCTTTTCCACCTCACCGCTCCCTGTCCTGAAGCCAGCTTCTCCTTCGCGCTCAATCTTTCCGGCCCATTCGTGCCACTTGATGGGCCGAAGCTTGGGAGTTCCCATAACCAGACCCAGCACAACCACCAAGGTCGCTACCAACGCCTCAATAGATATATCGATCGGAAGGGAGTGTGTCGCAAGTGGCTGCGGCTGGCCATGATGCACTGCCGTTGAGGAGATGACTGAGTGTTCCTGTGCAGAGTAACACCTGCAATCATTGTCAGCTAATTGTTGCTAGGACTTAGCAACCCCGAACTTACGCGTGCGCTAGAAGCACGAGGCCAGTGACGGTCACTGTTTTGGAAATCCAGGTCATATTGCGTTGCAGTTGGGGTGACTTGTAACTGTGTTGAGGTTGGACGTTTTGGGGACAAGTCGCAGCTTTGAGCTGTGATGACATCCATTGGATACGGAGACTGATGACTAATCTCATCATCACTCTCCACCACATTCACATACAGCGAGTATAACTTCACGACTACCTAATAACATATCGATCCCTTGCATTTGGTTTAGACACTCAAATTGAATAGAATTTTGATGGCATTCCAACATCTTTTCATGTACCCTTTCTAAAATACAACCGATAGGAAAACCCCAGTCTAAACCAACCCGCTCGATCCAGTGTATGATGCCAAAAACCGCCCGCCCAATAAGTTACCCAAGGAAATATGTTACAAAGCTACACCCCAACACCGTTTACTGAAGACCCTGTTCGGTTTGCGTATACCAGTCTTCAAAGTGGCCTGGCTCGTCCACAACTTCGATTTTCCAGTCATCCTTATTACCTTTGAGGTACGCGTCCTGCGCTGTGGTATCTTCGTAACCACTCATGACTGGCATCAAGTCGTGGCCGCTTCCTATGTGAGTAGTCCAACTCTCTTGTCCAAAAGGAACGCTTGCAGGAAGCCCATCATACATATCATAAGGACTAGTTCCGAACATGGAAGGGGCCGCATTGTCGAAGTTTGGTCCCAGAGGTCCATAGTAGTTGTTGGGGAATTCATCTAGCCCATGTACCATATATTCGAAGTCCGCGGGAGAAGGCGTTCTGCTAGCAATACCTTCGTTGATGTTAAGGCCACTGTACTGCCGCATGCTCATATCATAAGGGTTGGGCGACATCTGTTCGTAAGGGGAGGCCTGAGATCGTCCCGGGGGTGGGTATGCATGCATGTGATGGTAAGGTGCCAAGGATGCGTCGCCCATTGCATTGCCAGGAGAGCCATAGACGTTACAAGGAGCTTCGCTGAGTCGTGTGGTACGACGATATCTGGACTTGCGCACTGCACTTGAAAGTCCGCGTCCAGCGTTCCACTCCGAGTCGTTGTCCGGATACTCCTCGTCCCCATCTCCCTCACGTTGGACCTTTCGTGGTTTTGAGGGTGTAAACTTATATCCAGGATGTGCCTGTTGATGGTTTACACGCTCAGTTCTCGCCCACTGATCGAAAGCCTCTTTGATGTGTACTGGTTCCAAAACCCACCCTGCACCACAGATCTTTGAGACATTCTGATGGTTGTTCTGAGCACATTTTGTCTTGGCAACTTCCTGGTATGCCTTCCGGTAGAGCATAAAAGCATTCATTGGCCGTTTAATCTGGCCAGCTTTCTTGTTGAGCGAAGTTTCAGCTAGTCTGTCTTGTGTGGACCGTTGAACAAAAGTTTGGATATCAGCAACATGAATATCGGGGAAGTCTTTGGCTGCTTCGGAAAGAGGCTTTGAGAGCATGCTGGATGCGTTCTTGGTTTTCTCGGCGCGGCTTCTTTTCTGAACTCGACCACTCCTTACTGCCGGTGACTTGGTTGCGAGCGACTTCTTAGCAATACTAAGTCCGCTGCGAGTGGTAATCGCATCGCTGGTCTGGCAGGGTGCTGGAGGTGATGCCTCGGGTGTGTATGGGAGGTGAGTCTACTGGGTCAGCTTGACACTCGCACTATGCTACTGACACTACTCACATTGTAGCCAACCTCATCTGGCAAAGGTCCGTAAGGATTGCTGGTAATGCCTAGACCTCCAGTGTAACTGGCCTGCTATCGTTCATCATCAGTATTGGGTATGGGTGATGAGAGCTTGCTGCACTTACAAACGAGACATCACTTCTTTGAGAATAGACGGTTGAGGGTTCGTGTACTGAAGAGTCGTCCTCACGAACCGGCGTAGAGTATCGTGTCGGATAGTGGTAACTGACAAAACTTTGTTCTGGGCTCATGGAGCCTTGCGGGTGTAATGTGTGTGAGTCCATAACAGCCACTGGTTGTTGAGAGAAACCGTCAGAAGACGACGGTGGTGTTGGAAGTACCCGCTGTTGCATGTCGCAAGACTTCCACAGCTCTCTGATATTGACCTTGGTTAGAGGTGAAGTAGAGACAGTAGCCGTGAGATGCTGAGCTATTGACCAACAGAGAGGATGAGACAAGACAGCTGAACTTTTCCAAAAACACAATGTAGATGAGGGAATGACTATGATATTTTGATAGTAGCTATGTTGATCTTGTGCGGTCGATGATAGCTTGTTCGTCTTTGTCAAGTTCCTTTGAGCTGTCCTATGGTTTTGTATCTGCATCTCATACCTAGCCCAGGAACGTTCTGATACCCTAGACATGTCTACAGCGCCAGGACCATGCCCACAAATAGACAAGCAACGTCCTGGTGCTCATGGCCTCAAAGAGACCGGAGCAGACGACTGCCTTCCCTTGGAAACAGACCGCAATGCGGACCGTTGCCAATGGAGCAGACCTCTCCAAGCTGCATTTACATGTGTCGTTGGCCGGCTCTTCCACTGTCCAACCATCCACCACACAGCGCAAGGGCCATATCAAAGAAGCACGGTTGCAAAATAAACCCTATAGGTTTAAGAGATGGCTCGCTTGGCGTCAAGCCGCAATCCGTTCAATAGAAACAGTATGTCATGCTTATGATTGTGCTTCTCTGCGCCGCCTTATTTGCATGCCGCTAGTCCAGCCATGGCGCATTCCTTTGACATACGCATCCGACCCCACTCTCTGTCATCTGTCATCCCAACTTCAGACGCTGTTTAAAGTTGTTTGATCAAACCCTCTGATGTTGTTTATTATCCACTTCCCCTGATTATGACCCAAGGCGCCTTGCCTTGTCAGTGCGGTACTCTAATTTCTCCTGTATGATACATCGCTATTCCGTTCCGTTCCTCTTGGTCGTCCTGTCTTATCTCATTTTTTGCCAGGCTTGTTGAATGAATGTGGAGACTGCATCATGTTTGCTTCAAGTGCCGGATAGCTGGGACCATGCGGCCGCTCATAGTTCTGATGGCATGTCCGTTTGATGTGTCGCGTTAACCGAATAACTGACCAACCAGATAGTTCATACATGCCCAGCCTGATCTATCCCTGTCTCCAGCCTAATCTGTTGGTTCTGTTTTGGCAGATCGTCTCCGCCGTTTGGACTGTTCTGTCCTGGCGTAGAAAAGAGAACAGAAACATGCCTCTTTTCGAAGCTTTGGCCATTTGTTCCTGGCCATCATGTTGACATGGCCTACCATTGTAGACGCCCTATTTCCGGTTTAGGTTCGGACATTCGCGTCTCGCGTTGCTGCAGTGCTCTCAACCACGGTCCTGTTGGTTGCTCACTTGCCTATTTTGATTCGAGAGGCGACTATAGAAACCCTACAGATGAGGTAAAGTGTTATTTTTGATGTGCGTGGGCCATCGTCCTGTTTAAGATCGCATGACATGTGGTTGCTGGGAATACCATGAATCTCTCCAATAGAACCAAATGCTCGATCTTTTCTTGTTAATGCTCATCTGGCATTGGCTGTTCTTGTGTTGTCAGATGGCTAGCCGAAAAGTCCCATGTTATATCTGAACGGGGTTTGGAGAACTTCTTGGCCAGCTGTGGCGTTCGCCTAGACCTGGGCTCTTACAAAGCCCGGTGCTAGAAGTCCTCATCGGTTTTCGAACGGCTTAGGTGGGTCTGACGGTTTGACTGGCGGTGTCAAAATCTGATGCTGGGGAGACGGTGATAGTGCCACTGGGGGTAATATTGGAGTGGCCACCTTGAATCTGCTTGAGCTGGCCGAGTCGTTGGGACGAGGTGGTGAATGTTTGGTTGGCGAAAGCCCGGCAATGGAAGGTAGTGTGCCGTTTTGCTCATGAGCTGCGCGATAGATTTCGCGACTGATCTTAGGAGTGCTCAGCGCGGACTCAATTGCCCTGTCCCCTTGAAAACTGTCAATGCCTTTAGAAGGGCTGGGTGTTCGGAAAGACGTCATTGGAGTTGTCATGGCCGCATTGCCTGATGGACTGCCCTGGATACTAGCGTCCAACTTGACAGGTGCCGGGATCACCGGCGTCCTTTTTGGTGTGCCAAACATACTCTTGCTCGGTCCTAAACGGACATCGGTTGAAGTATTGGCAAGACCAGCGCCATTGAAACTAGTACCAGGGGTGGAGATCAACGGGGTCGAACTCTGTTCCGTGTTGTCGTTGTATGTTCTGTGGCTTCCATGTCCATTTCCATTAGCCTTTTGAGCCTCCACTCCATTATCAGGCTGCTCATCGTGACTAGAAGATCGAGATGGCTCAGTCTGTGCACCTGAACTGGCAGGACGGTTGAGTTTCAGCTTGATAGTTGGCCTGGGGCGCTTCGCTTCTTGATCGCGCCGGATGCAAGAAGTACAGATGTAGTGGAATTCCGGTTGATCGGCAGCTTCTTCGCTCAGTCCCACACATTTGCTGTGCTGCCAGATATTGCATCTCTCACAAGCTACGCTGTGAGCTCCATCATCAACTTGTCCATAGAGACCGCATGTGCAGTCAAAGATCCAGTCCTCTTCTTCGTCCTCGAGCTCCCTCAGAGCCAGTTTGTTTCTCTCGATTTCTACTTGAAGACGCCGTTCGGACACTCGTCCGCTACCATTCGACACGTTCTTGCTGTCTTCAGAGAGTTGCGCAAGTTCTTCCTCATGCTGAATACGTCGTGCCTCGCGTTCTCGTAATCGTTGTTCCCGGGAGATCAATCTTTTATCACGCTCATGCTCCATTTTCGCTTGTGCCAGCTCTTCTCGCCGTTTGTTCTTTTCGCCTTCTCGTTTGTGACGTTCATCTTCGCGAATTTGTTCCTCGTGCTTCTGTTGTTCGACTTTCCCAGCAATCCGGCTTGATCGTTTTGCATTTGCCATCTTGGCGGCGTTCGCTAATTCGCGCTCTCGCTGCAACTCTTTGCGCTGTCGAGATTGTTCTTGCTTTTCCAAGATTGGAACGAGGTGCTCTTCTAGTTGTTCTCGTAGAATTTTTTCGTTCTCGTCGCGTGTCTTCCGAAAGCTTTCCACAAGAGATCTTACATCGTCTAGAGTTACGGCAAGACATTCCCATGCCATTCCACCAAAATCATTGTTTTCGTCAGGCACACTGTCCTTCACGTCTTGGTCTGTTTCGGCCAGTTCTTCTTCAGCATGTAAGGCAGAGCGGCGTCGTCTACTGGAGCGTCGATTTCCGCAGGATGTCCTCGATTTCTTGGGCTTGGTTGGTCTTGTAGCTACTGCCGGTTCTGTAAGGCGATATACACGGTTATCATCAAGTACGAAATAAGTCCGATCGTCTGCATCCCATCCATACGGTTCTATTCGCTAATGAGCTGTTAGTCAACGGTCATCATGTTCTCCTGTTGCTAGCAGTACTTGCCCAACTTGTTTGCTCAACATCCCTTTGCTCTTCCATCTTGTCTCGAATGCGCTCAGGGTGAAGCATGACCCATTGGGTTAATTGTTGCATAACTCTGATCTAAAAAAGCATCAAATGTTAGTTTTCGGTGGCTAGACATAAACCCAAAGAAATATTGGCGCATACTTTTGTAAACACATCAAAGTCATTGAAGCTAAGAGGTATTTCCCCAGAGCCGAAAGGATTGTAATTTGGTGACTTGTTGACGAATTGCTTCCGCGCTTGGTCATCGAAAATTTCGTGCCTTGGGATATCTATTAGTCGAGAACTTTATCTGTCGATTCGTAGAAACGTACGTTAAACCTCTATGCGACGAAACGAGTTTGAGGAGAGCCAGGGCGATATCTGCCAGGATGTTTGAGTTCGGTTTTAGACATTCTGCTTCAATCTCCTACAGAGTTTGTGTGAGAACCTGTGCATTCAGATAGAGAAATCAGTGTTGTTCGGTAATCATACCTCGACATCGATTGCCTCATCGATCTTCGCAGCTTTGCCAAATATATAAATCCATTGGCAGAGGTTCGCAAATTGCCACATATTTCGGATACGGTATTGCATAGAATGTCCATTTTCGCCATCGTCGCCATCGATGGCAGCAAGCAAGCGCTTGCGTGACGGCATGGTTGAAATTGATGATGTCGATGGAAGGTTAATAGTCAGTCGCGTCACAATCGTCAGAAGCGTGTCAAGGCGTTTCAAGGTCGCGAAAAGCTGCAGTGTGGCGTAGCCAGCCACACCACATGCCAGCAGCTTACGACCTGCACTTTCTAGGGGTTGGAACTCCCCACAGTGTAGCAGGACTTGGTCTTAAAATAGCACCTAGCTTTTTACTGCACCAAAACCATACGGGGTGGTGTATATACAGTGTGTAAAAAGGCCCTCTGTTACACCCAGGGACCTAAGGTACGGTATCTTACGCAGGACTCCCAATTGGGATGCAGGAACTGGCTACCTCTTTACTTGCCGAATATCTACAAACCACAATTGACTCTCTTCCGTCACTTCTGAAGCATTTACGATGCTTTATGTTAGTGAAACTACCAACACACCTCGTTTTCCTTAACGTCGGGCCCCTTCGGCGATCATCAGTCCTTCCCTCGTTGGTCGATGTCTTCGAACTCTTGGGATCAAGACGAGCGCCCTGCGCGGCGCCAGTCTATCCCGCTACAGAATCTCGATGGATCGCATCTTGATAACCACCAGGCCCAGGCCGGGCTGTCACGCCAGCAGCCGAGCTCAGACTCGTCCAGCGATGTTCCTCAAATGTCCGCCAACCTTCCTGGTATCTCGACATATTGGGACCAGCCCTATGATCATTTCAACGACGATATTGGTCCAGGATCGCCAATAGATCCGATGGCTTTGCAAGCCGCTTTACCTCCGGGTATGGACTATCATGAAACAAGTCCACCACTGCCCTCTACGCCAGTCCGAACATACGATCCTCCTGCCCCATATGTCGAAGATGCGCCGAGTACCGACTACGCCGAATCCGATAGAGTTCCGTTGACATCTGGCGCCGAGCCTATTTCTGGTTCCTTATCCGCCAGCAATCTGGATGATCGGAACCGAGATAGCTTTCAGACGGTATCAAGTGTAGAGAATAGTCCTTCGCGCGGCCGCAATACAAGGAGTCTTGGTGAAGACCTAAGAGCTAGCTATGGATCTACAAGAAATCGCAACTTTGGTGCCTCGCTCACCCCAAACGAATACAGGAGGTCAAGGTCACCTTCAACGTCGGGCGCTCTGTCACGCGCGGGATCAATTGTACGGGCGATGTCACAGCGTGTCGTCAATATCAGCGGAGAAACCGAAATCATTGATCACCGAGCCTCAAGGCACCGTTCACGCTCACCTAGCAGACACGACCAAGATAGGAACCGAGACACCGTGAACTCAATGTTTGCCGATACCTCATATCAACCACAACTTGTTCGTTCATCAAGTGAGAAGTCCGCAGAACCTCGCTTCAACGTGACTGAAGCGGAACCAGATTTACATAGGCCGCCTTTACCAAACCCTCTCAAGGGGAAATCATTGGGAATATTCTCTCCGAACAATCCTCTAAGACTGCGCCTTTGCGACCTTCTGGTCAACCCATATACGGAACCTTTTCTCCTTCTGCTGATTGTCCTGCAGGCTGTTCTTCTAGCCGTTGAGTCTGCTCCGAATGTGTTTGAGAAAGGGCGCCCGGAACGATGGGGCAAAAATCCTATCGATTGGGCCATGCTTGCACTCTTCATCATCTTTACTCTGGAGATCATCTCTCGTATCATTGTTTCTGGCTTTGTGTTGAACGCGGCAGAATACAGTACCATCGATCGCAAAAAGGGAATTCGAGTAGCAATTGCGGACCAGTATCGGTCCATCTTCCAGCCTGAGCGGATGAAATCAGTGAAGAAGACATCACAATACCGGCCAGAACCGTCCGCTATCTCCCGATCTTTTACAACCTTCATGCAGGGTCAACAGGCATTGCCGCAAACTTTGGAAGAACACCAGAGGTTTCAGCTTGCTCGCCGAGCATTTCTACGTCATTCTTTTAATCGGTTCGATTTTGTTGCTGTCGTCTCGTATTGGATTACTTTCTGCCTAAGTATATCCGGACTCGAGACTGAACATGATCTCTACGCATTTCGGATGTTGAGCTGTCTACGAATCTTGAGGTTACTAGCTCTTACCAATGGTACAGCAGTAAGTAAATTGTTCTTCTTTGGCTTGACGGACTGCTCAAACTTACAAATTCTTAGATCATTCTCAGGAGTCTGAAGAAAGCAACACCGTTGCTTGTACGTGTCGCATTTTTGATCACATTCTTTTGGTTACTCTTCGCCATTATTGGCGTACAGAGTTTCAAAGCCAGTTTGAGTCGGCAGTGTGTTTGGCTTGATCCTCTTCAACCAACGGACCTTGATGCGTCTTACACAAACGAGGACGCTTTCTGTGGCGGTCACTTGAATAATTCGACGGGTGAGATCATGCCATGGCTCAAATTCAACGGTTCGAAGTCTTTGACAGACCTTATGAATGGAACCAACGAAGGGAAGGGGTCCATCTGCCCTCGAGGTTCCATCTGTCTTCAACAATCCAACCCGAATAACGGGACAGTCAACTTTGACAACATTTTCAACTCATTGGAACTCGTCTTTGTCATCATGAGCGCCAACACATTCTCCGATATTATGTATAAAACCATGGGCTCGGATTATTTCCAGGCCGCCCTCTTTTTCGGTGCCGGTATCATGATCATGATGCTTTGGCTTACGAACTTGTTGATCGCTGTCATTACTTCATCCTTCCAAGTCATTCGCGAAGAAAGCAAGGGCAGTGCGTTCACAGTGAGTCAAGAATTGCCTGTGCAAGCTCGCTCTGACGAGAGGCTTCGTCGCACATCCTCTCTACAACGTATACACCACAAAACCAGGGCATTCTGGATTCTTGTCATCACTTTCGGGTTGATATGTCAGGCTTGCCGCAGTGCAAGGATGTCAAAAAACAGAGAACTCATCATCAACACCGCAGAAGTTATCGTTACAATTCTTCTTGATATTGAGATGATCATTCGAATTACGACCGACTGGAATAATTTCCATAGGAGCTGGCGTAATCTGTTCGATCTTGGGCTTGCAATTATCACTTCCGTCATATTAATTCCCCCTATTCGCCACACCCGAGCCTATTTGTGGTTGACGGTCTTTCAGATTCTGAGAGTCTACCGTATTGTACTAGCAATACCTGTGACCCGAGAGCTTATTCTGCTTGTTTTGGGCAATGCGGCTGGTATTGGCAATCTCATGTTCTTTGTGTTTCTCATGACATTTCTTGTCGCAATCTTTGCTGCACAATTATTCAGGGGTGAGATCCCCCTATATAACGACGGTGACCTCAACCGCATTTCGTTCTACACCATTTACAACTCTTTCCTGGGCATGTACCAAGTCTTGACAAGTGAGAATTGGACGGACATCCTTTATACCGTCACTTCATACACCAGACATAAGAATACTTCATGGATCGGGGCTATTCTACTCATTGGCTGGTTTATTGTGGCCTTCTTTATCTTGGTCAACATGTTCATTGCTGTCATTCAGGAGAACTTCGATGTGTCTGAAGACGAGAAGCGTCTTCAGCAGGTAAAGGCCTTTCTCCAGAGGCGAGACCTTGGCACATCATCCAGCAACCTAGCTCTATCAACTATCTTTGGATTCTCAAAACACCGCAACAAAGATCCCCTCGACTATGGGCCGGCAACAGTTGAGATGCTTCTTAAAGACGCCGTGGTCCGTGAGTTCTTGGACGATCAAATGAACCCCAAGCCTGAAGAAGACCGGCTACATCATGCACCTATGAGGAGCGCAACTACATTGCTAGGAGGCGAAATCAAACCAGGGCGTCTCTCAGCTGCCTGGGGAAGGGTCAAGGGGTGGTTTAGTGACAGGGAACCTAACCCATTTTACTCAAGCCTGCGATTTGATGGTGCGAACGACACCTCAGACCCTCGACAGATGGCAGAACAGGCTATGTCTGCTACAATGACTCGAAAAAGAGCCCAGCGGGAGTATCTTACTAAGTATCCCAAATACAACAACTCGTTGTACATTTTTTCACCAAACAATAGTCTACGCCGGCTTTGCCAGCGAGTTGTTGGACCATCTCGTGGCATCGAGCGCATCGACGGCGTTATACCCGACACCCTTCTTTGGTACTCTTTTACGATATTTATTTACGCCGCAATTGTGGCCATGGTCGTCCTTGCATGTGTTACCACTCCTCTTTATCAGAAGGAGTATCAGGAACAGCATCAGTTCAGTTTTAGGAATTGGTACATTTGGACCGACATGGCCTTTGCAATCGTTTTCACTCTCGAAGCTGGGATTAAGATCATTGCGGACGGGTTATTATGGACCCCAAATGCATACCTGCGTAGTTCTTGGGGATTCATGGACTCTGTTGTCCTCATAACTCTTTGGATCAATGTTGTTACGCTACTCATCAACGACGGTGCTATTTCTCGAGCAATTGGCGCATTCAAGGCTCTCCGTGCACTGCGTTTGTTGAATGTTAGTAACAGTGCTCGAAACACTTTCCACGATCTCATTATTGTTGGTTGGTGGAAAATTCTGGGTGTGAGTTGCCATTCTTCCTTGGGCAAGCATGTGCGCTGCTAACTAATTCACTAGGCCGCGTTCGTTTCGATGTCTTTGCTTATCCCGTTTGCCATTTATGGACTCAACCTATTCAATGGCTTACTATTGGCTTGTAACGATGGTGGCGATGGCATCCAAACCATGGATAACTGCTATGGCGAGTTTGAGAGCACGCCATTCAGTGATGACTGGCCGATGCTTGCCCCTCGTGTCGCTGCGAACCCCTTCTTCAACTTTGACGATTTTGGTGCATCCTTGTTCATTCTTTTCCAGATTGTCAGTCAGGAGGGATGGACGGACGTGTCCTTTACCGTTCAAGCCATAACAGGTCGGATGAAGCAGCCTGAGGACCTAGCCTCAGAGGGGAATGCTGTCTTTCTCGTCGTTTTCAATCTCCTGGCCACCATCTTCGTTCTTACGCTGTTCATCTCTGTCTTCATGCGTAACTACACGGAACAGACAGGTGTCGCTTATCTGACAGCGGAGCAGCGATCATGGCTGGAACTACGAAAGATTCTTCGGCAAATTTCGCCATCGAAGAATTCGTATGACAACTCTGAGCAGAGCTGGAAGAAGTGGTGCCATAAGAGAGCCATCGAGAAGAAGGGCAAGTGGTACCAGACAATTACTATCATATTAGTATTGCACCTCATTGTGCTTGTCTCAGAGTTCGCTGGTGAACCATGGTGGTGGACAAGATACCGCGACGTCGTCTTCTTTGTCTTCATCGTTGCATACACGGTCAACATCGTCATTCGTATCGTTGGTTTGGGCTGGGTCCGTTTCCGACGAAGCTCCTGGGACTTATACTCACTGTTTATCGTCTTTGGTGCGTTTGTGTCAACTTTTGCACTTTTGGTTTCGAAAACCGAGGTCGAAGCCTACGTCCAGCTGCACAAGGTATTCCTGGTAGCTATTGTCTTGCTACTCATTCCCCGCAACGACGCATTGGACCAGCTTTTCAAGACCGCTGCAGCCAGTCTGACAGTCATTGGTAACTTGCTTGCAACCTGGCTGGTGTTTTTCCTTGTTTTCGCCATTGCCATGACCCAAGCCTTCAGCTTGACACGATTTGGCGAGGAGACGGCGGAAAATATCAATTTTAGGACTGTGCCTAAAGCCCTGATTCTTTTATTCAGAATGAGTTTGGGCGAGGGATGGAACGCAGTGATGGAAGACTACGCCAGCATTGAGCCGCCACTGTGTGTCGACGAATCCAGGTTCTTCGACAGTGATTGTGGCAGTGAATCATGGGCAAGGATTCTCTTCATTGCATGGAATATTGTCAGCATGTACATCTTCGTGAATCTGTTTGTGTCACTTATCTATGAAAGCTTCAGTTATGTCTTTCAACGATCGAGTGGCATGGCTGTTGTGGACCGAGATGAGATTCGAAGGTTCAAGGAAGCTTGGCGCAGCGTGGACCCGGCAGGTACCGGATATATCACGAAAGAGGCCTTTCCTCGTCTACTTGGCGAGCTGTCTGGTGTCTTTCAAATGCGTATCTACGACCCAGAGGACAGTGTACACTCGATTTTGGAGGATATCAGAGACGATGTGAAAATGACACATCATGCTTCTATTGCAACAACCAGTGGGTTTAGTGGCATCGACTTGGATAAACTCAACGCGCGACTGAGGATGATCGACGGTGAAAAGGTCCGTAACCAGCGTCGGCGGTACAACACCTTTTACGAGGAGGTCTTGGTGTCTGCAGACCCTGATAGGGGCATATCTTTCACAAGTGTGTTGATGATTTTGGCTCACTACAATATCATCAGTGACAACAAGAGCTTGAGGTGAGTCACGATAAATTTCTCCTCTCGCACCTATACTGACATCAACCGTGTAGACTCGAAGAATTCTTGAGACGTCGAGCACGCCTTCAGCGAGTAGACGATCAAGTCCGACGTGGCGTGGTACTAGGCTTTTTCGACACATTGTAGGCTAACAAACTAAGTCTTTCTCATGATGCAGTTGGCTAACATGGAAACAGATATTATTCAAGACAATTCAAGAAGCACATGTTGCGCAAACACTCGGCACGCATGACTGCAGTTCCACAACTGAACATCCCAGAGATTCTAGTTGAGAATGATCTCAGTGATGATGAAACTGGTGGAGCAGGACCGAAATCTCCCTTTTCACCAGCGTCGCGTCCGTCAAGTGTTGACGCGGGCGAGCCACGAAACTGGCTGGGATCGGTTGATCTCTCGTTACACGACACATCGTGGAGCCATCCCCTCAGCTTCCCTAGAGCTGCGCCTCCATCACCCACGACACCTGCTCAGCCATTGGCCTTTAGCTTTGAGATTGAGGATGACGATCCCCAGGAGCAACAACAGCAGCTGACTACGCAAGCGAGAATATCAGTACCTACGGGGCGTGACAGTAATCACTTAGATCCTACTAGCCCCGTTCAAGTACGAGGGATGCTGGACGATTCGGTCTGGGGCGAAAGTATCCGCCGCAGCGCGACAGTCCGACAAACGCAGAACAGAGGCTCACGTGGTCACGACGGCTTTCACTTGGGATGAGATCGAGAAGCGGTTAGGTCTATTTCGGGGGGAGAAGAAAAAGAAGAAGAAGAAGAGCAGAGAGGTTCCATCTAGCGGTGAAACGGTGTAGCCATGCATTAACTCATAGATGGTTATCATCTTCAGGACGTTGAACTCATGGCATAATTCAACACTAGGTACGGCGTTCCAGGGCAGTGCAGGAATAAGAAATCATACAGGGGCCAAAGGAAGAGCAAGGTGCTCCCAGATGTTCAGTTTCGGTTGATCAAAATAGACACACATTCTTCATGCAAACGGACGGGACTAAGACGGTATCGTGGGTGTCTGTGTCACTCAGTCAAGTCAATGCAACGATACGCAATAGCCAGGCATCAGACCTGACTCCTTGTCAGTCTGATCAACGGGAGGCTGCGACAAAAGATCCCTGCTTCGCAATCCTGCTGACGTTCCAACTGTGATTGATGGGCGCTGCGACTGTTTCAGCCGCTAGTTACGACGTTGAAACGATCCGTGCGCCCACATTCCGGCCGGGCCCCTGGCATATCCTGATGCAAGGACCGTGTCTAGGTACTCTATTGTAAGTTTGATCTTCGTGCCGTTGAGTATAGCCCTCTTTTCTGGGTCTGTTGTGCCCCGGAGAGTTGATAAATAAAGACGCAAGGTCGTGCCTCTTGACTTGTGCTTTTTTTTCTTTGTCTATCTTTGCATTCCCTCAAAGAACCACCGTTCGTTTTTGCTAAAAGAGTCTGTGATAGAAACATACGATAGGCTGTGCCTCTGTTTCTCTATCCTCTTGAACTCACTCATTCACTCGTTCAAGAATCTGGCCTACCTATTCTACGACAACTGCTGGACAAGTTTGCCGTTTCTTCCCCCAACTCAAACGACTATTACGATCACTAT